>JARQOC010000006.1:205331429-205931429 GCA_033576535.1 Allobates femoralis
GTATAATCTACCTTGTACTAACAACCTAACTCGTTTCTCAAGTCCAACGTTAACTCAAACCTTTGTACTGCCTAAAACTAAACTTTTCAACTCCCAACTTTGTCAACAACTCCTACACCCTTTGGAACTAAAATTCTAACTGTACTCAATATCCAATGTTTACGTCAAATCATACGTTGGGTACTAAAATCCTAACATTGGACCAAATCCTAACGTTTAGACAATCCTAACAGGTTTGGACTAAAATCCTAACTTTAGTCAACAGTTCAACTGTTTGTACTAAACTAACCTGTTAGGAACTAATCCTAACGTTGACTAACACTCCCCATTCACGTAATAACTTTGTACAGTTAGGGACAACTATTACTCTCAACAGTCCAACTTTGACTAAAATTCTACAGTTTAGGAACTAAATCATAACTGTTGACCAAACCCATTTACATTCCTAATACAATTTGATAACTCCAATCTGTAGTCATAAATTTACACACTGTTACGTCATAACATTTAACAGTTGGGAACTAAACTAACTCCCTTTGTCACAACTTTTACAGGATAACTTATACAGTTAGGACTAAATCCTAACTCTTGCATTACAGTCACCATCATGTTACGAATACTATCGGTTGTAAACTAACTCCTAACTTTGTACGTCTACCTTTATACATTTATAAATTAATCTTACTTCAACAGTCACAACTGTTGTACGTCAACTTTTCATATGAAAAAATCTACTCTGTCTCAACGTCACCACACTTTTAACAGTTAGGGAACTAAAATCCTAACTCTGTCATCTCAACAGTCACCACATGTTGTACGTCTACTTTAATACAGTTGAACTAAATCCAACTCTTTCATCTAACAGTAAACTTTACTCAACTTTATACAAGGGAACTAAAATCTAACTCTGTTTAACATCCCAACTTGTATAGTCACCTATCAGGTTAGGGACTAAAACTAAACTTCAATCTACATCACCACACAGTTACGTCATACCTATACAGTTGGGAACTAAAATCCTAACTCTTGTCATTCAACAGTCACACATGTTGTACGTCATCTTTACAGGTTGGGAACTAAATCCTAACCTTGTATCCAACAGTACCACACTGTTGTAGTCAACGTTTACAGTTGGAACTAAAATCTAACTCTTGTCATTCAACAGTCACCACACTGTGTATATACTTCATACAGGTTAGGGAACTAAAATCCTAACTCTTCATCTCACAGTCACCAACGTTGTACTCATACTTATAAGTTGGACAAATCCAACTTTGTCTCAACATCAACATTTGTACTAACTATCTTGACTAATCCAATTTGTCATCACATACACTTATATACTAACAGGTGCTAAAACCTTCTATCCAATTGTCACTTACAGTGGAACTAAATCTAACTCTTGTCATCAACATCACACGTTTAATCTTTAGTTGGACTAAATCCTCTTGTATCACCCACTGTTATTATACAGTTAGGACTAAAATCTAACTCTTGTCATCTCAACGTCCACACGTTTTACATACTTTATAAGTTGGGAACTAAAATCCTAACTCTTGTCATCTCAACAGTCACCACACTGTTGTACGTCATACTTATACAGGTGGGAACTAAAATCCTAATCTTGTCATCTCAACAGTCACCACACTGTTGTACGTCATACTTACAGGTTGGAACTAAAACCTACTCTTGTCATCTCAACAGTCACACACTGTTGTACGTCTACTTTATACAGGTGGAACTAAATCCTAACTCTTGTCATCTCAACAGTCACCAATGTTGTAGTCTACTTATACAGGTTAGGGAACTAAATCCTAACTCTTGTCTCTCAACAGTCACCACACTGTTTACTCATACTTATACAGTTGGAACTAAATCCTAACTTTGTCATCTCAACAGCACAAGTGTATCATACTTTACGTTGGAACTAAAACCTAACTCTGTCTCTACAGTCACCACAGTTGTCGTCACTTTACAGTTGAACTAAATCCTAACTCTTGTCCCAACAGTCACCTGTGACTCATACTTATACGGTGGAAAATCCTACTCTTGTCATCAACAGTCCACAGTTTACTACTTAAAGTGGCCTCTTCACAACATCACCACACTGTACTCACTTTAAGTGAACAAAATCTAACTCTTGTCATCTACGTCCCACACGTGTACGCATTAACAGTAGGATAATCCTAACTCTTATACATCACACACTGTGTATCATATTCAGTGATAATCAACTTTCATACAGTCACACTTGCATACAACAGTGGGAAAATCAACTTATAACACACGTGTACTATACTTAAGGTGGACTAATCTACTTTGTCATCTCAACTCCCACTGTGTACAACTATACAGGTTGGAATAAAATCCTAATCTTCATCACACACCAGTGTCTATCTTAAAGGTGAAAAAAAACCACGTTTATACAGGTTGGGAACTAAATCCTAACTCTGTCATCAACAGTCACCACACTGTTGTACGTCTACTTTATACAGGTTGGGAACTAAATCCTAACTCTGTCATCTCAACAGTCACCACACTGTTGTACGTCATACCTTTATACAGGTTGGGAACTAAAATCCTAACTCTTGTCATCTCAACAGTCACCACACTGTTGTACGTCATACTTTATACAGGTTAGGGAACTAAAATCCTAACTCTTGTCATCTCAACAGTCACCACACTGTTGTACGTCATACGTTATACAGTTAGGGAACTAAAATCCTAACTCTTGTCATCTCAACAGTCACCACACTGTTGTACGTCATACCTTTATACAGGTTTGGGAACTAAAATCCTAACTCTTGTCATCTCAACAGTCACCACACTGTTGTACGTCATACTTCATACAGGTTAGGGAACTAAAATCCTAACTCTTGTCATCTCAACAGTCACCACACTGTTGTACGTCATACGTTATACAGTTGGGAACTAAAATCCTAACTCTTGTCATCTCAACAGTCACCACACTGTTGTACGTCATACTTTATACAGGTTGGGAACTAAAATCCTAACTCTTGTCATCTCAACAGTCACCACACTGTTGTACGTCATACCTTTATACAGGTTTGGGAACTAAAATCCTAACTCTTGTCATCTCAACAGTCACCACACTGTTGTACGTCATACTTATACAGGTTAGGGACTAAAATCCTAACTCTGTCATCAACAGTCACCACACTGTTGTACGTCATACGTTTATACAGGTTGGGAACTAAATCTAACTCTTGTCATCTCAACAGTCACCACACTGTTGTACGTCATCCCTTTTACAGGTTTGGGAACTAAAATCCTAACTCTTGTCATCTCAACAGTCACCACACTGTGTACGTCATACTTTATACAGGTTGGGAACTAAATCCTAACTCTTGTCATCTAACAGTCACCACACTGTTGTACGCATACCTTATACAGGTTAGGGAACTAAAATCCTACTCTTCATCCAACAGTCACCACACTGTTGTAGCATACGTTTATACAGTTAGGGAACTAAATCCTAACTCTTGTCATCTCAACAGTCACCACACTGTTGTACGTCATACTTATACAGTTAGGGAACTAAAATCCTAACTCTTGTCATCTCAACAGTCACCACACTGTGTACTCATACTTTATACAGGTTGGGAACTAAATCCTAACTCTTGTCATCTCAACAGTCACCACACTGTTGTACGTCATACGTTATACAGGTTAGGGAACTAAAATCCTAACTCTTGTCATCTCAACAGTCACCACACTGTTGTACGTCATACCCTTATACAGGTTTGGGAACTAAAATCCTAACTCTTGTCATCTCAACAGTCACCACACTGTTGTACGTCATACGTTCATACAGGTTAGGGAACTAAAATCCTAACTCTTGTCATCTCAACAGTCACCACACTGTTGTACGTCATACGTTTATACAGGTTAGGGAACTAAAATCCTAACTCTTGTCATCTCAACAGTCACCACACTGTTGTACGTCATACCTTTATACAGGTTAGGGAACTAAAATCCCAACTCTTGTCATCTCAACAGTCACCACACTGTTGTACGTCATACGTTCATACAGGTTAGGGAACTAAAATCCTAACTCTTGTCATCTCAACAGTCACCACACTGTTGTACGTCATACGTTATACAGGTTTGGGAACTAAAATCCTAACTCTTGTCATCTCAACAGTCACCACACTGTTGTACGTCATACCTTTATACAGGTTGGGAACTAAAATCCTAACTCTTGTCATCTCAACAGTCACCACACTGTTGTACGTCATACCTTTATACAGGTTTGGGAACTAAAATCCTAACTCTTGTCATCTCAACAGTCACCACACTGTTGTACGTCATACGTTCATACAGGTTAGGGAACTAAAATCCTAACTCTTGTCATCTCAACAGTCACCACACTGTTGTACGTCATACGTTTATACAGGTTAGGGAACTAAAATCCTAACTCTTGTCATCTCAACAGTCACCACACTGTTGTACGTCATACCTTATACAGGTTAGGGAACTAAAATCCTAACTCTTGTCATCTCAACAGTCACCACACTGTTGTACGTCATACCGTTTATACAGGTTAGGGAACTAAAATCCTAACTCTGTCATCTCAACAGTCACCACACTGTTGTACGTCATACCCTTTATACAGGTTTGGGAACTAAAATCCTAACTCTTGTCATCTCAACAGTCACCACACTGTTGTACGTCATACCTTTATACAGGTTAGGGAACTAAAATCCTAACTCTTGTCATCTCAACAGTCACCACACTGTTGTACGTCATACGTTATACAGGTTAGGGAACTAAAATCCTAACTCTTGTCATCTCAACAGTCACCACACTGTTGTACGTCATACCCTTTATACAGGTTAGGGAACTAAAATCCTAACTCTTGTCATCTCAACAGTCACACACACTGTTGTACGTCATACCTTTATACAGGTTTGGGAACTAAAATCCTAACTCTTGTCATCTCAACAGTCACCACACTGTTGTACGTCATACGTTTATACAGGTTAGGGAACTAAAATCCTAACTCTTGTCATCTCAACAGTCACCACACTGTTGTACGTCATACGTTTATACAGGTTAGGGAACTAAAATCCTAACTCTTGTCATCTCAACAGTCACCACACTGTTGTACGTCATACTTTATACAGGTTATGGGAACTAAAATCCTAACTCTTGTCATCTCAACAGTCACCACACTGTTGTACGTCATACCGTTTATACAGGTTTGGGAACTAAAATCCTAACTCTTGTCATCTCAACAGTCACCACACATGTTGTACGTCATACGTTTATACAGGTTAGGGAACTAAAATCCTAACTCTTGTCATCTCAACAGTCACCACACTGTTGTACGTCATACGTTATACAGGTTAGGGAACTAAAATCCTAACTTTGTCATCTCAACAGTCACCACACTGTTGTACGTCATACTTTATACAGGTTGGGAACTAAAATCCTAACTCTTGTCATCTCAACAGTCACCACACTGTTGTACGTCATACGTTTATACAGGTTAGGGAACTAAAATCCTAACTCTTGTCATCTCAACAGTCACCACACTGTTGTACGTCATACTTTATACAGGTTTGGGAACTAAAATCCTAACTCTTGTCATCTCAACAGTCACCACACTGTTGTACGTCATACCTTTATACAGGTTTGGGAACTAAAATCCTAACTCTTGTCATCTCAACAGTCACCACACTGTTGTACGTCATACTTTATACAGGTTAGGGAACTAAAATCTAACTCTTGTCATCTCAACAGTCACCACACTGTTGTACGTCATACCTTTATACAGGTTTGGGAACTAAAATCCTAACTCTTGTCATCTCAACAGTCACCACACTGTTGTACGTCATACCTTTATACAGGTTGGGAACTAAAATCCTAACTCTTGTCATCTCAACAGTCACCACACTGTTGTACGTCATACTTTATACAGGTTTGGGAACTAAAATCCTAACTCTTGTCATCTCAACAGTCACCACCACTGTTGTACGTCATACCCTTATACAGGTTTGGGAACTAAAATCCTAACTCTTGTCATCTCAACAGTCACCACACTGTTGTACGTCATACCTTTATACAGGTTAGGGAACTAAAATCCTAACTCTTGTCATCTCAACAGTCACCACACTGTTGTACGTCATACCCTTTATACAGGTTTGGGAACTAAAATCCTAACTCTTGTCATCTCAACAGTCACCACACTGTTGTACGTCATACCTTTATACAGGTTTAGGGAACTAAAATCCTAACTCTTGTCATCTCAACAGTCACCACATGTTGTACGTCATACGTTATACAGGTTAGGAACTAAAATCCTAACTCTTGTCATCCAACAGTCACCACACTGTTGTACGTCATACCTTTATACAGGTTAGGGAACTAAAATCCTAACTCTTGTCATCTCAACAGTCACCACACTGTTGTACGTCATACCTTTATACAGGTTTGGGAACTAAAATCCTAACTCTTGTCATCTCAACAGTCACCACACTGTTGTACGTCATACCTTTATACAGGTTTGGGAACTAAAATCCTAACTCTTGTCATCTCAACAGTCACCACACTGTTGTACGTCATACTTTCATACAGGTTAGGGAACTAAAATCCTAACTCTTGTCATCTCAACAGTCACCACACTGTTGTACGTCATACGTTTATACAGGTTAGGGAACTAAAATCCTAACTCTTGTCATCTCAACAGTCACCACACTGTTGTACGTCATACTTTATACAGGTTTGGGAACTAAAATCCTAACTCTTGTCATCTCAACAGTCACCACACTGTTGTACGTCATACTTTATACAGGTTGGGAACTAAAATCCTAACTCTTGTCATCTCAACAGTCACCACACTGTTGTACGTCATACCCTTATACAGGTTGGGAACTAAAATCCTAACTCTTGTCATCTAACAGTCACCACACTGTTGTACGTCATACCTTTATACAGGTTGGGAACTAAAATCCTAACTCTCGTTTATACAGGTTAGGGAACTAAAATCCTAACTCTTGTCACTCAACAGTCACCACACTGTTGTACGTCATACCTTTATACAGGTTTGGGAACTAAAATCCTAACTCTTGTCATCTCCAACAGTCACCACACTGTTGTACGTCATACCCTTTATACAGGTTAGGGAACTAAAATCCTAACTCTTGTCATCTCAACAGTCACCAACTGTTGTACGTCATACGTTATACAGGTTAGGGAACTAAAATCCTAACTCTTGTCATCATCAACAGTCACCACACTGTTGTACGTCATTACTTTATACAGGTTAGGGAACTAAAATCCTAACTCTTGTCATCTCAACAGTCACCACACTGTTGTACGTCATACCTTTATACAGGTTTGGGAACTAAAATCCTAACTCTTGTCATCTCAACAGTCACCACACTGTTTGTACGTCATACGTTTATACAGGTTAGGGAACTAAAATCCTAACTCTTGTCATCTCAACAGTCACCACACTGTTGTACGTCATACCCTTTATACAGTTAGGGAACTAAAATCCTAACTCTTGTCATCTCAACAGTCACCACACGTTGTACGTCATACCTTTATACAGGTTGGGAACTAAAATCCTAACTCTTGTCATCTCAACAGTCACCACACTGTTGTACGTCATACGTTTATACAGGTTAGGGAACTAAAATCCTAACTCTTGTCATCTCAACAGTCACCACACTGTTGTACGTCATACTTTATACAGGTTTAGGGAACTAAAATCCTAACTCTTGTCATCTCAACAGTCACCACACTGTTGTACGTCATACCCTTTATACAGGTTAGGGAACTAAAATCCTAACTCTTGTCATCTCAACAGTCACCACACACTGTTGTACGTCATACGTTCATACAGGTTAGGAACTAAAATCCTAACTCTTGTCATCTCAACAGTCACCACACTGTTGTACGTCATACCTTTATACAGTTGGAACTAAAATCCTAACTCTTGTCATCTCAACAGTCACCACACTGTTGTACGTCATACCCTTTATACAGGTTTGGGAACTAAAATCCTAACTCTTGTCATCTCAACAGTCACCACACTGTTGTACGTCATACCTTTATACAGGTTGGGAACTAAAATCCTAACTCTTGTCATCTCAACAGTCACCACACTGTTGTACGTCATACAGGTTAGGGAACTAAAATCCTAACTCTTGTCATCTCAACAGTCACCACACTGTTGTACGTCATACCCTTTATACAGGTTGTCATACCTTTATACAGGTTAGGGAACTAAAATCCTAACTCTTGTCATCTCAACAGTCACCACACTGTTGTACGTCATACCTTTATACAGGTTTGGGAACTAAAATCCTAACTCTTGTCATCTCAACAGTCACCACACTGTTGTACGTCATACGTTTATACAGGTTAGGGAACTAAAATCCTAACTTTGTCATCTACAGTCACCACATGTGTACGTCAACTTATACAGGTTGGACTAAAATCCTAATCTTGTCTCAACAGTCACCAGTTACGTCTACTAAAGGTTAGGGAACTAAATCCTAACCTTGTCATCTCAACAGTCACCACTGTTGTAGTCATACTTATACAGGTTGGGAACTAAAATCCTAACTCTTGTCATCTCAACAGTCACCACACGTTACCATACGTTTTACAGTTGACTAAATCCTACCTTTTCAACAGTCCCAATTGAGGAACTTAATAAGGTTGCGACTAACAACTCTTGTCATCTCAACAGTCACCACACTGTTGTACGTCATACGTTCATACAGGTTAGGGAACTAAAATCCTAACTCTTGTCATCTCAACAGTCACCACACTGTTGTTACGTCATACGTTTATACAGGTTAGGGAACTAAAATCCTAACTCTTGTCATCTCAACAGTCACCACACTGTTGTACGTCATACCCTTTATACAGGTTGGGAACTAAAATCCTAACTCTTGTCATCTCAACAGTCACCACACTGTTGTACGTCATACCTTTATACAGGTTGGGAACTAAAATCCTAACTCTTGTCATCTCAACAGTCACCACACTGTTGTACGTCATAACGTTTATACAGGTTGGAACTAAAATCCTAACTCTTGTCATCTCAACAGTCACCACACTGTTGTACGTCATACTTTATACAGGTTAGGGAACTAAAATCCTAACTCTTGTCATCTCAACAGTCACCACACTGTTGTACGTCATACTTATACAGGTTGGGAACTAAAATCCTAACTCTTGTCATCTCAACAGTCACCACACTGTTGTACGTCATACCGTTTACAGGTTAGGGAACTAAAATCCTAACTCTTGTCATCTCAACAGTCACCAACTGTTGTACGTCATACTTATACAGGTTTGGAACTAAAATCCTAACTCTGTCATTGCAAAACAGTCACCACACTGTTGTACGTCATACGTTTACAGGTTAGGGAACTAAAATCCTAATCTTGTCATTCAACAGCACACACGTTGTCGTCATACTTTATACAGGTTAGGGAACAAAATCCTAACCTTGTCATCTCAACAGTCCCAATTCTGTAGCATACCTACAGGTTTGGAACTAAACCAAATCTTGTCATCTCAACAGTCACACACTGTTGTACGTTACTTTATACAGGTTAGATGAACTAAATCCTAACTTGTCACCTCCACAGCACACATGTTCCGCTCTATACAGGGGGCAAAATCTAAGCTGTATGCAACGCACCAATTTACGTCCTACTTGATCAGGTCTGGGATAATCCTACTGCCTGTCATCTCAACAGCACCATTTCAACGATACTAGGCACATCTAACACTGGACCAGTCAGTTCCAATCCCATACATTGGCCCAGCATCTAGCACACTGTTGACCATACCGTTGTAAGGTTGGGTTCACTGATGGACAATGTGTCATGTAACATGCATGCCTCCACAAATTTGACAGCCGCTTATATACGGAACTTCAACTGTCTCAAAAGCGTGGACGTGATCGCACAATTGCCCAACGACCAGTCATCGGCAGCGGCCGATCACGCGGTAGCGTTGAAGACCGGAAGACTGTTCAGACAGGTGTGTGCAATGCTTAATGGGCATGACGCAATGGATGTAGATGCCAATTTTGAGCACCCTTTACTGACTGAAGGCAGTTCGCAAAGTGTATCAGGTGAGATTGAGACCAATTGCACGCGTATGAAGGAACAGGGGAAAAGCAGTAGGTAGACTGACCCTACACGGCGGAGATATGCAGAGCAAGGGCAGTCACGGGGGACGTCTCCAACAGCCAGTACGAAGCAGGTTGCGTCCGCAGGCAGAAGGCAGGCAACCGTTCCCGGAACAACAACACGACTCAAGGTGCCTGTGCAAATGTTCGGTCTTCCCGAGTCTGGGAGTTTTTTAAGTTGGCTCCAGAAGACTCTAAAAAAGGCCATTTGCCACACCTGCCATGCCACTATCAGCAGGGTTACGAAAACTAGCAGCCTGACCACCACCAGCATGATCAGGCACATGTCAGCCAAGCACCCGACTTTGTGGGAAGTACCACAGAGTCGAGGAGCGGTGCGTGCTGATGTCACTGCTACGTCTTCGGCTGTTGTGCATGCAAGCCAATCCCCTGTCCATGCTGGCCGCGAACAAGCCTCCGGTCCAGCACCTGAAGTTGCTGAAGCACAAATTACACCACCATCAAGCACGTCCTTGTCCCAGCGCAGCGTTCAATTATCCATTCAGCAAACATTTGAACGCAGGCACAAATACGCTGCCAATGCCCCACATGCCACAGTCTTCAATGCTCACATTTCGCGACTCATAGCGCTAGAAATGTTGCCTTTCCGTCTGGTGGAGACGGACGCATTCCGCGACCTGATGGCGGCTGCTGTCCCACGTTACTCGGTCCCCAGCCGACACTATTTCTCCAGATGTGCCGTCCCCGCATTGCATAACCACGTGTCCAACAGCATCACACGTGCCCTGAACAATGCTGTTTCAGCCAAAGTCCACCTAACCACTGACACGTGGACAAGTGCTTGTGGGCAAGGCCGCTACATCTCCTTGACGGCACACTGGATTAATATTGTGGAGGCTGGGACCCAGTCTGAGCGAGGGACGGAACACGTCCTTCCCACACCAAGGATAGCAGGCCCTACCTCTGTCATGGTTTCACCGACACTCTACAGCTCCGGAATGTCATGCTCTTCAGCCTCCTCCTCCTCCACCTGCGCATCCTCATCCACTGTACCCTCCACACCAGTCCCAAGCTGGAAGCACTGCAGCACTGCCTCTGCAAAGCGTCAACAGGCTGTGCTGAAGCTAGTCTGCATAGGTGACAAACCACACAATGCAGAAGAGGTGTGGACAGCTCTGAAACAGCAGGCAGATCACTGGCTCACACCTCTGAACCTAAAGCCAGGAAAGGTCGTGTGTGACAATGGCCGGAACCTGGTGGCAGCTTTGAGGCGAGGGCAGCTGACGCATGTTCCATGCGTGGCCCATGTGCTCAACCTGGTGGTTCAGAGGTTTGTGAAGTCATACCCGGAGGTGTCTGACCTGCTGGTAAAAGTTCGGCGTCTGTCAGCACATTTTCGCAAGTCACCTGCTGCTTCAGCCGGCCTTGCCAGCTTTCAGCGCCGTTTGCGTCTTCCGGCCCACAGACTGGTGTGTGATGTCCCCACGCGTTGGAATTCAACGCTGCACATGTTGGTCAGGATATGTGAGCAGAAGAGGGCAGTTGTGGACTACCTGCATCACCTAAGCCGTCGGGAAATTGGTCAAACTCCACACATAACACCTGAGGAATGGAGATGGATGTCGGACCTATGCACCGTCCTCCAAAACTTTGAGGACTCCACCAAGATGGTGAGCGGCGATGACGCCATTATTAGCGTCACCATACCACTACTCTGCCTTCTAAAACGGTCTCTGCTGAAAATAAAAGAGGATGCATTGCAGGCCGAGCGCGATGACTTAGAGCAAGAAACTGTAGTGGGTGTGGGTGAAAACACACAGCCCAGCCTCATGTCATCACAACGTGTAGTGGAGGACTATGACGAGGAGGAGGAGGACGATGAAGACATGGAGCAACTCTCAGGCCAAATTGGGGATATGACATGCACACCAGTCATACCCTCGATTCAGCGTGGCTGGCCAGAGGACAGGGGAGATGAGGAGGAGGAGGAGGAGGAAGAGGACAGCATGTTCAGTCATCGTGTTGGTCTGGATACTGAAGTGATGGCTGTTAAGAGTCTGGCGCACATGGCTGACTTTATGGTAAGCTGCCTGCCTCGTGACCCTCGCGTTCAGAACATCTTGGCCGACAATCAGTACTGGTTGGCAACACTCTTAGACCCACGCTACAAGGAGAACTTTATGTCTCTCATTCCTGAGGCGGAGAGGTCAGCCAAAATGCTGCAGTTCCAGAGGGCCATAGTCACGGAAGTTGTGAAATCCTTCCCCTCACAAAACGCTAGCGGCATAGGTCAGGATTCGATGGAGAACCAAGGGGTACGGCCGAGAGGGGCACAAGTCCAATCCGCCAGAGGCAGGGGAACTGTCTTTACGATGTGGGACAGTTTTCTCAGCCCCTCACGTACCACAGCCCCTGAGGTGCGGGGTAGTGCCACCAGAAATGCTAAGTTTGGGCAGATGCTGAAGGAGTACCTTGCAGATCGAACAACTCTACTGCGAGATTCATCGGTGCCTTTCAATTATTGGGTCTCCAAGCTCGACACGTGGCATGAATTGGCTCTCTACGCCTTGGAAGTCATGGCCTGCCCTGCCGCTAGCGTTTTATCAGAGCGTGTTTTCAGTGCAGCAGGTGGAATAATCACTGATAAACGCACCCGCCTGTCAACTGAAAATGCGGACAGGCTCACTCTGATCAAAATGAACAAGGGTTGGATTGGGCCAGACTTCACCACACCACCAGCAAATGACAACTGAATTTAATTTTGTTATTTGAATTTGACATGTACCTCCACTCACCCATGGGTACACACTTCCGTACTTTGGCTAATCGCTGGACTGCTACTCTTTCTCCTCATGTGACACCATGATGAGCGTTAGAATAGTTAGGCTCTTGTTTGAGGTATACCCGCAGTGGTAAATTTTTTCGCCCATTCTGTTAGAATGGGCATTACAACGACAGGAGACCCGCTCCTTTTCAATGGGAAAAATGTTTTTAGGCACTCCTACACGTCTCTATCCAGGGACAAAGAGGAGCCTCCCAATTTTTGGCTGCCCTGACAAAAGGGCTATACTACAATACACCCAGTTCTTCTTAACAGGCCCTCCTGCACGTCTCTATCCAGGGACAAAGAGGAGCCTCCCAATTTTTGGCTGCCCTGACAAAAGGGCTATACTACAATACACCCTGTTCTTCTTAACAGGCCCTCCTGCACGTCTCAATCCAGGGACAAAGAGGAGCCTCCCAATTTTTGGCTGCCCTGACAAAAGGGCTATACTACAATACACCCAGTTCTTAACAGGCCCTCCTGCACATCTCTATCCAGGGACAAAGAGGAGCCTCCCAAATTTTTGGCTGCCCTGACCAAAGGGCTATAGTAAAATACACCCACTTGAGGGTTACAGGCCCTACTACATGTCTGTAAGCATGGGTCATTGTTGAACCTCCCAATTTTTGGCTGCCCTGACAAAAGGGCTATACTACAATACACCCACTTGAGGGTTACAGGCCCTCCTGCACGTCTCTATCCAGGGACAAAGAGGAGCCTCCCAATTTTTGGCTGCCCTGACCAAAGGGCTATACTAACATACACCCACTTGAGGGTTACAGGCCCTACTACATGTCTGTAAGCATGGGTCATTGTTGAACCTCCCAATTTTTGGCTGCCCTGACCAAAGGGCTATACTACAATACACCCATTTGAGGGTTACAGGCCCTACTACATGTCTGTAAGCATGGGTCATTGTTGAACCTCCCAATTATTGGCTGCCCTGACCAAAGGGCTATACTACAATACACCCATTTGAGGGTTACAGGCCCTACTACATGTCTGTAAGCATACTATCAAAAAGAGACCCCTAAGGGACCACGGGATGTCTTTAAAATCTCAATACTTTATTAAGCAGCTTATAAAAAAAGCATAGCTTTACAATTTAATCACCACTATAAAGAAAAACAATATCGTCAATCACTGAGAAACAGAATACATGTCATATTGAAAGGGTACGAAAGAATGGTCAGAATATTATGCAAGGTACCGCAGGGCTCACAAGGAGAAAACCATACTGAGTTCGACTGGTATAATCAAGGATTCCTTTTTTGCATATTTGCTTGACACCTGATATCCAACACAAGTAAGGACAGATCAACATCTATAGGGGAGTCCTGTCTGAGTCTTTCCCATTTTTTGACAACCGTGTGTATTAAATGCCAAATGGCTACCCACAAATGACCATTATCACTGCCTATATGCTACATATACATAGGTGATGATAAACACTGGTTCTTTCAGTAGGTTAGCTCAACTCAGTCACCAACACTATCCCTGTCTGTGATGTGTCTATTACCTTTCCTTAACTTACTCAGGTGCCAGCACAGATCGATTAAAGGACTAGTTGCTCAATTGTTTCCCATCAGATTAATACCAACCTCAGTGGTTAGAGCTCCAATCACCCCGACGGCGTTTCGTCTGGTGAGACTTCTTCAGGGGGTCAGTGCGCCAGTATAGGGGCTCCCCTGGCGGTCTTAAATAAGACGCTCTATTAGCTCTCCCTGAGACCGGTGTGCAGAGCCGCCCGACCGCACCATTACTGCGTCCGCGTCACGTGACCGCCTCCGATCACGTGCGCCCGGCCGCTTCCGGTCTTTGGAACGCAGGCGGAAGTGTCGCGCTATTGCGCGTCACTGTCGCACCGCGATCGATGCGCCGGGAGCGGGCGGGGCCGGAGAGTGATCACATGCTGCCGACAGCAGGAGCAGGCAGGGGCTGTGCCACAATATAGCGCCCTGTCATCTATCATTGCTAGATCGATCTAATAGGGAGATCACAAGTGCATTAGTGCCAATCCCAAGGACTATACATAGAATAAGTGCTCTATCAAGTATATATTTATATTATAATTCAGAATATTAGTTTTAATTAATAACAAGTGCATTGTGCTGTGCATACATAAAAGATATATATATATATACATATATCTTAATTATAGAATAAGAGCGTGCCGAGGCACCATAGAAAGTATAAAAGCATAGAATTACATATCAATATCAAATTACCAACAATATATCATATACATTATAAATAGTTGCAAAGACCATAGTGATATAAAAGTGATCAATCCCCACGATCCCTCCCAACAATAAGGCATGGCGTATATATTTCAATCTTCCAGTTTCGGTTCGAGTCTAGAGCAGGACAAAAAGTCATCAGTGCGGCATAACGATGTGCAATAACTGTAAAGAATAAAGAAAACACCGTTAAAATCAATTTAATAAAAGACTTAATAGTTAGATGACCGCCTCCTGAGGCGGAGGTGTCAAGAGTAAAATATACACAGAGAATATCTTATTTTCATGTATCTACAAAAACGCTCCAAACCCAAAATTTTCGTTCAGCCCATTAGGTGTAACACAATTCAGTCTATAGATCCATTTACTTTCTATCTTCCCCAACACTTTGCTCATGTTGCCTCCTCTCTGTCCCATGCTGATCCTGTCAATCCCTACTGCTTGTAGTAAGCTAGAATTACTTTGATGTTTGAGATAGAAATGTCTCGGGATTGTCTTCAAGGCTGACGGGTCCTCTGCTGCCGCCCCTTTTTCAATGTCAAGCACGTGTTCCCGTATACGTACACGTAGCTCCCTTGTCGTCATCCCGACATATATTTTGCCACAGGGGCATTCAGCCATGTAAATGACCCCCTTTGTGCCACATGTAATATGGTGGCGGATGTCATATACCCTAGTGTTATCGCTGTTATGAAAGGTTTTGCTCTTCTTTATGTTCGGACATGTTACACAGTTAAGACAAGGGTAGCAACCCCTCACGTCCAACCATTGATTTCCTTTAGGTTTCTCACGTACAAAGTGACTCTTCACCAGTATATCTTTCAGGTTCTGAGATCTTCGGGCAGTGATCAAGGGTTTTTCTGGTATACACCATTTTAGGATCGGGTCACTCATCAAAATGTTCCAGTGCTTCTCCACCACCTGTCTCAACTCCTTCCATTGCTTATTGTAGGACATAATTAGACGAGGATGTTGTTCAACGTCACCATCTTTTTTCCTCGTACTATGAAGGAGATCCACCCGCCGGTAAGATTTCGCTCTATTATATCCATTTTTAATGGTTTTCCAACCGTAACCTCTCTCTCGAAATCTGCCCTTCAGATCCATGGCCTGGAGTTCAAATGATTGTTCATCCGAACAGATCCGCCTGGCTCGAATGTACTGGCCAACTGGGATCCCTCTAATTGTTGAGGGTAGATGTGAGGAATCTGCTCTAAGGATCGAATTTGTAGATGTTTCCTTCCTATAGATATCAGTTCTCAACCCACCGTCAACCATGGTCTCAATTGATACATCCAGAAAATTGATTTTCCGGCCACTCTGATACGTCAATTTTATATTTCTATCATTGTTATTCAGGGTTTCCATGAGATTATCCAGTTCACCACTTGTCCCTTCCCACACAAATAAAGCGTCGTCGATGAAACGCATCCATCCCTGCATCTTCTCGCTACCAGCAATGGGGTTGTTGATAAACACTTCCCTCTCCCATGCGCCCAAGAATAAATTTGCATACGAGGGCGCACAGGAGGCCCCCATTGCGGTGCCTTGAAGCTGCAGGAACACCTGGCCATCAAAGACGAAGCAGTTATGCGTGAGTATGAACCTGAGCAAAACCAGAATCAATTCCGCCATCTGTGGCTCAATGTCGCTTCCTTGTAGGAACCACCGTGTAGCAGCTATACCGTCTTCGTGTCTTATGGAGGTGTATAGTGCTTCCACGTCCGCCGTCACAAAAAGAGCCGTTTCCGACATCTGTATGCCCTCCAATCTCTTGAGTGCATCAGTTGAATCTCTGATATACGAAGGTAGTGTAGAGGCTAAAGGTTTTAAATACTCATCAATCACCTTACACACCAATTCGCACAACCCATCATTCCCCGAGACAATTGGTCTCCCAGGGGGGTCCAAGATGTTTTTATGAACTTTCGGGAGTATATAAAACGTTGGCATCCTTGGTTTTATATCCCTAAATTTCTTCACCACCGTATTTGGTATAATTTTTGATTCACATGCACTTATCAAAATTTTCATAAGAGCCTCCTTAAATTGCACAAGGGGGTTATATGGCAGTTTCCTATAACAGTCAGTGTTCTTCAACAATTTGTATACTTGTTTTACATACATGTCTTTAGGCCAAACTACCACATTACCCCCTTTATCTGCTGATTTATATACCACATCATCCCATTCTCTGAGTTCTTTTAAGGCTGATCTCTCCTCACTGGTCAGATTATGACTCCAATTTTTCCCTTTAGCCAGTCTCTCTACATCTGCCGTCACCATTTTAGTAAACACCTCCACACTCGAACATGTACTTAGTGCAGGGAAGGTTTTGGACTTCGTAAATAGCTGATTTGGAAACTTACCAAAAGGATTTGGGTCAGCATTCTCTTCCACCAGGGCTTCCAGAGCTCTCAATGTTTCTTTTTCAATATCGGTGCTCAAATTGTGGTCAGCTTTGAAGTGCAATTTTTTTAGGATTACTTTCCTAGCGAAGAGATGTATATCTTTGATGGTTATGAATGGATCTAAGGAACGAGAGGGAGAATATGTTAGACCTTTACTCAATATACTCACTTGAGCCTTAGATAGTGTATGTAGTGACAGGTTAATTACCTGTTTCTGATCTTTATTAACATTCTTTTTTTCGCCTCCTTTATCAGGAGAGGGTCTATCCTTTGATTTCCCATATGGTCGCTCCTTAGAATCACCCACATCACCATCCTGATGGGTACTACTTCCCGCATTCGATGAAACCGAAGACTGTGAATCTCTACGTGGTTCAGACGGGACACCTGGATTCTTTGGTGTCTTACTAAATTGCCACCTAAATATTTTGTTGTGCTCATAGTCTCCTACATCCCTCTTAAATTTCTTCATCTTACTGGTACTGATGTCTTGTTCCCATTTTTCCATCTCCTTATCAATCTCTTTCGTATATATCTCAAGAGATTCTTTTGACATACCACCTTTCAAGATTTTGGACATCTCTTCTATCTCATCATCCAAATTTTGTAAATTCATAGCATTATGTTCATTGATAATACTCATAAAGGAGAAAGAGCAGGTGGAGGCTGCTTCCATCCACTTAGTCGTTAAAATTTCGTTCTCCAATGTGAATGTAGGATACAGTTGTACTCGAAGGCCCCTTGGCACAATTTTGTTGGTGATATAGTTATCTATAGATGTCTTGGTCCACCATAATTTAGTTTTCCTATACAGAGCGTTTTTGTATTTATACATGAGTTCTCTGTTAACTGTTGACACCTCCGACTGGCTACCCTGGGTACTTTTTTTGAACAAATTCACCGCTTTCGTCTTCCAACTAAGCTCCCTGTTTCTCATATCCATATTGTTTTCACCACGTAACACAAGAAATCTGTATTAAAACAGAATAATAATCCAAATCACAATCTCATTATTCAATTGCATTCCCGATTAAAGCATACTATCAAAAAGAGACCCCTAAGGGACCACGGGATGTCTTTAAAATCTCAATACTTTATTAAGCAGCTTATAAAAAAAGCATAGCTTTACAATTTAATCACCACTATAAAGAAAAACAATATCGTCAATCACTGAGAAACAGAATACATGTCATATTGAAAGGGTACGAAAGAATGGTCAGAATATTATGCAAGGTACCGCAGGGCTCACAAGGAGAAAACCATACTGAGTTCGACTGGTATAATCAAGGATTCTTTTTTTGCATATTTGCTTGACACCTAATATCCAACACAAGTAAGGACAGATCAACATCTATAGGGGAGTCCTGTCTGAGTCTTTCCCATTTTTTGACAACCGTGTGTATTAAATGCCAAATGGCTACCCACAAATGACCATTATCACTGCCTATATGCTACATATACATAGGTGATGATAAACACTGGTTCTTTCAGTAGGTTAGCTCAACTCAGTCACCAACACTATCCCTGTCTGTGATGTGTCTATTACCTTTCCTTAACTTACTCATGTCTGTAAGCATGCGTCATTGTTGAACCTCCCAATTTTTGGCTGCCCTGACAAAAGGGCTATACTACAATACACCCACTTGAGGGTTACAGGCCCTCCTACACGTCTCTATCCAGGGACAAAGAGGAGACTCCCAATTTTTGGCTGCCCTGACCAAAGGGCTATACTAAAATACACCCACTTGAGGGTTACAGGCCCTCCTGCACATCTCTATCCAGGGACAAAGAGGAGCCTCCCAAATTTTTGGCTGCCCTGACCAAAGGGCTATAGTAAAATACACCCACTTGAGGGTTACAGGCCCTACTACATGTCTGTAAGCATGGGTCATTGTTGAACCTCCCAATTTTTGGCTGCCCTGACAAAAGGGCTATACTACAATACACCCACTTGAGGGTTACAGACCCTCCTGCACATCTCTATCCAGGGACAAAGAGGAGCCTCCCAATTTTTGGCTGCCCTGACCAAAGGGCTATACTAAAATACACCCACTTGAGGGTTACAGGCCCTACTACATGTCTGTAAGCATGGGTCATTGTTGAACCTCCCAATTTTTGGCTGCCCTGACAAAAGGGCTATACTACAATACACCCACTTGAGGGTTACAGGCCCTCCTGCACGTCTCTATCCAGGGACAAAGAGGAGCCTCCCAATTTTTGGCTGCCCTGACCAAAGGGCTATACTAAAATACACCCACTTGAGGGTTACAGGCCCTACTACATGTCTGTAAGCATGGGTCATTGTTGAACCTCCCAATTTTTGGCTGCCCTGACAAAAGGGCTATACTAACATACACCCACTTGAGGGTTACAGGCCCTCCTGCACATCTCTATCCAGGGACAAAGAGGAGCCTCCCAATTTTTGGCTGCCCTGACCAAAGGGCTATACTAAAATACACCCAGTTCTTGTTTACAGGCCATCCTGCATGTCTGTATCCAGGGGCATTGGTGAACCTCCCAATTTTTGACTGCCCTTGCAAAGGAAGATACTACAATAGACCCAGTTCCTCAAAATGGGCACTTTATTTCTAGACAGGGCTTCATGTACGTCTCTTGTCAGGGTCATCGGAGTGTCGCACAATGTTTTCACGTAAAATCTTTTATGTAATCACAAAAAGTGACATACAACAGCTGTATCTCACTATTGGGTATGTGCCCTTAACATTTCCAACCTAAATATTCATTTTGGTGTCATTTTGGAAGGTTTTCTGGAGACTCGGTAAAATTGGCGTGAAACTCGGACAACATTGTTCAGAGCTGTGACTTTTGAGTGAGAAATGCTTCCAGGGGTCTTCCCCATGGTTTTGCCATGTCATTTCAGCACTCTTCTGAGACTTTTGTGACATTTTCTACCTTGCGCCACTTTGGTCTGTCGGAGCCCTTTATTACCGCCCTTGGGGCTCTGTACTCCCGCCCTGAGGCAATGGAACTCGTCAAGGATGTCCCCTTTTCCCCTTACTTTATGTACTTAGCATTGAACCCCTCGCAGCCCAGATCCGTAACAACCCAGATGTGACGGTGATTCATATCAGGAGTAAGGACTTTAAAGTTACCCTTTTCGCTGACAACGTTATGCTATCACTGACGAACCCCTTGATATCTCTCCCTAATCTACAAAAGACACTCGACATCTACTCCAAACTGTCTGGATATAAAATAAATTCAGGAAAGACAGAAGCCCTACCACTTAACATTGACAGAGACTCACTTACTTACAACAATCCTATACATTTGCCTGGAATAAGTCCTCCATTAAATACTTAGGGATACATATCACCCCTGGCCACCGGGGAATGTTCAGGGCAAATTTTCTCCCATTAATTAGAGATACCGAAAGACGCCTTAAACAATGGTCTTCTTTACCGATTTCATTCTTGGGGAAAATAGCGACAATTAAAATATCTATATTGCCCAGATTCTTATATTTATTTGAAGCAATCCCAGCCAAAGTACCGCTAAGCACACTTAAAACAATACAATCCATGCTATTAAAATTTATTTTTTGGTAGAAGCAAAGGAAAGGAAGAAAGCGCACCAATCTAAATGTAAATGTATAATCAGATCGTAGGTGGATGTGGATGGCACTCACCTATTTTAGGTCTTGTTCACTTGCATATCGGTCACTAGGGACCATTAAGTATCCAGGCGTAGATATCCTTAGTGGTTGATATGCTGCAAATCCCTGGTAGCTAGTACGTAGCTCAAACCGAGTTACCATAGGAATATACATCCATTAGAGTTTTTTACCAGGCTATTTGCACTCCCAGAGGCCTTTGATCCAAAACGTCTTGTAATTTCATAAAGAGTTTTTTATTATTTCTTAAGAAAAGCACATACAACGCGTTTCGACAGTAAAAAATGTCTTCCTCAGGTATATTGTTAAAAGTGTTCCAAAGTTGTGGATAGCTTTATAGGAAATAGTAGTATGCTAAATAGGGTGTGGACCACTAAGGTTAGTTACTGACACACCTGCTATATAGCTGCTATACAAGTTTGGTATATTCAGAAGCACATACTAATAATAAAAAAAACAAACACATTACATGTATACATAGAGCATAGTAAAATTTGATCATGACAGATAAAATGTGAAATATAATTTGATCATAAATAGCATAAAATGTTCAATATAGTTATATAACAAATTTAAAATTGTTGTATGTGGCTGAAATCCATTTAAAATGCACATACAAAAAAAAAAAAAAAAGCACTGCTCATTAGAATTGTGAGAAAACACACAGTATCCAAGGAAGGATTAATTTTATATTCCCTCTTTCACCTCATTTAATCCGTCCGGGTGTAGAGAACCCATTTTAAAAATCCAATAAGATTCTTTGCGATTTAATTTTTCAGTGCGGTTTGGGCAGTTCTCCGGAATTTGCTCAACTGGTGTAACTTTTATATTAAATTGTTTATCATACTTCAAACACAAGTGCCGGGACAAACTATCTTTCATGAAGCCATTTTTCGCATTGTGCCTGTGGCCATTCATACATGTTCTCAGGGACTGGATAGTACGTCCCACGTACTGAATGCCACAGGCACATGTGATGACATACACCACAAATTGGCTGTCACAGGAAAGTCTCTGTGTAATTGGGAATGATTCTCCCGTGCTGCAGCACTTTTTGGAATTGCATCGCATTACACCAGTTTTTTTGTTGTCATTTTTATTAGTTTTACCTGTATTATTTTTTGTTTGATGAATTTTCTGGTTTCCCTGTGATAATTGTTTTAAATGACTGGGGGCAATAATACCTCTTATTGTTTGTGCCCTGCGGAAAGTGATACTAGGTTTTTCTGGTAGGATTTTTTTCAGATATGCATCTCTTTTCAGTAGATACCAATATTTATTTAGTATCCTCCTAATATCATCATTGTTTCGATTATATGCTGTTGAAAAATAACAGATGACAATACAATTTTATTTTATTTCCTCACCGTTTTGATCCTTTTTATCCTTCCGGTTTAATAGACATACATCCTGAGTTTTTTTCAAAATTGTTTGATAGGCACTCACAATTAATTTTTTTCGGATATTTTTTATCATAAAATTTTTTGAATAAAATTTGAGACTGTTTAATGTAATCATCTGTATTTGTATTATTTTTTCTGATTCTATGAAATTGACTAAAAGAAATATTTGTTTTCCACTTTTTGTAGTGCGCACTGTTATAATGTAGGAATCCATTACTGTCAGTTTTTTAAAAAAGTTTTACTGACAATTTCTTTGTTTTTATGTGACAATTCCATTCGTGCGTACGAGGTGTACGGAGCTGAGTTGCGTGCGTACGAGGTGTACGGAGCTGAGTTGTGTGCGCACGAGCTGTACGGAGCTGAGTTGCGTGCGTACGAGCTGTACGGAGCCGAGTTGCGTGCGTACGAGGTGTAGGGAGCTGAGTTGCGTTCGTACGAGGTGTACGGAGCTGAGTTGCGTGCGTACGAGGTGTACGGAGCTGAGCCGCGTGCGTACGAGGTGTACGGAGCTGAGTTGCGTGCGTACGAGGTGTACGGAGCTGAGCCGCGTGCGTACGAGGTGTACGGAGCTGAGTTGCGTGCGTACAAGGTGTACGGAGCTGAGCCGCGTGCGTACGAGGTGTACGGAGCTGAGCCGCGTGCGTACGAGGTGTACGGAGCTGAGTTGCGTGCGTACGAGGTGTACGGAGCTGAGTTGCGTGCGTACGAGCTGTACGGAGCTGAGCCCCGTATGTAACATAGTAACATAGTAACATAGTTTTTAAGGTTGAAGGAAGACTTTAAGTCCATCTAGTTCAACCCATAGCCTAACATGTTGATCCAGAGGAAGGCAAAAAAAACCCCATGTGGCAACACTAATCTCCACATTGGGGAAAAAATTCCTTCCTGACTCCACATACGGCAATCAGACTAATTCCCTGGATCAACGCCCTATCAAAGAATCTAGTATATATAACTGGTAATATTATAGTTTTCAAGAAAGGCATCCAGGCCCTTCTTAAATGTTAGTAGTGACTCACTCATTACAACATCATGTGGCAGAGAGTTCCATAGTCTCACTGCTCTTACAGTAAAGAATCCGCGTCTGTGATTATGATTAAACCTTCTTCCCTCCAGACGTAGAGGATGCCCCCTTGTCCCAGTCTCAGGCCTAAGAGTAAAGAGATCATTAGAAAGGTCTCTGTACTGCCCCCTCATATATTTATACATTATTATAAGATCACCCCTAAGCCTTCGTTTTTCCAAGCTAAATAACCCCAAGTTTAATAACCTGTCTTGGTATTGCAGACACCTTAGTCCTCTAATAACTTTTGTCGCTCTTCTCTGGACCCGCTCTAGTTCAGCTATGTCTTTCTTATACACCGGAGACCAGAATTGTACACAGTATTCTAAGTGTGGTCGCACTAGTGACTTGTATAGAGGTAAAATTATGTTCTCCTCATGAGCATCTATGCCTCTTTTAATACATCCCATTATTTTATTTGCCTTTGCAGCAGCTGCCTGACACTGGCCACTAAATGTGAGTTTGTCATCTACCCATACACCCAGGTCTTTTTCAGTGACAGTTTTGCCCAGTGTTTTACAATTAAGCACATAATTATACCTTTTGTTTCCTCTGCCCAAGTGCATGACTTTACATTTATCCCCATTAAAGCGCATTTGCCATTTAGCAGCCCAAGCTTCTAGTTTACATAAATCCTCCTGTAATATAAAATTGTCCTCCTCTGTATTGATTACCCTGCAGAGTTTAG
The DNA here is from genome assembly GCA_033576535.1 of Allobates femoralis. Classification (NCBI taxonomy): domain Eukaryota; kingdom Metazoa; phylum Chordata; class Amphibia; order Anura; family Aromobatidae; genus Allobates; species Allobates femoralis. The sequence goes on from JARQOC010000006.1 coordinate 205,355,837, forward strand.
TGTCATCTGCAAATATTGAGATTCTACTCTGTATGCCCCCTACAAGGTCATTAATAAATATATTAAATAGAAGCGGGCCCAACACTGACCCCTGTGGTACCCCACTGTTAACTGTGACCCATTCTGAGTGTGTTCCATTAATAACCACCCTTTGTTTCCTATCACTAAGCCAGTTCTTAACCCACTTACACATATTTTCCCCTATCCCCATTGCCCTCATTTTATGTATCAACCTTTTGTGTGGCACCGTATCAAAAGCTTTTGAAAAGTCCATATACACCACATCCACTGCATTTCCTTGGTCCAGTCCAGAACTTACTTCTTCATAGAAGCTTATTAGATTAGTTTGACAGGAACGGTCCCTCGTAAAACCATGTTGATAATGGGTCATGAGGTTATTTTTCTTCAGATACTCCAGTATAGCATCTCTTGGAAAACCCTCTAGGATTTTACCCACAGTAGAGGTTAAGCTTACTGGCCTATAATTTCCAAGTTCAGTTTTTGTCCCCTTTTTGAATATTGGCACCACATTTGCTATACGCCAGTCCTGTGGTACAGAGCCTGTTATTATGGAATCTTTAAATATTAAAAATAATGGTCTATCTATGACAGTACTTAATTCCTGCAGCACTCTGGGGTGTATCCCATCTGGGCCCGGGGATTTGTCAATTTTAGTGATTTTTAGACGATGCCGTACTTCCTCTTGGGTTAAGCAGGTGACGTTTAATTGAGAATTTTTGTTATCACTGATCATATTGTCTGTCATGGGATTTTCTTGTGTAAATACTGTTGAAAAAAAGTCATTTAGCATATTTGCTTTTTCCTCATCCTCATCCACCATTTCACCCAGACTATTTTTAAAGGGGCCAACACCATCATTTTTTAGTTTCTTACTATTTATGTAGTTAAAAAATATTTTGGGATTCTTTTTACTTTCTCTGGCAATGAGTCTCTCTGTCTCAATCTTTCCTGCCTTGATTTGCTTTTTACAAATGTTATTTAATTTTCTGTATTTATTTAATGCTTCATCACTACCTACTTGCTTTAATTCCCTAAATGCTTTCTTTTTGTCACATATTGCACTTCTTACCGCTTTATTTAGCCATAGTGGTTTCCTCCTATTTCTAGCATGCTTATTCCCATAGGGTATATATTGTGCACAGGTCCTATTCAGGATGCTAATAAACATCTCCCATTTGTGTTGTGTACTTTTATGTCTCAGGACATCGTCCCAGTTTATTGCACTAAGATCATCTCTCAACCGTTGGAAATTTGCCTTCCTGAAGTTTAGTGTCCTTGTGGCCCCTCTACTACACGTCTTAGTAAAGGATACTTGAAAGCTTATTAAGTTATGATCACTATTACCCAAGTGACCTCCAACCCGTATATTTGATATGCGGTCTGGCCTGTTGGTTAATATTAGGTCCAGCAGTGCCCCCCTTCTTGTTGGGTCCTGAACCAGTTGTGAAAGGTAATTGTCTCTTATAGTTTTCAAAAACTTATTACCTTTGCTGGAACTGCAGGTTTCTGATCCCCAATGTATTTCAGGGTAGTTGAAGTCCCCCATAATAATGACTTCTCCCTGAGTCGCTGCTTCATCTATTTGCTTTATGAGGATATTCTCCTCCACTTCCATTATTGTTGGGGACTTATAACAAACCCCTATCAGTAATTTATTATTTTTTCCCCCTCCCCTTATCTCCACCCACAGGGACTCTACATTTCCATTAGATTCACCTATATTATCACGCAGGATAGGTTTTAAGGATGATTTTACGTATAAACATACACCTCCTCCTCGCCTATTTGTGCGGTCATTTCTGAACAGACAATAGCCCTGTAAATTAACAGCCCAGTCATGGCTCTCGTCCAGCCAAGTCTCCGAAATCCCCACCATGTACGAAGTGTACGGAGCTGAGCCCCGTATGTACGAGGTGTACGGAGCTGAGCCCCGTATGTACGAGGTGTACGGAGCTGAGCCCCGTATGTACGAGGTGTACGGAGCTGAGCCCCATATGTACGAGGTGTACGGAGCTGAGCCCCGTATGTACGAGGTGTACGGAGCTGAGTTGCGTGCGTACGAGGTGTACGGAGCTGAGTTGCGTGTGTACGAGGTGTACGGAGCTGAGTTGCGTGCGTACAAGGTGTACGGAGCTGAGTTGCGTGCGTACGAGGTGTACGGAGCTGAGTTGCGTGCGTACGAGCTGCACGGAGCTGACCCCCGTATGTACGAGGTGTACGGAGCTGAGCCCCGTATGTACGAGGTGTACGGAGCTGAGCCCCGTATGTACGAGGTGTACGGAGCTGAGCCCCGTATGTACGAGGTGTACGGAGCTGAGCTGCGTGTGTGCAAGGTGTACGGAGCTGAGCTGCGTGCGTACGAGGTGTACGGAGTGGAGCCACGTGCGTACGAGGTGTGTGTACCAGTGGTAACCCCCAGCGGATGCCGCTCCCACTCTTATAGTCTCGGCTGCCTTTGCCGTTAGCATTCTTCTCCAGAGTCTCTGATAATAATAAGTAATCGAGATTCGCTGCCATTTTCTGGAAGCTTGTGACCCCTGGCTCCAGAGCTCACTTCACCCCCTCAATGGGTGGGGGCCCGGGGAGAGATCATACATCTCTGTGGCTCCTGCAGAGCTCAGCTCACCCCCAGTCTGTGTCCCCCAGCCCTCTGCAGTGCTGTATATTCTCTTTGTCCTGTATATTGTATATATAACAATTTCCTATGTGATGTACAAAACTTATTGTCACAGAATCGACTGCGCTCCAGACCAACACAAAGTTGGAAGATCAGATATCACCGAACATTGCAGGACACAGAGAAGCAGCTGCAGCCATCAAATTAGGTGAGTTAATTAATTTAATGTAGCTGGTAATTTTCATTGTGATGTGCGGCCCCTAAATGATGGTAGAAATTTCCAAATGTCCCTCCAGCAGCAAAAAGGTTCCCCACCCCTGTACAAGGTGATGAATAACAGCACCAGTATTATTCTGCCTCATGTGGCATTTATTGTTCACATCCCTCCACAGCTCTGATAAAGAACAATGTATAGAAAGAGATTAATGAGTGATTGGTGAGGACGTGGTGCAGAAAGGGAGTTTTTCCAATAGTGGGTGGTGAAACTATGGAAGGTTTGATGGGTGGAGGCGGAGCGTGGGTGGAGGCGGAACCTGGATGGAGGTGGAGCTTGGTGGAGGCAGAGTTGGGGTGGAGTCTCAGGGGGGGCCCCAAAATTTTGCTAGTAAGGGGCCCCAAAATTTCTAGTGGCAGCCCTGCTTGGGCGTCACGTACACTACACTATTGCGTTACCAAATGTTCTTAATCGGAAAAAAAAAAAGACGCTTCACAATTCATGTTCACACATCACTACTTACTGACTCTGGACAGCAAGCGTGTCACACATGCGCCATGAGATAATTTTATATGTGAAGTAACCAATCACAACGCTGCGGCGTCTTGTAATCAGTAGGTGCATGGGTGTACGCAGGTGTTGCAAAGTAATGTGCCTAATTATTGTTTTATGATTGGTCAACATCTGGTTAAATAACCCCTGGTGTTGGCTAGCCCATGCCACAACTGGAATGTGCATTGAGCTAGTAGTGTCTTATCACCATTTCTCTGTTGGACAGATGGTACGTGTGGTCACATGGGTATATTTGTGGCGTCCTCAGTCTTTAGTCTTTATTAATAATCATTTGTTTAATGCTGCTTGGGCGCATTACAAGAGACTTCAGGTAGAAGTGTAGTTAGCGTTGTGGATTCAGCATAATGAGCAGTTTTGTCCTGTACTACACATTGTAATGTGGTTATCTTGCTGTGACAATGTTTAATGCAGAACTTGGTTATGTTAAACTCTGTGTGTGTGAGCTGTGTGTTGACCCAATTTTATGGAACATCATTACTGCCATTTGTAATATTATCCCTTCACATAGGCTCAACTATATTTCCACAACAGCACACTGTTGCCTCCTTCAACAAGGGTTGACCACATGCAAACGTACATGCTCCACAGATATTATTTGTGTGCCAAGAGAGGGGATGTAGACACAGAGTAGTGTGTGATGTATGCTGACCATGTGTTTCTTAGCATGTTTTGTGATATGTGACAATTGTTTTCAGATGGCCGAGTATCACGAGTTTGTGACCCAACTCATTATATTGTACCAGGAGCACGAATGCCTGTGGCGGGTGTCGCTGCCTGCCTATCATGATCAGGCAGCGTGGGCTGCGGCCTACGAGCCGCTGGTGGAGCTCTGTAATCGTCTCCAACCCCCAAAAAAATGGACAGCGGTGATGGTTGCGGAGAAGATGAAAAGCCTGCGCACCGTGTTCCAGTGGCGCCACAAGAAGTGGTACTATGACCTCTTCACCTTCACCCTGGGCCCAGAGGGGCCACGGGGAACATGGTGCAGCTGACGGCATCCGCAACCATCTGTAGGCCCAGCCCAAGACCCTGTTCCGTCGCAGGAGGTGGGTAATTGTGTTGGTATGTTTGACTTTACCCCCATATTTTGACCACAGATGTGATTTTTAGCATGCATTTCCTCGTCACCCTTGTCCATCTGCTCCACCTTTGACTTTCACTGTTGGTTGAAATGCCTCTTTTCTTTTGCTCCTTTTTCAAATTGTTTCTCTTGTTTATGATCACTTCAACTAGCAATGTTGCACCTAAGGTGAGTATACGGCACTAGTACAGTTGTTGGCCTTTTGGTGCTCTCAACTCTTCTCCTGTGTGTTTTGGTTTTCTCCATGGTGTGTTTTGCGCTCTGTTTGGTTGACTATATTTGGTTGCTATTGTGATCAATGATATTGCTTCATGTTGTTTATGTTTTTGTTTTTTTGTTTATTTTTCAGGCCCCTCTGGCGCCTGGCTCCAGTGAAGAGGAGTCAGCAGCTGGCGAGGCTCACCCATCTACATCTGCGGGAGAGCCAGTGCCCGGGACCAGTGGTGGGGGGCCGGGCATAGGGTCCAGCTTTGAGATTTGCCGCCGAAGACCACCAGCCCCACCCAATACGGAGCTGGGTACCTGGGCGAAACAGGTCCTCCTAGACCGAGAGAGGGTCCCCGGCTCTGGTTTCGGGTACATCGCCAGCGAAATGCTGGCCCGGATGGAGCCAGAGCAGCGTAACATCGTGGAGCGGGCCATGTTTTGTGTCCTGGAGGCGGGCGTGGATGGGTCCCTGCGATGGGGGGCATCATGGACGCTCCCTGAAAGACCACCCCTGGGCCCACTGCGCCCGCCAGACGCATGGTGAGGAGGACACAATCTCGTGATACTCTACCTCCCCCGAGAAGAACCAGCAGAAGAGCTGCAGCTTCCCAGGGCCGATGGGTGTATGAAGAGGAGGAGGGGGAGGCCCCATTGTCTAGTCTGATCCAGCAGAGGATGAGGAAGACAGAGATAACTACTAGCCAATGCACAACCTTGGCTCTACCAAATTTGAGTATCATTCTATTGCCCTTGTGTGCGGGGTGATGTGGGTTTCATATAGGGTACATTCATGACAGACTGTGGCCCATGACAGTAGTTATGGTACAGTATGGTGACATGTTTACTATGTGACGACATATAGCTGTGGTTCCAACGTGGACCAGTGTGTTTAGATCATTTAAAAGCCAATAAAATTAACCTGTGGGTGCTGTGAAGGATCACACAGGAGGTTGTTGGCCAACATTTTATTCAGCAACAACATGTTTTTAAAACATTGGCATCACAAACCACAAGTCTTGTTTAGGTTAGGAGTAGCCACGACACACTACCCACTGTCCCAATGTGGGAAACTATAAGAAAAAAGGCCAACGTGGCCTTAAAACAAAAAAGGTGCCAACAGGGCAACAGGGGGCAAACAAATGTCCAACATGTACAACAAAGTTTATGGGCATGTGGTTCCATAATTGGGTTTGGTCTGATGGGTTGTGGGCCCTGCGGCCCTGGGCTCTCTGGAGGGCGGCGATCATGGCACCCAACCAAGCAAGTTGCTGCTACCCTTGTTGGTGTGCCCTCTCCATCAGCTGCTGGACCTCCTGGTGAGCCTCCATCAGCTCATCAATAGTTGGTACACCTGTAGGGGAAATTAGGCAATAATTAATTTTTGAACTTTGTTGTAGGTGTTTTTTTGTCAAAATTTTTAATGATCATACGTACGGTCCACATCGCCATCACAGTTCTCATGAGGAGGAGATGGTGATGGGCTGAGAGTCCAGCCGGCCGCACGTGCTTGTTGTCCTTCTGCAATAATTTAAAAAACCCAACATTTTAACAAAAACACATACTGTTGTCCGAAGCACACAACACTCATTACATTGTAAAGGTTGTATGCGCCAGCAGACACTTACCACCATAGGCAACACCTGCAGGCTCCATTTGAGGGTGTGGGAACATCAGGACACCAGGGCTTGCAAAGGAGCTTGAGATACTGGGGGGTGGTGTCACTCCTGGGCTAGGGGTGTGTGGCCACAGGATGTGGCTTAGTGCTCCCAGGGGGGCCTGGGCTGCCTGCAACCAAGCCTTGGCCCACTGGTGGTGAGGGCATGTCCTGACCCTGTGGCCCTGGTGATGGTGGTGTCCCGGCTGACGAGGGCATGTCCTCCCCCTGTGGCCCTGGTGATGGTGGTATCCCGGATGACAAGGACATGTCCTCACCCTGTGGCTCTGGTGATGGTGGTGTCCCGGCTGACGAGGGCATGTCCTCACCCTGTGGCCCTGGTGATGGTGGTGTCCCAGCTGACGAGGGCATGTCCTCACCCTGTGGCCCTGGGGATGGTGGTGTCCCACCTGGCGAGGGCATGTCCTCACCCTCTGGCCCTGGGGATGGTGGAGTCCCGGGTGTTGATGGCGGGGCTGGGCCCTCCAGGACCGGTGGTGTGGGTGGCCCAGGTGCCGTTGAGGACTGGGGTCCGTCCCCAGACAACGATTCCTCATCATCTGTAATATCAAACAGGATGAGACAGCTATTAGAAAAAAAGGGACACAACAGAGGGAATACACCTTGTGTGTGTGTTACAATGTTGTTACAGCATGAATGATGGGTACAAGGTAATGTTGTACGCATATACTGTGGGTAGGGGCTGCTATGATTTGTGACAGGAGTCCAACAACAGTAGGAACATATTTTAATTTCGCAAAAAAATGTGCCTTGCCATGGTAGGTGCTTGTGTTTTGAAATTAAGATCTGCCAGTAAGCAACAGGTGTTTGCACCATGGCTGCCTACACATAGTGTACATGTAGTAATTAGTGTTCAGTTGTGTGATCATTGTGTGGCTACATTTTATGTGTCACAGGTTAAACATATGTGGGCCAAGGTGTCATGTGTGTGTTGGACATGGCATTGATATTAGTGCGAGTCTAGCGAGTCCAATGTTAATGAATGGGGAAGCGAGTAATAGCGAGTAGTGTGCGATTTACAAATCACAGATGTGTCTCGGAAGCTTCAGCCTGAAGCAATCCTAGTTTTGCCATTGATTTGCATTGGACTAGTTTACTTTGCAAGTAATCGCTGGGAAACTCGCACAGATAAGAGTCCTGTCTGCTCTGTGTGCTGGCTGCCGCAGCTCCAAGGTCCTAGAGCCCGCCTGCTGCCTGATGTAGCAGTGCTGAGATTGTTCTCAGTCTGCTCATTCCCTGTGCATAGACATCTATATCTATGCACAGGGATGAGCAGAGAGGACATCGCGTTTTGGACTGCGTCGGACGGAAGAGAATTTTTTTAATTAAAGATGGAGTCCCTAATGGCTTTTTTTTTATTTCTAATAAAAAATTTTCTCTGTGTTGTGTTTTTTTTTAAAACAATTTAATAGAAATTCATGGCGGTCATGTCTAATATTGGCGTGACCGCCATAAATTTCGGGCTTAGGGCCAGCTGATAATACAAAGCTGGCCCTAACCTCTTTATTACCCAGCGTGCCACCGCCACCAGGGCCGCTGGAAGAGTGGGGTTCAGCGCCAGAGGATGGCGCTTCAATGAACGCGCCATCTTCTGGGGCGGCTGCGGGCTGCAATTTGCAGCTGGGGGTGCCCAGAAAGCTTGGGCATCCCTGCGCTGCGGATTCCAGCCCCCAGCTGCTTAGCTGTACCTGGCTAGACATAGGAATTGCGCGGAGCCCCACGCATTTTTTTTAAATTATTTCATGAAATTCATGAAATAATAAAAAAAAGGGCTCCCCTATATTCTTGTGTCCGGCCAGGTACAAATAGGCACCTGGGGGTTGGGGGCAGCCTGTCGCTGGCTGCTGGATCCAGCTGGTTCCAGAAATACGGCAAAGCCCATGTAATTTTTTTTCTGAAAAATCAATAAAACAATCCTAAAAAAGGGACTGCATCTTTATTAACCCCTCGCCCATGGTCCAGGGGTTAATAAAGATGCAGTCCCTTTTATTTACATTGTTTTATGGATTTGTCAGAAAAAAATTTCACGTGGGCTTCGCCGTATTTCTGGAACCAGCCGGATCCAGCAGGCAGCGACGGGCTGCCCCCAACCCCCAGGTGCCTATTTGTACCTGGCCGGACACAAGAATATAGGGGAGCCCTTTTTTTTAATTATTTCATGAATTTCATGAAATAATAAAAAAAAAATGCGTGGGGCTCCGCGCAATTTCTATGTCTAGCCAGGTACAGCTAAGCAGCTGGGGGCTGGAATCCGCAGCGCAGGGATGCCCAAGCTTTCTGGGCACCCCCCGCTGCAAATTGCAGCCCGCAGCCACCCCATAAGATGGCGCGTTCATTGAAGCGCCATCCTCTGGCGCTGAACCCCGCTCTTCCAGCGGCCCTGGTGGCGGTGGTACGCTGGGTAATAAAGGGGTTAATACCAGCTTTGTTATACAAGCTGGTATTAAGCCCGAGATTCTTAATGTCAGGCCACGTTTGACCCAGCCACTAAGAATCTCCAATAAAGGGTTAAAAAAACACAACACAGAGAAAAAATGTTATTTGAAGTAAAAAAAAAAGCCATTAGGGACTCCATCTTTAATTAAAAAAATCCTCTTCCGTCCGACGTAGTCCAATACGCGATGTCCTCTCTGCTACATCCCCTGTGCATAGATATAGATGTCTATGCACAGGGAATGAGCAGACTGAGAACAATCTCAGCACTGCTACATCATCTCTGTGAGCAGGCGGGCTCTAGGACCCTGGAGCTGCGGCAGCCTGCAAAAGAGAAGACAGCTAGACTCGGCTTTCAAAGTAACAGCAGTTACTTTGCGAGTTTCCCTGCTATCACTGGCACAGTAGCCGAGTCTAATGCAAGTTAAAGGCAATCCTAGTTTTGTCAGCGTCTCTGACAAAACTAGGATTGGTATTGATTTGCATTGGACTCGTTTACTGTGCGAGTAATCACTGGGAAACTCGCAGAGTACCGAGTCCTGCGAGTCCCTTACTACTCGACGAGTAACGAGTCCTAGCGAGTAGATTCGCCCATCCCTAATTGATATGTATTTGTCACATTTACAGTCAGGACACACCTCGTTTTTAAAAAACATAGGTCAAGGATCAGTATAGGCGTGACCATTTGTGGGACAAATGAGTGTTTCATACCCCTTCATGTTGCAATGTAACCAACAAGGTTACATTGGTGACACATCAACATGGTGGCAAAGTACACATTATGTGGCCTAGCCCAATACAACCTGATGTTTGTGTAGTGTTTGGTAAATGTACCTTTCAAGGTGTGTGCTTGCCATTGGCACATACTCAATCCTGGCCCAAAGATCCACAATGCGGCCTGGGCACTTGTGCTTTAGGTCAGCGATTTTATTTTGGATCTGTTTGCAGGTCCTCTCCACCCCCAGTTTGTGGAGCAGGGCCCGCTGGATCCTTCTCAGGATGTTGCATTTGCGCAGCCGTGGGTACCGGTGATGCTGGTCACACCAATAATCATGGCGGTCTGCGATGTCTATGAGGAGCATTAGCACCGCCAGACCCCATGTGGCAATGCGCTGTACGGCGGCCATGACTCTGCTGCTATGTTCAGGGGAGGGCCAGGCACCTGGCAGGCAGAGCGAAACCGAAAGAAACGTCATCACGTCATCAAGCACACTAGTGCCGCCCAACAACATTGTTAACACTAACAAGGTAGCCGTCATCAGACCGGGAGTAGCGTAATGAGCACATCAGCGTCACCTAATTCGCAAACCATTGCAGTGCGTTACCTATGCCACCCATGTGCGATGTGTACGCCAATATATTAACTGTCATGTGTGGCAGTATAATGTACACAGTGCATCATCCGAACAACCCAACAACATTGTCTTGCGCTATTGAGTGGCCACCTAATTGTACTTATGTAGTGTATTGTTGTGTAGGTGCAGATGCATGTGGTGCTGAAGTGACAGCTCATCAAAGATGGCGCCCTGTGAAGGGACAGCCAATGGTTACACAGTAGCCCCCACCAATCATAGCTGGTGGGGCGCGGTGTCCAGCATGCTGTGGCACGCCTCCGGGAAATCAGTAGGCGACGCAGATTCCATCCCTATCGCCAGTTCACATGCCAAAACCAGGGCAATTCACCTTCACGGTTGCCTCTGGTTTTTGAATAATGCTCTGAAATCGCAACCGGGAGCAACTTTAAAAATCGCCATTGCGTTCCACAATTACACGACGCAATTTCGTAGCAATTTCAGGGCAACGGTGACGGAAATCCGGATTGCCTCTCAGTTGCTACACCATAGTTGTGGCGTCTAAAGGTACCCTTAGAGAACTCTAGAGACATGCAACTATTCCTTTTACTTTTACTGTTATTCTTTATTTTTCGTGGTATTATCTTTCCCTTTTGATAATGTGCTGAATCTGTAAGATAATTGATAAACAATGTTATGTTATACAAAAATGTTCAATAAAAACAAAGTTGAAAGAAATAAATAAGAATTTTTAAAAATTCACCTAAATTACTTGGCTTATTGTAACAACGAGTAACTGGGGTAATATGAGGGTCTGGTATAGTGTAAGGGTGGTTGAATGTGGTTGGAGGCACATACAGGGATGCCATATAAATGCTTGGTGTCCCTATGATCCTCAGACAAGCACGAGAGGAGGGGTAGTCCAATATTGGACTGCATACCACCGATCAAGCCAATAAGTGACCCGGAGATGTGTCACTGATGGGGGTGCACTCCAGACAACCAAGGTGAAGGACTGTACTAAAAGTGAAATAGGGACCCTATGTCTAGATTACACCCAATACCATATCCCCCTTTCAACACTATTGCAATGAGACCTACTGTATCTCATATATAATGTGGTATAGCGTTCACGGACCGGGTCGGGTTCACTCACTTGGCAGCCATATTTAAGCACAGCGACAGTCTCTCCATTTAATTAAAAGTCATGTTGGTTTATTCTGTCAGCATAAACCACCTTCTAGCACATAAACAGGAGCCTTTCTTCGGCTTACAAGTACATACCGCCTGGTATACAGTCTGTTGAACGTCACAGGTTCAGATACACTTCTGCCGCTGTATCCCAGCCTCCACTCGGGCCTGTTGTCAGTCCTCACAGGGCCTCTGAGACACTGCTCCTTCAGACTGGATGTCTGACTTCTGCCCACAGCCCAGCAGCCTGCAGGCACTCCATGTCTCAATCACTGTCAGTCTCTCACATGTCAAACACAGACTCCATTAACTATCCTGAAGGCCACTTCACACACACAGATATCTGAGTCCAATATCTGAACAGATCTCTGGTTGCAGTGAAATCATGGATACATTGCTCCATGTTGTACACTGCCACAAAATGGAGCAATGTATCCATGATTTCACTGCAACCAGAGATCTGTTCAGATATTGGACTCAGATGTCTGTGTGTGTGAAGTGGCCTTCAGACACACCCACATCTCCAGCAAGTTGCAAGCTTAACTCTTGCCATGCTGTTCTAAGCAGGCTGTGGCTTCCATGGCAAGACATTCATAAGACAGGCAGCAGTCTTCTGCCTGTGCAAAGCACACTGGCCACCTGTGTGATGCACCCGGGCCATGGGCTGCATCACCACAATATATATATATATATATATATATATATATGTATATATATACCAGGCAATCTCAATGATAAGTAATAAATACTTTAACCACATTGGTAGATATAATAACTTTACTACATTTGCACTAAAAAATAGGGGGGGGAACAAGAGGTGCAATAGTGCTCTATCACTAGTGACACTAATGTATGCGGTGGGTATGAATTCACTCACCTAGCACAGTTGTGAGACCCACAACTGGTGTAAAAGCATTTAGCATTAAATGCAGCTGCTGCAGGACTTTCACCTTCCACATGCACGTGGGAACCATCCAGAAGTTACTTCAGGGGAAATGGTGTATCAGTGTCCGCGCTGCTGAAATCCCAAGAAAACGATCCGGAAATCATATAAAGGTTGCATCAATCAACAGTGCCGAAACGCGTAGGAAAAGGAATAAATGGATGATTGATGCAACCTACATATGGTTTCCGGATCGTTTTCTTGGGATTTCAGCAGCGCGGACACTGATACACCATTTCCCCTGAAGTAACATTTGCACTAAAGGCACTTTAATTAGTTATACATACATTAAATGCACTTTATACATTAATTTTATACATATAAAGTAAATATCCAGAAAGCTGGATACATGATAAAACACTGCAGCAGGGATGTGAGGTGTGCAATGGCTGCTGACCACTGGGAATGACTGCACATGCGCTGGAGCAGTATGATGGCGCTGGTGAAGTTTCCGGTAGTAACCAAGCAACGTTCGGCAACACCAGGTCCCCGGGCATGTGCAATATCACTTTTGGCACGCCGTGAGACATGAGCGCACATACAGTGCTTTGTGGAAGTATTTGTCCCCCTTGAACTTTTCAATCTTTTGCCACATTTCAGGCTTTAAACGTAAATATATAGATTCTAATTTTTTGTGAAGAATCAACAAGTGGGAGACAATCGTGAAGTGGAAATTTCTTGGATATTTTAAACTTTTTTAACAAATAAAAAACAGAAAAGTGGGGCGTGTAATATCATTCGGCACCCTTGAGTTAATACTTTGCATCACCTTTTGCATCTCCCTCTCACTATGGTGCACTTCTACAAAATGTTTAGGAATTGGTAAATTGAGCTGTTTCTTCCTCAAGCTGTAACCATGTTGGCTCATCCTTACACTAAATTCCAATGTGGTTTCACCAACATTGAACAGATTGCTGGGGCAATCTGACGCACAAGTGAAGAATTGGTTGATTTTATACTCTTTACCATTTACCTGAAAGACATTTCCTTTAAGCATATGTGGACAATTTATGCAACCCACACACAGGTAATTACCCTTCCTTGTTGTGCCTGTTAGTTGGACCTCTTTTCTAAGGCAACCTATATCAGACTAGACAATACAATCTTTTAAACTCCTACCCCTCCTAAAAGAAAAAAGAGTTGGGTTTTTAAACTCTTCCACTTCAGGAAGGCCATGCTCTAAAATTCTCCAATTTTTTTGATGATTTTGGTTACATTGTTAGGTTCATCTCCATATGTTGTAACCACTGGGATTCCTTTTCTCTATCCTGGTGTGGTCTTTCTAAAGTGCATGTTTATTCCTTTTGTTGGGCTAGTAGTTTGTTTGGATATCCCCATTTCTAAATCTTTCTTATAATTCTTCAACTGTTTTTTCTCATTCAACCTCATCACTCACTATACGCCTCACTCTTTGTATTTGTCCGTGAGGTATAGCTTTTTTCATTATCAGCGGATGGTGGCTTCGAAAGAGTAGTAGTTTGTTCCTATCTGTCCCCTTGACATAAAAAGATGTGCTCAAGTGGCCCTTTTTCAGCTTTACTATTACATCTAGAAATTGTAGGCTAACATCTGAATGTACCATTGTAACATATAGTTTTTAAGGTTGAAGGAAGACTTTAAGTCCATCTAGTTCAACCCATAGCCTAACATGTTGATCCAGAGGAAGGCAAAAAAAACCCATGTGGCAACACTAAGCTCCACATTGGGGGAAAAAATTCCTTCCTGACTCCAGATACGGCAATCAGACTAATTCCCTGGATCAACGCCCTATCAAAGAATCTAGTATGTATAACTGGTAATATTATAGTTTTCAAGAAAGGCATCCAGGCCCTTCTTAAATGTTAGTAGTGACTCACTCATTACAACAGCATGTGGCAGAGAGTTCCATAGTCTCACTGCTCTTACAGTAAAGAATCCGCGTCTGTGATTATGATTAAACCTTCTTTCCTCCAGACGTAGAGGATGCCCCCTTGTCCCAGTCTCAGGCCTAAGAGTAAAGAGATCATTAGAAAGGTCTCTGTACTGTCCCCTCATATATTTATAAATTATTATAAGATCACCCCTAAGCCTTCGTTTTTCCAAGCTAAATAACCCCAAGTTTAATAACCTGTCTTGGTATTGCAGACCCCTTAGTCCTCTAATGACTTTTGTCGCTCTTCTCTGGACCCGCTCTAGTTCAGCTATGTCTTTCTTATACACCGGAGACCAGAATTGTACACAGTATTCTAAGTGTGGTCGCACTAGTGACTTGTATAGAGGTAAAATTATGTTCTCCTCATGAGCATATATGCCTCTTTTAATGCATCCCATTATTTTATGTAAATTTTATGGTGGGATCCACTGTATTCAGGTAGCCATAAAATTCCTGTAGCTCGCTGGTCCCACCCCACCAGAGGAGGAACACATCATCTATGTATCACCACCACTCAACTACCTTCTGGTAGTGATCGGACATATAGATGTGGTCTTCCTCTAGTGTAGCCATTGTGACATTTGTATGTGAGCACACCATATGCGTGCCCATAGCGATCCCTCTCATTTGTTTATAATATGTATCCCCAAAAAGGAAATAATTGCATCGCAGACAAATTTCCAATAATTGTGATTATCAGCACTTTGCACTCCTCTGAGTACTGTGTAGGTATGTAATTTCCATCTAACAGATCTGACGCCTCTCGTGTATTCAATCGATGTATATAGTGAAACCACGTCAAAAGACACCAGAATATCATTGTTCTCAACTTTTAGTGTACTTCTGTAAAAATTGCTTGGTGTCTCTTATATAAGATTTCGCTTGTACATAAAAAATACACATACCGTATATACTCCAGTATAAGCCGACCCGAGTATAAGCCGAGGCCCCTAATTTTACCCCCAAAAACTGGTGAAACTTATTGACTCGAGTATAAGCCTAGGGTGAGAAATGCAGCGGACCCCCATCCTGGTATATAACCCAGTTACCCCATCACTGGTATACAGCTGCCCCATCACTGGTATACAGCTACCCCATCACTGGTATACAGCTGCCCCATCACTGGTATACAGCTGCCCCATCACTGGCATACAGCTGCCCCATCACTGGTATACAGCTGCCCCATCACTGGTATACAGCTGCCCCATCATTGAATTTAGCACCCCATTACTGTATATGGCCCCCATAATTCCTATAGCGCCTCATCACTGGTAATTGGGCCCTCTTTGGAGGTATATGGGACCCATTGCTGCTATATTGGCCCCCTTGGTATAGAGGCCCCCTTTGCTGGTATATGGTGGGCCCCATGTGGCCGCACATAAAATAAACTCCTCTCACCCTCTGACGATTGTGTACAGGCTCCGTGACATTCTGCTCTTCCTGCTTCTAATTATGGGACCGTCGCAGCAGCGATGACGTCACTGATGCACCGGTCACATGATTAGAAGCAGGAAGAGCATAAAGAGGGGAACGTCATAGAGGCTGTACAGAATTGTCGGAGGGTGAGAGGAGTTTATTATTTTACTAGATGGTAGCCCAATTCTAATGCATCGGGTATTCTAGAATATGTATGTAGTTGACATACTGTGACTGACAGAACTTGTTCAGTCAACGTGAGTGAACCATGTATAGCAGCACTATAGTATATGGTGGTACATTACATTACATGTATAGCAGCGCTATGGTTTATGGCGGTACATTACATTACATGTATAGCAGCGCTATAGTATATGGCGGTACATTACAGCACATGTATAGCAGCACTATAGTATATGGCAGTACATTACAGCACATGTATAGCAGCACTATAGTATATGGCGGCACATTGCAGTACATGTACAGCAGCGCTATGGTATATGGCGGTACATTACAGTACATGTATAGCAGCACTATGGTATATGGCCGTACATTACAGTACATGTATAGCAGCGCTATGGTACATGGCGGTACATTATAGTACATGTATAGCAGCACTATGGTATATGGCGATACTCCGCTCCCCGCAGCCTCCCACTCCTCCTGGCCCCGGTCCTCCACAGTAAAAGTAAAAATTAAAATATCCTCAGTGAGGATACTCACCTGTCCGCTGGCTCGTTCCACCTTCGTCTTCTGGGTCCTACAGGCCTTTAGGACCTGTCGTTGCCTGGGAAACCGATCAGCTGAGGGGTGAAGGGGGAGCAAGATTGTGTCGAGGGGCAGGATGGAGCGAGCAGGGCAGGATGGAGCGGGGGGGGCAGGTGGAGCGGGGGGGGCAGGATGGAGCCAGAAAGGGCAGGATGGAGCCAGGGGGGCAGGATGGAGCCGGTGGGGCAGGATGGTGGTGGAGGGGGGTAGGATGGAGCCGGCGGGGCAGGATGGAGGCGGCGAGGCAGGATGGTGGCAGGAGGGGCAGGATGGTGGCGGGGGGGGAAGGATGGTGTGGGGGCAGGATGGTGGCGAGCAGCGCAGGAAGGAGCTGATGGGGCAGGATGGAGCCGGGGGGGTGGGGGCAGGATGAAGCAAGCGGGGCAGGATGGAGCTGGAGGAGTAGGATGGTGGCAAGGGGGGCAGGATGGTGGGAGCGGGGCAGGATGGAGCAAGCGGGGCAGGATGGAGCGAGCAGGGCAGGATGGAGTCAGCGGGGCAGGATGGTGGTGGCGGGGCTGGATGGTGGCGGGGGCAGGGCTGGATGGTGGCGGGGGGGCAGGATGATGGCGGGGGGCAGAATGGAAATGGCAGGGCAGGATCGAGCCAGCGGGGCAGGATGGTGGCCTTTCGGGCAGGATGGTGGCGGTGGGGTAGGATGGTGGCAAACAGGGCAGGATGGAGCCGGGGGGGGAGGGTGATGTGCTGTCAGTTCCCTGCCGCAGGTGGGGAGCATGCGGGGGGTGCTGTCAGTGGGAGTCGGCCACGGGGCTCTTTAACTTACCGCTCCCAGCGGCACCCGACAGGCAGGAAGCGGCTGTATGGGGATAGCACCGCCCCCTTCTGCACAGCCGCTCCACCTGCCTGTTGCCGCCTGAGTATGAGGGCCCACACTGTCCAATGGACGGTGTGGCCCTGGGCAGGAGATGCGGGGGAGCAGGGGGGCTGCGAGGAGCGGAGGGGGGCAGGAGGGTCGGAGAGGTGCAGGAGGAGCGGGGGGGGGCGCGGGGCAGGAGACAGGAAGAGGCGGGGGCTTAGAGAAGAGCCGTGCAGCGCGCAAATTTTAAATTTGCACGCCGTGCAGGTCTTTTGCATACGTGGCGCTCATTGGCCGTGTCTGGTGCGCGATTTCGGCGACAGACGCAAAAATTCCTTAGACAATTATATAGTAGATGAGAGGCAGCATAGGGCCCATATACTGTAATGGGAGGGGGCACAGTCTTATGTAATATGCACCGCTCCCCCACCGCTGATGTACAGGGGGATGCAGTGCATATCACATTAGGTTAATGAGCGGGGTCAAGTGACCTCCCGTTCTGTAGCCTCCCACCGCCTCCTCCAGCACACAGTCACCACCCCCCCCTCACTGGCAGTCAATACTGACTCGAGTATGAGCCGAGGGGGCATTTTTCAGCACAAAAATTGTGCTGAAAAACTCGGCTTATACTCGAGTATATACGGTATTTAGTATTGCCGCATTCAGAATATAAAATTAATTAATCAGATCTATAAACTGCTTAATGGAAAAAAAAGTCCAAATGCCAAAATTATGTTGTATCATTAGAAACAGCTTCCAAAAAAGAAGAAGCCACATATCAAGACAAGATGATCATTAAATATAAACAAATCCTTTATTCAAAAAAATCTTAGACAACAGCAAACAAAAGTTTCAAAAACAATTTTAAAATGTGTCAGAACACAATAAGACACTGTACACCTCAATGACAACAGGGATTAGTGATCACAGGCAGTGGATAAATCAACAAATACAAAAGTATGTATAATACATGCCCATATTGTCTTCATATGACCAGAATTGCCAAATGTGACAATTTGTACCCCATAAGGCAGTCCAATACCTGCCAAATGCTTTGAAAACCAAACTCATACAAACGCAGGTTAGAATCCACAGTTGGAGTGTAGGCACTTCTAAATAGGAGCAATGTAGCCTATTACTCATGAATCTAGCTGAAGAATTCACCTCCTGACACAGGCTGGTGCACCTCCACTCAGTTTTACTTTGGGGTAACTATTAACCTTTCCTTCAATTAACCCTTCAGGTCTCCTTCTTCAGTTAGATTCATGAGTAATGGGCTACATTGCTCCTATTTAGGAGTGCCTACACTGCAACTGTGGATTCTGACCTGCCTTTGTATGTGTGTCGCCCCTATGGCAAGGAGCCACAGGGAGGTACTGCACCATAATTAATGGTGTGGTGCCTCTGTAACCGTGGATGTGGGGAATCTTCAGAGTCTGCACCCCAACACCCAACACAGGCCACTTTAATAATGGGGACTGATATTCAGTAGGTCCCAGGGGGTGGAGCCTAGAGAGCAGGAGACGGGGAGTGACAGCACAGTCAGACAGTTGGTGTGAGGAGAGCAAGGAAGGCAGACGCAGGGGACCCTGTGGCTGCATCAGGAGGGCACTTCTTTGGAGAGCGGCGACCCAGACCCTGGAATGGGGTTTACCCAGGACTGGTTGGAGCCAGCTGGGGACCCAGGTCGATACCGGCATACTGGAGCCGAGGTAGCTAGTTGCAAGGTTCAGCCCTAACTACAAACCGGCAAGCTGAGGGCCCGATACACACAGGGAGCTGAAGCACCCCTAAAGCAGCCCAACATCAGTCTCGCAGCTGGGTTCACGACACCGACAAGTGAAAGACTTTTAGGTAACAGACCCTGTGGACTAGAGACTTGGCTCAAGAGGGGAGAGAGACACAGAGAGTAACAAGACCACAAGCGCCATATTGAGGGCATCACCGTCAGACTCTGAGGAAACCTTCACGATCTGCGGTTTTTAATACCCGTTAACCCAGAATGTACAGTGTATACTGTTTCCATCTGGTGCAACTAAAGAACCATTTGAGCTGAAGCGGTGTCTGTCCTCCTTTCATTCTGCGTCCGGAGGGCTGCAGCATCATCACCGGAGGTGAGGACTACTACCCCCATCCTAAGCCCCGCTGCCCTGAGGTAAAGCTCTACCTGAGGGGAGCTGTACTATGAAAACTGCATTTCCATCACCTCAATGGGTGGCCGCAGCGGTGGTAACCCTATTACCTATCACAATATGATCCCCCTCATCATCATCACCCCCATCCCCTCCATTGAGGGTCCAGGGCACGGAACCGGGAACCGACCAGCCGTGATCCCCCACTGAAGCAACCACCTGTCCCAGTATCTGAGTACCCCCTACCCTGTCGACCGACTCATATGAGTGTGGGTTACAAAGCATTTTGCAGGTACTGGACTGCCTTATGGAGGTGCAACTTGTCACATTTGGCAATTGTGGTGATATGAAGATGATAAGGCATGTGTTATACATCCTTTTGTATTTGTTGATTTATCACTAATCCCTGTTGTCATAGGGGTGTACAGTGTCTAATTGTGTTCTGACATATCTACTATATAATTGCCGTAGGCACGTTTGTGTCGGACCCCGGCACGCCGTGGCTTTGTCACTATGTGACGTCACCACGTCGTGCGAGGCATTGCCCGTGTAGCGGGCATTGCGACCCCTCGCCGCTGTCATCCCGCTCCGGAGCAGCTGCTGTCAGCACATGCTGACACAGTGCTCCGGAGCCTGTGCCCCTGTGCCGCTCGCTACCCACAATTCGCCCCCCCCCCCATGTCCGCACAGCCCTCCCCCATGTCCGTACAGACCCCCCCCCCATGTCCGCACAGACCCCCGCCCATGTCCGCACAGACCCCCCCCATGTCCGCACAGACCCCCCCCCATGTCCGCACAGACCCCCCCCCTTCATGTCCGCACAGCCCCTCCCCATGTCCGCACAGCCCCTCCCCATGTCCGCACAGCCCCTCCCATGTCCACACAGCCCCCTCCATGTCCGCACAGCCCCACCCATGTCCGCACAGCCACCCCATGTCCGCACACCCACCCCGCACCTAAGCTCCTACCCCCTAACTCCGCCGCCCCTAAGTCCCTACCCTCTAAGCTCCGCCGCATCCTAAGCCCTGACCCGCCCCACCTAAGCCCCTACCCCCTAAGCACCGCCGCACCTAAGCTCCTACACCCTAAGCCCCGCCGCACCTAACCCCCGACCAGACGCACCTAATCCCCTACCCCCTAAGCCCCGCCGCAACTAAAAGCCCCGCAACACCTAAGCCCCTACCCCATAAGCCCCGCCACACCTAACCCCCTACCCCCTAAGCCCCGCCGCATCTAAGCCCCTACCCCCTAAGCCCCGCCGCACCTAAAAGCCCCCACCCGCCGCACCTAAGCCCCTACCCCCTAAGTCCGCCGCACCCCTACACCCTAAGCCCCGACCCGCCGCACCTAAGCCCCTACCCCCTAAGCCTCGCCGCACCTAAGCCCCTACCCTCTAAGCCCCCCCGCACCTAAGCCCCTACCCCCTAACACCCGCCGCACCTAAGCCCCTACCGTCCGCCGCCAAGCCCCCACCCGCCGCACCTAAACCCCTACCTCCTAAGTCCGCCGCACCCCTACACCCTAAGCCCCGACCCGCCGCACCTAAGCCCCTACCCCCTAAGTCCGCCGCACCCCTACACCCTAAGCCCCGACCCGCCGCACCTATGCCCCTACCCCCTAAGCCCCGCCGCACCTAACCCCCTACCCTCTAAGCCCCGCCGCACCTAAGCCCCTACCCCCTAAGCCCCGCCGCCTCCTACGCTCCGCCGCTTTCCCCCGCCGCTGTCGCTAACACCTAAAGCCCTACACCCGAAGCCCCCGCCGTCCCCTACCCTAACGTCCCCGTCGATCACTTACATGCCTTCTTAGTCATCTGATTGTCCGTCCGATCCACAAGTCCTCCGTCCGGCCACGCGTCCTCTTCCTCCGGCCCCGGGGGTCTTCTCTCTTCTTTCCGCCATCTCCGCCTCTTCGTCCGGCCCCGGGGATCTTCTGTCTTCTTTCCGACATCCTCTTCACTTATCATTAACATAGAATGGACGACAAATCCACCATTCTATGTCAATGAGATGTGAGGGGCTCTTCTGATTGGTCGCTGTCTACTTCCCTCAGCCAATCAGAAGAGCCCCTCATTTCCCATTGACATACATTACCGGTGTGTCGGCGATTTTATGGCCGGCCACCTGGTTCTATTTGTCGGCCCTAAAATCGCCGACACACCGCTAATGCATCTCTATGGGCAGTGAGCTCGAATTCTGATTGGTCTGCGTCCAATCCGAAATCGGGCGGACTGCCCATAGACATGCATTAGCGGTGTGTCCGCGATTTTAGGGCCGACAAATAGAACCAGGTGGGCGGCCATAAAATCGCCGACACACCGCTAATGTATTTCAAAGGGAACAAATAGCGGACCTGAAAGAGAACTGGGTCTCAGCCTAAATAATAAATTTAATAATAAAAAAAATAATTAAAAAATAATTAAAAAATAAATAAAAAATAAATAAAATATAATAAATAATTAAATAAAAAAAATAATAAAAAAAATAAATATATGCTAATTATATCAGCCCTTTCAGCGGACCTGAAAGAGAACTGGGTCTCAGCCTAAATAATAAATTTAATAATTAAAAAAAATAATTAAAAATAATTAAAAAATAATAAAAAAATAAATTAAAAATAATAAATAATTCAATAAAAATAACAATAAAAAAATTAAATATATGCTAATTATATCAGCCCTTTCAGCGGACCTGAAAGAGAACTGGGTCTCAGCCTAAATAATAAATTTAATAATAAAAAAAATATTAAAAAATAATTAAAAAATAAATAAAAAATAATAAATAATTCAATAAAAATAATAATAAAAAAATTAAATATATACTAATTATATCAGCCCTTTCAGCGGACCTGAAAGAGAACTGGGTCTCAGCCTAAATAATTAATTTAATAATAAAAAAAAATAATTAAAAAATAATTAAAAAATAATTAAAAAATAAATTAAAAATAGTAAATAATTCAATAAAAATAATAATAAAAAAATTAAATATATGCTAATTATATCAGCCCTTTCAGCGGACCTGAAAGAGAACTGGGTCTCAGCCTAAATAATAAATTTAATAATAAAAAAAAATAATTAAAAAATAATTAAAAAATAATAAAAAAATAAATTAAAAATAATAAATAATTCAATAAAAATAATAATAAAAAAATTAAATATATGCTAATTATATCAGCCCTTTCAGCGGACCTGAAAGAGAACTGGGTCTCAGCCTAATAATAAATTTAATAATAAAAAAAATAATTAAAAAATAATTAAAAAATAATAAAATAATAAATTAAAAATAATAAATAATTCAATAAAAATAATAATAAAAAAATTAAATATATGCTAATTATATCAGCCCTTTCAGCGGACCTGAAAGAGAACTGGGTCTCAGCCTAAATAATAAATTTAATAATAAAAAAAATAATTAAAAAATAATTAAAAAATAATAAAAAAATAAATAAAAAATAATAAATAATTAAATAAAAAATAATAATTAAAAAAAAATGCTAATAATAATGATATTACTGCTAATAATAATGCTATTAATGCTAATAATAATGCTATTAATGGTATTAATAATGCTATTAATGCTATTAATTATGCTATTAATGCTATTAATGCTAATATTTATCCTATTAATGCTATTAATGCTATTAATAATGCTATTAATGCTAATATTTATCCTATTAATGCTATTAATGCTATTAATAATGCTATTAATGCTATTAATTATGCTATTATTGCTATTAATGCTAATATTTATCCTATTCATGGTATTATTAATGCTATTAATGCTAAAAATAATGCTATTAATGCTATTAATGCTAATAATAATGCTATTAATGCTATTAATAATGTTATTAATGCTATTATTAATGCTAATAATGCTATTATTAATGCTAATAATAATGCTATTAATGCTATTAATAATGCTATTAATGCTATTAATTATGTTATTAATGCTATTAATGCTAATATTTATTCTATTAATGCTATTAATATTGCTATTAATGCTAATAATAATAATGCTATTAATGCTATTAATAATGTTATTAATGCTATTATTAATGCTAATAATGCTATTATTAATGCTATTAATGCTAATAATAATGCTATTAATGCTATTAATAATGTTATTAATCCTATTAATAATGCTAATAATGCTATTATTAATGCTATTAATGCTAATAATAATACTATTAATGCTATTAATAATGCTATTAATGCTTTTAATTATGCTATTAATGCTATCAATGCTAATATTTATCCTATTAATGGCATTATTAATGCTATTAATGCTAATAATAATGCTATTAATGCTATTAATGCTAATAATAATGCTATTAATGCTATTAATAATGTTATTAATGCTATTAATAATGCTATTAATGCTAATAATAATGCTATTAATGCTATTAATAATGCTATTAATGCTATTAATGCTAATATTTATCTATTAATGCTATTAATATTGCTATTAATGCTAATAATAATGCTATTAATGCTATTAATAATGTTATTAATTCTATTATTAATGCTAATAATGCTATTAATAATGCTATTAATGCTAATAATAATACTATTAATGCTATTAATAATGTTATTAATGCTATTATTAATGCTAATAATGTTATTATTAATGCTATTAATGCTAATAATAATGCTATTAATGCTATTAATAATGTTATTAATGCTATTATTAATGCTAATAATGCTATTATTAATGCTATTAATGCTAATAATAATGCTATTAATGCTAATAATAATGCTATTAATGCTAATAATAATGTTATTAATGCTATTATTAATGCTAATAATGCTATTATTAATGCTATTAATGCCAATAATAATGCTATTAATGCTATTAATAATGCTATTAATGCTATTAGTTATGCTTTTAATGCTATTAATGCTAATATTTATCCTATTAATGCTATTAATGCTAATAATAATGCTATTAATGCTATTAATTATGCTATTAATGCTATCAATGCTAATATTTATCCTATTAATGGCATTATTAATGCTATTAATGCTAATAATAATGCTATTAATGCTATTAATGCTAATAATAATGCTATTAATGCTATTAATAATGTTATTAATGCTATTATTAATGCTATTAATGCTATTAATGCTATTATTAATGCTATTAATGCTATTAATAATGCTATTAATGCTATTAATTATGCTATTAATGCTATTAATGCTAATATTTATCCTATTAATGCTATTAATATTGCTATTAATGCTAATAATAATGCTATTAATGCTATTAATAATGTTATTAATGCTATTATTAATGCTAATAATGCTATTATTAATGCTATTAATGCTAATAATAATGCTATTAATGCTATTAATAATGTTATTAATGCTATTATTAATGCTAATAATGCTATTATTAATGCTATTAATGCTAATAATAATACTATTAATGCTATTAATAATGTTATTAATGCTATTATTAATGCTAATAATGTTATTATGAATGCTATTAATGCTAATAATAATGCTATTAATGCTATTAATAATGTTATTAATGCTATTATTAATGCTAATAATGCTATTAATAATGCTATTAATGCTAATAATAATGCTATTAATGCTATTAATACTGTTATTAATGCTCATAATACTGCTAATAATGCTAATATGCTAATAATGCTATTAATACTGCTATTACTGCTAATAATAATGCTATGGCTTATATTATTGCTATTGATGATGCGATTATTATTTAAAAATCTTTAAAAAAACAATAAACATATTTTAGATACCCGATGCATTTGCATCAGGCTAACAGCTATAACTACTATAATCAAATTAATGCACGTTCTAGAATCCCGATGCATTTGCATCGGGCTCACAGCTAGTTTTTAAATAAATTTAAAATTAAAATTTTAGGTTTTTTTAAGGTTTAAAATTTGTAAATCTTTTGTTTGCTATTGTCTAAGATTTATTGAATAAAGGATTTGTTTATATTTAGTGATCATCTCGTCTTTTATATGTGGCTTCTTCTTTTCATTGAATACGTACATACGCATGATTTTGGTGGTGCCCTCAGAAAAAATCTTCCAAATCATTAGAAACATCCACTCAATATGCAAAAATAAGCTTTCACACAGCCCCAGATGCCAAAAATGAGAACGCAACAAGTTCGGAAAATAGCGCAAAAGCGCAATTCTTTTTATTGAAATATTTCTGAATTTTTTTCACCATTTAGATAACAGTAAAAGTATACATGTTTGGTATTTATGTACCCGCACCGACCTGTGGTATCACAGTAACACATCAGTTTTACCATATAGTGCACATGGTGAAAAAAACAAAAACAAATGTGTAATTGCACTTTTTTTTACAATTTCACAGCACTTGGAATTTTTTCCCTAGATTATAACATGGGAAGAGTTATTGGGGGAGGGTGGTGACTTCCACTAAGTCTTCTGTGGGAAAGCTTTAAGAGACAGGTAAAGGTGGTTACTGATTGCCCCCCAAAAAAGGTATCCTCTGTAACCAAATGATTTATTATTTATTTATATAATGCCATTGGTTCCATGGCGCTGTACATGTGTAAGGGCAGAACAAGGACGAGAACATAAATAACGATGAATAAATCATACAGGTACATTAGGGCAGAGATCCTGTCCACAAGAATGGTAAAAAACATTAAAGGCCCTGTTACACGTAGCGATATCGCTAACAATATCTTCGCAACGTTACAGGTTTTGTGACATTGCAGCGACCTTGCCAGCAATACCGCTGCATTTGACATGTAGCAGCAAGCCGCCCCACACTGTGAGATTGCTGATCTTTTCGGAATGGCCTGGAACATTTTTTCATCGTTGGTCTCCCGCTGGGCATGCTGCATCGGTGTGTGTGACAGGGAAACCAATCAACAATCTCCACATCCGTGACAGATCCCAATGACCATTGGGGGTCGCCACATCGGTGAGTAGACCTGCCTGTGTGGCATCTCACCAGCGACCACTTAGTGACA
Organism: Allobates femoralis; assembly: GCA_033576535.1. Lineage (NCBI taxonomy): Eukaryota > Metazoa > Chordata > Amphibia > Anura > Aromobatidae > Allobates > Allobates femoralis. Next base: position 205,382,115 of record JARQOC010000006.1, read on the forward strand.
TTCTAGTGATCCCTGCCAGGTCAAATCATTGTCGGGATCGCTGGAATGTTGCTAGGTGTAACGGGGCCTTTAGGTCCAGACCTGAATGTGGACGATTTTGTGTGGGTGTTGTCAAAACAGGTTATTGATCCATTTGGGATATCGGCCATTTGCAACTCTGTGCTGTACCAACTTGATCTACCCCCAGTGCTGAAAAACTTTAACTTCTTTCAGATATCGTCCCTTAGGAGATGTGGAGACTTCTGGACATGCTTGGTTTAGAGTCCAGAGGCCTCTCATAAGGGAGGGGGGTACTGTCATGTGTTGACTGCTCTGCAGTCCATGTGGAATGCTCTGCTGTAGTAAAATATGAGTAAATTTCCTTTGGCCATTCAGCGTTAATTTCAGAAGCTGCTGTTGCTGTCTATTTTTGTTATGGCTCTGCTGGTGGGAAGTTGTGGGTTTGTCAGGTGAACATGCCCCTGGCCTTTAAATAGTTCCATCTTCCACCAGCAGGTGTTGCTTTCACAGCAAGATCTGGAGCTGAGAAGTCATGTGTGCTTTGTGCTGAAACCTTCTTAAAGTTTTGCTTTTGTGGGAGTTGCTGTGGTTCCTGGTTCATGAGTGGAGGTGAGCGGACTATAAGCCTAAGGCTAATCAGGAACACATGGCAAGTGTGGTGGTCAGAACGTCCTCACCTTCAGAGGTAATTCTGGGAACAGGGAGAGCTAGGGAACCTAGTCTTAAGTGTCAGACTAGTTCCCCTGATCACCTTTTGCCCATCTTACCAACCTGCTTCCTTATTTCCTCACAGTTATATCACCCTGTGTGACAACAGCTAGTAGCTTTAGCTTAGCTGGTAATCTGTAATCTAAAATAGAGGTCACATCACACTGTTTTTGCAAACTATTCATTTATGGTCCCTTTACACGCGGCCACAGGAAGGTAGACACAGGCAGGCATCGGACACAATTGTGCCTGTTGCCTTGAAAAGATCACGATGTGGCTGCGTGCAGTGGCGTAACTTCAGGCCCATGGGCCCTGATGCGGGGGCTCCAACAGGGCCCTCAATTATTGGAAATCTTTAATACTATTGGTCTTTTTCAATAGGCCAAAGGAACTTTTGGGGCCCCCCTAGGCTGCAGGGCCCGGGTGCGATCGCAACCCCTGCACCTATTGTAGTTATGCCCCTGGCTGCGTGTAATTCAGGACTTTACTTCCTTCAGGGAAGACACAGGAAGGAAAGTCCTGAATTACACGCAGCCACATCGTGGTCTTTTCAAGGCAACAGGCACAATTGTGTCCGATACCTGCCTGTGTCTACCTTCCTGTGGCCGCGTGTAAAGGGACTATTATAGATGAATAATTTGGAAAAAATGGCATAGGTTCTCCCCATTTTGGAAAATCAGCCAAGGTAAAGCAGACAGCTGGGGTCTGGTATTTTCAGGGATGGAAGGGCTAATAATGGTTATAATAATTGTTATTGGCCCTCCCAAGCCTAAAAGTAGCAGGCCACAGCCACCCCAGACTTGGCACCTCTATTAGATGTGCCACTCCTAGTACTTCGCCCCAATTCTTCTCTGAAAATAGACAGCTGTCATCAAGCATTAGGTGATGTTTAGGCCTCCATGAAACCCCACGTTACTGAATCTTGGAGGAAATAGTTAGAAAACAACACACAAAGAAAAATCCTTTATTTAAAATAAAATAAACACAGATGCCCTCTTGTAACCATTTATTAACCAAAAACATACCTTATGATAGTAAATCCACAACAATATCCCTGAAAGCTTCTCAGCTCTGCTGCATTGGAGGTCGCACAGAGTGGTGAAGTCACCTATTAGCGTAAGATTCTGCTTATGACTACATTGAGAGCTGTGGTCGTGAGAGTGGTGATGTGTGTGTGGTCATCTGAGTACACAGCTGGGTACCCAATATCCTAGTTGTGACCTCCCTCACATCACTGCTCTCACAGCCACAGCTTTTGATGCAGTCATTGTGTGCAGGGGCTCGTGCGGATAGAATGCAGCAGAGATGAGAGGTTTCATGGGACTTTGCTGTGGATTTACTGTCTTACTGTATGGTTTGGGTTAATAAATGTGTAAATGAAGGAGTCCATGTTTCTTTTTTCTTTGAATAAAGTATTTTTTTGTGTATGTGCCTATTTCTTTGGACTTACAGGTTAGTGATGGGGGTGTCATAGACCTAGGGCTTGATGGGAGCTGTGATTTTTGACAAAGCATGATGAGTCAGTAAATCACGAGCTTCTAATGAATGAGCCAAATCTGGGGCAAGTGCAGGCTACTATTCTAGCACTGGGGTGCAATAACTATGTGCCTCCCCAGGGTGTGAATACTAACTCTCAAACGTGCGCTTTATCTTGGCTGGTATCAAAATTGGGGTGGACCCAATGTAAATTTTTTCAATTATTTATTTGTTTTTACATCACTTTGGTACCCAGTCAGCTACTGTTTATGGTAGCCAATCACAGATGTTGGGTAACAAGATGAGTGGGACAAAATCTGACTTTAACCAGCCACAGAAGGCAGGAATCCGTGAATATGAATGACATTTAATGAATTACCTGGGAAGCAGGGTGATAGCGGCGCTGAAGCTTGATAAGTATAATAGCCTAGAAAGCTAATGTCTTTGCCACAACAGCAGGACTCCACTGTAGAATGGTTTGAGCTGTTTTGGCAGCTTTTAGATCCCCCTAAAATGCATTTTCCATTACTTTGATTTTGCCATGCATTTAATTTCATGGGGTTCGGGACAGCCAATCACAGATGCTCTCACAGAACATGAGCTTCTGTGATTGGTCATTGCCGGTCAGTGAAGTGAATATGCAGGAAGCTTAATGGGCGGGACCAGAAGTAAGTGGGCAGGAGAGGGGGAGACTGTGAGGGGACCCTGAATCAAGCAGCAGGAGAATGTGTTATTAGAACTGTGTTTGGCAGCTTTTGGACACCTTTGAAGGTGTTTTCTATGCATTTGATGTTACCTGCCATTGATTTCAGTGGTTTTTGAAGAGCACAACGAATTGTTCGCTGAACAAGTCGGTGAACTGAACCGAATCCAAACACTCAGGTGTTTGCTCATCTCTATTAATGATCTTTAGGGATGAGCGAGTATGCTCTGCGCTACTCGTTACTCGCACGAGTATCCCAGTACTCGGGATGCTCGGCGAGCACCGAGTACCGCCGAGATGCTCGGACTGCTCGCTAATAATTAGCAATCTGACACACATACACAGCTCCCTTCAGTGCACACAGTGAGCTGGCACCACACAGGTAGCAGATTCATTGTTAGGATCCCTCTGGGGGCCACAGCAAGGTGTTATATGTTGCGGCGATTTAAAAAGCCCCCCCTCCCGCCCTTTCCCAGAAATACTCGTTTTATAACCGGAAGTCTGTGGGCGGAGCCTGTCACTCATTGACTTACATTGGGCTCGGTGCTCTGGCCGAGTACACGAGTATCTTGAGATGCTCGGCCAGAGTACCGAGCACCCGAGCATTTTAGTGCTCGCTCATCACTAATGATCTTCAAATGATCAAAAAATGGAAACAAACAGACACCTTCACATAAGTGCTGTTTCTACCCTGTGCCCATATTGGATTCTGGCCCTTCTGCATCCTGCACCTTTGAGGTATGTTCACATTAGATTAGATGTTTTTTATACTGTCTTTTTCGCGATATAGATCCTTGGTGGTGTGAACACGGTTCTACAGACCTGTTCACATGTGTTCTGGCTCAGTTATCAGTATTCATTTAGTTTCTTGTTATGCAAGATAGGAAGTGCCCCACCCCTTCCTCACTAAGTCAGACACATAAGTGCTGTTTCTACTCTGTGCCCATATTGGATTCTGGCCCTGATGCATCCTGCATCTATGAGGTATATTCACATTAGATTAGGTTTTAAATATGTTAGTTTTAGGGACTGTTCTGATAAATGGTCACCGTAACTTGGTAGAATGGCTTTCGTACATTTTTTGCAAAAAACATATTAAGTACCGTATATACTCGCGTATAAGCCGAGTTTTTCAGCCCAAAAATTGGGCTGAAAAGTACCCCCTCGGCTTATACGCGAGTACACCAACGCAAGTACGCCCAAACCGCCCGCCCGCCACCATGAGTATACATGTGCCCCCCCCATCAATATCCAGGGCCCCCCCTTGCAGGCCAAACCTGTAAAGAAAGATCATTATACTTACACCTGCGCCCGCCGCCGTCCCCGCTCTGCACCGCGCTCCTCCATCTTCTTCCGTCTTCCTCCTCGGTCGCACAGGCAATGACGTCATTGCCTGTGCGAGTCATTGCCTGTGCGACTGAGGAGGAAGACGGAAGAAGATGGAGGAGCGCGGTGCAGAGCGGGGACGGCGGCGGCCACAGGTGTAAGTATAACGATTTTACTTTACAGGTTTGGCCTGCAAGGGGGGGCCCTGGATATTGATGGGGGGGGCACATGTATACTCATGGTGGCGGGCGGGCGGGCTTCCTATATACCTGTGGGGCTGCTGTTGTATTTACCTGTGGGCTGCTGCTGTATTTACCTGTGGGGCTGCTGCTGTATTTACCTGTGGGGCTGCTGCTATATATACCTCTGGGGCTGCTGCTGTATTTATCTGTGGGGCTGCTGCTGTATTTACCTGTGGGGCTGCTGCTGTATATACCTGTGGGGCTGCTGCTGTATTTACCTGTGGGGCTGCTGCTGTATATACCTGTGGGGCTGCTGCTGTATTTACCTGTGGGGCTGCTGCTGTATTTAACTGTGGGGCTGCTGCTGTATTTACCTTTGGGGCTGCTGCTGTATTTACCTGTGGGGCTGCTGCTGTATATACCTGTGGGGCTGCTGCTGTATTTACCTGTGGGGCTGCTGCTGTATATACCTCTGGGGCTGCTGCTGTATATACCTGTGGGGCTGCTGCTATATATACCTCTGGGGCTGCTGCTGTATTTATCTGTGGGGCTGCTGCTGTATTTACCTGTGGGGCTGCTGCTGTATATACCTGTGGGGCTGCTGCTGTATTTACCTGTGGGGCTGCTGCTGTATATACCTGTGGGGCTGCTGCTGTATTTACCTGTGGGGCTGCTGCTGTATATACCTGTGGGGCTGCTGCTGTATTTACCTGTGGGGCTGCTGCTGTATTTAACTGTGGGGCTGCTGCTGTATTTACCTGTGGGGCTGCTGCTGTATTTACCTGTGGGGCTGCTGCTGTATATACCTGTGGGGCTGTGCTGGTATTTACCTGTGGGGCTGCTGCTGTATATACCTCTGGGGCTGCTGCTGTAACACTGCTGGGGCCTGTATATACCACTGGGGAGGCCTGTATACCACACTGCTGGGGGCTGTATACCTGTGCTGAGGTCCACCCTCGGCTTATACATGAGTCAATAGGTTTTCCCAGGTTTTGGGGGCAAAAGTAGGGGGGTCGGCTTATACACGGGTCGGCTTATACACGAGTATATACGGTACACTGTTATTAACACATTTTTGCACTTGCTTTTTACTTTTACTTATATAGCAGAGTAATTTTGGATATTTTTTATACTGTCTTTTTTGTGATGTATATAGTGAACAATGTTAAACAAATTTCCCCCCAAAATTGTGGAATTGCACTTTTTGTTTTTTTGCAATCTCACCACACTTGGAATTTTTTTCATGCTTTCCAGTACACTATATGGTTTAATCAACAATGCTATTCAAAATTTCAACTTCTCCCACCAAAAAACATGTACTCACATGGCTATATTGATGGAAAAATAAAAACGTTATTCAATCTTCACTGTATACAGATTTTAACTCAGAATTTAACATTTTTATAATGACTGATCAATTCTTGCAGTTAAAGAAACAAATGTGTCAGATCAGATATATTACAAAGTTGCTTATTTTCATATGTGCTATTGATTTATTAAATAAATATTAGAACAATGGTTACACTTTAAATTGTTAACTTGTAGATTTCTGGAATTAGACAAGTCAGTACAGTCAATATTGCTAAATCTAATAGGAAAGAACAATACATGTGTGTGAGATTCTTTTATGTAGGAACAAATTCATATATGTTAAAAACATTTCTGTTTTCTAAAATGTATCCAGTCCTCACTTCTCCACCTTATTGCACATATGTGAAATCTTTTCCTTTTTGGCATTAGTTTTCAAGGAGTGTCTATATTGATGGTACTTATGACAGGCTAATCAGAAGGGAGTGCTCATACTGGACTCTTGCCTGAAATATAATCACTTTTTAATACAGTTATATATATGATATTCTGAGTAGCTCCAGGCCACCAGGGAAGTGAATGACGATCCCACGCTCTCTATAAACTATTGCATTTCTACATCAGGAGTGCTGTAAGAATCTCAATGTCGCAGTTTCAATATTTATTATTTATATTTCCAGCAAAATCATTTAATAGAAAATAAAAGGTTTCTCAACATTTGGACATACAGGAAGAAACTTTGTGAACACATATGCTTATCTTTGAATTCCATACTTAAATGGGGTTAATTAATAGAGCATTGCTCGAATGTAGTAGATAAAAATTGGGTGAATGGACAGAAGTGTGGAATTACTGGTAACTGTAGTGGAATTCATTTTATGTGACAGGAACAATCCTAAAAGAATTTGCAAGCAGATGGGTTTTTTTTATGTTTCACTAGCTGAAGAGCCCGGCATTGCCTGGGCATAGTAACCAGGGCTGTGGAGTCGGTAAATCGAACCACCAACTCCAACTCTGACTCCGACTCCGACTCCTTCATTCATGGCTCGGTTTTAAGTGATAAAATTATTGTAGGTCAATGGTAACATTAGGCTTTAATCATTATAATGACATAATAATCAAGATATTTAGATGAACAAAATAATTCATAAGAATAATATTCAGCACATTCTGCATTGAACTACTGGACCCAATTTATTATATATTTTAGGAGTCGGAACATTTTCTACCGACTCCGACTCCATCAAAATGGGTAGCGACTCCGACTCCACAGCCCTGATAGTAACTAACTGTTCTTAGTTATAAGATGTACTAATTTCTGTAAGTCTTGCTCATTGAGGTGTAATACAGATTTTCTCTTAGTGTGTGCCGACAATCATTAAGTCACATTCTTTTTCTTATGGGTCGTTAGCATCTGTAGGACACACAAGAATGATCAGGCAGTGACATGACACAGAATTTTATAAGCTAATATTGTACATTCTATAGTGATATTACAATAAGGGGGCGGGGCAATAAAGGAGACAGCGCTATGTAAAAGGGTTGGGGCTATGTGAAGGGGCAGAGCTATGGAGTGGGTGTGGCTTTGTAGAGATGTGCCGTTGAAGTGGGTGGGGCTATGTAGAGTGGGTGGAGCTATAGAGGAGCCATGACTTTGTGGAGATGTGCTGCGAAGTGGGTGAGGGTGTGCCCATGTGGAGTGGGCGGGGCTTGATGCATACACTCATCTTTGTGGAGTGAGCATGGCTATGAGAAATGAGTGGGGTTATGTGAAGTGGGCGTGGCTATGTAGAGTGGGTGTGGCTATATGGAGTGGGCATGACTGTGGAGTGGGCAGGGCTTGATACATACACAAACACATACACTCAAGTTTATATATTAGATGTCGTCTAGAGATGGACAAACTTTGTTAAACATGTTTGCCAATTTCAAATTCGGCAAAAACATGGCTGATTCAGGTCAGAAACCCAAAACTTTCTCCAAAGTCAGCAATTCCAGCTTAGTTCGGGAAAAAGTTTGAAATTTAACCTCTTTACGACACATGACGTACCCAGTACGTTACGTGTCGGCTCCCTCCGTTTGATGAGAGCTCTGGTGGTGAGCTCACATCTTTACCCAACATCTCAGCTGATATCATGAGTTGTGTAGCTGTCATTTAAATTGCGCTGCCATTCGCTGACAGCACGATCCAAACTGCCGAAGCGGCCATTCCCCACCGTGATCTAAGATCCAGTGGCACGATTGCATAATCTTGATGTGATACCTGGAGAGCCTGGGGTCTGTGGTGACCCTGGTAGCTCTCTGGTTTAACTTCCCGTAGATGCCTGGCATCCACATGAAGTGATCATTTGCGTTATATAGAGATGAGCTGCAGCGATTGGACAGTTCAGCACTGTGGTGCCCTAAGGGGCAGTGTAAAACGGAATAAAAATTAAAAACAAAGTTTTTAAAAATATGATAAAAACCCCCACAAGTTGAAATCACCCCCCTTTTGCCCCACTCAAAATAAAACTATTAAAAAAAAAAAATACACACATTTGGTATCGCTGCATTCAGAAATCCCCAATCTATCAAAATATAGCATCAATTAATCTATCAGTAAACTGCGTGACTGAACAAAAAAGTTCAAATGTCAAAATTAAGTTTTCTTGGTCACCATATCATTGCACTAAAATGCAATAACAGGCAATCAAAACAATGTACCATATATACTCGTGTATAAGCCGAGTTTTTCAGCCCAAAATTTGGGCTGAAAAGTCTCCCCCTCAGCTTATACACGGGTCATATACGGCATGGAGTGGTTGGGGCTGTGTCCCGGGGCTGTGGAGGCTGGAGGAGGCTGCTGTATGAGCGGCCCCGTCACGTGGGGCCGCTCATTAAATATGCACTGCTTCCCCCTGTCAATCAGCGGCAGGGGGAAGCAGTGCATATAGCCCCCAAATGCTGGCACTCGCCCCCCCTTGTAAGGGCCCCCCCCCGCTGGTTATATTACCATCCCGGTCTTCTGATCAGCGCCGCTCCTCGGTGCTCCTCGCTGCTCCGTCCGTCCGTCCTGCTACATCCGGGATCTCCGGCCGTCGCAGGCATATGACGTCATCGCGCGACGGCCGGGGATCCCGGATGTAGCAGGACGGGAGCAGCGAGGACGGAGCGCCGAGGAGCAGCGCTGATCAGAAGACCGGGATGGTAAGAGAAGTGGGGGGGGGCCCTTGCAAGGGGGGGTGAGTGCCAGCATTTGGGGGCTGCTGGATACCCCCTGGGGGCTGCTGGGTACCCCCAGGGGGCTGCTGGGTACCCTCTGGGGGCTGCTGGGTACCCCAGGGGGCTGCTAGGGACCCTCAGGGGGCTGCTGGGTACCCCCTGGGGGCTGCTGGGTACCCCCAGGGGGCTGTTGGGTACCCCCAGGGGGCTGCTGGGTACCCCCTGGGGGCTGCTATATGTACCCCTGGGGGCCTGCTGTATACCACTAGGGCTGCTGTATACTACCACTGGGGCTGCTATATACTACCACTGGCGCTGCTGTATACTACCACAGGGGCTGCTATATACTACCACTGGGGCTGCTATATACTACCACCTGTTTAGGGCTGCTGTATACTACCACTGGGGCTGCTGTATACTACCACTGGGGCTGCTGTATACTACCACTGGGGCTGCTGTATACTACCACTGGGGCTGCTATATACTACCACTGGGGCTGCTATATACTACCACTGGGGCTGCTATATACTACCACTGGGGCTGCTGTATACTACCACTGGGGCTGCTGTATACTACCACTGGGGCTGCTGGGGCTGCTATATACTACCATGCTGTATACTACCACTGGGGCTGCTGTATACTTCCACTGGGGCTGCTGGGGCTGCTATATACTACCACTGGGGCTGCTGTATACTACCACTGGGGCTGCTATATACTACCACTGGGGCTGCTGTATACTACCACTGGGGCTGCTGGGGCTGCTATATACTACCACTGGGGCTGCTGTATACTACCACTGGGGCTGCTATATACTACCACTGGGGCTGCTGTATACTACCACTGGGGCTGCTGTATATACCTCTGGGGCTGCTGTATACCACACTGCTGGGGGCTGTATACCTGTGCTGGGGTCCACCCTCGGCTTATACATGAGTCAATAGGTTTTTCCAGATTTTTGGGGCAAAAGTAGGGGGGTCAGCTTATACACGGGTCGGCTTATACACGAGTATATACGGTATCTACCCAAAAATGTAACATACATAGTAACATAGTTTTTAAGGTTGAAGGAAGACTTTACGTCCATCTAGTTCAACCCATAGCCTAACATGTTGATCCAGAGGAAGGCAAAAAAAAACACATGTGGCAACACTAAGGCTGGCTTCACATTAGCGTTTGTGTCTGCATGCTGATAGCATGCAGACACAAACGCAGTGTAAAGCAGGGCCATTTTGATGTGTCCGCAGCGGAGAATGTCCGCCTGCGGACACATCACTGTGCAGCCCGGCAGTCAATCAGCAGTGTGCGGGGGCGGAGATCAGCACCGGAGATCTCCTCCTCCCGGCCGCCGGTAAGCTCCGGGACATGTCGGCGGGGAGAAACAGCTGATCTGATAGCTGTTTGAATCTCCCGCGCCGACACCGAGAGGAGATGTCGGCGCGGGGAGATTCAAACAGCTGTCACATCAGCTGTTTAACCCCGTCGACATCGCTAGCAGATTATCGGCGGCGGGCAAGAAGAGATCAGCAGAGGCTGAGCTGATCTCCCGGTGGCCGTCGGTGATCTCCTGTGACATCACCGCCGGCCACCGGGAGATTTTTCAATGGGTCTGCAGCGTTCTCCTGCGCTGTCAAGCGCAGAACACTGCGGACCCATTGAAGCCAATGCATTTTTTGTGCGCTTGGGGACGCTTGCTAATTTTCCAAGGTCCCCGAGCGCACAAAAAATCCAACATGCTGCGTTCCGGGTGCGGACGCTGGACACCGGAAGGAGCAGATATCGTCCGCATCCGCACCCGAACGCAGCAAACGCAAGCACTATGCGTTCCTATGTTAACCATAGGAACGTAGTGCGCATGCGTTTGACTGCGTATGGGAACGCAGCATAAACTGCGTTCACATACGCAAATGTGAAGGCAGCCTAAGCTCCACATTGGGGAAAAAAATTCCTTCCTGACTCCAGATATGGCAATCAGACTAGTTCCCTGGATCAACGCCCTATCAAAGAATCTAGTATATATAACCGGTAGTATTATAGTTTTCAAGAAAGGCATCCAGACCCTTCTTAAATGTTAGTAGTGACTCACTCATTACAACATCATGTGGCAGAGAGTTCCACAGTCTCACTGCTCTTACAGTAAAGAATCCGCGTCTGTGATTATGATTAAACCTTCTTTCCTCCAGACGTAGAGGATGCCCCCTTGTCCCAGTTTCAGGCCTAAGAGTAAAGAGATCATTAGAAAGTTCTCTGTACTGTCCCCTCATATATTTATACATTATTATAAGATCACCCCTAAGCCTTCGTTTCTCCAAGCTAAATAACCCTAAGTTTAATAACCTGTCTTGATATTGCAGACCCCTTAATCCTCTAATGACTTTTGTCGCTCTTCTCTGGACCCGCTCTAGTTCAGCTATGTCTTTCTTATACACCGGAGACCAGAATTGTACACAGTATTCTAAGTGTGGTCGCACTAGTGACTTGTATAGAGGTAAAATGATGTTCTCCTCATGAGCATCTATGCCTCTTTTAATGCATCCCATTATTTTATTTGCCTTTGCAGCAGCTGCCTGACACTGGCCACTAAATGTGAGTTTGTCATCTACCCATACACCCAGGTCTTTTTCAGTGACAGTTTTGCCCAGTGTTTTACAATTAAGCACATAATTATACCTTTTGTTTCCTCTGCCCAAGTGCATGACTTTACATTTATCCCCATTAAAGCTCATTTGCCATTTAGCAGTCCAAGCTTCTAGTTTACATAAATCCTCCTGTAATATAAAATTGTCCTCCTCTGTATTGATTACCCTGCAGAGTTTAGTGTCATCTGCAAATATTGAGATTCTACTCTGTATGCCCCCTACAAGGTCATTAATAAATATATTAAATAGAAGCAGGCCCAACACTGACCCCTGTGGTACCCCACTGTTAACTGTGACCCATTCTGAGAGTGTTCCATTAATAACCACCCTTTGTTTCCTATCACTAAGCCAGTTCTTAACCCACTTACACATATTTTCCCCTATCCCCATTGCCCTCATTTTATGTATCAACCTTTTGTGTGGCACCGTATCAAAAGCTTTTGAAAAGTCCATATACACCACATCCACTGCATTTCTTTGGTCCAGTCCAGAACTTACTTCTTCATAGAAGCTTATCAGATTAGTTTGACAGGAACGGTCCCTCATAAAACCATGTTGATAATGGGTCATGAGGTTATTTTTCTTCAGATACTCCAGTATAGCATCTCTTAGAAAACCCTCTAGGATTTTACCCACAGTAGAGGTTAAGCTTACTGACCTATGATTTCCAAGTTCAGTTTTTGTCCCCTTTTTGAATATTGGCACCACATTTGCTATACGCCAGTCCTGTGGTACAAACCCTGTTATTTTGGAATCTTTAAATATTAAAAATAATGGTCTATCTATGACAGTACTTAATTCCTGCAGCACTCTGGGGTGTATCCCATCCGGGCCCGGGGATTTGTCAATTTTAGTGATTTTTAGACGATGCTGTACTTCCTCTTGGGTTAAGCAGGTGACATTTAATTGAGAATTTTTGTTATCACTGATCATATTGTCTGTCATGGGCTTTTCTTGTGTAAATACTGTTGAAAAAAAGTCATTTAGCATATTGGCTTTTTCCTCATCCTCATCCACCATTTCACCCAGACTATTTTTAAAGGGGCCAACACCATCATTTTTTAGTTTCTTACTATTTATGGTAATGGTATCATTAGAAATGCCAGCTCAAGACGTAAAAAGAAAGCATCACACAGCCAGAGATCCAGAGAAATGAGGACGCTAATGGTCGCAGAAAATGGCGACAAAAGCGCAAATCTTTTTTTTTTAAAACTTCAGAATTTTTTTTCACTTCTTAGATAATAGTAAAAGTATACAAGTTTGGCATCTACCAACCTGAGGCATCATACTGACACGTCAATTTTACCATATAGTGAACATGGTGAATAAAAAACCCATAAACAAATGTGTAATTGGACTTTTATTTGCAATTTCACTGCACTTGGAATTTTTTTCCCATTTTCCTGTACATGATATGGTAAAATAAATGATTTCATCCAAAAGTACAACTCGTCCTACAAAAAACAAGCCCTCACATGTCTATATTGATGTAAACTAAAAACGTTATGGCTCTTTGAAGAAGGGGAGGGGAAAACAAAAAATGGAAAATGGAAAATCAGCCTGTGGTAAAGGGGTAAAATTGCCCTAAAACTTTACCTATTTATTTAAGGCCAAAGCGCTCGCCAGGAGACTCGTTGGCTAGGGAACTACACCTAATCCATGGTTAGGAGTGCACCCAGCCATCGGGTCTACCAGCTTGTGTTAAGCTGTAGAATTTTTGTGAATTTTAACATTTTTTTTTTAGCTTTCTGGAGTTTGCAGGTGTTTTGACATTGATATATATAATATAAAAATAGCATATAGCTATTATATGCTTCATTGCCATGACATTATAGGTCTATTCACACTGATGAAACCCCATAGTATTACTATTGCTTTGTAAAAATGTGCAATCACTAATGTCATAATCATAATACTATTACTAATAATATGAATTTATTTATTTGGTGCTATTACTTTCATGGCGCTTTACATTCATTTGCAACACTGTCCCTATTGGGGCTCACATTTCCTGTATAATGCATATAATTGTCTTGGCATTCCTGCAGTACCCAGTGCCCTGTAGCCTTATTCAGCATTCCAGATGAATTGATGGTGAATGGTGACCTAAATAAACTTATTTATTTCATAATTATGTTTCCTACAAAGATGCTACAATAATGACTGCAATGAAGTATCTGCAACCCAGTTTATATGCATTGCGGCATAGCACATATAGCAGCAAGCCATTAGGCAACAATAGTGTGCAAACATTCAACTCCAGTACTGATTGCCGGATCTGAATCATGTCATTCAAAGGAAGAGGTGGGTGATGCACCCCAGGGCCGTGGGGTACACGGAACCAGGCTGCTAAATAGTTCTGGGGAATCACAGGGGTCGAAACCCAGCTCTCTGACCCTGGATTCAGTTGTTAAGGGATATCTTGGTTTGATAGGAAAGGGGGGTGATGAAAGGGAAAGTTTGTTATGACGCCACCTGTGGTATGTGGCTATTAGTGGCAACCACTGCTGCAGAACCTCTGGGGACAAATGGATGTGCAGTGGGGATGGGGTGGCTCTCCATGGGCAGAGCGGATCCCCAGGACAGTGGATGTTGTAAGGGTGTAGGGTGCAGGATGGCAGGCGCAAAGCAACGGACAGACTCACGGTTTGTTGATTCCTCAGTCCTTTTACTGGTGCAACGGGAATACTGGCAGGTGTTGTTATTCTGAGTCCTTGCACCAAAGAGCAATTCGGAGTTTTCCCCACCCAAGAGGTTCTGGGGCCTCCTTGCTGCGCCTTGTAATGGGTCCCTGCTGCTGCTTAAGCTGAGCTGCTGACTCTCTCTCCTGCTTGGTGCCGGTATGGCAGGCAGCTCAAGTCCTTCTCTAGCCCCACATCTCAGGCGGCTGTTCCTGGGCTCTTTGCGCTGCTTTGCCTCCGTGTGTGGCTGGGGAACTTGGTATTATCCACCTTCTGGTATTGGCTGCCGGGTCGTTAGGCCTTGAACAGCCTTGGACTCTGGTGCCCGTTTCTGTGGCACTTCTCCTCTGGGGTGAGTACAACACCACTCTTCTCCCCAGGCTCTCCTCCACTTCCTCAGACTCTTGCCTTGGGTCCCTCATGCTAGGTTTGGCTATCCTGGGATGAGCTTAGCACTGCTCCTTGTCCACAGGATGTCTTCCTCAGTCCTACTAGGAACTGAACTAACTCCACCCTAGATCAGAATTTATAGGTGAGCTCACCCTGAACTCGGGTTTAGATCTCCCCCTTCAGACCTGGAGGCAAAAAGGTGTTGTGTGCGGTTTCTGTCTGGTGTGGATACCCTCTGTTGCTCTCAAGTGTGACACTACTACCCGGGGGCGATAATGACACTGTGACACTTGGACTCTGGGGTACCACAGCGTGCCCCTTAGGGAAAGCAAACAAACACACCCAAACCAGCGGAACTCAGCATCTCTCGCCATCTTACCTCTTACCTCTGTCTTCATTTCCAGTGATATGTACGCAGATAAACTGTCTGGACTCCAGACTGCAGTTGTTTTTTGATGGATCCTCTACAAGGCATGGCTGACCTGGATTCCTAGGATATAATCTACCTAACCACCTCAGGGGCAGACTGTGGGTTGGCACAGCCAGACCCAGAGTGGAGTCATGAAGAAGAGATGAAGACCTATGTCACCTGGAGCTTCACCACACCTCCCAATTTTGGCCTCATCTGCAATGAGGTGTGGATTCAATCTTGGGCTCCGATGCAATCCGCGGCCCTAAGGAGGGAGTCCCAGAAGACAGGTGATTTTTCCCCTACTGCATCCGAGACCGGGAGCACCACATGTCAGCCTGCAGTTGATCTGGCAGCATGTCTGACTAGATTCCAGCTGCAGCCGGTGTTGCAGTCACAGCTACTGGATCCCATTAAACAAGATCACCAGGACCTTTATGGGGAGCCCAAGGAAGAGGAGTACCTAGAAGGCAATGTTTCCCAGTTGTTTGGATCACCATCACCACCTCCAGAGGCATTCAACTGGGACAATGTCATAGGGGACCCCTACTCACTCCAAGCACCTATCCAACAAGGCATCAACCACCTCGTCCTGTGTTCTTTGTTGAGGAGATTCAAAATGCAGATGCCATTGCCCTGGACTTGCTGCATGGGTTTAAGACTAATGACTTCCTTGACCAATGCATAAAAGGCAAGGCAGCGGTATTCAAACAGGATAAAGGATATGAGTTCCTAGTGGAACATGGCACTAAACATTGGTGCAACGTCAACCACTCTGCCCTGCAGCATGACAATCTTCCCCAAAGACCACATTCATGAAGGTGTGGGGCATGAAGGGGTGGTTTGCGGTTGGCATATGGCGGGTTTGCACTGCCGCCCAATTTGAGAGGTGGCAGGAGGATGCCAATCTGGAGAGAAGTTGGCATCGGATGTGGCCAAAGTGTCTCTTGGGTGCATCCCAACCCACAAGGCATGTTGATGTTCCACAAGATGGTTCTGTCTGTCCTAAAGGAGGTGTCCGTCCCCTAGTTCCTCCATCATCCTCTACAGCGGTGGCAATGATGGAGTGTGCTGGGGGGCAGGTGGTGGCGGAGAATGCACCTAGAGGAGTAGCCCCTACAACTTCCCCCAAGACTGTCCAGCAGCACAGTATGAGGAGAAACTGCAACAACTATCCAGGGCTGAAAATGGCAAGAGACAATCTCACTGGACCTTACTAAAAGCATGTTAGTGGGTCTGTGAGACAGCGACCCGTCCCTTACTTGGTATTTTTTTTTTTTTTGTAAATATATTTTTATTAAGAAATTTTTCGTTTAGAAAAAGTACAAAACAGTACAGTAAAGCATATACAACTGTGTAATTCCAGTAGAGAATGGAATGAATAGAGTTAATGAACCAGAAACCGTATAGTATAAGTCCAAACAGTTGTGGTCTCAAAAAGTCTCTCCGAATATGTATAAAGGGGAAGTCCCCTTTTTAGTGTTCAAAAAAATAAAAGGTTAAATTCCATCTCTCTGCAAAATAAAACAACATAAGAAGTATAGAATAAAGAGAACGTATATATTGGATCATATACAACTGGCGTATATCTAATTTCAGTCCAACAGGGGGGAGAAAGGGTAAGTATCAGGGTGAAATTATAGGGAGCCTGGGAAAGGAAACAACAAAAAAAAAAAAAAAAATTGTAGTGTTTTAGGGGGAAGGAGGGAATGTAATAAGAGTTCAAGGGGTGGGGAAGGTGTATGAGAAAAAGACCAGACTATCAGAGGTGGTATTACATGTAAAATAGAGGGTGGTATAAGAACAGGGACGGTATAGATGTTCCCCCACTCAGGTAAAGAGGTCACCAAAATTAGATGCATCCTTAAAAAGGATCCATTCTGACCAGGTGTTTACATATTCTGCTTGAGTTTGAGAGAAATCGGCAGAGATCTCCTCAAAACGTCTGAGGGATTCCAACTCGGTGAACCACTCAAAAATAGTAGGAGGTAACTGCTCCCTCCAATGTCGGGGGATCACATTGCGTGCTGCACAAAGGCAGAACCGAAGGATGTCTTTCTTCTGTTTTTTCCATGAGCCGGGGAGCATAGAGAGTAGGGCCACCTCGGGACCTTACTTGGTATTTTGACCAAATAATGACTTTTGGCACATATTTTATCTCCAGTTTTTTGTTGTTCTTGAACAAGGCATGTGATTTTGTTAAAGTTCTTCTAACATTTTGCATTGTTTGTGCTTCCCCACTTCTGGGCATTCATGCAGCCTTTGGGGTCCAACTGAAAGAGCTTAATGGACTCTGCCCTTCATTGCCTCTCCATCGCTTTAACACAGTCTGTGTGCTGCTGCTAATCCCTGTGGAACTTTTGTTATATGTACCGTATATACTCGTGTATAAGCCGAGTTTTTCAGCCCAAAAATTGGTCTGAAAAGTCCCCCCCTCGGCTTATACACGGGTCTATACGGTATGTGCTGTTTGGGGGCTGTGTCCGGGTGCTGGGGAGGCTGGAGGAGGCGTGGGGAGGCTCCTGACAGAGCGGCCCATCACGTGGGGCCGCTCATTAGATATGCACGGCTCCCCCCGCCCATCACAGCGGCAGGGGGAGCCGTGCATACAGCCCCCAGATGTTCACAAGCCCCCAGTGGGGTATACAGCAGACCCCCATATACAGCAGGCCCCCAATGGCACTCGCCCCCCCACACTATGCAGAGCCCCCCCTCCCGATGCATTATGTTACCATCCAGCCGCGTCTTCATCACCGTCCTCCCGTCCATCCTCTCGTACTGTGTTCGGCTCTCACTTGATCAGGCGCGATGACGTCATCCGACTGCGACCGCCGGGTCACATGAGACCGGGAACGCAGCGCGCCAGGATGGACGGGAGGACCGGCGGTGATGAAGACGCGGCTGGATGGTAAGATAATGCATCGGGAGGGGGGGCTCTGCACAGTGTGGGGGGGCGAGTGCCACTGGGGGCCTGCTGTATACCCCACTGGGGGCCTGCCTGTATATACACCTCTGGGGGCTGCCTGCATTATACACCTCTGGGGGCTGCCTGCATTATACACCTCTGGGGGCTGCCTGTATACCCCTCTGGGGCCGGCCTGTATATACACCTCTGGGGGCTGCCTATATACACCTCTGGGGGCTGCCTGTATACACCTTTGGGGCCTGCCTGTATATACACCTCTGGGGGCTGCCTGCATTATACACCTCTGGGGGCTGCCTGTATATACCTCTGGGGGCTGCCTGTATATACCTCTGGGGCCTGCCTGTATATACACCTCTGGGGCCTGCCTGTATATACACCTCTGGGGGCTGCCTGCATTATACACCTCTGGGGGCTGCCTGCATTATACACCTCTGGGGGCTGCCTGCATTATACACCTCTGGGGGCTGCCTGTATATACCTCTGGGGGCTGCCTGTATATACCTCTGGGGGCTGCCTGTATACACCTCTGGGGGCTGCCTGTATACACCTCTGGGGCCTGCCTGTATATACACCTCTGGGGGCTGCCTGTATACACCTCTGGGGCCTGCCTGTATATACACCTCTGGGGGCTGCCCGCATTATACACCTCTGGGGGCTGCCTGTATATACCTCTGGGGCCTGCCTGTATATACACCTCTGGAGGCTGCCTGTATATACACCTCTGGGGGCTGCCTGCATTATACACCTCTGGGGGCTGCCTGCATTATACACCTCTGGGGGCTGCCTGCATTATACACCTCTGGGGGCTGCCTGTATACACCTCTGGGGCCTGCCTGTATATACACCTCTGGGGCTGCTGCATTATATACCTCTGGGGGCTGCTGCATTATATACCTCTGGGGGCTGCTGCATTATATACCTCTGGGGGCTGCTGCATTATATACCTCTGGGGGCTGCTGCATTATATACCTCTGGGGGCTGCTGCATTATATACCTCTGGGGGCTGCTGCATTATATACCTCTGGGGGCTGCTGCATTATATACCTCTGGGGGCTGCTGCATTATATACCTCCGGGGGCTGCTGCATTATATACCTCTGGGGCCTGCCTGTATATACCTCTGGGGCTGCTGCATTATACACCTCTGGGGGCTGCCTGTATATACCTCTGGGGGCTGCTGCATTATATACCTCTGGGGGCTGCTGCATTAAATACCTCTGGGGGCTGCTGCATTATATACCTCCGAGGGCTGCTGCATTATATACCTCTGGGGCCTGCCTGTATATACCTCTGGGGCTGCTGCATTATATACCTCTGGGGCTGCTGCATTATATACCTCTGGGGCTGCTGCATTATATACCTCTGGGGCCTGCCTGTATACCACACTGCTGGGGGCTGTATACCTGTGCTGGAGTCCACCCTCGGCTTATACACGAGTCAATAGGTTTTCCCAGGTTTTGGGGGCAAAAGTAGGGGGGTCGGCTTATACACGGGTCGGCTTATACACGAGTATATACGGTATATACAATGTATATTGTTGAGTTTTTTGTTTGAGACTTATAGTCTGAGTGTGTATATAGTAAAGTTTTTAGAGTTCACTCCTTGTGTGCTGAACTGTTTCTGTAAACAGGTGCTTTGATACTGCCCTACAGAGACTGGTGAACAAGTCGCAGGCCTCTGGCCTAAAGGTGTGAGGTATGGAACTGCAAGACACCACACCCACTCTAGTAGAACAGGGCTGGCCAAGTGCAGTTCTCAAGGGCCACAAAGAGTGCATGTTTTCATGAATTCCCTATCATTGCACAAGTTTCTGGAATCATCCATCACCTCTGCAGGTAATTAAATTAGCACCTGTACAATGCTAAGGAAATCCAGAAAACTTGCACAGCTTTTAGACCTTGAGGGTTGTAGTTGGCCACCCATGCCCTAGACTTCTTTGTGGAAGTAACCAGGGGCAAGAGGAATCATTGAGCTTCTTTTCACTCCCTAGACTCTCTTAGATCCTGAGGCCATGGTGTGTTGTTTGATTTTTTTGATGCAGATTGGGAATCTGCATTAAAATCTACAAGTCTACCCTGAGGCCAGCAAACTGTAGGACAGGTCAGAAGTGCTGTGCTTTTTTGTTTCCTTGCCCATGTGTTTCAGATTTGTTTTTTTCTGCCACAAAATCAGCAGCAAATCTACAATAAAAAAAAACATGTTGGCACAGCACTTCACAACTCTCATAGACTTTGCTGGCTTCAGGATAGACATGCTTCAAGATAGAAAAACTGCAACTGAGCCAGGGCACAATGTGAACGGGTCTGTAGGACTGCGTTCACACCACCACATAAGTAGACCACAGAAAAAAACAGTATAACAAACGTTTGGAAGTACACTGCTATAAAAAGGTAATAATAAAAAGCAAGTACTTAGTAAAAAACAGTTTCAAAACCAGGGTACTTAATACGTTTTTTTGCAAAAAATGTACGTAAGCCGTTCCACCTCGCCACAGTGACCCTTATCAGAACGGTCCTATCTAACTAATTTAAAACCTGATCCTTTATAAATATACCTCATGGATGCAGGGTGAAGACAGGCCAGAGTCCATTATGGACACATTGCAGCAGACAGTACTTTATGTGCCTGGCTCAGAAAAGGAGGGGTGGGGCATTCCCTGTCTTGCTAAACAAGAGAATAAATGAAAAACTGCAACTGAGCCAGGGCACAATGTGAATGGGTCTGTAGGACTGCGTTCACACCACCACATAACTAGACCACAGAAAAAAGCACTTGCTTTTTATTATTACCTTCTTATTGCAGTGTACTTCCACACGTTTGTTGCACTGTGTCCATATTGGACTCTGGCCTGTCTTCACCCTGTATCCATTAGGTATATTTATACAGGATCAGGTTTTAAATTAGTTAGATAGGAACGTTCTGATAAGGGTCACAGTGGCGAGGTGGAACGGATTACGTACATTTTTTGCAAAAAAAACGAATTAACTAAAGGCCACTTTACACACACCAACTTATCTGTCCAACTTCTGAACAACTTACTGATTGCAGTGAAATCATGGATGCATTGCTCCATTTTGTGACTGTGTACAAATGGAACTATGTGTCCATGATTTCACTGCAACCAGTAAGTTGTTCAGAAGATGGACAGATAAGTTGGTGTGTGTAAAGTGGCCATAAGTGCTCTGTTTTTGATACTGTTTTTTACTAAGCACTTGCTTTTTATTATTACCTTTGTATAGCAGTATACTTTCACACATTTGTTAGGCTAGGGTCACACTTAAAACCTGAATTGCATTCACCGCATCCAGATCCGGATGCGGTGAACGCAATTGCGGTCACACACATTTTTCATCAATATTGTGTGGAGGGAACCGCAATCCAGTAACCGGATTGCTCAGGATGTGTAATCCTGAGCAATCCGGTTACCGTACAGTTTGCTCATCCCTGCTACTGCAGGGATGAGCAAACTGTTATCTGTGTTTTAAAAGGTTACATTTTATTAATAAATCTGGCTATGTCTCTAGGGGGTGCCCACCCCCCCTAGAGACATACCACCCACTCAGGTGGGCATATAATGATTTAATATCTTATGGACAGCAGCCGTCTCCTGTCGGCTGCTGTACATTTTTATGAATGAAGACGCCGGCTCCTCTGTGTGCAGCGCTCATACTATACCTATTGTAGGTATAGTATGTGCGCTGTCCGAGGTCCTGAAGGCTTATATAGTAAGATCTATGGGCAGCGCTGCCCATAGATCTTACTGTATAAGCCTTTAGGACCTCGGACAGTGCACATACTATACCTACAATAGCTATAGTATGTGCAGCTGTCAGGGGAGCCGCCAGGTTCATTGATAAAAGTTGTACAGAGCCAACAGGACTCGGCAATATTGTACAGAGGAATTAACCCCTGACATGCCCACCTGAGTGGGTAGCATGTCTCTAGGGGGGGTGGGCACCCCCTAGAGACATGATGGCCAAAATTAATATTAACAAGACAGCTTTTTTAACACATTAAGCACTTTGCTTATCCCGGCAGCAGCCGGAATAAGCAAAGTGTATGCGGTAACCGCATTGCTCAGGATTACACTTCCTGAGCAATCCGGTTACCGCATTGCGGGGCTTAGAACTGCTCCAAAAACTGCAGCCTGCATGATTTTTCACGCAGGCTGCAGAGCCGGAGGCGGTAACCGGATTGCTTGTGAAGCAATCTGGTTTTTATAATAGGCTCCTATGAGGAGCGTTTCCTGATCCGGTTTTGAGCTTTTTCAAAGCTCAAAACCGGATCAGGTTTTAAAAAACAAACCTGAAATATGACCCCAGCCTTATACTGTTTTTTTCTGTGGTCTAGTTATGTGGTGATGTGAACGCAGTCCTAAAAACCCGTTCACATTGTGCAATGGCTCAGTTGTAGTTTTTCATTTATTCTCTTATTTAGCAAGACATGGAGTGCCCCACCCCTCCTTTTCTGAGCCAGACACATAAAGTGCTGTCTGCTGCGTCCATATTGGACTCTGGCCTGTCTTCACCCTGCATCCATGAGGTTTATTTATACAGGATCAGGTTTTAAACTAGTTAGATAGGCCCGTTCTATTAAGGGTCACCGTGGCGAGGTGGAACGGCTTACGTACATTTTTTGCAAAAAACGAATTAACTAAATACCCTGTTTTTGATACTGTTTTTTACTAAGCACTTGCTTTTTATTATTACCTTTTTATAGCAGTGTACTGTCACACGTTTGTTATACTGTTTTTTTCTGTGGTCTAGTTATGTGGTGGTGTGAACGCAGTCCTACAGACCCCTTCACATTGTGCCCTGGCTTAATTGCAGTTTATCATTTATTCTCTTGTTTAGCAAGACAGGGAGTGCCCCACCTTTCCTTTTCTGAGCCAGACACATAAAGTGCTGTCTGCTGCACTGTGTCCATATTGGACTCTGATCCGTCTTCACCCTGCATCCATGAGGTATATTTATACAGGATCAGGTTTTAAATTAGTTAGATAGGAACGTTCTGATAAGGGTCACCGTGGCGAGGTGGAACGGCTTACGTACATTTTTTGCAAAAAACAAATTAACTAAATACCCTGTTTTTGATACTGTTTTTTACTAAGCACTTGCTTTTCATTATTACCTTTTTATAGCAGTGTACTTTCACACGTTTGTTCTACTGTTTTTTTCTGTGGTCTAGTTATGTGATGGTGTGAACGCAGTCCTACAGACCCATTCACATTGTGCCCTTGCTCAGTTTCAGTTTTTCATTTATTCTCTTGTTTAGCAAGACAGGGAATGCCCCACCCCTCCTTTTCTGAGCCAGGCACATGAAGTGCTGTCTGCTGCACTGTGTCCATATTGGACTCTGACCCGTCTTCACCCTGCATCCATGAGGTATATTTATACAGGATCAAGTTTTAAATTAGTTAGAAAGGACCGTTCTGACCGTGGCGAGGTGGAACGGCTTACGTACATTTTTTGCAAAAAATGTATTAACTAAATACCCTGTTTTTGATGCTGTTTTTTACTAAGCACTTGCTTTTTATTGGTACCTTTTTATTGCAGTGTACTGCCACACATTTGTTATACTGTTTTTTTCTGTTGTCTATGCTTCAAGATAGACAGGTTCTCAAAAATGTGTTTGTGGTTTTATTTCTAATAAAATGTTTTCTTTCTGTTACCACCCTGGGTTCTGCCGCCCGTGCCCCCCGACCTGCTGCCCTAACTCCTTCGGCTCCTATCGCCTCTGTCCAGCCTCCAAGTTCCCGGGTGTCGTCCGTCCGCCGACAGCTCAGGCAGCCGCCGCCCGCGGGTCGGTTGGGTAGCAACTTCCTTACCGTATGCCCCCGGGTACGCGCACTTGTCCCCAGCCGCAGGGGTCCAGCACCCTCTGCCTGAGCAACACTGCTCCTCTCACTTCCGGTACCACTGCTTGTGCACATGAAACTGTCTCCTATTCAGTTTCTGCTGGAGAGGCTGCAGGGTTCTGGCTCCTCCCCTCAGCCAATCACCAGGTCTCTGTGTCCTTGCAATCAGGACTGCCCTGTTCTGATATAAACCTCCTGTTTCCAATCAGTGGGGGCCAGGGCAACCCTTCTCCCTTGTGGAGCTGCCATATCTGGTCTGGTCAGGTCGCTCCTTGTTTGGTCTGTTACCTGATTTCTCTGTGTTACTTCCTACAGATTCCTGCCCTGCTGGCTCTGGATCGCCTCGTGTCCCTGGATCACCTCGTGTCCCTGGATCCCCCTGTGGTTCTGGATTCCCCCTGTGGTTCTGGATTCCCCCTGTGGTTCTGGATTCCCCCTGTGGTTCTGGATTCCCCCTGTGTTTCCGTTTCTTATTGTATACCCGGTTACTGTTTTGTTACCACGTCGCCTGGGGTCGGTTGAACACTCGTGTCCGCTGCATTGGCCCCTCCGAGGTTGGTACCGGCGGGACCCCTGTATAGGGGTTAAGCGCTCCGGGGCCTCCTTCGGTGGGTTTACAGTGCTGCGACCTTGTGGCCCTCCCCAGGGGCGTGGGGTCTTGTGTTGTTGTTAATAAACCAGTTGACTCTACGGTACTTGTCCGTCTCTCTATCACCCGGTATCAGCATCCGCTTAACGCGGTCCAGTGGGTCCACACAGTGTCACGTCCTACTGACGGACCCTTTCTCTGTTTTGTGTTCTTTACTATTTACTTGAAATTCTTAATGGCCGGGTATTACATTGGCCCAACATTAAGAATTTTGGGCTTAATGCCAGCTGGCAATACAAAGCTGGCATTAACTCCTTATTACACAGTTTCACACTGCTACACGGCAACTGGAAGAGCTGTGTACAGCACCAGAAATTGGGGCTTCTCATAAATTTGCCAATTCATGGGGCAGCTTCTGGCTGCTATTCTATGGCATGGGGGGGGGAACCAATAACGATGGGCCCTCACCCTGCTGAGAATACCAGCCCTCAGGTGCCTAGTTTTACATATAAAGCAAAAAATCCGGACTTCAGAAGGATCTTCAGACAATCAAGTTTTTCTTTATTTAAGTTCCATTAATATGTGCATATCCTACACTGTGAAAAAAACATGAAGGCTGCCTGTATGGTTTTTTTTTTTCACGGTGCAGATTATGCACATTTTAATGGGACTTAAATTAAGAAAAACTTGATTATCTGAAGACCCATCTGGAGTCTGGATTTTTTGCTTTATATTCTACTTACCAGTAACTCTGGTGTCCATAATGTGCAGTATATTGGTGTCTGCACACTCCTTCTTCCCCGTACTTCCTATTTATGTTATATGCCTAAATTTACCTTGGTTGGCAATTAAATATAAGGCAAAGCCCTACGCATTTTTTTTTTCCATTAAATTTTCTTATTTATTTTTTTACACACTATGACGCCAGGCTGGTTGCCACATACTAATGGGTTTGACAAGCAAGCACATACATCATCCACATTGTGGAAATACAGTCTGAATGCAACAACCAATCACAGATGCTCTCACAAGAGATCAATCAGACTAAAAAGAATGGGAAGCAAAATGCGCAAATACAGTTGTGGCCAAAAGTATTGACACCCCTGCAATTCTGTCAGATAATACTCAGTTTCCTCCTGAAAATGATTGCAATCACAAATTCTTTGGTATTATTATCTTCATTTAATTTGTCTTCAATGAAAAAACACAAAAAGAATTGTCCTAAAGCTAAACTGGATACAATTCCACACCAAACATAAAAAAGGGGGTGGACAAAAGTATTGGCACTGTTAGAAAAATCATGTGATGCTTCTCTAATTTGTGTAATTAACAGCACCTGTAACTTACCTGTGGCACCTAACAGGTGTTGGCAATAACTAAATAACACTTGCAGCCAGTTGACATGGATTTAAGTTGACTCAACCTCTGTCCTGTGTCCTTGTGTGTACCACATTGAGCATGGAGAAAAGAAAGAAGACCAAAGAACTGTCTGAGGACTTGAGAAACCAAATTGTGAGGAAGCATGAGCAATCTCAAGGCTACAAGTCCATCTCCAAAGACCTGAATGTTCCTGTGTCTACCGTGCGTAGTGTCATCATGAAGTTTAAAGCCCATGGCACTGTGGCTAACCTCCCTAGATGTGGTCGGAAAAGAAAAATTGATGAGAGATTTCAACCCAAGATTGTGCGGATGGTGGATAAAGAACCTTGACTAACATCCAAACAGCTGCTCTACAGTCTGAGGGTACAACAGTGTCAACCCGTACTATCTGTCGGCGTCTGAATGAAAAGGGACTGTAAGATACCCAGGAAGACCCCATTTCTTATCCCGAGACATAAAAAAGCCAGGCTGGAGTTTTCCAAAACTTACCTGAAAAAGCCTAAAACGTTTTGGAAGAATGTTCTCTGGTCAAATGAGACAAAAGTAGAGCTTTTTGGGCAAAGGCATCAACATAGAGTTTACAGGAGAAAAAAAGAGGCATTCAAAGAAAAGAACACGGTCCCTACAGTCAAACATGGCGGAGGTTCCCTGTTGTTTTGGGATTGCTTTGCTGCCTCTGGCACTGGACTGCTTGACCGTGTACATGGCATTATGAAGTCTCAAGACTACCAACAAATTTTGCAGCATAATGTAGGGCCCAGTGTGAGAAAGCTGGGTCTCCCTCAGAGGTCATGGGTCTTCCAGCAGGACAATGACCCAAAACACACTTCAAAAAGCACTAGAAAATGGTTTGAGAGAAAGCACTGGAGACTTCTAAGGTGGCCAGCAATGAGTCCAGACCTGAATCCCATAGAACACCTGTGGAGAGATCTAAAAATGGCAGTTTGGAGAAGGCACCCTTCAAATATCAGGGACCTGGAGCAGTTTGCCAAAGAAGAATGGTCTAAAATTCCAGCAGAGCATTGTAAGAAACTCATTGATGGTTACCGGAAGCGGTTGATCGCAGTTATTTTGGCTAAAGGTTGTGCAACCAAGTATTAGGCTGAGGGTGCCTATACTTTTGTCTGGCCCATTTTTGGAGTTTCGTGTGAAATGATCAATGTTTTGCTTTTTGCTTCATTCTCTTTTGTGTTTTTTCATTGAAGACAAATTAAATGAAGATAATAATACCAAAGAATTTGTGATTGCAATCATTTTCAGGAAGAAACTGAGTATTATCTGACAGAATTGCAGGGGTGTCAATACTTTTGGCCACAACTGTAGGTTCTTATCTGAAAGTAAGGTTTTGAAACTTAGAGGTATCAAGGTTCACCTTGTGTGACTGTGATGAGTCACTGCCATTATAAAAGCATAACACAGCTGCAGGTCCAGCGACAGCACCCAGCGCACTCTGGCAAGGGCCAGGGAGCTCGACTGCTTGGGGGCCCACGTCTGTTGAAGGAACTGCACTCTTTCACTGTTTCCTCCACCTGATAGCTGTGGGCCCCTGGGCGCTATGTATTTGCCCATGACAGGGGGCCCCTGGGTGCTATATATTTGCCCCTCACAAGGAGCCCCTGGGCTTCCCTCTTCTCCCTCCTAACCTGTTCAACCGGCAGCAGATTACTAGCTTCTGCAGGAGGCTCAGGAGATAGAGATCTTCTGATGGTCACACAGGTTAAGAGGGAGAGAAGGGAGGAAAGACAGCACACAGAGAGCTTCCACACAGCGCCCAGGGGCCCCCAGCTATCAGGCAGCTCATCCAAACATCACCTGACACCCTGACATGGGTAGGGGCCGCTCGCCTGCTCATGCAGAGCAGAGGGGACATCAGGCTCTACAAGTAATGTTCTCAATCCTCTGCAGAGTATGTACAGTGCTCTGCAGAGCATGTAAGGTGCCCAGTGCTCTGTAGAGTATGGACAGTGTCCAGTGCTCTGCAGATCATGTACAGTTCCCAGTGCTCTGAAGATCATATACAGTGCCCAGTGCTCTGCAGATCATGTACAGTGCTCAGTGCTCTGCAGATAGATCATGTGCTGTGCCCAGTGCTCTGCAGAGTATATACAGTGCCCAGTGCATTGCAGAGCATGTAATGTGCCCAGTGCTCTGCACAGTATGTACAGTGCCCAGTGCTCTGCAGATCATGTACAGCGCCCAGTGCTTTGCAGAGCATGTACAGTGCCTAGTGCTCTGCAGATCATGTACTGAGGCCAGTGCTCTGCAAAGTATGTAATGTGCCCAGTACTCTGCAGAGCATGTAAAGTATCCTCTGCTCAGCAGATCATGTACAGTTCCCAGTGCTCTGTAAATCATGTATAATGCTCAGTGCTCTGCAGATCATGTACTGTGCCTAGTGCTCTGTAGATCATGTACAGCACCCAGTGCTCTGCAGAGCATGTACAGTGCCCAGTGCTCTGCAGATCATGCACAGCACCCAGGGCTCTGCAGATTATGTACAGTGCTGAGTGCTCTGCAAAGCATTTACCATACCTCCCAACCGTCCCGGATCCAGCGGGACAGTCCCGATTTTGAGCTTCTGCCCCGCTGTCCCGGCCTGGAGGTTACATTTCCCGCAATGCAGTGAGCAGCCGGCCACACCCCCTATACATTTTAGCTCTATGTGTCAGGGATCATCAGTGCTCTGCCCGAATGTCCAGTTCAAGTGTATTTTTTTCACTGAATAAAGTTTTGTGCCGCTCGTACACATGCAGGGATTGCTGACTGCCCTGCGGGGCTCTGTGACCTCGGCTGTCCTCTCCACACACTGCTCTCCCTCACCCCAGCTGTTGCCGAGGATTCCTCCATCGCTCTGCACTGAGACAGCAGTCAGTGAGTGCCCAGCATCAGTGAGGGGAGAGGGACGTCACTCTGTAGCAGAAGGTGGATGGGTCAAGTCTGTGCGGCAGGGGGAGAACCACAAGGCAGTCTGCCCTGAGGAGAGGGGGGAGGAGTGCAGCCACAGGAGCCCCCACCCTCCTGTAATCTCACTAACTGCTATGCTGTCGGGAGCAGGAGGATGGGGAGAGAAGGAGAAGGAGACATCCTGCATGATGATTCCAACTTCAGGCCTCCCCCACTGCTGTACTGCCACTGAAGAGAGTGAGTATATATGTGTTCATGTATGTATGACAGTGTGTGATGCTGTGAGAGTGATGCATGTGCTGTTTGTGAGTGATGCGTGTGATGTGTGTGGTGTGTGAGTGATGCGTGTGTGTGAGGAATGTGTGTGCTGTGTGTTAAAGTGATGCGTGTGTTAGTGTGATGCATGTGAGTGATGCATGTGTGTGAGTGATGCGTGAGTTAGTGATGCATGTGTGTCAGTAATGCGTGTGCTGTATGTGAGTGATGCAAGGAGTTAGAGTGATGTGTGTGATGTGTGACAGTGATACGTGTCTGTGTGTGTGATGCGTGTGATGTGTGAGTGATGCATGTGGTGTGTGAAAGTGATGCATGTGTGCGAGTGATGCATGTGATGTGTGAGAGTGATGCGTGTGTGTGAGTAATGCGTGTGATGTGTGTCCCAGACGCTCGGATGATAAACAGGATTGAATAATCAGGTATAGTTGTTGTAGCTCTCGCTGACACCCTCGGTGTACATACATTATGGTGCCCTATAGTTAGATGTAATATACTGATCCATAGCATGAAGAGGTGATCTTCTATCTGCCCTCTTGTATGTACGGGGTATATATAACAGTGGATTTGCACACTTTTGGTTTCACTGTGGATGATTGTGGAGTGATACAGCCGCTGTGTATTGCAACATAGAATTTGAAAAGAGGATTGTTGAGCGATACAGCTGCTATATATTTCAGTATATGATTTGTAAAAAGTGGCATGATTGTGCACAGTGACTCTAAACGTATAAGAAGTCTTATAAAAAGCTATTTGTATTATAACTAGTGACCTGTGCTGCTGGATGATTTAATATGGCAGGGGTGTGCTGTGCTGATTTAATCAAAGGCCAATATATCTAATTAGCACAACTGCTGTATGGATCAGAGGCAATAGATAGTATTTTTTTTGGGTCCTATGATTGACTGGACTTCTTTCATGTGATTGGTTCTATGTTAGTTGTTCAGCTATAATGCAAAATATTGAGATATGAACGGACACATATGAATCTAATCTTGTGTATAATCCTATCATCACTATATAGTATATATATGTATATGGACTGTTAGATCCGTTGTATAGGAGGGTGGTTGGATCTTGAGCTCGACAACACTGCTAATTAATTTTTATTTTAATACCAACTAGAAATATTATATTATATATGAAATGCATTCCTGATGAACCTGTATGAATCTTATGCTATGGGAATATCACCCTTCCCTACCCTTGTTTCACACTTGTCTAAAAATAATAAAATTTGTATTTGTTATATATGAATATTGTACCTAAATCGTTTTTTCTTTTCCCTCGGGAATGGTTTGGTGTTCATTATCTGCGTTTAGAGTTAACACTGTTTTCTGTGGTGATACATAGGACTGCAGATGACATCTACTACATTATCTGTACTAAGAAATATCACTGTGTTATTTGTGGTGTTACATGGGACTGCAGATGACAACTACTGCACTATCTGTAAGGTTATCAGAGTTATCTCTGATGTTACATGGGAATGCAGGTGACATATACTATATTATCTGTACTCAGAGATATCTCTGTGTTATCTGTGCTGTTACATAGAACTGCAGGTGACATCTACTACATTATCTGCACTCAGAGCTATCACTGTGTTATCTGTGATGTTACATAGGACTGCAGGTGACATCTACTACATTATCTGTACTCCGAGAGATATCACTGTTATCTGTGGTGTTACATGGGACTACAGATGACAACTACTACATTATCTGTACTGTTATCACAGTTTTATCTGTGATGTTACATTGGACTGTAGGTGACATCTACTTTATTATCTGTATTCAGAACTATCACGGTGTTATCTGGTGTAACATAGGACTGCATTTGACATCTACTACCTCATCTGTACTCAGAGATATGACTGTGTTATCTGTGGTGTTACATAGGACTGCAGGTGACATCTACTACATTATCTGTATTCAGAGATATCTCTGTGTTATCTGTGGTGTTACATAGGACTGCAGGTGACATCTACTACATTATCTGTACTCAGAGATATCACTGTGTTATCTCTGGTGTTATATAGGACTGCAGGTGACATCTACTACATTATCTGTACTCAGAGATATCATTGTTATCTGTGCTGTTACATAGAACTGCAGGTGACATCTACTACATTATCTGCACTCAGAGCTATCACTGTGTTATCTGTGATGTTACATAGGACTGCAGGTGACATCTACTACATTATCTGTACTCAGAGATATGACTGTGTTATCTCTGGTGTTACATAGGACTGCAGGTGACATCTACTACATTATCTGTACTCCGAGAGATATCACTGTGTTATCTGTGGTGTTACATGGGACTGCAGATGACAACTACTACATTATCTGTACTGTTATCACAGTGTTATCTGTAATGGCCACTTTACACGCGGCAACAGGTAGATAGAAAACGGCAGGTGTCGGAGACAATTGTACCTTTTACCTTCAAAACACCTTGCAGATACCTGATTTACACGCAGCCACTTCAAGGTGTTTTGAAGGTAAAAGGTTCAATTGTCTCCGACACCTGCCGTTTTCTATCTACCTGTTGCCGCGTGTAAAGTGGCCATTATGTTACATGGAACTGTAGGTGACATCTACTATATTATCTGTATTCAGAGCTATCACAGTGTTATCTGGTGTTACATAGGACTGCAGATGACATCTACTACCTCATCTGTACTCAGAGATATCACTTTGCTATCTGCGGTGTTACACAGGACTGCAGGTGACATCTACATTATCTGTACTCAGAGATGGCACTGTTATCTGTGGTGTTTCATAGGACTGCAGGTGACATCTACTATATTATCTGTACTCAGAGAGATCACTGTGTTATCTGTGGTGTTACATAGGACTGCAGGTGACATCTGCTACATTATCTGTATGCAGATATATCACTGTATTATCTCTGGTGTTATATAGGACTGCATGTGACCTCTACTACATTGTTTGTACTCAGAGATATCACTGTGTTATCTCTGGTGTTACATAGGACTGCAGGTAACATCTACTACATTATCTGTACTCAGAGATATCACTGTTATCTGTGGTGTTACATAGGACTGCAGGTGACATCTACTACATTATCTGTACTCAGAGATATCACTGTGTTTTCTGTGGTGTTACATAGGACTGCAGGTGACATCTACTATATTATCTGTACTCAGAGAGATCACTGTGTTATATGTGGTGTTACATAGGACTGCAGGTGACATCTACTACATTATCTGTACGCAGACATATCACTGTGTTATCTCTGGTGTTATATAGGACTGCATGTGACCTCTACTACATTATCTGTACTCAGAGATATCACAGTTATCTGTGGTGTTACATTGGACTGCAGGTGACATCTACTACATTATCTGTACTCAGAGATATCACTGTGTTATCTGTGGGGTACATAGGACTGCAGGTGACATCTACTATATTTTCGGACTATAAGATGCTTTTTTTCCCCATAAACGTTGTGTGAAAGAGTGTGTGCGTCTTGTAGTCTGAATATACGGACCTGTGTGACTGTGGGGCGCCACAGCTCTGGAGCAGCTGGAGGAGGCTGGCGTAGGCTGCAGAGGCAGTGGGAGGTCACTCATTAGTGTAATGTATGTTGCACTGCACTCTCAGCGCCGAGGTGGGCGGAGGAGCGGCACATATTATAAGTATACACCCCCCTACATAACTGTATGTGGCCCCCCATGCTGCTGCACACCAGAAAATAATAAACAATGTAACCTCTCCAGCGCTCCCCTCCGTCTCTCCCTGCTTGCCGCACTTTGAATACGGAGTCCTCCTGCAACCCCGGCATCTGATCACTTTACCTGCACAGCACAGTGATGTCATCGCTGCGCGCTCCGATCATATGAGGACTCAGGACACGAAGTGCGGCAAGCAGGGAGAGACGGAGGGGAGCGCTGCAGATCTAAGTTACATTGGTTATTATTTTCTGGTGCGCAGCAGATTGGTGCCACATACAGTGATGGGGGTGGCCATAGCCAGGATGGGGGTTATATTTAACATGAAGGGGGGCTATATCCAGGATGGGGTGGCCATATCTAACATGGAAGGGGGCTATATCCAGGATAAGAGGGTAATGTATATATTACCTGGAAGGGGCCCAGGATGGGGCCATTACCCCCATAAGTGTTAGCAGCAAACCCTATCCCCATAACACTGCATTATAACAACATTTTTTGCTTAATTTGTTATTTTCCTCTTCTAAAACACGGGTGCGTCTTATAATCCCAAAAATACAGTACTACATTATCTGTTCAGACAGTTATGTTATGGTGTTACATTTTAATTTGGCGGGGTTGGTTGGCTGCAAAACATTTGCCTTGGGGCTTGGGCCCAGGATCTTTTCTGACCCTAGCAATGCCCCTGTCACCATGACAACTGGATGCTCCATCTCGTCAGCATTTCCTGATTTCCATTTATACGCATGCGCCACCTTGTGTTCACTCTCCGTCATACAGATAGTGATGTACACCCCTGTGACGTCAGCACCCTGTAGTGATTGGCTGTGTGCACCCCTGTGACGTCAGCACCCTACAGTAATTGTCTGTGTGCACCCCTGTGATGTCAGCACTCTGCAGTTATTGGCTGTGTGCTCCCCTGTGATGTCAGCACTCTGCAGTAATAGGTTGTGTACACCCCTGTGATGTCAGCACCCTGCAGTGATTGGCTGTGTGCACCCCTGTGACGTCAGCACCCTGCAGTGATTGGCTGTGTGCACCCTGTGACGTCAGCACCCTGCAGTGATTGGCTGTGTGCCCCCCTGTGATGTCAGCACCATGCAGTGATTGGCTGTGTGCACCCCTGTGACGTCAGCACCCCGCAGGGATTGGCTGTGTGCACCCCTGTGATGTCAGCACCCCGCAGAGATTGGCTGTGTGCACCCCTGTGAGGCTCCCGCCGCCATGTTGATGCTCCTATTGAAGCCCGCTACTCCTCCTACCCAGAAATAAGGCACCTGGAAATTACTTCCGGGTAGGACGCCGTAATGGCCGCGGCCGGGCCATAATGCTGATATGACACAGATGGGCACAATTATGAGGTAACACACTTTGTATATATAGCAGAGAGTTGACATATATCCTGCACCCCTGACGAAGTCGCCCTCTGTGGCGACGAAACGCGTAGGGCTCAGCTGGCACCCCAAGCCAGAGACTTTACAACCACATTATCGGATTGCGACGGATTTCCCCAGGTTTTACTGACAGCATGTCTGCTCTGCCTCAGGTTGTATTTACCTTAGTTACTATAGGGATTTACTGGTTGGATCTGTACCTTGGCTACTTTATTTCTTGTGGCCAGGTTTAGGATCAATTTCAGTACTTTGTATCGCCGGGCAGGTGCTCACTTGTTTATGTGAACACATTAATAACCATTGGTTTTCCATTGTTTGTGGTTCTATATCTGTTTGTTGCAAATTCACCCCTATATGGCTATGTATATACTCTTTATAAGGGTCTGATTTTTGGACCAAAAAATACTATCAGGTACTGGATATTTGGAATTTGACACCTATACTTTGACTGTTTTGGGGTGCCATTCTTTGATACGAAGGGTTTGTACACCCACTTGTTTTTAATTGGTTTTATTATTGCAGTTTGTATATGTTTTTCTCTGAATAAAATTTGTAACTATTTATGCACGTTATACTGGTGATCGCTTACTATGGTGTGTTGCTTTTTCTTAAATATTATACAGTTGGTTAAGACACACAAAGGCTGATCCCAATCTTTATTTAGCAGTGCCCTTGGAGCCTTTATATTTACCCCTGTGAGGCTGTCTGTCGAGATGGAGAAGGAATGGAGGAAGGATGGAGGCAGGCTGTCGGGATGGAGGGAGGCTGTCGGGATGGAGGGAGGCTGTCGGGAGAGGAATATTTGTGTGCAAATTCGATTCTGTGGTGATAATCTTATACAAAAACAAAACCACCCGAAAGCCCCGGCCTTGACCTTCCTCTGTGTCAGCCGCAGCAATCTGTATGTGCTCCTTCCAGCATACACACATGGCGGCTGCATGAGACAATGGCATCTCTTCATGCCTTGAGAAATCAGAACACGCTCCTATCACGTGATGGAAATGACATCCTACCTGGAAGGAGCCATTACTTTCTAGTATCTACCGTTAGTCTGTATCTAGCCTCACCATCATGTGACTGCTCCCTGTCCATTCCCCTCCTTCTTGGATTTTGCCATGATCACGTGACAGCCTTCTAGTGAGCTACTAGCAGGAAGGCCCCGCCTATTCCTTTTCCCATCCAATCAGAACAGTTAAAAATGTTGGAGCGAAATTTAAAAACGAGGGTTCTTTGGTGCTCGGTATATCTGCTGTGCTGAGTGCACTGCTTCACTTCACTATGCGAGTCAATGCTGGAACCAGAGGATGTCACGTTTCAGGAGACAAAGGTGAGGGCAGCGTGGGCCTGATACCAGACTATGTGCCCGGCACCAAAAATGGCTGCATGTATGGTACAATGTGAGGAATGTGGTGCCCT
This sequence comes from Allobates femoralis, assembly GCA_033576535.1. Lineage (NCBI taxonomy): Eukaryota > Metazoa > Chordata > Amphibia > Anura > Aromobatidae > Allobates > Allobates femoralis. Next base: position 205,417,570 of record JARQOC010000006.1, read on the forward strand.
GCCCGTTATAGATAATGTGATCATCATATTTTCCTGCATCTCCCAGTGTGGAGCTTGTATCGTGTCCTATAATGGTCATGGCAGCGTGCCATCAGGGGGCGCTATACACAGTACTGTGGACTCAGAGTAGGTGTCCATTTTGGTGGCCTCGGATTCAGGAAAATTGAGGACTTGTAGTCGAAGGTTTGGCTACTGACTGCACATCCCCGGCTCTGCAGGGCAGGCACTAGTCTCAGCCGTCCTGCTGCGTTGTATGATGGTGCAGCCCAACGTCTGTGCTGTCAGTACTAAACTGCACCAAATTGGAAAAGGAAAAAAAATGCAGCAAAAATGCAATAATCAGTAGTTTAATATTAATAAGGGCATCTGTTGAATGTTCGTCACTTGTAAATGGGTGTGGCTTAAGTGTGGTTAGGGGCATGGCTAAAGTTTGCTGGCGCACTGCGTGCACCACATCTTTTGTCCCTCCTTCTGTTTTTCAAAAGTTGGGATGTATGCATTTACTGTGCCCAGTGTTCTGCAGAGAGTGTGTTGTGCCCAGTGCTCTGCAGGTCGTGTACAGTGTCTGGTGCTCTGCAGATTTTGTAATGTGCCCACTACTCTGCTGTCTGTGCTCTGCCATCTGGTGTGCTCTACTTTCTGGTGTACTCTGCCATTCGGTGTACTCTGCCGTCAGTGTGCTTGCCGTTCGATGTGCTCTTCAGTCTGGAGAACTCTGCTGTCACTGGGCTCTGGCATCTGGTATACCCTGCTGTCAGTGTGGTCTGCAATCCAGTGTGCTCTGCCATCCGGTTTGCTCTGTCTGTCCAGCGGCTGCGGATCTGGTGACTGACAGGTCCAGTGCTCTCAGATTATTTATTAAGATGATGATGTGTCGACTACAAAATAGTGGTGCAGATTTTTTCCTATCAGGAATCTGCACCTGCAGAAAAAACACTGCAGAAAAAAAGGTGTGGTTTTTTGCTTTAATTTCTGTTCTTGACTACTAAATTAATGTTTCTGGGAGAGTGAGGGAGAGGCCAGAATTGAAATGATAGATTATGCATTGGAAGTGCTGCATTTTGGTGAGAAAATTTGCAGGAATAATTAACATGCTGTGGATTTTTTTAAACTGAAAAACGTAGCATTTACGCTGTGGGTTGAACACAGCGTTGGCGCAGATCTTCCTATTTCACATAGACTTTGCTTATCCCACACTGTGCTGTACCAAAAATGCAGCAAAATACGTGTTACATCTGCACCGTCAGCACTTAGCCTAAGGGGAAGGCAGATACACAGCACACAGGAAGGAGACAGGGGAGAGACAGCATACAAGGGGAGACAGACACAAAGAGGGAAGACCGCATACAGGGGGGAGACAGGCTTAGAGAGGGGATATTGTGCTCATCTCCCCCCTGTGCGCTGAGAGGGAAGACAGTGCACAGAGGGGAGATTGGCACAGAGAGGGGACACAGTGCACAGAGGGGAGACAGGCATAGAGAGGGGAGACACAGCACACGAGGGAAGACAGCCACAGAGAGGGGAGACATAGCCCACAGGGTGAAGACAGGCACAGAGAGGGGAGAGGCAGCAAACAGTGGGGAGAGACAGTGCACGGGGAAGAGTCAACGCACAAGTGGGGGAGAGACAGTGCACATAGGGGGAGACTGCGCACAAGAGGGATTATGTTTATGAGGATTATATATATAGGTATATAATACAGTTTGTAGCCTTTATATATTATACATATTGTAGCATTTACATGTTCAGCCAGTATATCTTAAAGGGGCCCACTGAGACTCATTCGACCAGGACCTACAAAAACCTGGAGCTATATCACAAAAAAGACAGTGCAAAAAACGTCCAAAAAATATATCACTGCTATAAAAGTAAAAAACAAGTGCAAAATAGTGTCAACAGCAGGGTTCTTAGTTAGTACGTTTTTTGCAAAAAAGGTACGGAAGCCGTTCTACCACTCCACGGTGACCCCTATCAGAACGGTCCTAGACTAACGTGTTTAAAACCTGATCTAGTGCGACCATACCTCATAGATGCAGGATGCAGCAGGGCCAGATTCATTATGGGCACACAAGGTAGAAACAGCAATTTATGTGTTCAGGCTCAGTGAGAAGGGGTGGGGCACTTCTCAACTTGCAGGACAAGAAACTAATGAAAAACTGATACTGAGCCAGATCACAATGTGAACAGGGCTGTAAACCGTGTTCACACCACCAAGAATATATATCACAAAAAAGACAGTGCAAAAAACGTCCAAAAAAATCAGTTTTTCATTAGTTTCTTGTCCTGCAAGTTGAGAAGTGCCCCACTCCTTCTCACTGAGCCTGAACATATATGGTCGCACTAGATCAGGTTTTAAATACGTTAGTCTAGGACCGTTCTGATAGGGGTCACCGTAGAGTGGTAGAACGGCTTCCGTACCTTTTTTGCAAAAAACGTACTAACTAAGAACCCTGCTGTTGACACTATTTTGCACTTGCTTTTTACTTTTATAGCAGTGATATATTTTTTTGGACGTTTTTTGCACTGTCTTTTTTGTGATATATATTTTTGGTGGTGTGAACACGGTTTACAGCCCTGTTCACATTGTGATCTGGCTCAGTATCAGTTTTTTTAAAAACCTGGAGCTAGTAGCCCTGCACAGCTACAGCAGTTCCCAGCGAGATATATGCAAACCAATGGTAGAATGAAGGGTTAATGACCGCACTGCCGGACTTCAGAAGACATCAATTTCCAGGAGAAATTAAATGTTGAAATAGAGTTGTGTTTTATTTGGGAACACATTTCAAGGCTCTCAGGCGCCTTTTCTTTAAACCATAGGGTTTCAAAGTGTTCAGTTTATGTATCCAGTAAATTTCTCTACTAATGAGAACCTGGAATCTGTTGGGTATTTCAGGAGGAATGTGATCAATAGGGGTGACTTTTATGTTGGCCTGCCTGTTATGCACTATAGAGCAGTGTCTTGAGAGTTCATGTTTCATAAACCTTTTGTTGATATTATGCCGATGGGAGTTTATTCTATTATGTAGGGGTCGTGTAATTTCCCCAATGTACATCATACCACAGTCACATTCAATCAGATAGATTACAAAACTAGAATAACAGTTTAGATGAAATTTTAATAGAAAAGACACTATATTCTGTGCTTATGAATGTGTCTCTATTATGGCAATCCATCCACAGCACAGACAATTGTGACTGTAACATTTGAAAGAGCTCATTTTGTTGCAATTACTGGACCAGTTAACCTATTTTCTCTTTTTAAGTCTACTTGGTGCCAGAATATTTCTTAGTGTGAGCGCTCTTCTAAAAGTAATTTGCGGGGTCATAGGGACCAAGTTTTTTAGAACGAAATCATTGAATAAAATGTCCCAGTGTTCTCGGATTATGCCTTTAATGGCCATATTCTGTGCACTGAATGTGGTTATACAATTATAGCTAAATACATCTGAGTTTGATTGGACCTTATCATTGCATATAATTAGTTCATCCTGTTTTAAAGCCCCAGAGTTTTTGAAAGGTTGTGTAATTAATTTTCTCAGATATTTTTTGCTCCTAAATCTTTCAGATAAAATTTGGGGTTGTTCCAAAAAATCCTCATTTTTTGAACAGTCTTTCCTAATTCTTTTGAACTGGTTGTGTGGTATATTTTTGATCCATTTATTGTAATGACCACTCTCAAAATGGACATAACTGTTTGTCTCAACTTGTTTGAAATAAGTTTTGGTTAAAATGGTATCATTATTATGAAAAATAGTGAGGTCCAAGAAATTAATAGAATCAATACTTGTAGTGGCCATAAATTTCAAACCCCAAAAGTTATTATTCAATGAATCAAGGAAGGACTGAAGGTTCTTATCTGTATTATCCCAAATAATAAAGAAGTCATCAATATATCTTTTATATACAATTATATTCTTAGCAAAATGGGTATTCCGAATGTGAATGGACTCATGAATGGCCATGAATAAATTAGCGTAGGTGGTTGAGGTGGTTGCCACCTTCCAGCCCATAGCAGTGCCAAGTGTTTGCTGGTACATGATATAAAAAAATGTAAAAAAAATTGTTGTAGAGGATAAACGATAAACCTTTTATAGTGAATTGCTTTTGTTTCAGTGGGATTCTAGGATCTCTTTCAACAAACCATTTAAAAGACATCAGACCCACATTGTGAGATATATTGGTATAGAGAGCTGTAACATCAATCGACACAAAGACATAGTACATTTTCCAAGGTAATTTTCTTACGATCCCTATTAGTTGTGTAGAATCTCTGAGGTAGCTTTCTAGTGTGTGAATATTTGGTTGCCTTAGGTTATCAATATATGCAGCTAGGTATGATGTTAATGATCCTATTCCTGAAATATTTGGATGGCCAGGTGGATCAGTAAGATTTTTGTGAATCTTGGGTAGGTAATAAAAGAAATCAACTGTGGGATTTTTTACAATTAAAATTTTTCTTTTCATTTTTGTTTAAAATGTTGTCATCAATTGCTTCTTTAATTAAGTTATTGTAGTTGTTAACTGACTGTTGCTATACTGCCAGATCAACCTTTATATATGTACTTGTGTCAGATAAAATTCTATAAGCCTTATTTATGTATTTCTCACGATTTCTTTTTTTTTATATATTTTCTTAGTTTTAATAGCATACAGGGTTAGAAAGAACAATTCCAAGTAGTTATAGAGTATACAAGTATCTTGAACAAACAAAAACAAAAATAATCTATGTATTCCCCATTTCCCTTCCCCTTCCCCATTGTTCTCTGCATTCTGGTACGGTATTAGATGATTACGGTATTGAAGTGTGACCACTGATCCTTTTAAGAAGATACCACTGAGTATTTTCAAATTGCTTTCTGAGTTGATCTCTGATGTCTTGAGGAAGTGTTGGGATAAATAACGACCATGTGGTTAAGAACCTCCCTGCCAGTCTCTGTTTGCTAGTTAAGGTGTCTAGCCATTCCATGTGGAAGAGGAACATTATTTTAGATTGTATGAGTGCTTTGGGTTGTGATATTAGGCTCAACCAGTGCTGTAATATACTTTTCCTAGTGGGGGAGGCCCACAGTATTAATATGGCTCTTCTATGTTTTGGGAGCGTGCCTTGGGAATAGTCAATTATGTTGAAGAGTGCCCATTGGGGAGTAAGTGGAAATGTTATCCCACACATATGCTGGATTTCAGTTTGTACGGATTCCCAGAGTTTGCGAATTTTCGTGCAGCCCCACATGTGATGCGTTATGTCTGTGTTTTTCATACACATTTGGCACAAGCGAACATACTTGAGGGCGACAATCTGGACTTGGTATGCAGTGTAATATAGGCTCTATGGAGGAACAACAGGGTTATGTCTGTATAGCAGCTAGACGGGATAATTTATCTCTGGATGTTGGTAGCTTCTAATATGTCGCTGACCATTTTATTCTGAATCTCCAGCGCCCATCTCGCCGGTCCCGTGGTGCTTCCCTCCCATGACCATCGTTTTTGTATCAGTGCATAGGTACTACTAGTTGACGCTAATTGTGTCCTTGCAAACCTGAGAAAGCTATTCATTTTGTTCCCCCCCTCCATCTTTTGACTGTCTTTTAAGCCCTTTTGAGCTAAGCTTCTCACTTGTAAGAAGAGAAAGGGCCTATTAGCGAATATGGGAAAGCGAAATGCCTCATTGTTAAATGTAAGTAAGTAAAATTTATTGTCTAACAGTTCAATTGCTATTTTGCACCCCTGCCTAGCTAAAGCTGCATAAAGTGAGGATGGTTGACCTTGAAAGAATCTGGGGTTGCCTAAAAATGGCAGAAAGGATGAAGAGTCAAAATTCATATGGCAGATTTTCTTACATTTTCGCCATACCCGTATAGTCTGCCATAAGGTGGGGTGTTGATCTGTGTCGGTCCGGAGGCAGTCATTGCTTAGATGTAACAATGCAGGAAGCAAAATGTGTGGGCAAAGTTGTTGATTCAAACCCACATTTGCGAAGTGGGAAGTCCCCCAAAACCAGTCAATGGCATACCTTAGATTTGCTGCCATGTTGTACCTTCCAATGTCTGGGAGATTAATACCTCCTTCCTCTTTCGGGGCTAGTTTAGTCAGACCAATTCTTGTCCTCTTCCATGTTCCCCAAATAAATGATCTAAAGGCTTTGTTCAATAAATTCACGTCCTCTCTGGATAACAGGGTACCTTTACACGCCGCAACCGCGGCGAGGAATCTGACCAGCAATCTGTTGCCCCGTCACCATCGACGTGAAATTGTCTCACAATTGCGGCGTGTAATTGGGGAATTTGGCGGCGATAAAAAAGGTTGCGCCTGGTTCTGATTTCACAGCACTGCTCCAAAATCAGAGGCAATCATGAAGGCGAAATTCCCTGCTTTTGGCGTGTAAAGGAGCGATAGGGATGGAATCTGCGTCGCCTATTGATTTCCCGGAGGCGTGCCACAGCGTGCTGGAGACCGCGCCCCGTCAGCGATGATTGGTGGTGGCTACTGTGTTTCCATTGGCTGTCCCTTCACAGGGCGCCATATTTGAAGAGCTGTCACTTCAGCACCACACGCATCTTCACCTACACAACCATCCACTACATCAGTCCAATTATTATTATTATTATTATTATTATTATTATTAATAATTTATATAGTGCCACTATATTCCATGGCGCTTTACATGCTAAAAGGGGCAGACTAGGACAAGTAACATAGTAACAATACAAGTAACAATAAATGTGGACAATTCGGTCGTACAGATACAAGAGGGGAGAATTACGCGCGCATTCAGTAGCGCAAGCTATTGTGGGAGCGTGTATTGGAAGTTTCACTGTGTCCACTATACTGCCACACATGACAGTTCAGATGTTGGCCTACACATCGCACATGGGTGCCATGGGCAACGCACTGCAATCGTTTGCGAATTTGGTGACGCTGATGGCTATATTATGCTACTCCCACTCTGCGGACAGCTACCTTGTTTGCGTCCTCAATGTAGTTTGGCGGCACTAGTGTGTGTGCTGACATCATGACGTTTGTTTTCGTTACTCCCTGCCTGCCAGGTGCACGCCCCTCCCCTGCACATAGGAGAACAGTCATGGCCGCCGCACAGCGCGTTGCCACATGGGGTCTGGCAGAGCTAATGCTCCTCATAGACATATGTGACCGCCATGACTACTTGTGCGACCAGCGTTACCGGCACCCATGGCTGCGCAAGCGCAGCATCCCCAGAAGGATCCAGCATGCCCTGCTCCACAAACTGGGGGTTGAGAGGACCTGCAAACAGATCCAGAAAAAAATTGCGGACCTGAAACACAAGTCCCCAGGCCGCATTGTGGATCTTCGTGCCAGGATTGCCAGGCTGTGTGGTAAGTATGTGGTAATGCCAAACACACACATGCCAAGCTAAATACTCCAAACACTACACAAACATCATGCGGTATTGTACCATGCCACATAATGTGGCCTAAGCCACCATGTGGAGCTGTCACCAATGTGGATCTGCATGTGGCTTACACTGCAACATGAAGGTGTACAAAACAATAATTTAGCATCAAAATGGTCATGGTTATAGTGGTCCATGACCTGTGTGGTGGCAAAAATAGTTGTGTCCTGAGTGCAAAGGTAAAAACAACATATTAATACGATGTTCCACACCCACTTGACACCTTGCAGCACATATGTGTGACCTGTCACACATACTATTTTACTACACATTGATCACAATACAGAACACGGACTACAATCTCACTGCTATGTGTTGGCCCCCATGGTGCAAACACCTGATGCTTACTGGCTGCTCTTGTGTTCAAGATTCAAAAACCTACCATGCTAACTCAAGGGTTAGCTAACATTCAAAAGATGTGGCCTCTGGTGTTGGACTCATGTCCCAAACCAGAGTGGGCCCTCACCATAGGGTTGGCGCCGACCATAACCTATTACCGTACCATTCACGCCCTCATGACATTTATACACACACACACAAGGTGTATTCCCTATGTTGTGTTCCTTTTCTTAAATTTGTCTGTTATCATGTTTGATATTACAGATGACGAGAACTCAGTGTCTGGGGATGCTCCACACTCCCCCAAGGGCACCCGGGACACCCCAACAACCTTCCCCGGAGGGCCCAGCCACACCCTCCCCACATGGGACTCCAGCAGCCCCAGCCCCGGAGGGCCCAGCCAGTCCCTCCACACAAGGGCCACAAGACTTGGCTGCAGGCAGCCCTGGGCCCCTGGGAGCAGCAAGCCCCATCCTGTGGCCCCAAACCCCGAGCCCAGGAGCAACACCCCCCAGCATCTCAAGCTCCCTGGCAAGCCCTGGGGTGCACCTTGAGCCTGCTGGTGCTTTGTATGGTGGTAAGCATCTGCTAAGGCCTACAAGCTTGCTAATGTATTTACTGTTGTGTGCTCCAGACACCAGTATGTGCTGACTCGTGTTTCTATTTTTTAATTTTGCCTGAAAGGGAACGAGCACGTGCTGCAGCCTGGGTTGTCAGCCCATCCTCATCTCCGCCAGTTGACAGCCAGGATGGTGATGTGCTGCATACGTATAATCAATAATAAATTTCTATTCACTTAAACACCCACGTACACATACACAGGTAACTCAGTAATGTCCTTCTCTCCCATACAGGTTTACCAACCATTGAGGAGCTGCTGCTGGCTCACCAGCAGGCACAGCAGCATATGGAGAGGGAACACCAAGAAGAGCAGCAACACCTTGCCCGCTTGGGTGCCATGATCGCCGCCCTCCAGACAGCCCAGTCCGGCAGGGCCCCTAATCCATCACCCCCACCCAATAATGAGACCAGACTCCCCTACTAATTGTTGTCCATGTTGGACCCTTGTTTTGTTCCCTGTTGCCATGTTGGCACCTTAGTTTTTTAGGCCACGTTGGCCTCTTTTCTTATAATGTCCCACATTGGGAAAGTGGGTAGTGTGTATTGGCTACTCCTAACCTGACCAAGGTTTTTGGATTGTGTTGGCAATGTTTAAAATAAAGGTTGTTCGTTAATAAAATTATGGCCAGCTACATCCTGTGTCATCCCTTGTTGCAACACACACAGGGTAACGTTTGTGAGGTCACATTTAACCAAACACACTGGGCTACGGTTTATCGTGAGGTATATGGTGTCACATGGCAAACATACTGGGCCATTACATCGGCCATGCCCCCCAATATGACATCAATGTCTACTATATTACACCCACAGTACCCAACACACACAAACACACATACTGGTGTAGGTGACACAGATATGGATAGAGTGGTGGTGTAATTAAACATGAATTTATTTATTTTTTTAAATATATTTATAACAAAATAAAAGGGGCACACCTGGCCAATAACAAAAGAAAGTGTTCTCTTGCCAAGGTTGTGCATTGGCTAGTAGTTCTCTTGGTCTTCCTCCTCCTCTGCTGGATCAGACAATGGGGCCTCCCCTCCTCATACACCCAGCGGCCTTGTGACGTTGATGCTCTGCTGGGCTGTCTCCTTGGGGGAGGTGGAGTATCATGATTTTGACACCTCCTCACCATGCAGTGGGCCCTGGAGTTGTCTTCTGGGGGACCGTCCACGACTCCCCCTATCGCAGGGACCTATCCACGCCCGCCTCCAGGACACGAAAGATGGCCCTCTCCACGATGTTATGCTGCTCTGGCTCCATGCGGGCCAGCATCTCGCTGGTGACGCACCTGATCCCAGAGCCGGGGGTCCTCTCACAATCCAGGAGGATCCGTTTCGCACAGGTACCCAGCTCCGTGTTGGGTGGAGCAGGTGGTCGTCTACAGTGGATTCCAGAGCTGGGACCTGTACCCGGCCCCCCACCACTGGTCTTGGGCACTGGCTCTCCCGCAGATGTTAAGGGGAGAGCCTCACCAGCTGCTGGCTCCTCATCATTGGAGCCAGGCACCGGAGGGGCATGAAAAACAAACAAAGGAAAAAAAAACATCAGCGACATGTTGCAATGTAATTGAAGCAAATACCACAACCAAACACCCAATACAACATAGAGCCAAGATCACCAAGGCTAACACCAAAAGCCACAGGAGCAGAGTTTAGTGAAGAAAAAACCTAAAAAGTAGTCAAGTGCAGTATACTCACCTGAGGGTCCACATTGATATGTAAAGTGCACACAAATAACACAAAACAATCTGAGAGAACATAGACCAAAAAAACAGATTGAAAAGAACAGTGAACAAGATTGGTGCGGGAAAAGCACAATGGCGACTACCACATGTGCTGCAAAACCCACATCAGTGCAAACAACATGCTGGTTAGATCGATCACACAAACACAATTACCCACCTCCTGCGACAGGGCAGGGTCTTGGGCTGCGGCCACAGCTGGTTGCGGGTGGCGCCTGCTGCACCATGTTCCATGAGGCCCCTCCTGACCCAGGGTGAAGCTGAGGAGGTCATAGTGACAGAGAGTTGGCCTAGGGACCTCCTCAGCTCCAGCCCCGGACCGGGCCTCCATCCACTTTTTGTGGGTTTTGTTGAACACGGTGCGCAGGCTTTTGATCTTATCCGCAACCAGCGCCACTGTCCAGATCTTTTGTGGTTGGACCCGGTTGCACAGCTCCACCAGCGGCATGTAGGCCGCAGCCCGTGCTGCCTGGTCGTGATGCGCAGGCAGCGACACCCGCCACAGGCATTTGTGTGCCTGATACATGGTGAGGAGCTGAGTCACAAAATCGTGATACTCAGCCATCTGAGAAAAAATTAAAACAAAAAAAAGGTCATGCAAACACATGGCCATCACAGGTGACACCCTACTCTGTGTGTCCAGCCCATGTCCTGCAAGACTAATAACATGTGTTCTGGTAGTCAGGTTGGCTAGCCCAAATCATTATTGGCGTTAACATGTGTCCATACATGGGGCATGTCGGACAGGCCATGTGATATATGTATTTGGGGCCACTGCAGTGAAATATGTCAAGGTCTATCATTACAAATGGCACATTGCGTAACTAAGGACATTTCAACACACACACCTCAGATACACACATATTTAGGGCTAAACATAGTGCTCGAGTACATATATTGACCTGGCAAGGATCTCACAGAACATTATGTGTCCTACAGGACGCAGAGTGTATTTACAATGTGTACACTTCTACACAACGCTACATGAAGCTGGACATAAGGCGCACAAACATCACCCAACATATGGGTCTACAGCACACAGAAAAGAACATCCAGGAGTGCCCAATAGCATGTGCCCCCACTTACCGTCTGTCCAACAGAGATCTTGTGATGAGACACTACTAGCTTAATGCACATTCCAGTTGGGGCAGGGGTTGCGCCCCAGCACGTGCTTATTTAAACACAACCTGACCAATCACAATAGCACAATTGCGCCTAATCATTGGTCGCACCTGCGTATGCCCAGGCGGCTACATCGATTACAAGACGCCGCTGCTTTCTGATTTGTTGGTTACCATATAAAATGCGCTCAAGGCCGAAGTAGGACACGCTTGCTGCCCAGAGTCATTAAGTAAGTACTGATGTGCAAACATGAACTATGATGTGGCTGTGTTACGTTTACAGCACCTTACCATTAGGGGTTGCTATTGTGTAGTGTAGGTGACGCCCAAGTGGTGGGGTATGTAGTTACTCATGATGTTTGTTGCCATATATACTATTGTGTCCTGCCAAATGGATGCATGATTGTTTGGACTATGTAAACCCTATCTTCATTGAAAAGCCATTTTGCTTTTGCCATACAGGATCATGTTTGACGTATGCGAGTGTCTTTAGTTGCGGGGCACATCTGAATTAAGGACACATAGTACTGTCATTTACCACACACAATGGGATGTTTAAGGCCTAAATCAGATGTGGATTGTGGCGTGTGGCTTATGCGAATGTGTTGCTCAGAAGATCCTGCATTCACAACACATCAGGGATGTCTCTTGGACATGATGAGTATTCAATAGTCTGCTGCGTGGCATGATATTTTGAGCATATCACACAAAGGCTGGGGTACCTGTGTAATGTAATTGTAAAGAAGTTTTCAAAAGCATGATTAAATGAATGTGACCTATGTGTTTGCCCATGCCTTTTGGTCACACGTCAACATTATGGCCACGTATATGGGCTTAGGCTCATGATGTGTTGCAGTAGACAAGGCAGATGTATTGTACAGGACGCCAGGGGTGTACAGAGACCAGGTTTGTGCGTCACACACTGGAATGTTGTGTTTGGGCCTTTATTGGTGGTCTTTATGTATGTGTGTGGGCAGGAGTTCACACTTAGGTATGCTGTGGTAAAGTGGCCAGGAGATGTAGAGGGAAGGAGGTGGTGTGTGTAGATAATGTGTGATGAAGCGTTCTTGTAGTGATTTTTTTGTTTTTCTCACTTTTGCAGGGGTTGGTACGTGACATGTTGTTCGACCCTGATGGAGATGCTATCGTGGCTCTTGCCTTGGTGGAAGAGCAATTGTGGCTGGAGGATAGATATGAGAGGTTGCGGGCTCGCAGACAATGGCATGTGTGGACTCGGGATTGGCTTCACTGCCGGGACACCCGTAGCCACATGCAGCTGGTGCGTGAGCTGGAGGATGGTAGTCCGCATGATTTCAGGAACTACCTCCATATGTCTTAGGACTCTTTCACATTCCTGTTGGAATGCATACGGCTATTGATAGCCCGTCAGGACACTGTGATGCGTCGAGCTGTGCAACCTGAGGAGTGTTTGACAGTAACTTTGCGGTTTCTGGCTACAGGTCGGTCAAGGACCGACCTGCAATACACTTCACGTGTATCACTGCCCCTGCTGAGCTGCCTGATCCCTGAGACGTGTGAGGTCATCTGGAGTAGTCTGCTGCCATCCTATATGCAGTTTCCAACAACACCCGCTGAATGGATGGATGTTGCCAGAGGGTTTGAGGATCGCTGGCAATTTCCGAACTGCGGCGGTGCATTGGATGTTAAGCATGTGAGGATCACCAAACCCCCAAACTTGGGGTCTTTGTATTACAATTACAAAGGATATTGTAGTGTGGTTCTCATGGCCCTGGTGGATGTGAACTATGAGTTCCTCTACGTGGACGTTGGAATGAACAGACGTATCTCAGATAGGGGTGTGTTCGCACACTGCTCCTTGGCCCAAGACCTAAGGACAGGTGGGCTGAACTTGCCCTCAAATGATGAGACAACCCATCATCTCAACTTTGCACTTGTGGGGAATGAAGCCTTCCCACTTCAGGCACACCTACTACGGCCATATCCTCAGAGGACCCTTACTTCTGAGCAGTGCATTTTCAATTACTGCCTATCCCGGGCCCGCCGTGTGGTTGAAAATGCGTCCGGGATCATGGCCAATACATTCCGGGTTTTTCATACACGTCTGCATATGAAACTGGAATCTACAGTTAGGGCCAGAAATATTTGGACAGTGACACAAGTTTTGTTATTTTAGCTGTTTACAAAAACATGTTCAGAAATACATTTATATATATAATATGGGCTGAAAGTGCACACTCCCAGCTGCAATATCAGAGTTTCCACATCCAAATCGGAGAAAGGGTTTAGGAATCATAGCTCTGTAATGCATAGCCTCCTCTTTTTCAAGGGACCAAAAGTAATTGGACAATGGACTCTAAGGGCTGCAATTAACTCTGAAGGCGTCTCCCTCGTTAACCTGTAATCAATGAAGTAGTTAAAAGGTCAGGGGTGGATTCCAGGTGTGTGGTTTTGCATTTGGAAGCTGTTGCTGTGACCAGACAACATGCGGTCAAAGGAACTCTCAATTGAGGTGAAGCAGAACATCCTGAGGCTGAAAAAAAAGAAAAAAATCCATCAGAGAGATAGCAGACATGCTTGGAGTAGCAAAATCAACAGTTGGGTACTGTGAGACTCATGTGGGGTTAGTGGAGGAGGGCAGGTATATCTCACCCAGGTATCTGTCCTATGCAACCTGACATGGGTTGTATCACCTGGCTGCTAATGAAGTAATGGGAGGCGGTTTGGGTCTGTAAAAGGAGTCTGGGAGACGGGCGGAGCTCTCTCAGCCTGGGAGCACAGACAGCCTGTCTGTGTGAGGAGAAGCACGTGAGTGAAGCCATTGCTGTTTGGTTGTATGTTTAGGCTGGAAGGGAGAAGCCCTTCAGCCTGTAGTGAGGGTGAATTCTGTTTAGTTAGAGCCGGACAGGCGAGGATTTTATTTTGCTGTTTTGTTTTCTTTTGTTGGCTTTTACCACAATAAACCTGGCCCAGAGTCAGTTGCATCCAAATTGCTGTGTTTGGACTAAATGACACAAGATCAACGTGCCCTTTGATCCCAGCAAAGGCGAACCACAGGCGTGTTGTCACATTTGGTGCCCCATGTGAGGATCACGTTACAGTGTCAAAATGGATGACGTGGTGAAAGCGCTGGTGCAATCCACAGCGGTGCAGCAAGAAGCTAACCGCTTAATGTCAGCACAGCTGAGGGAACTGGTGGAAACGACAACCAGAGACCGCCGATTGCTGCAGGAGGTGGCGCTGCGCCTGGCAACCGCACCTGAGCTGAATCCGGAAGCTGAGCAGAGGGTGATTCATGTGAGTCGGTACTGGCAGAAACTGACTGCGGACGATGACGTGGAAGCCTACCTGACTACGTTCGAGCGGACAGCAGAGCGGGAGAAGTGGCCGAAGGCACGGTGGGCCGGCTTGCTTGCTCCGTTTCTGGCAGGTGAGGTCCAAAAGGCTTACTTCGACCTGGAGTCCCCAGGCCGCGCAGGATTTCGACAAACTAAAAGCGGAGATCCTGGCCCGGCTGGGAGTGACGACGGCGGTACGAGCACAGAGAGTGCATCAATGGACTTATCATCCCGATAAACCTCCACGGTCCCAGATGTTCGACCTGGTTCACCTGACAAAAAAATGGCTACAACCCGAGGTGCTGTCGGCGCCAGAGATAATCCAAAGGGTTGTCCTGGACAAATACCTAAGAGCTCTACCGCCAGCCCTGAGGAAGTGGGTAAGTCATGGAAATCCTACGACCGCCGATCAACTAGTGGATCTCGTGGAACGTTATTCTGTGGCGGAAGGTCTCCTGGATGATGCGGCACATCCTCCCTCTTCCCCCTCTCCCCGGGGGTCGGGTAAGACTGTATCCAGGACTAGGGGAGGGGGAAGGTATTCTAAGACAGTGGCGGAGGAGAACGGAACTTTTGGTGTCGTGAGGCCGAAGGGGCCGAACTATGGACTAAGCAAGCAGCCCGTAAGGTGTTTTCGCTGCCAGGAAGCGGGTCACATTGCTGCGAACTGTCCGTTAACCACTGAACCCATGCAGTGCGAGGTCACGGACTTTGAAAAACGTGTGACTATGGTTGCTAGGGTAGTGTGTGCTGCTGCTGGTTCAGGCGATATCGAGAAACACCTGTGTGCCCTGACTGTTGATGGCAAGAATGTTGTGGCGCTGTTGGACTCAGGGAGTGTGGTAACTCTAGTCAAGGCCAGTCTGGTGTCAGTCCCGACTGGTCCGTCAGACAGATTTTCGGTGACGTGCGTGCATGGAGACACATGCTCGTACCTCACGACTGTCTCCTGCATTACTACGCTTTACGGGACTGTGCACCATAAGGTGGGACTAGTCCCAGCCTTACTGCATGATGTTATTCTAGGAAGAGATTTTCCCCACTTCTGGCAGTTGTGGGAAAACCAGTTGGTACCCCGAGCTGGAGGCCCCGGTGACCCGGTTCCGATGCCTCCAGGGGGGCCGGAGCCGCTGGAGGATGATCCCCAGGAGGAGGCTGGGGGGGGATCCCGGGAAGATGTCCTGCAGTTCCCGTTTTCAGTCATGGCTGGCGATTCCGAGGAACCCAGGGCCGGAGCGGGGGTGGACAGTCGACCAATTTCCGGTTTGCTGGATTTGGAAGTCCTGAAAGATGACTTCCAAAGCGAGCAACTAAGGGATCCAACCCTGTTGCAGGCTAGGAAAAATGTAAAGACGATAAACGGGGTACAGGTGGAGGCTGATACTAGGCTGGCTTACCCTCACATGGCCCTGGAGAATGACTTTCTCTATCAGATAGAGAAAAAGGGGGACGACACGGTACAACGATTGGTCGTGCCGCAATCCTACAGGCGGAAAGTGCTGGACCTGGCACACACCCACTTGATGGGGGGTCACCTGGGGGTCCAAAAAACCACTGAAAGGATATTACATTGTTTTGTTTGGCCCGGCATGCATCATGATATTCGCAGGTATTGCGAGTCATGTCCTGAATGCCAGATCTCGGCGCCCAGGCCTCATCTATGTAGCCCCTTGGTACCCCTACCTATCATTGAGATCCCGTTTGAGAGGATCGGGATGGATTTGGTTGGGCCCCTCCCCAGGTCTGCACGTGGACACCAGCACATCCTTGTCATCTTGGACTATGCCACTCGTTACCCCGAGGCCATCCCTTTGCGTAACACGGCCACCAAGACCATTGCCAAGGAGCTGGTCCATGTGTTTAGCCGGGTTGGTATCCCGAAACAAATACTCACAGACCAGGGGACCCCTTTTATGTCGAGGGTAATGAAAGAGCTCTGCCGGCTGTTACGGATAACACAGTTACGCACCTCTGTGTATCACCCCCAAACAGACGGGCTCGTTGAGAGGTTCAACAAAACCTTGAAGCAGATGCTCCGAAGGGCGATAGAGAAAGATGGGACGAACTGGGACTACTTACTCCCGTATTTGCTTTTTGCCATCCGGGAGGTACCCCAGTCTTCCACCGGGTTCTCTCCTTTCGAGCTTCTGTATGCCCGACGTCCCCGGGGTCTGTTGGACGTCGCGAAAGAAACCTGGGAGGGACAGGTTACCCCCTTCAAAAGTGTGATAGACCATGTAACCCAAATGCAGGACCGTATTGCGGCCGTTATGCCCATTGTGAAAGAGCACATGATGCAGGCTCAAGAGGCCCAGAAACGGACCTATGACAGGGGAGCCAAGGTTCGCACTTTTGCCCCGGGGGATAGGGTGTTAATCCTGGTCCCCACCGTGAAAAACAAGTTCCTGGCAAGGTGGCAAGGCCCCTTTGAAATCATGGAACGGGTAGGTGAGGTAAACTATAAAGTGCATCAGGCGGGTAAAAGGAAACCGGAGCAGATTTATCATGTGAATCTGATAAAACCCTGGAAGGACCGTCCGGCTCTATCAGCGGGTCTGGCCCTTCCGATCCGCACGCGGACCATACCGGAAGTCCGGATTGCGGAGACTCTGTCAGAGCGGCAGAAGACAGACGTCAAGCGGTTTCTCGTAAACAACCAAAAGTTTTTTTCCGAGAAACCTGGGCAGACCACGCTCATCAACCACGATATTGTAACCGAGCCCGGCGTCACCGTACAGGTGAAACCCTACAGAATCCCAGAAGCTCGGCGTGACGTCGTCTCCCGAGAAGTGAAGTCGATGTTGGAGTTAGGGGTGATTGAGGAATCGCATAGTGCCTGGTCGAGCCCGATTGTGTTAATCCCTAAACCCGACGGCACCATTCGATTCTGCAACGATTTTAGGAAGCTGAATGCAGTCTCTAAATTCGATGCCTACCCTATGCCACGGGTTGACGAATTGATAGACCGGCTGGGAAAGGCCCGGTATATCACAACCTTAGACTTGACGAAGGGGTATTGGCAGATACCCCTGACGGAGGCAGCCAAAGAGAAAACTGCGTTTTCTACACCGGACGGTTTATACCAATATGTGCATATGCCGTTTGGGCTTCATGGGGCACCTGCGACATTTCAGAGACTAATGGACCGAATCCTGCGGCCACATAGGCAGTATGCTTCGGCCTATTTGGACGACATTGTCATATACAGCCCGGAGTGGGAAACCCACCTCCGGAAAGTACAGGCCGTGATCGAGGACCTGCGGGAGGCAGGGCTAACGGCCAACCCAAAAAAGTGTCATATCGGGCTGGAAGAAGCCCGGTATTTGGGTTACGTGATTGGGAGAGGGATCGTTAAGCCCCAGACTGACAAAATACAGGCCATCCAGAACTGGCCGCAACCAATCAATAAGAAGCAGGTGAGAGCTTTTTTGGGGATTGCTGGCTATTATCGACGGTTCATTCCCAATTTTGCAGCCATCGCTGTTCCCCTGACGGATCTTACAAAAGGGAAAGACTCTGTCATGGTCCAATGGACCCCGGCAGCGGAGGAGGCCTTCCGCAACCTGAAACGGGCCCTCTGTTCTCAACCAGTGCTTGTGACTCCTGACTTCCAAAGCGAGTTCGTGGTCCAAACGGATGCTTCCGACACTGGTATCGGGGCGGTATTGTCGCAACTAAGGGACGGGGAGGAACATCCGGTCCTTTATCTCAGTCGTAAACTAAACAAACATGAGCAACGGTATGCCATCGTGGAGAAAGAATGCCTGGCCATTAGGTGGGCTCTCGAGTCCCTCAAATATTACTTGGGGGGACGGAAGTTCCGGCTGATTACGGACCATGCCCCTCTCAAGTGGATGCACTTGAATAGGGAGCGGAACAGCCGGGTGACTCGGTGGTTCCTGGCCTTGCAGGCCTACAATTTTACGGTGGAACATCGCCCGGGGGCGCGGATGGGAAATGCTGATGCCCTGTCTAGGGTGCACTGTTTTGTGGGTACCGCTGCTCAGCCGGAGTGGTCTGAGCAGAGGGGGGGGATATGTGAGACTCATGTGGGGTTAGTGGAGGAGGGCAGGTATATCTCACCCAGGTATCTGTCCTATGCAACCTGACATGGGTTGTATCACCTGGCTGCTAATGAAGTAATGGGAGGCGGTTTGCGTCTGTAAAAGGAGTCTGGGAGACGGGCCTCTCTCAGCCTGGGAGCACAGACAGCCTGTCTGTGTGAGGAGAAGCATGTGAGTGAAGCCATTGCTGTTTGGTTGTATGTTTAGGCTGGAAGGGAGAAGCCCTTCAGCCTGTAGTGAGGGTGAATTCTGTTTAGTTAGAGCCGGACAGGCGAGGATTTTATTTTGCTGTTTTGTTTTCTTTTGTTGGCTTTCACCACAATAAACCTGGCCCAGAGCCAGTTGCATCCAAATTGCTGTGTTTGTACTAAATGACACAAGATCAACGTGCCCTTTGATCTCAGCAAAGGCGAACCACAGGCGTGTTGTCACAGTACATTCTGAGAAAAAAGGAATTGACTGGTGAGCTTGGGAACTCTAAAAGGCCTGGGCGTCCACGGATGACAACAGTGGTGGATGATCGCCGCATACTTTATTTGGTGAAGAAGAACCCGTTCACAACATCAACTGAAGTCCAGAACACTCTCAGTGAAGTAGGTGTATCTGTCTCTAAGTCAACAGTAAAGAGAAGACTCCATGACAGTAAATACAAAGGGTTCACATCTAGATGCAAACCATTCATCAATTCCAAAAATAGACAGGCCAGAGTTAACTTTGCTGAAAAACACCTCAAAAAGCCAGCTCAGTTCTGGAAAAGTATTCTATGGACAGATGAGACAAAGATCAACCTGTACCAGAATGATGGGAAGAAAAAAGTTTGGAGAAGAAAGGGAACGGCACATGATCCAAGGCACACCACATCCTCTGTAAAACATGGTGGAGGCAACGTGATGGCATGGGCATGCATGGCTTTCAATGGCACTGGGTCACTTGTGTTTATTGATGACATAACAGCAGACAAGAGTAGCCGGATGAATTCTGAAGTGTACCGGGATATACTTTCAGCCCAGATTCAGCCAAATGCTGCAAAGTTGATTGTACGGCGCTTCATAGTACAGATGGACAATGACCCCAAGCATACAGCCAAAGCTACCCAGGAGTTCATGAGTGCAAAAAAGTGGAACATTCTGCAATGGCCAAGTCAATCACCAGACCTTAACCCAATTGAGCATGCATTTCACTTGCTCAAATCCAGACTTAAGACGGAAAGACCCACAAACAAGCAAGACCTGAAGGCTGCGGCTGTAAAGGCCTGGCAAAGCATTAAGAAGGAGGAAACCCAGCGTTTGGTGATGTCCATGGGTTCCAGACTTAAGGCAGTGATTGCCTCCAGAGGATTCACAACAAAATATTGAAAATAAAAATATTTTGTTTGGGTTATGTTTATTTGTCCAATTACTTTTGACCTCCTAAAATGTGGAGTGTTTGTAAAGAAATGTGTACAATTCCTACATTTTCTATCAGATATTTTTGTTCAACCCTTCAAATTAAACGTTACAATCTGCACTTGAATTCTGTTGTAGAGGTTTCATTTCAAATCCAATGTGGTGGCGTGCAGAGCCCAACTCGCGAAAATTGTGTCACTGTCCAAATATTTCTGGCCCTAACTGTATTGATGTGGTAGTGCTGGCTTGCTGTTTGCTGCATAACTTCCTGCGTCGTAGGGATCGGTCATCATACACGCCCGCAAGTTATGTGGATTCAGTGGACGCCACAACAGGGAAGGTCAGTCCCAGGGATTGGCGTGCTACCGACCATGGTGTGGCACCACTCCAGCCGCTGAGCCAGGGTCGGACTCAGCAGGATGCAAGGAACAGTAGGGACGCATAGTGCTCCTACTTTAATGGCCCTGGGGCAGTGGCCTGGCAGCACCAGCAGGTGTAGGGTGGCTGGTGCTGTGAGGCTGCAACATGATTATGAGGGTGGAGGCACCAGGGTGGCTACACCAGGAGTATTTGGGTTGTCTTTTTTGTGTGTGCACATTCTTTAGTTCAGAGGTCCCCAACTCCAGGCCTCAAGGGCCGCCAACAGTGCAGGTTTTCAGGATTTCCTTAGTATTGCACAGGTGCTAATGTGATCATCTGCACAGGTAATGATTCCAAGCCCTGTGCAATACTAAGGAAATCCTAAAAAACCTGCACTGTTGGCGGCCCTTGAGGCCTGGATTTGGGGACCTCTGCTTTAGTTAGTTAGTTAGTTAGTATGTTTTGTTTTTTTACTGTGACATGTTATTTTTTTGCCATTAATTCTCATCATGTTGCATTTGATTGTGTGATGTCAACACTTCTGGTTTGTTATTTTTGGAAGTTGTTGTATTGTAATTTTTTGTGGCCAAACATATAAGTCTAAAAAAATTTGATCCAAACAACAACCTGTGTGTGTCGTTACTTTGGTATTCAGGAAGTTGCACATAGCTTTATGCTGTGCACAGAGGTATGTGATTGGTAAAATGGTATTGATGGTTCCATGAAACATTGTGTGGTAATATGCAGTACACATGTTGAGGCCTTTGGGCCACAGTGTATGGCGCAACTGTGTGTACATATCCATTGTGATGTGTTGTGGCCATAGGGGCACGTGTCCACACACATTGAGCAAGCAATAGTGTTTGTGGGGGATGTAGGTACAGTCCACGACACAGACAAACATGTGTACGCACACATTGTTCAGCTGAGCCATGGCATGGACCAATGTAGGCACATATGGGCATAGTGTTTTGTGTATGTTCACACCATGAGCTACAGATGCACGCATAACAAACCATTGTGTAGTGTAAGCCACTGTCCTGCTTGATCGGCTCGAAAGTGTGTCACAGGAGCCACTGTCAACGATACGAGCGTGTATTCATTTAAAACTCCGAGACAATGGCGTCACGTATTAGCCAGACTTCCAGCGCAGGCTAGCCAATCAGGATGCTATTGCATTTTCCAATGAGCGTGTTTGGGGTGCGGTGTAAAACAATTTGGTACGCCTATGTTTTCACCGAGCTGACCAGGTACGCCCACATTTCTTTGGGGATTGCGGCGGGTGAAGCGGCGATGGAACTCTACCGGATGTTTCCCTCTGTTGGTGTGGCAACTTCCGGGGCGACACGTCGCCTGAGGTTGAGGGCAAAATTGCGGCGTGTAAAAACGCCTTCGGCGATCTGAGGCAACCATGATAGATGTGCATGCACACGTTAGATTACCTCCCATCGCCGCCAAAAGTTGCGGCGTGTAAAGGTACCCTTAAGGTACCTTTACATGCAGCAACTTTTCTAGGAATTTCACTGGCAACTTACTGGTTGCAGTGAAATCATGGAGACATTGTTCCATTTGTACACAGCAACAAGATAGAACAATGTGTCCATGATTTCACTGCAACCAGTAAGTTACCTGTAGCC
The DNA here is from genome assembly GCA_033576535.1 of Allobates femoralis. Taxonomy (NCBI): domain Eukaryota; kingdom Metazoa; phylum Chordata; class Amphibia; order Anura; family Aromobatidae; genus Allobates; species Allobates femoralis. The sequence goes on from JARQOC010000006.1 coordinate 205,439,587, forward strand.
ACCCAAGAAATGTAGCCGCGTGTAAAGGGGCCCTTAGGGTAAAGTTTGGAAGATGTACATAAGTTTTGGACAAATAACCATTTTGTTTAGATGGCATCGATCAGAGAAAGATAGAGTATAATGTTTCCAGGAGGTTAAAAGTCGAAGCATTGAGGTGATGAGAGGTCTAAGGGTACTGTCACACCTGGAGATATTGTCGGCGATTTCTATGGCGACGCACGTGCACGCGCATGTTTTTGCCAGTCGACCAACGTCGCCGTCGCTTCTTTACACGTGGCGACAACTCAGCCAACGAATCGGCGATGAGCCGGACCGGAAGTTGCCTGTGCGTCGCCCAAGCCCCACGGGGGATCAAGTCGGTGGTGGACGCTTCCGCACAGAGCAACCACATTAGCGATGTGGGCATAATTTTGACCCGCGTCTCGGAGGTAGGCGTTACACATTATGTTGTGTGACGCCTCGAAGAAGTGTAATTGGTTGCAAACAAACACCAATTACTGTGTCCTTGTTCGCAGCGCCACATCGTAAAATGTAAGCATGCATGTGCGTATTGGCTCGGTGCTCAGTCAACTCTCGTGTGATGTGTAGCGGATTATTGCTATAGGCATTGGCGTGGGCAACAAGGCAAAACAGGGCGCTCGCGTGTTGAGTAATTGTATAGTGAAGCCGTATGGCGCTTATGTAATGTGTGTTGTGCTACTATGTTGGCTAATATATTCACTCTTGCTTTGTTGGTCAGGATAATATTGGAGCCTTGACCAAGTATGTGTATGCACAGATATTTGTGTCTATGCAGTTATGTGGGCCATATGTATTGTTCAGCTAACATTTCCTTGTCCATGTGTGTGTACACAATATGTATAATTAAATTCATGTATATGGAGGACAACACACACAGGCACCATACAGTGTCACCACAAAGGCCTGTCCCTGGGTGCCGCCATTTTAGTATTTTGCAGGGGAAGGGAAAGCACCAGGAAGGCGGCGCTAAAAGACTGACAACGTTATGGCATAACGACGCACGGGAGAGATGTCACATGTTGACGGGGGCCAAGAGGCGCAAAAGCCACAGGATACACTGTATGCTTTCTCGTCATATACTTTAAACATGAAGGCTGCCACGACAGCGCTCTGATGCAGACATTAGTTGACATGTAATGACAATGGTGTTGATGTTAACACACATTTTTGCCCGTCGCACATCTCTGCACTTTGAACACACACAGCCGCAAACACACAGGCCACATCAATGCGCTACTTTAAAGTATGTACGCTCCTGGGTAATATACCTTTGGACGCACACATCATCAAATATGGTGCCCCAGGAACAAGACTACCAATCGGAACTCTCGAGCTGCCACCAATCCACGCAGACCGGCAGAGGTAGTAACTACGCCCTGAAACGCCTACCGGACATGTTTAGGCGATGTGTGCTGTTTCTCTTGACATCGCTACTGACACGTTACACACGGCGATCAGTACACATTGCCCCAGAATGGTTGCCTGGTTTCAGAGGTGTGATGTGAAACCAGGCGACCACTCAGATGTGTCGCCCTCGTCCAGTCACATTAGGCGACACTTTGGCGATGTCGCCAGCGATAGGCCACGCCTTAGAAGTCGCCATAGAAATAGCCGACGATATCTCCAGGTGTGACGGTACCCTAATATTTATATGGTATAAGATGGATTGGTCTGCCGGGATATGAATGCCTAGATATTTTAAGGAGGAGGTGCATCATCTGAAGGGGAATCATCGGACCAATTTCCCCTGTTTAAACAGAGCTAATGCTTCGGATTTAGCATAATTTATTTTGAAGCCAGAGCAGTGGCCAAAATTGTTGAGCATTTCCATTATTGCGGGAACTGCCGTGGTCGGGTTTGAAATGAATAGGAGGATGTCATTGGCGAACGCCGCAATTTTGAGTGCAGCGTTCCCGACGGCTATTCATTTATACTCTGATATATTCAGGGTCCTAATTAGTGGGTCTAAAGCTATGTTAAATAGTAGGGGCGATAGGGGGCATCCCTGACGGGTACCTCTCTGAATTTTAAATGTAGACAAAAGTACACCATTTATGGCCAGCCTGGACACCAGTTCATGATATATCATTTTAATAACCTCACAGAACCACGGTCCAAACTTTCTAAGCGCTAGGACCTCATGAAGATAGTCCTAAGTCACCCTGTCAAATGCTTTGTCAGCATCCAGGCTGATTTCAAGGGACCCCAGATCTCCACTTGTCCTCCCATGACAGATGACCCTCAAAGACATACGCACGTTGTATGTTGTAGATTTCCCATGGATGAAGCCAATCTGTTGGGGGAAAATTAGTTGGGGAATTATCTATTGGACTCTATTTGCCAGTATTTTTGTGAATATTTTGAAGTCTGAGTTTAACAGGAATATCGGTCTATATCCGTCTACCTGCAATATGTCTTTGCCCAGTTTGGGAAGCACAATTATGTCTGCGTCCTTAAACCCATCAGGGGTGCTTCCCATCTGGACAATTTGGTTGAAGACCACGCACAGATGTGGGCCTAGTATTCCACCCAGGATTCTGTAATCCTCCTTGCTATATCCATCGGGACCAGGGGATTTAGAGATTTTTAAGGTGCTAATAGTCTGAATGATTTCCGCTATAGATACCGGGGCATTAAGGACCTCTCTGTGTTCCTCCGTCAATTTACGTATCACATCTGGTCGTAAGGAACCAGGGGCATCATTTCCCGCCTTTGGCGCTGCACTATAGAGAGACTCAAAAAAGGCTCTAAATTCCTCAGTAATCTCTTCATTGCTAGTCCGGACAATGCCATGTTTATTTTGTATTTTATGAATCCTTTCGATAAGGTTTAGTGAGTGATGCAAGTATCTTGCCAGGTTTATTACCCCACTTTAAATACTTTTGTTTTTGATAATCGAGGTTATAGACAGCTCTTTCATGGGCCAAAATGTCCGCCGCCTCTTTCGCCTCCAGATACTGTTTTCTCGTGAGGGGTGTGTTATTAGATTTTAATCTTTTGTATGCAAGTGTTAGTGTGTTTTGCAACTCTAGAGTCAGACATAATAGATTCTTTTTTTTATTGCTCACAAAGGAAATTATCTGCCCTCGCATCACTGCCTTAGGCGGCCGTCACACGCTGAGATATCGCTAAAGATATCGTAGACGATGTTAAATTTGCATATCGTCCGAACGACGCGCAAAATCGCTCATCACGACGCTACACCCACAGACATCGCTCAGACGATTCCCCGATCCACCCATCCAGCGATCGTCTGAGAGATGCAGTTATCAGCAGTGGACATCGTTCAGCTAAAGTCACACAGAAATCTCCTAAACGATGTGGGAGCAAATGTGGGCGTTATTGGAGCCGATAGGCGTGGTACATGGGCTCCAAGCTGCGCCCCTCACTACACCATTGGTGCTCAGTACTGCGTCCTCATTGGGTCAGATGTCCTTTGAAACATGGCGGCCTCATCCCCACAATGTCCTGTGATATTGATCGTAATGTATATGTGTGCTGTAGCACATAACTAAATTGCAATGGGCAAAACGTACAGAAGGGTCGGGGACCACGCAGAATCGATTATCAAGTCGACGCAATTGGGTGCACAGTTCGGAGATATTGTGCAGCCGACGCCTATGTGTGGTGCTGAAGACAGCGCTTTCAAAATGGCGCCCTGTGAGGGCAGCCAATGGCAACGCATCATCTTCCACCAATGCGAGCTAGTGGTGAAGCAGCCAATCCGAAACCATTTCGTTGCACGAATCACCACTGAGGAGGTCAGGCAATAGGAAACTCCTGACACGCCTACGTGATGGATTTTGCCATCGCTGAAATCACACGTTTCGTGTGATGTCGGGAATTTACACGTGTCGATTGTGCGTATTTAATTGGCCGATATCGTCAGATCTGAGAACCGAACCTCAGATCACGATTTAGAGATTTGATCAGATATCGCTCGTCGTATCTGGCCGTCACACGCACAGACATCGCTTACGCGATGTTTAATCTGCCGCTTTCAAGCGATATCTTGCACGATATCTCAGCGTGTGACGGCCGCCTTAGAGGTGTCCCAGAAAAGATGTGGTGTTTCAATATGTTTTGAGTTGGCAGCTTTATATGTATTCCATGCGAAATGTAAGTGTTTCTTAAAGTCGGCTGACTGGTATAAATATATTAGGGCCACGTCACACACACAGATAATTGTGCAGATGTTGTTCGCAGATCTCTGGTTGAAGTGAAATCATGGACACATTGTTCCATTTGTACACAGCCACAAAATAGAACAATGTGTCCATGATTTCACTACAACCAGAGATCTGCGAACAATCTCTGCACAGATATCTGTGTGTGTGACGTGGCCCTGAGGGGAATCTCCATCTCCTATTATAGTGGATAGGCTGCTTTAATTTGAGATGGAAGGTGACCGGTGTAAGATCTGAAATGTAGATGTCCAATATCTTTGTCTGTGGAATGAGAAGCAAGAGTGCGAAGCTCAACAGCTAATAGTCAATTCTAGCGTGAGAGTCCTTAGTGTGTGAATAGTTAGAGAAGTCTTTTTCTATCAGATGCTGCACTCTCCATATGTCCACCAAATCTAAGTGATCTTAGGCGGCCGTCACACGCTGAGATATCTATAGCGATATTGTAAGCGATCACGTGCACGCGCAATCGCTTACAATATCGCTCACATCGCTGGTGAGATGTCACACAGACAGACTCACCAGCGATGCGGAGCCGCGATCTCGCTGGTAACTATGGTGCACATCGGGTAACTAGGCGCCGCGCGTCGCTTAGTTACCCGACGTGTACCATAGTTACCATCTCCCAGCATAGACTCTGCGCTGGGAAATCGCTCATCGTGGTGTTATACACCACGATGAGACAGATCGTCAAATCGCTCATCGCTAGATCTGAGAACCGGAGCTCAGATCAGCGATGTCACGATCAAGCGATTTAACATCGTAAATCGCTTGATTACATGCAACGATTTCTTGCCCGATATCGCTTAAGCGATCAAAAAGGAGATCGCTTAAACGATATCGGGCAAGAAATCGTTCCGTGTGACGGCCGCCTTAGAGGGATTGTAAAAATCTCCCCAGGGTCCGTGCAAGTGGTGATTGGGGATTAGATTTATCCATGTCTGCGTCATGTACCTCGCTAAAGTCTCCACCCGCAATCAGAGAAGACGTGTCCCAGCCTGCAATGTGTTCCAACACAGAAGCCTTGGAACTGTGGGTCTGGCGAATTTGGAGCTTAAATGTTGATTATACTGTAAGTCGTCCCCTCGATATTGAGTTTAGCACAAACCATCCAGCAGGAACCTCTATCATATCCACTACCTCGTACTTAACATTATTATTAAACAATAAATGACCATCCCCTGCTGCTTCTTGGAGTATGAGGCCTCCGCGCATAAAGAGAATTTTTTACTGCGAAGTATCGGGTGGATGCCTTTAATCCAGTGGGTCTCCCGGAGAAGAACTACATGGAAATTTTTCTGATGTAAATAATTTAACATTTTTTTCCTTTTTACTGGGGAGTTTAACCCATTGATGTTCCAAGAGCACCAATGAAGAGACGTCAGGTCGAATCGCTCAGTGTTTGAACTATCTGCCATTTAACCTATTCCCATACGAGGTATCCGAAGGAGAAAGATAAATAAGTATAAGTGGGACCCCCACCCATCCCAGCGAGTAGGCCCCAGAGTCCCAATGGTGTGTGGTTCTTCAAATTAAATGCAGAGATTCCCCCCTTTAACCTCCCCCCTTTTAAACATACCATTTTCAACAATAAGATAAATCTTAACTAGAGATGAGCCACCACCCTAGTGTTCGTGCTCGATTCGATTCGACGGATCGGCGGGGTGTTCGACGAATGTTTGTCGAATGCCCATTGAACACCGTCGAACACCCCGGAACACTAAATAAACAGCTACAGTGTCGAAAACATAAAAATGTCTATTTTAACCTTTCCGGCAAGGTCCTCTTGCTGATAGGACCTGTGGTGACATCAGTTATAGCGGGAACTCCGGTCACATGACCGGGGTTCCCGCGATAACTGACGTCATCACAGGTCCTATCAGCAATAGGACCTTGCCAGAGGCATCGGTGGACCACCGGACAGGTGAGCATAAATTTTTTTTTTAACACTTTACTTTACTTAATAGCTTTTTATTTTGGCTGAAAATGCGGCAAATGAGGTTTTCTGTCCGCATCTGACATATTTTAGAACCAAAATCGAACAGCTTCTAGAACTGCCGAATTTGAAACAAATTGTTCGAATTCGGCGAATGACTCGAACACCGTCAAAAACAACTCGAATTTGAGATTGGTGAACAATTCGAGTCGAACATTGCTAATCTCTAATCTTAATTCCCCTTCCGTCTTCTATTGCAGTGTGCTTTGTACGGCATGGGTAACATAAAACAGTATAAACAACAAGAACATCAGCAACATATATACGCAAGTGTAGGACATGTAGCAACATCACCTCAATCGGCATACTGAAGTGTCGCTAACCAGATTGCATTCGGTATCTCTCATGGTGGCTTCGTGGCTTCTTGTATACATTTCAGGGCTTTGGCTGGGTTGTCAAAAATCCAGTTTTTCTCTGACAGTGTAAAACGCAGCAATTCCAATCTTATAGACCATCAAAAAAGACCCCAGAGGGACGAAGGAATATCTTTAAAAATCCCAATTCTTTATTTAAAGAGCTTTAAAAAAGCATAACAATGCAAAATTGATTACCACAATCACAAAAGACAATACAGCTATTCACTGAGGAAACAGAATCAACATAAATCTGGAAAGATGATAAAGAGGTCAGAATATTGTATTTAGGTACCTCCAGGCTCACAAGGGAGATAACTTTACTCTGTCCTGCTTGAATATCTAGTGACATCCTTTATTGCATTCAGCGTCTGATACTCTGTACTATAAACAATATTATCATGAATCATACGGTAGTAAGTAGTCCCGATTAGGCTTCCTCTATTTATAACATAAGTATGTAATACACGCCTAGTGGCCTCTGCGGATACCTATTGTTATTGCCTGTATACTAATCCTAGGCACAAGCACTTATACAACGGTTCTTATCCACAGATGGTCAGTGCCCAATCACCACATCTATATATCATGACGATATGTTAATTAGTGCCCCATTACTGGTTCAAAAGCTAGACATACAATATAATAGGACATATTTCTCACATGTTACCCAGCAGGCTGGTTGCTCCTCAGAGTAGTTAGAGCTCCTATCACCCCAACGGCGTTTCTTCTGGTGAGACTTCTTCAGGGGGCGCGATAATGGAGCGGATGGGCGGCTGTACACACCAGCTCCAGGGCGAGCTAATAGATTACACTATTTAAGACCGCCAGGGGAGCCTAGGAACTGGCGCACTGATCCCCTGAAGAAGTCTCACCAAACGAAACGCCGTCTGGGTGATAGGAGCTCTAACTACTCTGAGGAGCAACCAGCCTGCTGGGTAACATGTGAGAAATATGTCCTATTATATTGTATGTCTAGCTTTTGAACCAGTAATGGGGCACTAATTAACATATCGTCATGATATATAGATGTGGTGATTGGGCACTGACCATCTGTGGATAAGAACCGTTGTATAAGTGCTTGTGCCTAGGATTAGTATACAGGCAATAACAATAGGTATCCGCAGAGGCCACTAGGCGTGTATTACATACTTATGTTATAAATAGAGGAAGCCTAATCGGGACTACTTACTACCGTATGATTCATGATAATATTGTTTATAGTACAGAGTATCAGACGCTGAATGCAATAAAGGATGTCACTAGATATTCAAGCAGGACAGAGTAAAGTTATCTCCCTTGTGAGCCTGGAGGTACCTAAATACAATATTCTGACCTCTTTATCATCTTTCCAGATTTATGTTGATTCTGTTTCCTCAGTGAATAGCTGTATTGTCTTTTGTGATTGTGGTAATCAATTTTGCATTGTTATGCTTTTTTAAAGCTCTTTAAATAAAGAATTGGGATTTTTAAAGATATTCCTTAGTCCCTCTGGGGTCTTTTTTGATGGTCTATATATAAATGGAATGCATTTAAGTACTAAGATTATGATCTAATTCCAATCTTATATTGTTATCCACCAGCACTCGGCATGCCGGATGAAATGCTCTGCTCTTGGCCACCACTACCGCCGAATAGTCTTGAAACATCAGTATTTTATGGTCCTTGTAAAAAAGTTGTGATTTCTTTCTGTACGCAGTAAGTAGGCGAATTTTATCCTGGTAGTCCATAACATTAAACAAAACTGGCCGTGGTCCGTCTTTCTCTCCTCCTCTTGGCGGGCCCACTCTCTGCACTCTTTCAACGGCGACTCGTCCGGACTCCAAGGGAATATCCAGAGCCAGCAGCAGCCACTGGGATGTCAGCTTTAGTAGCTCCGCAGGGTGGATTGACTCCGGCAGACCCACAAGTTTCAAGTTATTGCATCTGGATCTGTTCTCTAAGTCATCCATTTTATTATGCAGGTCTGTAATGATCCTCTCTTTACCCTCCAAACGCTCTTCCGTCGCTTTAGCAGCATCTTCTAGGTCTGAAATGCACTGCGCAGCCTCAGCCAGTCGAGTGCCCTGAGTCGTCACTTGTGAGAGTATAGTATCAATTGAGGCTTGAAAAACGGTGAGCCTAGAGTCAATTACAGGCATTAGGCGTTGTATTATGATGTCGGCTATAGAATAAGAGTTCTCGCCGCCTATGGCATGGATCAAATTGGGTGACGAGGAGCCTGGTTAGTTCCGAGAAGACGTGTGGCCCTCTTTGATTTGTTTGCCCACATGCTTTTCCATTATGGCGAACACTAGTAAATCTGCTAGTGAGGTCGGTGATGTCTGTACTAGTAGGTGATTACATTAATGGCTGTTACTTGGCCACCTTCAGCGCAGGATACTTATGTGTTTGTTTTTCTCAGGAATGTCCGTCTCCCAAGGATCAATCCAGATGTATAGGCGTGCTATGTGTTTGGCCCTTAATTGTCTCCTTTTGTGCAGGTGCCTTCTCCTCTGTACTGTGGGCTTATTCATACAGTCTCTTTCAGTGTTGTGCAGCGCTAAGGTATTTGGCACTTATGTCACAGGTGCCTGCTCTGCCACAGTGTGAGGAACCTCCGTGATGCTCTAGGCCTCTATGTAAAATGGCGCTGAGAATAGTGGGCCCCCCCTCTCCTCATTCACTGCTGCCTGTCTATGCTGTTCCCTGACCGGCGCTCTGGTGCCGCTACTCCTTTCTCTTCACATACAGGCTGTGTGCCATTCGCGGGATCTCCAGTGTATCACACAGTCACCGGAACAGATCTGATCTCCCTCAGAGGCTTCTTCCTGCCTCCTCTGCCGCCAGCCTCACGGTGCCTCCAGTAGATGGCTCTGGCTGCACACCGGGACCTCCGGGGAATCCTGGGCGACCAGATCTCGCCTGCTGATCCTCATCCAGACAGCCTCCTCACTTCAGCTGAGTAACCACGGCCCACCGCCGCCACGACGGCCCTGGATAGAGGTGGGCCGACGAGGAGCTCAGTACAAAGTGGCCATTCCTAGGACCCGCCTTCCGAAGTCCCATTTCTCACGATTTTGTATTACAATCCCGCCACCCTTACACTGTATGCTATTGTATGTATTTTATCATTTTTTTTCAGAGTTAATTGCTTTCATTTGCTTTGGTAAGAGATTATTTCTTCCAGCATGGGAGGCTTCAATCGTCTTAAAATCATGTAGGACAAGATCACAAAAAGTATTTAGATGGTTATCTTTATTTTCAACAGGATAAATAGGATAAACAATTTAATACCTGGATACATTTATTTTTGAACCATTCCATTGTAGATTTTGCTTTATGTTTGGGATCATTGTCTTGTTGGAAGATAAATCTCCGTCCCAGTGTCAGGTCTTTTGCAGACTCCAACAGGTTTTCTTTCAGAATATTCCTATATTTGGTTCCGTCCATCTTCCCATCAATTTTAACCATCTTCCCTGTCCCTGCTGAAGAAAAGCAGGCCCAACCATGATGCTGCCACCACCATGTTTCACAGTGTTTTGAGGGTGATGAGCTGAGTTGCTTTTACACCGAACATATTGTTTTGCATTGTGGCCAAAAAGTTTGATTTTGATTTTATCTGACCAGAGCACCTTATTCCACATGTTTGGTGTGTCTAACAGGTGGCTAGTGGCAAACTTCAAACAAAACTTTTTATGGATATCTTTGAGAAATGGCTTTCTTCTTGCCACTCTTCCATAAAGGCCAGATTTGTGCAGTGTATGACTGATTGTTGTCCTATGGACAGACTCTCCCACCCAGGGGCTGACTGGCAGCTGGATCCTGCAGCCCTGATGAGCGGGGACGGGGGGGTGCTATCAGTTCTGTGGCCAGGTGAGGAGTGGGGGGGGTGCTATCGGCTGTGGCCGGGTGGGGAGCGGGGGTAGGGGAAAAGGGCCGGGGGATGCTATTGGTTGTGGCAGGGTGAGGAGCGGGGGGAGTGGTGCTTTCACTCACTGCGCACTGCCGGCTGTGTGATTACAGCAGCTGCGGTCGCTAGGCAATAGCAGCCGCCGGCCTTATGATTAAAGGGGCGGCCGCCCTAAATTGGGGCAAAAGCACTAGCCTGGGGGGCACTTGCCCCTGCTCCCACCTCAGCTGTATATCTCTGCAGTTCACCCAGAGGGATCATGGGCCTTTTGCATGCATCTCTGATCAGTCTTCTCCTTGTTTGAGATGAAAGTTTAGAGGGATGGCTGGGTCTTGGTAGATTTGCTGTGGTCTGATCTTCCTTCCATTTCAATATGATGGCTTGCACAGTGCTCCTTGAGATGTTTAAAACTTGTTAAATCTTTTTGTATCCAAATCCGGCTTTAAACTTCACCACTCCATGTGGGTAGCATTTATTGTATTAATTCCCAAAAAAGGGAAAGACCCTGTTCTTTCAGCGTCATATAGGCTTATCCAGTGGCGTAACCACTTTGATGCGGGCCCTGGTGCAGGATTTGCTCCGGGGCCACTCATGTGTGGACTGGGGGGATGGGGGGTGCTAGTAGGAATTTTTGGGTGATGAGTTTGGCCCCCTCCCATATGAGGAGCAGGGGTGTTGCTAGTGGAATTGAATTTTGCCTCTGCCTGTCACTCACCACTGGCACGGTAGGCCTCCGGCTTCCCGCGGTTGGCAGTGAGGAGGAGAGGAGGGGCGGGCAGACCTGCAGGAAGTGAGGTTTCTCTCACTTCCCGTCCTCCCTCCTCTCCGGCCAGCGCTATCGCGGTCACGGCGGCCGGCTGTAAGCACGGGACACGTCTCAGCCGCGACCACTGCGACTGTGGTAGTTTGGGGTTCTGATCTGGCACAAATCCCTTAGTTATATTAAAAGCTTGTTGGAAAGCGATTATGACTTTGAGGAAGCTGCTTAAATGAGGCACTGGAGTTTCTCTACTTCCTTAGTGAAGTGCAAATTTGCATATTTGCATAAATCTGAGAGGAGGGAAGTGGCTTACAATCTCCTCACCTACTTCGCTGTCTCCATAAGGTTGATAGCAAGCTCCCAGACCTTGTCTTAGCCCACTCACTCAGCCAGATCTGAATATCCCACACACTACACTGATGAGGGGCAGGTACCCCGAAACACAGCGTCTGTAGTTTGGGGTTCTTATCTGGCACAAATTCCTTGTTGGAAAGCGATTATGACTTTGAGGAAGCTGCTTAAATGTGGCACTGGAGTTTCTCTACTTCCTTAGTGAAGTGCAAATTTGCATATTTGCATATATCTGGGAGGAGGGAAGTGGCTTACAATCTCCTCACCTACTTCGCTGTCTCCATAAGGTTGATAGCAAGCTCCCAGACATTTTTCAATGTACATTCCTAGCAGTTTCTGCATTTTCCTCACCCAAATTTGTATTAGCTTTATTCATTGTTTAGCCATTATACTATACCTAGTATACCTACCTTATAATGTGTAGTGTGCAGCAGATAATTCTTATATATGAACACCTACAGAGACCTAAGGATGAGGGAGGACTGGCTCTGCCCAATCCCTGGCTTTACTACCTATCGGCTCAATGCCAATGTGGCACCCCTGCTGGGATTGCCACAGGACCCATCCGGTGCAAGGAGGGATTTACACTTTGGTACACACAGCACACAACACCTTCCACCCCAGACATGGAGGGGGAGCTCTACTTGCTGCTTTAAGCAAGTTCCCTAGTAGCAGAGGAGGCCTCACAACTCTCAAGGTGAAAAATCCCAAATTGCACAGAGAACTTGGTAACCCTCTTGGACTGTACCTGTTACCGGACATCAATAAAAGGTACCGAAACAAAGACTATTGTGTGTGTGAGTCTGCTTCCCCGCCGCTGCCCACAGTTTCCCCTGCGTGCTGCTACTACGACTCCCGTCATCCACCCTCGCTGCCCTGAGGTAAAGCTCCACTTGTGGGGAGCTGTACTACACTGAGCTGCAACACCATTACCTCAGCGGCTGGCTGCAACGCTGGTATCCACCGTTACCAGGAACAAAAGGTGACGTCACGACATTACTACCCCCATCCTCATCACCATTCCCCCTAATCACCAACACTGAGGGTCCAGGGCATGGAACCGGGAACTGACTAGCCATGGTCCCCCATCAAAGCAGTCGTCCTGTCCCGGGATCCGAGTACCCCCCTACCCTGTCGACTGCCTCAGTCTGGCATCACGAACATGATCCTGTGCCCGGTAAAACCGGGTACTGTGTGCCTAGAATTGGACTTTATTGACTGTTTATGTACGGTACAATCGGTCCGCCATTACTCTGCCACAGAAAACTGAACTATGTCACAGAGGGGGCGGAAAAGAGTGGGAAGACAAGCACTGCCCCTTCACTCTGCCCGAGATCAGCGAAGAGCAGTTCCCAGTTTCAGAAATACCCGAGGTGCTCGACTCCCCCTGCAGAGCCGACGACGACCGGAAAAGTTTGTTTTTACCTCACCGGCTGGCAGCAATTAACTAGGGGGGCTCCATCATGAGTGACTCGGACGATGCACAGGTCCCTGACAGAGGGGATGCCCGGAATTCAGCACCCGGAGCAGTGGCCCCGATAATGCCGATAGCCTTGCCGTACATACCGGGCGCAAAATGGTTGCCAACATATGAAGGTAAGCCCGGTACCTTAACAGCCTTTAAGCAAAAGATGTGTGCAGTGCTGGACATGTATGCTGTGACAGAGAAGCAGTGAGCTGCCATTGTGCTGGGACAATTAACAGTCGCAGCAGAGCTGGAGGTTGAGTCTTGGAGTGATGCAGACAGGGACTCTGCAGCTAAAGTGTTTGACAAGCTCAAAGCTGCTTTCAAAAAATGCACACAGTCTGAACTGAGGATGCTGTTCTACCAGTGCAAACAGAGACTGCAGGATACCATCAGAGACTTTGCCTTACGCTTACAAGGGGCACTCCGGTCCTTAAAACAGGTAGACCCGACAAGTGTACTGGAAGAAGATAAAATGCTAGTGGAACAGTTTATGGTGGATTGAGGTCAGACTGCCATCGCCAGCAGGTTACACATGTGGGTTTTGGATCATCCTGATGTGAACTTTAATGATTTAAAAGACTGTGCTATCACAGTGCTACGACCCTCAGTGCCTGCAGAGCCTGCAGCCCAACCCAGTCAGGTTAACACCTCTCCCATAGACTTTGAACCCAACTCCAAAGTCCCTGCAAAAGCAGAAAGGTAAGCTGTAGCACCCAACCCTGTTGATGACTTACGCAACCAGGTGCAACAGCTGACTAAAAACATGGACTACGTCCTATAACTCTTGCAATCTTGGCCGGGGGCACCACCACCAAGCAAAATCAAGCTAGCCAATTGCCCTGAGGATGTCCCATGGAGGAGGAGGAAGCCCAATTCACCCGTGGAGGGGACAAACGCACCATTCCAACGTAGAACCATGTCACCTGTGGAGGGGACCAACAAGTTGCCCGTTCAGGGGACCGACACACCATTCCAACGCAGAGCCAGGGACTACATGGATTCTTCAGGACAACCCATCTGTCTATGCTGCCACAAACCAGGCCACTTTGCAAGAGGATGTCCTTTAAACCCAAGATTCCTGGGTAGGATTTCCAACCCCCAGGAGTAGAATGTCTGGGCCCATATGACTGGCGTAATCGGTACGTGGGAGGCCGTCCGTACCTCAACATTATGCTGGAAGGAATTCCCATGTCGGCCCTACTGGAGACCGGGTCACAGGTTACCACCATCCCACGTATCCTTTATGAACAATTTTGGTCTGATACTGATGTTAGACGCTCAGACCCCAATTTTGTTATTATTGCTGCTAATGGACAACCACAGACTCAGGTGGGGTTCAGAGAAGTGACAATAAAGTTGGGAGGGTGGAGTTAAAAGCCCAAGAGTATGTGTGGTAGAAGATAATCCTGATGAAAAATACCCCTACATGATAATTGGTACTAATGTCATTGAAAACTGCCTTGGAGAAGTGTTGTTTTTACTCCAACAGATTGCTGTGACTGCTGGCTATGGGCGGAGGAGAGTCCTTCAAAGAGAAATCCATGCCCTCATCCACAAGCAACAGGCAAATCTGTCTGGGGGAGAGATTGGCAGTGTGTGGGTAACAGACCCGTTTCCCATTGTGTTACCAACAAAAAGTGAAATGATAATATGGTATCGAGCAGCTATAGTTGTGGCCAAAAGTATTGACACCCCTGCAATTCTGTCAGATTATACTCAGTTTCTTCCTGAAAATGATTGCAATCACAAATTCTTTGGTATTGTTATCTTCATTTAATTTGTCTTCAATGAAAAAACACAAAAGAGAATGATGCAATAAGCAAAACATTGATCATTTCACACAAAACTCCAAAAATGGGCCAGACAAAAGTATTGGCACCCTCAGCCTAAAACTTGGTTGCACAACCTTTAGCCAAAATAACTGCGATCAACCGCTTCCAGTAACCATCAATGAGTTTCTTACAATGCTCTGCTGGAATTTTAGACCATTCTTCTTTGGCAAACTGCTCCATGTCCCTGATATTTGAAGGGTGCCTTCTCCAAACTGCCATTTTTAGATCTCTCCACAGGTGTTCTATGGGATTCAGGTCTGGACTCATTGCTGGCCACCTTAGAAGTCTCCAGTGCTTTCTCTCAAACCATTTTCTAGTGCTTTTTGAAGTGTGTTTTGGGTCATTGTCCTGCTGGATGACCCATGACCTCTGAGGGAGACCCAGCTTTCTCACACTGGGCCCTACATTATGCTGCAAAATTTGTTGGTAGTCTTCAGACTTCATAATGCCATGCATACGGTCAAGCAGTCCAGTCCCAGAGGCAGCTAAGCAACCCCAAAACATCAGGGAACCTCCGCCATTTTTGACTGTAGGGACCGTGTTCTTTTCTTTGAATGCCTCTTTTTTTCTCCTGTAAACTCTATGTTGATGCATTTGCCCAAAAAGCTCTGCTTTTCTCTCATCTGACCGGAGAACATTCTTCCAAAACGTTTTAGGCTTTCTCAGGTAAGTTTTGGCAAACTCCAGACTGGCTTTTTTATGTCTCGGGGTAAGAAGTTGGGTCTTGCTGGGTATCTTACCATACAGTCCCTTTTTATTCAGACGCCGACGGATAGTACGGGCTGACACTGTCGTACCCTCGGACTGCAGGGCAGCTTGAACTTGTTTGGATGTTAGTCGAGGTTCTTTATCAACCATCCGCACAAGCATGCGTTGAAATCTCTCGTCAATTTTTCTTTTCCGTCCACATCTAGGGAGGTTAGCCACAGTGCCATGGTCTTTAAACTTCTTGATGACACTGCGCACGGTAGACACAGAAAAATTCAGGTCTTTGGAGATGGACTTGTAGCCTTGAGATTGCTTATGCTTCCTCACAGTTTGGTTTCTCAAGTCCTCAGACAGTTCTTTGTAACTTCTTTCTTATCTCCATGTTCAATGTGGTACACACAAGGACACAGGACAGAGGTTGAGTCAACTTTAATCCATGTCAACTGGCTGCAAGTTGATTTAATTATTGCCAACACCTGTTAGGTGTCACAGGTAAGTTACAGGTGCTGTTAATTACACAA
Organism: Allobates femoralis; assembly: GCA_033576535.1. Taxonomy (NCBI): domain Eukaryota; kingdom Metazoa; phylum Chordata; class Amphibia; order Anura; family Aromobatidae; genus Allobates; species Allobates femoralis. The sequence goes on from JARQOC010000006.1 coordinate 205,455,673, forward strand.
ATTAGAAAAGCATCATAAGATTTTTCTAACAGTGCCAATACTTTTGTCCACCCCCTTTTTTATGTTTGGTCTGGAATTATATCCAATTTGGCTTTGGGACAATTCTTTTTGTGTTTTTTCATTGAAGACAAATTAAATGAAGATAATAATACCAAAGAATTTGTGATTGCAATCATTTTCGGGAAGAAAATGAGAATTATCTGACTGAATTGCAGGGGTGTTAATACTTTTGGCCACAACTGTATAGGTCTCAGAGGAAAGGAATACCAGGCAGTTTTAGAGCCGGTATATTCAGAGCATAGATCTACACTACTGACAGCCAGAGGGGTGGTGGACTTACGCAAGGGAAGAGTACCAATCTGTGTATTAAATTGTGGGGAAGAGGAAACAAAACTACCCGGGTATGTAGCAAAGCTGTACACTGTCTGTAACAACAACATACAGGCAGTAGAGCCTGTTTCCCTGTCAAACCAGACGGAGGATAACAACTCCAATGGACAGCTGGAGGAGTGGTGTCAGCAGTTGCACGTAGGAACTGATGCCACCCCTTCCCACCAGAAGCACGGAGTCTGCCAGGTAGCACAAGAGTTCGAACAGATATTCAGTAAGCATCCATTAGATTTTGGGAGGATTAAAGGGGTACACCATCGCATACCCACAGGAGATCATCCCCCAATTAGAGTGAGACACAGACCTGTTCCACCAAATCACTACCAGTGTGCCAAAGAGATGCTGCAGGACATAAAGGAACCCAGGGTTATAAGAGATAGTTGTATTCCCTGGGCAGCCCCCTTAGTCCTAGTCAGAAAGAAGGATGGCACTATGAGGATGTGTGTGGATTACAAGGAAATCAATAAGATCACTCATGAAGATGCTTACCCGTTACCCCGCATAAAGGAGTCTCTTGCTGCATTAAAGGCTGCCAACTTTTTCTCCACAGTAGATCTAACTAGTGGATGTTGGCAGGTCTCCGTTACTGAAGAAGACAGAGAGAAGACCGCATGTACAACACCAATGGGCCTATGCGAATTCAACAGCATGCCACTTGGGTTATGCAATGCACCAGGAACATTTCAAAGACTCATGGAATGTTGCCTGGGACACCTGAACTTGGAGACGGTGCTGTTATACCTGGACGAAGTCATCGTGTATTCCAAGACCTACGAAGAACATCTTGACCACCTGGCGGAGGTATTTACAGCTTTAGCAAAGTACGGGATGAAGCTTAAACCATCTAAATGTCACCTGCTGAAACCCAAAGTCCAATACCTCGGGCATGTGGTCAGCGCAGATGGAGTAGCACCAGATCCGGAAAAAGTGACAGCTATCCAGGACTGGCAGAGGCCAACCACCGTCAGCGAGGTACGTGAATTCTTAGGTTTGGTTGGGTGCTACAGAAGATTCATTAAGGGCTACACAAAGATGGCAGCACCCCTACAAGATCTTCTGGTAGGCCAATCTAAGAAGAGTAGGTCTTCAGAGCCACCATTGGAATGGGGAGAAGAACAACCTCACCTGGTAGAGCCTTCCAACAGATGAAGAAGGCTCTACCAGGTGAGGAAATCCTGGCTTATCTTGATTATAACCTACCATTCGTCCTCTACACCGACGCAAGCAATGTAGGCCTCGGAGCAGTACTATCCAACATACAAGATGGCAAGGAACGAGTAATTGCCTACGCCAGCAGAAAACTTCGACCCGCCATGAGGAACCCGGAAAACTACAGTTCCTTTAAGTTGGAGTTCCTGGCCTTGGTCTAGGTTATAACAGAGAGGTTCAAGCATTACCTAGCAGCTTCAAAATTTACCGTCTTCACGGATAATAACCCGTTAACACACATGGATACCGCGAAGCTTGGTGCACTGGAGCAACGCTGGATGGCCTGACTATCGAACTATGACTTTACCATCAAGTACAGGGCAGGCCGTAACAACGCAAATGCTGATGCCCTCTCCAGAAACCCTCAAGTACATCTACAAGGGCTTGAAGAAGAAGTATATGACTTAGAGGAAGTAGAACTCCCAGCTTTCAATAAAAAGTCGAAAATGGAAGATGACCGAAAACCATATATACCAAAACCGTCAAAACGTCGCGTTGAACCCGTTGCCTCACTATGGATGGAAAGAGACTCAAGACAGTGATCGGGCCGCGAGCCTAGTAAAGAAAGTAGTAATCCAACCGATTCCCAAATTGAGAAGAATGCTCCACCAGAGGCCCAATACCTGTGGAAAGAAAGAAGCAGGTTATTCATCTATCAAGGTCAATAGTGCAGTATATCAACCCTAGAACACATGAAATGGTATGGCAAGTTGTGGTTCCAAAGAGAGATGTCCAGATGGTCTTGGAAGTGTACCATAATGGAGCAGGACACTTTGGATGGAAGAAACTGGAGATATTGTTACGTGAGAGATTCTATTGGATCGGCATGAGGGCCTCCATCGAGAAATGGTGTAAAAATTGTGGACCATGCTCATTAAGAAGAAAAGACCGTAACAGCCAGAAAGCAACACTACAGTCTATCATCACCAAACAGCCATTGGAACTGGTAGCCTTAGATCACGTCAAACTCACACTGAGCAGATCAGGCTATACCTATGCTCTTACCATGGTAGACCACTATTCCAGATTCCTTGTGGCAGTTCCCGTAAAGGACTTAACAGCTCAAACAGCAGCAAGAACCTTTCAAGCATATTTCTGCAGACCACAAGGTTATCCAGAACAGATCTTGACAGACCAAGGTTCCGCCTTTGAAGCTGAATTATTTCAAGGGTTCTGTAACTTATACGGATGCCGAAAAATTCGTACCACGCCTTACCATCCTCAAACCAATGGAATGTGTGAAAAGATGAATCACGTGGTAATTGAAATGCTCAAAACTCTGCTTTTGGACAAACAAAACAGATGGCCAGAGAAGTTACCAGACCTTGATCACATCTACAACAACATCCCCGTAAGTTCAACAAATTGTACTCCTGCATACCTCATGAGAGCAAGACCAGGAAAATTGCCAGTATACTTTGAAATAGGCATAGTAGTTCCTGAAGAAGAGACCACAGATGCAGATTGGGATACTAGAAGAAAAGAACAATACTAGAAAATACAAGAATGCGTTGAGAAAAGTCTAGAAAAATCAAGGGAAAGGCAAGAAGCCAACTTTAATAAAACTGCACAAGGAACACCCTTAACACCAGGTGAATTGGTATTGAAAAGAAAAAGAATGCATAAACTAGATGATCAATGGGAAAAAGAACCATACACTGTATTACCATCCAATTTGATAACCAGAAAACCTGTCTCATCAGCAAAGACAATGGAGAAATAACAGCAACAGTGACCAGAGATCATTTGAAGAAGTGCCCTCAACAGTTACAACCAAAAGAAGATGCACCTTGTCCAGAACCTGAAAAGAGGAGTCAAAGACAGTCCAGACACTCATTGGAGAATTACCAGCGGATTGGCCTCAAATAGAAGGTACATACCTAATTCCAACTTTGATGTTTCCACCAGCAGTGGAAGCGCCAAGAGTAGAAGAACCACCCATTGTACCGGAACCAGAGAAACCTGCAATCGGTGTACCTGCCATCCCTACTGTGAGATCAGGTAGTCGCAGACTGTTATCCAGTTTACCTGTGACACATAGACCCACTCTCACCAATCCTACACCAGAATTACTCAGATCAACACGTGTCAATCTAGGACACCCACCACTAAGGTACAGAGAATAAGCTGTAAAATGTGGAAAAATGTAAATATGTTCAGAATGTAAATATGTTACTAGTGCTAGTGGACAGAAAAGGGTGAAAAGTAGGCTAAACCAACTGAAGCCAGGTACACAACATTAGAAAGAGGGGTGAGTAGAGTTGGTGTTAGGAGCTGTCTAGGAGAGCAAAATCTTGGCCAATAGGTGACCCCAGGGCCAGGAGGCCTACAGCGCTTATGACCGGTAAAGGTCCCTGCAGTACCTAGGACTCCTTCACCAAGGCACCCGTAGTAAATGTTTTGTTGTGTAACTTTAAACTTTTTAAGCCTATAGAGACTTTACCTGTTGGACTTTTGAATTTACTTTTATAATTTCAAAAATGGACCGTAGCCACAGGACTGGTGGTGGCAAACACCCTTAAACAGCCTGCAGTCGATGGACTAACGCTGTATGGACTTGTTACCCGTTTTTCCCATTTTTCCCTATTTTTTTTGTAAATTTTAATTTTGAGACTCTGTTCAAGTTCCAAATGTAAATAGCTATGTTATGTTATGTTTATGAAAAATGTTTCAGTCCCCGAGGACTGAAGTTAACTAGGGGGAATGTGGCACCCCTGCTGGGGATTGCCGCAGGACCCATCCAGTGCAAAGAGAGATTTACACTTTGGTACACACAGCACACAACACCTTCCACCCCAGACCTGGAGAGGGAGCTCTACTTCCTGCTTTAAGCAAGTTCCCTTATAAGGATCCAGGCCTGAGGGGAGGAGTCAGTTAGTCTGCTCTGAGCAGTGAAGAGAGCAGTTTAGTCCAGTGAAGTTGCCTAGAGAAGGCGCTGGAAAGACCCAGTTGCTGGGCAAAGCAAGGCCCAGAACCAAGGGAGACTGGCCTGCTGTGGAGCACCCCAGAGAAAGGGACAGAGGCCACTAGAAGGAGCAGTAGATCATAACAAGGGACCAGATCTAGGATCCCTATAGCTCACCTGGACACCGGAGTCCGAACCTGCAGAGCATACACTGAAACAGGAAAAGCAGAAACCAGGAGGATCTATTCCCCTGAGGTACAAACTTAATAGAGACACTCAAACCTGACCAAGCACAGGACCAGGGGCCCAAGAGGAGTGTAGGGACCTCACAGAAGGCCCTCATTGTCGGTTAAAGAGAAAAGCCCTGAGAGGGAAGAAAGCGGCGACTTCAGTTATAGGCAGGACTTACCCCAAACCACCGTACACAGTAGCAGAGGAGACCTCACAACTCTCAAGGTGAAAAATCCCAGATTGCACAGAGAACTTGGTAACCCACTTGGACTGAACCTGTTACCGGATATCAGTAAAAGGTTCCGAAACAAAGTCTGCTTCCCCGCCGCTGCCCACAGCGTCCCCTGCAAGCCGCTACCATGACTCCCCTCATCCACCCTCACTGCCCTGAGGTAAAGCTCCACCTGTGGGGAGCTGTACTACACTGAGCTGCACCACCATCACCTCAGCGGCAGGCCGCAGCACTGGTATCCACCCTTACCAGGAACCACAGGTGATGTCACGACACTACTACCCCCATCCTCATCACCATTCCCCCTAATCCCTGCCACTGAGGGTCCAGGGCACGGAACTGGGAACCGACCAGCCGTGATCCCCCATCGTAGCAGTCGTCCTGTCCGGGGATCCGAGTACCCCCTACCCTGTCGACCGCCTCACCAACACCTTGCGGGAAGAATTGGCTGTAGACCTGATGACTCAGCTGACAGGATACCCTGGTATTTAGTGGGTCATGGGTCGTTGATTTTGAATTTGGAGGCTGGAGTGTTGCATTCTCACACCTCCAGATGCCCCAGCATATTGTTGATGGTCAAAATTTGGGATAAATTCACGCCAATTCAGGGTATCACGGCACATATGGTATACTCCCCCATATGAGTTAACCCCCATTTGACTGAGCTGTTACCTCTTAAGAGATTTGCGCAGTGGAGGGGGATCGGGATCCAGTAGTTGTAACAATTGCTCACCAGAGACGTTTTCAAATCCTTCGAAGATCTTCGAAAGGATTTCCCATTAAAACATACTATATTTTATAAATATTTACAATTGAGACACGCATTTGATATGCAAGTTCGCAAATCCCCAATTGTTAGTCAACAAGACATCACTGTTGCTATACTCAGCTTACGGACGACCATAAAGGGATTAATATCCCTTGTATACGAGAATCTCCTGCCTATCTAAGCACCCTACGACTGCTCTGACTAGGTGGGATGAACATTTGGGACCGGTCTCGGGAGAGAGGTAGGAAGAGATTTTACAGATGGTTCCTAAATTGTCTAGAAGATTAACACAACAATATATAATTTATAGAGTGTACAGAACGCCTAAATGGTTGTGTGACCTACAGCTGCAGGAGGATTCTAGATGCCCGAAGTGCATGACTGAAGACGCGGATATCATACATATGCTGTGGTCGTGTCCCCGCAATCAAGCTTTTTGGATCTCAGTTATTAATATGATACAACTGGTGACGGATGTAATGATTCCGAGAGACCCGATTACGTGTATTCTGGGGGAAGTGGGCACACTGAATGGAGATGAAACTCTCCATCACAAGAATGCTATTTGTGGCCAGGAAGTTAATTATGTCTCACTGGATATCTGATAAGATTCCTTCGCGTAAAGAATTTATATGTAGATTAAACTCCAATATTGTTATGGAGAAACATATATATTTAAAGAGGGGACGATCTGGATACTTTGAAAAACTATGGGGTAGCTGATTGGACTTCCCTGGTATGGCCTCATTCGAGTTGCTTAGGGATAGAATCAGGCTGATATAGAATGTTACTGAGTTAATTCTAAGGGTAGTAACGCCATTTTTGATGTCCCCGGTATACACCCTGTCATCATTCTTGGTATGGGATGATTATTGAAGAGCACTTGTAGTTGGGGTATATGTGGTGGGGGAGGGGGTTGGGGTCTGTTAATAGTTAAGTAGACGGTAGCGATAGAATTATCCTGTAATTTCTATTTTTGTATCAGTACTGTATTTTGATACGGACATGTTAAAGTGTTGAAAAGTTTCAATATAAACTATATGATTTAAAAAAAAAAAAAAAACTTCACCACAACAGTATCTTGGACTTGCCTGGTGTGTTCCTTGGTCTTCATGATGCTCTCTGCACTTAAAACATAACCCTGAGACTATCACAGAGCAGGTGCATTTATACAGAGACTTGATTACACACAGGTGGATTCTGTTTGTCATTACCAGGACAACATTGGATCATTCAGAGATCCCCACTGCACTTCTGGAGTGAGTTTGCTGCACTGAAAGTAAAGGGGCTGAATAATATAGTACACCCCACATTTCAGTTTTTTATTTGTTAAAAAAGTTTAAAATATCCAATACATTTCGTTCCACTTCACGATTGTGTCCCACTTGTTGTTGATTCTTCCCAAAAAATTTTAGAATTTATATATTTATGTTGGAAGCCTGAAATGTGGCAAAAGGTTGAAAAGTAGTGATGGGCGAATCCTAAATTACTCGGAATCGCTTGACTCTAGCGAGTCCGAGCACAGGACTCGCTACTCGTTGCGAGTCTAGCGAGTCCAATGTTAATGAATGGGGAAGCGAGTAATAGCGAGTAGTGTGAGATTTACAAATCGCAGATGTGTCTCGGAAGCTTCAGCCTGAAGCAATCCTAGTTTTGTCATTTATTTGCATTGCTCGTTTACTTTGTAAGTAATCGCTGGGAAACTCGCACAGATAAGAGTCCTGTCTGCTCAGTGTGCTGGCTGCCAGCTCCAGGGTCCTAGAGCCCGCCTGCTGCCTGATGTAGCAGAGCTGAGATTGTTCTCAGTCTGCTCATTCCCTGTGCATAGACATCTATATCTATGCACAGGGGATGTAGCAGAGAGGACATCGCGTTTTGGACTGCGTCGGACGGAAGAGGATTTTTTTAATTAAAGATGGAGTCCCTAATGGTTTTTTTTTTTATTTCTAATAAAAAATTTTCTTTGTGTTGTGTTTTTTTTTAAAACAATTTAATAGAAATTCATGGCGGTCATGTCTAATATTGGCGTGACCGCCATAAATTTCGGGCATAGGGCCAGCTGATAATACAAAGCTGGCCCTAACCTCTTTATTACCCAGCGTGCCACCGCCACCAGGGCTGCTGGAAGAGCGGGGTTCAGCGCCAGAGGATGGCACTTCAATGAACGCGCCATCTTCTGGGGCGGTTGCGGGCTGCAATTTGCAGCGGGGGGTGCCCAGAAAGCTTGGGCATCCCAGCGCTGCGGATTCCAGCCCCCAGCTGCTTAGCTGTACCTGGCTAGACATAGAAATTGCGCGGAGCCCCACGCATTTTTTTTAAATTATTTCATGAAATTCTGAGATTCTGACTCTGACTCTGAGACTCTGACTCTGAAATTCATGAAATAATAAAAAAAAAAATGCGTGGGGCTCCACGCAATTTCTATGTCTAGCCAGGTACAGCTAAGCAGCTGGGGGCTGGAATCCGCAGCGCAGGGATGCCCAAGCTTTCTGGGCACCCCCGCTGCAAATTGCAGCCCGCAGCCGCCCCAGAGGATGGCGCGTTCATTGAAGCGCCATCCTCTGGCGCTGAACCCCGCTCTTCCAGCGGCCCTGGTGGCGGTAGCACGCTGGGTAATAAAGGGGTTAATACCAGCTTTGTTATACAAGCTGGTGTTAAGCCCGAGATTCTTAATGTCAGGCCACGTTTGACCCAGCCACTAAGAATCTCCAATAAAGGGTTAAAAAAACACAACAGAGAGAAAATTTTTTATTTGAAATAAAAAAAAAGCCATTAGGGACTCCATCTTTAATTAAAAAAATCCTCTTCTGTCCGACGCAGTCCAAAACGCAATGTCCTCTCTGCTACATCCCCTGTGCATAGATATAGATGTCTATGCACAGGGATGAGCAGACTGAGAACAATCTCAGCACTGCTACATCATGTCTGGGAGCAGGCGGGCTCTAGGACCCTGGAGCTGCACAGAGAAGACAGCTGGACTCAGCTCGCAAAGAAACAGCAGTTACTTTGCGAGTTTCCCTGCTATCACTGGCACAGTAGCCGAGTCTAATGCAAACAATGGCAATCCTAGTTTTGTCAGCGTTTCTGACAAAACTAGGATTGATATTGATTTGTATTGGACTCGTGCGAGTAATCACTGGGAAACTCGCAGAGTACCGAGTCCTGCGAGTCCCTTACTACTCGCCGAGTAACGAGTCCTAGTGAGTAGATTCGCCCATCCCTATTGAAAAGTTCAAGGGGGCCAAATACTTTCACAAAGCACTGTAAATAATGATTATAGGAATATTTAATGCTGCATTTTATATGCTTGCACAATTTTGAAATTTGTGAATGGATTCTTGTCAAAAGTTAAAGATCATTGATTAATTTAACACCCTTGTCTACATAGACGATATTCAGAATGAATTCCAGGTGTAGATAAATATGGCTCCCCTAGTAATAGACCTTCCAATGTTTTATTTATTAAATAAACAATAATAATATTTAAGCTGGAAAAATGCACCTTGTTCGGGATTTTACGAAATGTTTTGATATGTCCAGTACTTATTCTGCAAAGGCAAAAAAAGCCTTTTTCAAACAAATATCGTAAGTATATCCAGTTAAAAAAAGCTGCCAAAACAGCTCAAATTAGGGGCAGACATCAGGAAAAGTAGCATCTATTCCCCAGAGTTAAAATTTTTAAAATGGTGCACTATGGATGCCTGGTACAAGGCCTGACTCAGCATTTCAAGTGGTTCCTGATCAATAGGTGTAGGCGTGATGGTCAGAGAGTTCTGGTAGATTCAGGAAACACACAAGAAGGAGACTCCAATAAGAGTCTCCACACATTTCAAAAAATTAGGGAGAGACAAAATGTAAATGGCATCAATTGAGCCAGAGTAGAAATTGTATAATGGCGCCGCTTGAATGCACAGGGCCCACAACAGGGCCTGGCCTAGCATTTGAAGGTTAAACATTGATCAGGAACAGGGGATAAGAGACAGGTGTAAGCATTCTGTTCAGAGTGCCCTGCTACATTCAAGAAACACAAAAGAAGGGGACCCGAATAAGAGCCTCCATATTTGAAATAATTTGGGTCAGATACCACGAAAGGGACTTCAACTGACCCAGAATAAAAATTGTATAATGGCGCACATGCAGCACACTGAAAAGGGTACACCATAGCCTAGTCTGCTCAGTCTGCGACTTGGGTTGAAAAGTCATTGAAGATCCATGACTTATTCATCTTGATGAAAGTTAGGTGGTCTACACTTTCAGCGGACAGCCATATGCACTTATCCGTCAGGACATGATAAGCAGTGCTGAAGATACGTTCTGAGAAAACGCTGGCTGACGGGCATGAAAAAACCTCCAAGGTGTGACTAGTAAGCTCAGGTCAGTCTTCCATTTCTGAAGCCCAAAATGCAAGAGGGTCCTTCCTGATGGCATGGATATTGAGCTCTACATACTCCTGCACCATCCTCTCCAGTCGTTCACTATGTGTCACACTTGTACTCTGTTCTGCTGGTGGATGGAATGGTTGAAAAATTTAGTCAAACGACTTCCAGAAATTGTTTCTGACAGTTAAACTGCTGCTGTTAATGTTTCTGTGCTGATGACTCGATGTTCTCCAGGTAATGTTATCTGTGACATGCTGCTGTAGCAAAGGTACAGATTTCTTAAAGAAGTAATGTTGACTGGGCAACTGTTACTGGGGTCTCCAATGGCCATCTGCTTTTGGAAACTGTCTGTATCCACCAGTCAGAAAGGCAGCATTTCTGTGGCCAACAGATTGGTTAAGATGAAGTTCAATTTCTTAGCTGTGAGATGTGTAAGAGGAAATTATTTTTTACATGACCAGAACTACTCGATGGAGGTGCAGGTGGAGATGTTAATGTTGGCTTGAGAAAGATGTGCTGTTTTTGGTGTCTAAGATCAGTCAACACCAGCAGGGGTTCCACTTCCATAAGAACTGATGGGCTATCACTCACCCCGACTGTAGTGCGTGAAGAAGTGAAGGTTCTGTGGCTGGAGAACAATACCCTTAGCGATGGACCAGGAAAAAGCAAAAGATGTGGTTGATGGGGAAAATGTTGGTTTGCGAGTCCCTCTAGGCCGTGTTTTACTATAGTGAAATTCCCACAGAAACTTATGATGCATGTAGTAGTCAAATTATTATTTTTTTACCTCTTTATAAAAAAAAAAAAAAAAAAGAAAGATTCTGCAGATAAATCTGAGTTGGGTCATCCATTGCGGTATCAAAAAAGGCCCAGGCTAGGCAAGCCTTGCCGCCCCTGCAAACTGCAGACACGTGACCCCTGCTGTCCAAAGCCAGAGTTGGGGTTTAGGATGCAGTGCTTGTCATGGTTGCAGCTCTTCCTGTCTGTGCAGAAAGCCGCAGCCTAACCTCGTCATCTTCCTTCTTTACCTCTTCTGCTGAGCTAATCAGTTGCGTGACTCTGGGTTCACACCAATTGAGATCTAAAATCTCATCGTCATTCTTTATGTTGCCACACTCAATACCCTGATAGTTAAGCGATGTCGCTGAAACGTCACAGGTTTTGTGACATAACAGCGACCTCTCCAGCGATGTTGCAGTGTGTGACACGCATCAGCGACCTGGCCCCTGCTATGAGGTCGCTGATCACTACAAATCGTTCAGGACCATTTTTTGGTCCTTGGTCTCCAGCTGGTTAGCACGCATCGGCGTGTGTGACAGCGAGAGACCAACGATCAGCGACCTCCCAGCCAATGCCTGCGCCGCACATTAGATGCTGGGCACTGGTAACCAGAAAAAATATTGGGTACCTAAGCAGCACGCTCTGCTTAGTTACCTGTTTTTTACCCTGGTTACCAGCGTCCTCCCGCTTAGCCCAGCCTGTAAGCGGGAGGATGCTGGTAACCAGGGTAAAGAACGGGTAAGTAAGTAGAGCGCGCTGCTTAGCAACCCCATATATACCCTGGTTACCAGCGATGTCGCTACTGACTGGTCGCTGGTGAGTCTGCCTGTTTGACAGCTCACCAGCGACTGCATAGAGACTTTCCAGCGATACTGGCCAGGTCGGATCGCTGGAAAGTCTCAGCATATAAAGGGGCCCTTACAATCCTCCTCTTCCTGCCCTGACAGTATTCGTCTGCCTCAGGTATCTGAGTTTCATCATCATCCCCTCCACCCTCAGGAGTTAATGTCTTGTGACGAGAGTCTGGATTCTACTCGGAACCTATTTTGTCCAGCCCCTGATCCAACTCAGAAAGATTTTGGGGATCAGTGCAGATGGTTTCCTCCTCTTGAGTCTGTGAATCTTTGAAGCAGGCCTCTGATGCCCATGCAATAGAATGTGTGAACAGGTCTGCAGACTCGCCCATCTGTGTTTCCTCACAGTCAGTTGGGTGGCTGGAGAGTTATGACACGGGCAAAAATGTGGGTAATTCTGGTTGCCACCTTTGAGGACTGTACTGTGTGCGATATGTAGGTGGTGGAAGAGGAGGAGAGACACTTGATGCAGCTCTTACCATCCACTGTAGCACATGCGCTTTCTGGGCCTCATCTACAAATCATACTGCTGTGCTGATGCCAAAGAATGGGGGCTGAGCACACCTTCCAGTAACAGAAGTTATATAAAATATAAGGGGAGACAACAGAGGCGCAATAGTGCCCTATCAGTGAGTAAAGAATAGGGTCTTATAGGTGTAATCAGGTTTGCACTAACCTGGTCCAGTTGTGATTCCCACAACTGGAATAAAGGCGTAGGTTTTAGTATTGTAGGCTGCTGCTGGACTTCCACCTCCACACGATAGTGGGTACTTAAAAGTTCTGGGATCAAACAGGTGTGCAACAGTCCGCGCTGCCCGGTCATCCAAGGAATCACAAGGGAAACGATGTTCCAAGCAAAGATTTGTTTATTCTTCAAACCGACGCGTTTCGGCGCCCAATCCTGGCACCGTCCTGAGGACGGTGCCAGGATTGGGCGCCGAAACGCGTCGGTTTGAAGAATAAACAAATCTTTGCTTGGAACATCGTTTCCCTTGTGATTCCTTGGATGACCGGCAGCGCGGACTGTAGCACACCTGTTTGATCCCAGAACTTTTAAGTAACAGAAGTTGTCATTTGTCTTTGGATAGGATGAAGGTGTTTAGGCTGGTGATTATACAGTAGAGCTTTCAGTAACATTATCCCATACTCCATGTACACCTCGAATATCACGTCTTTTCCCATTTCCAACTTGACTTCGGAATTTCCCACTTATCTTTGGTGTACTCATCCTTTCTTTTAACCTGGTGTTTCACAACCTTAAGCCCCCGTCACACATAACGAGATTGTTAGCAAGATCGTTATAACGTCACAGGTTTTGTGACATAACAGTGATCTCACTAACGATCTCGCTAAGTGTGACACTTAGCAGCGATCAGGTCCCTGCTGTGAGATCGCTGATCGTTACAAAGTGCTCTGGGTCATTTTTTGATCGTTGGTCTCCCGCTGGTCAGCACGCATCACTGCATGTGACAGCGAGAGACCAGCGATAAACGATCTCACAGGCTGGTAACACGCTGCCTAGATACCCGGTGTTTATCATAGTTACCAGCGTCCTCCCTGCTTACAGGCAGCGCTAAGCAGGGAGGACGCTGGTAACTATGATAAACACCTGATATCCAGACAGCGCGTGCTGCCTATATACCGGCTGTTTATCATAGTTACCAGCGATGTGGAGGTGGCTCCCTGGTCCCTGGTTGCTGGGGAGATCTGACTGTTTGACAGATCACCAGCGAGCAGGTAACGACGTACCAACCATCCCTACAGGATCGTTATCGTTGTCGGGTTCGCTGGTGCGTCGTTGTGTGTGAGCTTTAGCCCCACACCTGTCAGTCACCTGTCACTAAATTAACAAACAGTATTTATTTGCTGAGATAGTGTGGCTGGACACACTGATTTGGCAATCATTTATTCTAAGTAAAAAAAGGCCTTTTTGGGAAAGCACACTGTGATAACAGGATTCAACAGATTCATTTCATATCTAGAATCCATTTTGTATTGATGAAACCTCCAAATTCTTTGTCTAAAAATGCCAAGAGTGTGCAAAGCAGTAATCAAAGCAAAAGGTGGCTAGTTTGAAGAACCTAGAATATAAGACATATTTTCAGTTGTTTCACACTTTTTTGTTAAGTATATAATTCCACATGTGTTAATACATAGTTTTTTTTTTTTTTTTTTAAATATTTTTTATTTTCAATTTTTTAGACATAAACAATAACATGATACAAAATCAAAAACACACATACTATTAACGACAATAAAGGGGAAAAAAAAAAAAAAAAAAAAAAAAGGAGGGGAGAGGGGAGGAACCTACACTCAAAATTGGACCAACCTGGTGCGATACCATCGTATGTAGAGACATAAAAAAAAACTTATTCTACATCATCAATTCAACTTCATAACAGTACCTTAATCCGTTACCTATACTATTGAGGCCATATAATATTTACTTTCTACCCAAGGCTTCCATAACATGGTTACCTTTTTTTCCTAGAGATTGATTGAACCAACATTTGTTCGTATTTGCAATGTATATTTACTCTTTCTATTACCTCTTTTATGTTTGGGGGAGGAACTTCTTTCCATTTCGATGCCAAAATAAAACGGGTTGCAATCAGTATGTGCGATACCAACCCTCTTACTTGACTAGGAATATTTTCCAAACCGATATGGAGGATCGCCATGAGAGGATTGATTAGTATCGTAACTCCCGTCATTTCCAAAATTACCTGCAATATAACTACCCAAAGAGCAGTAAGGGCCGGACATGAAAACCAAGCATGTTTCTGGGAGCCTACCTGTCCGCAACCTCGCCAACATAACTGTGAATGGTGCTGACTGAACTTAGCGATTCTGTTTGGGCAAAGATACCATCTCAATTGCGTTTTCTTCAGTTGTTCCACATGGTTTATACAAGAAGATACTCTTTTAATCTCCTTTATACTATTCCCCCAGGCTTCTAATTCTATTGGCGTATCCAACTCCTGTTCCCATTTCTCCATATAAGGGGCTTTAACCCTTTCAACTGGGATTGTTAAAGACTTATAAAACATTGCAATTCCCCTTATATTTGGGTCCGAGGACATAAACCATTTATTTATCCGACCCTCGCCAGAATCCAGGCATCCTGATTGTGAGATATTATCAAATAAATGTCTAATTTGTAGATATTGATAGAAATATCTACGTATCCCACTATATTTATTAACCAATTGATCAAACGAAAGGAGCCCAGTACTCCCTTTCATATCTCCCAATGTCTGAATTCCCGCATTCCACCACATTTGAAGATTTAAATACGGGATATGGGGGCTCAATAGCGTATACCGATATTGATGCACGTGGGATCCTAATAAAGGACGGAACCATAGTCCTCCATAACCTTATTGCCGCCCGCATTGTTGGCAGTAGAGAGATGAAAGCGCTAACCTGAATTACCTCTGATTCCAATGCTAATCTAGTGGAACCTCACCTTGAGTAAACTTTTTCTATCTGTAACCATTTCTGATCTCCAGTCATCTGCCAGCATTCTCGTAACCCCACCAGGACCAAGGCCTTATGATACGACAATAAGTCCCGAAAGCCCATCCCACCTGCCTCTAGAGGAAGATACAAAACTGTCTTTGCTATACATGGTTTTTTTATGAGCCCAAATATAATTACTAGCAAGTCGTTGCAGATTATGAATAAATTTTTTTGGAATGTCTAAAGGGAGAGTTCTAAAGTAATACAAAATTTTTGGAAGGGCCACCATTTTAAAAATATTAATCCTAGCTATCCAAGATGAAGTAATCTGGTGTAATCCTTCTAATAATATTTTAATTTTAGTGTGAAGTTTTGGAAAATTCACTTTAATTGTCCGATCTGAAGTTGTCAGAGTTATGCCTAAATATGGGATTCCTTCGACCAACCACTGAAAAGGGAAAAGACGCTTTATGTATTCCTGCGTAGCTAATGGTACAGCTATGGGGAGGATCACTGATTTATTCGAATTTAATTTATAATATGAAATTCTACTGAATTCCCCTAATTCCAATAGGATCGTGGAAAGGGACTGCTCAATATTCACACAAGAAATAATAACGTCATCTGCATAGAGACTGATTTTATGAGCAGCAGACCCCACCACGACTCCTGAAATTAAGGAGGAAGTCCTGATCCTTTCCGCCAAAGGCTCCATACATAGAGCAAAAATCAATGGGGACAGAGGGCAACCTTGACGTGTCCCATTTGTTATTTTAAAAGATTTTGATAAAACCCCCGTTGTCCATACTCTAGCAGTTGGTGTGGAATATATAGCTAGAATTGCAGACAGGAATGGTCCCATCAATCCAAACTTTTTAAGCACCCCTCGGACATATCCCCAGTGCACCCTGTCAAAGGCCTTCTCTGCGTCCAATGACAGGAATACACTGGGGAGACCAGACAGCTCCGCTACCCGAACCAGATTTAGCATCCGGCGGATACCATCTTTTGCCTCTCTTCCCTTTACAAACCCCACCTGGTCCGATGAGACCAGATCGGGGATGCTTTGTTTTAAGCGGGAAGCTAGTATTTTAGTGAAGATCTTAAGGTCACAATTTAGCAGCACGATGGGCCTAAAATGTTTGGGAGTAGTGGGCTCCTTCTCTGGTTTGGAAAGAGTGATAATAGTAGCCTCCAGGTTAGAGCTCAGTATTGAGCCAGTATCTCTCCACATCGAAAATGTTCTTAATAAAAATGGCCCTAATATCTCCTGAAAAGTGCAGTAGTACTGATTAGAAAAACCATCTGGGCCTGGCGCACACGATTTTTTTAATTGATTAATGACTACTAGAGTCTCTTCTATTGTAAGGGGGGTATTCAAAAAAGACAACTGCTCATCCGAGATTTTAGGGAGATTAATGGAGTCGAGGTAGTCTTTTATTCCTTGTTCCGTAGGCTGTAGGATCGATGAGTCTCTCTTGAGATTATACATATCTGTATAGTATTTAACGAATTCCTCAGCAATCTCTGTAGGATTTCTAATAGGGGGAGCTCCTGGCTTCAAAATATGATCGATCCTACCTCTTGCCTCTCTTTTTTTCACTCTACTGGCCAAGACTGCTCCCCCCTTGTCCCCTGCAGAATACCACTTGACCTTTGCTTTACGCATATTATTAGCATATTCACATAACATCGAGTCTCGTAGTTTAAATCTTATTGAAAATATCTCTTCCATGACTGTAGGTGTAATGGCCTTCTTGTTTAGGGATTCTAAGGATTGCAGTCTACTAAGTAGCTCCTTCCTCTCCCTATCCTTCTCACGCTTTATTCCAGATGCTTGTTTTATTAAACTTCCCCTAATAACAGCTTTATGGGCCGACCATAAAATTTCATCATTGACCTCTCCATTGTCATTCTTTTGAAAATATTCAACTAACTCCGCAGTTACCGTCGACCTTACCTTCTCATTCAAAAGCATTCCCTCATTTAAACGCCATCTAAATATGGGAGAATATTGATAAGCCATTGCTATTTTAAGGAAAATTGGGGCATGGTCTGACCATGTTATTAGTCCTATATTTGTATCCATAGTCTTAGCAAGAATCTTGTCATCTACCATAAAATAATCTATTCGACTATAGGTACAATGCCGGTTAGAGAAAAATGTATAATCTCTTTCTGACGAATGACTATATCTCCAGCAGTCGTGATAATGAAATTCATGCATCAATAATCTCATCTCCCAACGAAACCTCCTACCTCCTCTTGATTTATCCAGTTCATTAGACATGGGACAGTTAAAATCACTGCACAATATTTTACCCCCTTGTTCTACCCCTTGGATTTTCTGCAATATACGTCTAATAAATTTACATTGACCCCTATTCGGGGCATATATTGTTGCTAATGTATATAAAGCACCATTCAAGGAGCATATCAAAATCAAAAATCTACCCTCTGAGTCTACATATTTGTTTATCAACTCAAACGAAACCGTATGTTTAATCATGATGCACACCCCTGTTTTTTTTACCTTGCTATTGGAGAAGAAGATGTTTGGGAACTGACTGTGTCTAAGGCTGGCTTCACACTTGCAGATGGATCTGCAGCGTTTTGCAGATGCATCTGCAAGTGTGAGCATGCTGACGCGGCCCCTATGTTTATAATAGGGCGCACGCGGTGTGAAAGCTCTCATTCACTCCTATATGTGTACTGTCAGCAGGCGTATGCCTGCTGACAGATCACACACTCCCGTCCGCACTGTGGACGCGAGATGTAGCGTCCATGCTGCGGCGGGAGAGTGTGATCTGTAAGCAGGCATACGCCTGCTGACAGTACACATATAGGAGTGAATGAGAGCTTTCACACCGCGTGCGCCCTATTATAAACATAGGGGCCGCGGTCAGCATGCTCACACTTGCAGATGCATCTGCAAAACGCTGCAGATCCATCTGCAAGTGTGAAGGCAGCCTTAATCTCCTATTATCTGCTTCAGGAGATGTGTCTCCTGCAAACAGATTATCTCGGCTTGTGACCTTAACACTCCCTCCATACCATATTTCTTTTCCCAGGGAATTCATTCCTTTAATATTTATTTTTTAAACCAATAGTTTTTTTATTGAGAGTTTAAGAATTTGCATACATAATGAAGTCATACATTTACTTTGGTAACATAAATAAGGAAAAGGAAGGAGGAGGAAGGGGGGGGGAGGGAGAGTACAATGCAGCAGAGCGATATAGTCTGTGTACCCATTCTGGAGATAAAACAGAAATAAGGAGGTTAACAGTAATATTCAAAGCTAAATGGCTTACATATGGATATACAACACCTTTCCAAAGAGTTTTCCAGAGAACATTCAACAGTGGCATGTGATATCTGAAATTGGTTCAACTCACTTTAACTTAATTTAGGTCTGCACTGTGTTGTAAGAAGAGACAAGCCACGGGTCCCACCACCTTAGGGTTTTTGTTCGTGATGGAAGGTCATGTACTAGCATAAGTTCGTACGTGCAGTGTGAATTTAGTCGAGAAATGACCTCTGCTATAGTGGGCGGAGTTGCTGATCTCCAGTGAGCTGCTATTGTCAAACGTGTGGCCACCAGGACGTTGGTGAGAGTGGGTCTTAATATTGATGGGAGATTCTCGATGCCTAGTCCTAGCATAGCCAGAGGTGCTGTCACATTAATAGGAACCATTAACAATTCGGTAAGTAGAGATTCTACTTGGAGCCATAGGCGGTGTATGTGAGGGCACGACCACCACAGGTGAACCATAGTGCCCGGGTCCACACAACCCCTCCAGCAACGAGAGGATGGAGGAGGGACGTTTGTGCCGAATTTAGCTAGCAGCACTGGGGTCAGGTACCAGTTGAACAGCAGTTTTTTGGATTGCTCCAGATGAGAGAGGCATCTAGAGTATTTGGCCGCATGGGCTGAGGCGTGGTGCCAATCCTCCAGAGACGCAGTAAATTCAAGTCTGTCTTCCCATTTAAACATATAGGGTAGTTTCTCCGAGGATAGTGTTATTTGTATCGCATTGTATATGATAGAGACTCCTCTAGTAACACAGCCTGATTGTTTAAACAGAGCTTGGATAGGTAGCGAAGTACTCAGAGGGTCGGAGCTAGGGATATCAATAGTGTTTAAGAAATGTCGTAGACGAATATATGGAAAGAAGGAATTTGTGGGTAGATTGAATTTACGGGGGAGGGTTTCAAATGGTGCAAGATGGTTCTGCTCTAGAAGCTTCCAGAGAATGGGGGGGCCTGGGGAGCCCGGAATACACCAACGCATTAAGGATATGTCACCCATGAGGAGCTCCACCGCCCGTAGTGTAATATACCTGAAAAGAAATGTAAGGTGTGTTCTGGAGAGTGCACGCCAAATAGAGAGAGTGCCCTGAACAGCCTTAAGAGTGAAAGTAGGGGAAGAGGAGCATAAAAGGTTCATTTCCAGCAAAATGCGTGTGGAGCCTGCCGGTGCAAAATATGATTCTATCTGAAGCCAACCTGAATAAGGAGATTGCGCCCACCAGGTTCTTGCTGAATCTAGGCCTATAGCTGCATAATACGTGGCTATTTCAGGGACTCCAAATCCTTCTCTTTTAGTGGGGAGAGATAAAATTTTCATCGCTACTCTAGGGGTTTTATTATTCCATATGAATCTGGTGAGTATTGATTGAAAGGTGCGCAGATATTTTTTAGGGAAGTGGTGGGGGATGCAGCGTAAAATGTAAAGAATCCTGGGGAGGAGCATCATTTTCACCGTGTTTATGCGGGCCACCCAGGAGAGCTGAAATGATGAGTAGTCCAGGCAAGCACTGCGGAGGGAAGAAATCGGTATCACAATTCGTGCGTACAATATGATTTGAGTGTGTGATTTGGACACCTAGATATTTAAAACCTGTCGGGGACCATAGTGAGGGGAAAAAGGAGGCAAGATGTCGTTGTGAGTCTGTGGGGAGGTTGAGAGGAAAAGCGGAGGATTTTGCAAGATTCAGTTTGTAATATGAAGCTGCAGAGAAATCTGAAAGAACAGAAAGTACAGCAGGAAGAGAGGTGTTTGGGTTGGTGCATGTGAGGAGAACATCATCTGCATAGAGACTGATTTTGTGGTCTATTGGGCCTACCACAATCCCAGTGATCTCAGGATGCGAGCGAATTATAGCGGCTAGCGGCTCCATGACAAGGGCGAAAACTAGAGAGAGGGGGCAGCCTTGTCTGGTCCCGTTTGAGATCGAAAAGTCCGAGGACGTGAATCCACCGGCCTTTACGAGTGCACAGGGGGAAGAGTATAAAGCTAGAATAGCAGATCTTATATTACCCGAGAAGGCAAATTTGTCCAGAACAGCTGCCAAGAACCCCCAGTGCACGCGGTCAAAAGCTTTTTCAGCGTCAAGGGAGACCAGCACACTGGGGGTGCCTCTCTTCTCTAAGACCTCAATGAGGTCTATAACTCGCCTTGTCGCATCTCTCGCCTGTCTGCCAGGTATAAAGCCTACCTGGTCTATGGCGATCAAGGACGGAAGTACCCCCTTGAGACGGTCCACCAGCAGTTTCGCATATAATTTTAAGTCGCAATTTAACAATGCTATGGGGCGATAGTTAGCTGGGTCGGTGGGAATTTTCCCTGGTTTCAGGATTGTAGAGATTGAGGCTCTAAGGCCCTCGGGTTTGATGTTCCCCTCAGGCTGCCAATGGGTAAAGAGGGCTAGGAGACGCGGAGCAAGGAGAGGAGCAAAGGAAGAATAATATTGAAAAGAAAAGCCGTCAGGACCTGGGGCAGATCTCTTTTTGGATGTTCGGATGACCTCTAATATTTCTTGTAGAGAAAAAGGAGCATTAAGAGTATTTAGTTGTGATGGAGATAGGGAAGGGAGATCAGCTTTAGCAAGAAAGTTGGATATGATTGTCTGAGTGGGTTGTGGGGTCGAGGAAGAGGAGTGGAGATTATAAAGTTCATTGTAGAACTCTCGGAATTGTTCGGCAATGTGAATTGGGTTCCGGATAGCTGCACCTTGGGGTGAAGTGAGTTGAGCAATACGAGTACGTGCCTCAGATTTTTTAATCCTGCGCGCCAGTAGTGCTCCTGCGCGGTCACCCATATTGTAATAGTGAGATTTCGTCTTTTTCAATTGGAGTTCCACCTTGGTGAGGAGAAGAGCTCTAAGATCATTGCGGGATTTCGTGAGGTCAGAGAGAGTGTTTGGGGATGGGGTGGTTTTGTATAATGTTTCAAGTTCCTTTAATTTGTTTAGGAGGGAAGACAGAGTTGCGTTAGGCTGGGGTCACACATAGAAGTCCGTTTTTGGAAGTGATTTTCATCACCAATCCGTTTTTTATAGGGTGATTTTTGAGCCTCCTGCACCCCTGAACATTTTTGCACTTAGTCATTTTTTCATTAAAAACGCATATGCGTTAACGCATGCGTTAACGCAGGTGCCTATATGTGCCATGCGTTAACGCATGCGTTTCCCATAGGGCCCCATGTTAAAAAAACGCATGCGTTTTTTAACTGATGCCAAAAACGTTGCTAGCAACGTTTTTGGCTCAAAAACGGACAGAGCAATGTTTTGAGGTCCAGAAAAAAACAGACAGGGTGTTTATTACATCCAATCCGTTTTTCTGTCAGTTTTTGGACGTAGAAAAAAAAAATGACAAAAATGAAGCCAAAAACGGACCAGGGGCTTATGTGTGACCCCAGCCTTATACTGTCTCTTCTTAAGTGCTGCAAGCTTGATTAAGTATCCTCTCATAGCAGCCTTATGGGTGAACCATAGCGTGTCCGGGGCGACGTCATCTACATCATTTATCTGAAAGAATTCTGTCAGTTGTGAGGATAGAGTATCACAGTTGTCTTGTGAGATTAAGAGTCGTTCAATAAGCTTCCAAGAAGTGAAATGGTTACGTGGAGTAGAGTCCGTAAAGGTCAGGGTGATAGGGGCGTGGTCAGACCATGTGATTAAGTCAATCGTTGAGTTCAGGCAAAGGGGCAGTAGAGAGTCGCTGACTAGTATAAAGTCTATTCGACTGAATGAGCGATGTCGGGGGGAGAAGAAAGAGTAGTCACGTTCAGTACTGTGGTGATATCTCCAGACATCATGAAAATGAAAGGAGTCAATCAGTGGGCTCAAGTCTGTCCTGTATGTTGATGGCGAGGAGCAGTCAAGTGAACGTATTAGGGGGGCATTCAGGTCTCCGGCAATCAGTTTATGACCAGTCATAATAGGAGTAAGAGATTCAAGGGTAGCGCGTATGAAAGTGGTCTGTTTGTGGTTGGGGGCATAGAGGGCAAGTAAGGAGAAGAGAACATCATTCAGTTTACATGTGATTAGTAGGAAGCGGCCCTCTGGGTCCGGGGTAGCAGATATTAATTCAAATGTTAATCTGTGTGAGATCAATATAGCAACTCCCGCTACTTTTTTCTTCGCATTCGCGAAGTATCGATAGGGAAATAGATGAGATTTTATGCGTACATTGTCCTCCTCCAATAAATGAGTCTCTTGCAGAAGGACAACATCCGCTCGAGATTTTCGTAGTTGGTTATATAACAGGGAACGCTTTTGTGGAGAGTTTAAACCATTAACATTCAATGATAAGACAGATATAGCCATAGGTAAATTCTAGAGTAGTTTCAAGCATTGGGTAAAATATAAGCACATCAATGTAACATTTTGTCTGCATGCATCAGTAATGTGGTAGGGAGATAGGGAGGGCAGAAAGGGAGGGAAAAGTAAAGTAAAAAAACAAGACACATTAAACCATAATGCATGCGCTGCAACAGAGGAACGCACATACATCATGGAACAAAACATAGAAGTGAACAGGCTGAACACTGTAGCACCGAGGGAGGGGTCCCAAGCAGAGGGACAGGAGGTCCGAGGACAAAGTTCCCAGGTACTCGCAGTCCAGAAAGTGGGGGGGGGGGGTAGTCCAAACCAAATGGTGAGGGACTAGTACAAAGGGAAAAGAGCGAGGGAGGTAAAATAGTTCGCTCAGTGGGGCAAAACCTCCCTGTATCTCAGGTAGTAACAGAGGGGTGAGAGCTATATAAAAGATTTAAAGAGAGGGAAGGAAAGGAGGGGTTTAGATGGGGGGAGGGAGGGTGCAGTGAGAGAGAGAGAAAAGGAGATATAAGAGCTGGTTTGTAGGGAAGATAAAGGGGGGGAAGAGGAAAGATTCAGGAGATAGAGAGAGGAAGGAAAGAATGATAATTAGTAAGGGTAAATGGGAGAGAAGCGAGAAAGGAAGGAGAAGGAAAATGTAAGAGAATCAAGTGGGTTAAGAAGTAGAGATACGACCTGGGAGGTTTAGGTAAAGGACCAGGAAGGCGGAAGTCCCAGGAGCCACGCCAGCGTTATAAGGTCCAAAATGACTTGTAGCCACATCATCCAGAGAAAGACGAATCCATCACACGATTTTCCATTCCGGATCCACTCTGCGGGGTTTAGAGTCACGCTTGGAAGGTTGTCCTGAGTCCGGTCTTTGAGATGTATTTGGATCTGCAGGGGGAAGCATATCCATGACTTCAGAAGATGTTCTGCTCTCTGGGGGGTTAGGCAGACATATGATGTATCGTCCTTTCTAACAATCAAACGGGGGGGACGACCCCAGCGGTAAGGAATGTCTTTTTCTTGTAGGATTGTGGTGAAAGGCTTGAACGCCCTGCGGGTGGCCAGTGTGGCAGAGGATAGATCCGGAAAGACTTGTATGTCAGAGAACTTCAGAGAGAGGGAGGGGGATGCACGTAGGGCCCGCAGGAACTCCTCTTTAGCCTCATAGAAATGGATCCTAGTCAGGACATCCCTAGGCAGGTCCACACGGATCCCTTTAGGTTTGGGGACTCTGTGAATGCGATCCACTTTCAGATCCCTAAGTTCAAGATCAGGGAGGACCTCTCTCATGAAGTCCTGCAGGAAGTTTCTGAGTTCATCTTGTGGGACAGATTCTGGGATGCCCCTCAGGCGAATATTGTTTTGCCTGTTGCGGTCCTCCAAGTCAGCTTGTTTGGTACATGCTGCACTCATTGTTGTTTGGAGAGCTTCATGCTCATCCCACAGGTCATTGTGGGATTGGATTAATTCGGCCATTTTAGACTCCATAGAGTCTGTGCGGTTTCCCAGGTCTGTCACTTCTCTCCGGAGGTCTGCGACCATAGACCTTATGTCTTCTTGTAATGAAGACCGGAGCTCCGCCAATAAGGTCTTCATTAATGAAAGGGTGACTGGAGTCTCTGGGGGCAACGAGGAGGCCGAGGTCTCCTGTGCTTGCTGGTCCCTGCGCGAGGCGCGCGCAGCCCGAGGAGACTGTGGTGCCATGTTGGAGGAAAGCGCGGGAGCCTGAGGGCCCGAGGAGAAGAAGTCCGAGACCTGTCTTGGTAAGAGGGCCTGTTAGTTCTTGACTTTCCCCATGAGTGCAGGAGAGGATTCTGGAGGGGAGCACAGGGTATCTGCTGGAAATAAGCGATGTGGCAGCTTAAAAATCCGCTTTTGTGGCTCAGGGTCCGGGAGCTCCTGGTTTATGCGACTTGCTCCATCGGCAGTCAAGCCACGCCCCCCTTTAATATTTATTGACATAAAATTTATACTCATTTTATCATATTAAGTAAATCTTCTAAAGAACATTCTCCTTCCAATACCATCTTATATGAAGAAAAATGACCATAACCACTACATAAACAGAAGCTCCACGATAGATCCTCCTTACCAAAAAGCAAAAAAGCAAAAAAAACAAGGAAAAAAAAATCAAAGAAAAACGCACTTAAAAAACAAAACAAAAAAACAAAACAAAAAAAAACCAAAGGAAAATCCAAAAATATCGCTCATAGAGCAATTAACAAACATCAACCCAAGGCTAATCTCATGAGCCCTAGGGAAAGGCCCTGGCCTTCGGGCTAGGGGCAGAAAAAAAAAAATCTGCCAACTCGGGGTCTCGGAGACACTGCCTTGTCTCCAATTAGTGTCTAGAGATCCATCCACAAAGCCTACATCCTCTTCACCTCACAATTTCTTCCAATCATTTATTAATTTTTTCCCTTTCTTTGTTTTAGCGGGGGCAAAAGAAATATTCCATGAATTTAATTTATCTTCTGCTTGTTTTGGGGAGGCACAGATCACAAAGTCATCTTCATAGGATATAAAAAGTTTCGCCGGATTGAACCCCCATTTATATCTAATTTTTTCTTCTCTTAGGGCAGCACATATATGGGCATATTCTCTGCGCTCCGCTAAAGTGGCTACTGATAGATCTGTAAACACCTGAAGCCCTTGAAATTCAGATGGTAACACAGGATTTTTCCTCATTTGTTGTATAAAGGCTTCCCTTGTAGGAAAGCATAATAATCTGACCAATATGTCTCTAGGTAATAAAGGGTCCAGGTGTCTAGGTTTTGGGGTCCTATGAGCTCTTTCAATAAGCAAATCACCTTCGGTTTTATCCAGTAGAACTGCCGAGAGAAATCTAAACATAAAGGGAGCCAACTGATTGTCCTTTATTTCCTCCGGGATACCTCGGATCCTAACATTCTTTCTTCGGGATCTATCCTCTAAGTCATTTAATTTCCCATATACTGCAGAAAGTTCACTTTTTAGAGCTGTATTTTCATCCATCAATGCATTAATAGTTGTAGTATACTCTCCCATTTTAGTCTCCAGATGATCTGTTCTGTCCCCCAGAGAAACCAGATCTTTCTTTAATCCATTCAGCAATTCATACATATCCTCTTTTACTGGAGCCCTCACTATGGCTACAAAGTCATTCATATCTGCTCTTGTCAGTGGAGCTGAACTGCTGGTAGTGCTATTATCATTCAGACTTGGAACAGCCCCACTCCCTCCCTCTTGCTGAAGGTGCTTAATACATAGTTTTGATGCTTTCAGTGTGAATCTACTATTTTCATAGTCATGAAAATACAGAAAACTCTTTGAATGAGAAGGTGTGTCCAAACTTTTGGTCTGTACTGTATGTCTTGATAAGTTTGAGACGATGTAATAAACACACTGAACATTGGGACAAAGTAAGTTCATCTCTCAGGGGATGCTGCTTTGTTACGTTCGTACGAGATCTCCATGATTTTAAGGAGCACACACACAAAGGTCTTATACATCCCATGCTAAATGGCGACAACAAACCTTGCACCTTGAACAGGGACCCGCTAATACAGGACTATGGATTCAACTGCTTTTGCTGTTCTCAGACTGAAAGACAACTGTAGCTGCAGCAAAAAGGTGAGAAAGTTTATCTTATCAAATTCAAGGTTGTATTTCTGTCTTGGATTCGGCCTGTGTTGAGTAAGTTAGCCCCAGGTCAATTAATCTGAATATAGTAAGTGGGTTCATTATTGACAAAGAACCCTGCAGACTTTGTGTGTTGTGTTGAACTTGTGTTAAACATCTGTGTTGCAGTTGTGTGTTGAACTTTGGATGTGGCATTTTACTGGTTGTTGGCTGTAGAATCGGATTTTAGTGGATTGTATTGATGTTGCTTACAGACAAGAGCATCCTGTAAGTACAAAGAAAACCCATATGGTTCCAGCTCCAGATGTGGGGTTGATGATACTCATTTGATAATATAGTCAGGCAAGGAGAGACAGAGTGTAGACCATAGCGACAGGTAAGAGTCCCCACTGGTATGCTGCTCTAGTCCTGCGTGTCCTTGTGAAATAGACAGAAGATGGGTTATTTCTACAATAAGGAAAAGACCATATCAAAAGGTTGGCATCCTCGCTGGTCTTATTTGTATAGTTGTGTATAAAGAGGATGGGTAATATAGATTGCTCAAGGTAGAGTTATTGTCTGCTGTGGGAAAAATAAAGTTAGGAGAGAGATATGTCCAGTAAATGCATAGAGCTTGTTTGCTTAGTGTCTGGGTGCCCATCAGGTGGAAGACGAGGAGGATTTTTGAAAGAATGTATTGTAGGAAAGTTTGTAGCTAGTTTGACAGATGTTGGCTTGTTCAACCGGGTTGAGATGTAGTGGGAAATTTCTAAATGTGTAGCTAAAGGTGAGTTATAGGAAGAAAAACATGGTGATTAGTTTTTGTGTGTTAAAGGATGTAAAAAAGATGGCACCTGACTTCTCTGCCACTCCTAAATTGACTCCCTTCCCTTTACAAGGGTCCTGGAGGGTGGATGTGCTGTTTTATGTAGAAGTAAGAACCCAAATTGGGTGGAAAATTGATATGTATGTAGCCCCACTCCCATCAGCACATAGAAACTGATAAACTTCTCAGTCAGGTTTATTACTTTTGTTAACACATTTGCATACTATAGGGCCCGGAGTCCAATCAAGCCAGTGCAGCCCCACTGGCCAGTGCTCCACATGCCATGCTCCCCAAATGACTATCATGCCTGCACTGAATAGATCTAACACCCCTTCAGGCTCTGCCTTCCAACTCCTCCCCTGGTACAACCAGAATGGATGCAGCAGCCATGTTCCAGTCTTATGCTGCCATCCATGAGTCAATAGGACAATTACTCAGTAAGGGTGGGCAGGTCATCTTAACCCCTGCTGCTGGACCAGAGCCCCCACCCAGACTGCTAGCACCAGACCTCGCATACCAGTCTGGGGGACCCTATATTAATGAGCCCCACAGACTGTGATGCCCCTGGAATCCTAGTGAAATGCTGGCCATGATGAGTAGAATGCCAGACCCTTATATCTTTACAATGCAATTTATTAGAAAGGTGGAGAAAATCAGAAAGGCTTTCTCCTGTTGGTGTAATTTGGAGGTTTTCCTAACTTCAATTCCTGGAAAGCCATCTCTGCTTTCGAAGTCCACTTGGCCATTGATGAATTTGTGCCTTTAAGGAGGTTGGTCAGTGGTGCGGCTATCATGGCAAAGTCCAGTATCAACCACCGATAGTATCTGAGAATCCCCAAAAATGCTCTGCCCTGCTTCATAGAGAGGGGTTGTGGCCAACTCTGGATCGCCTCCACTTTATTCGCTCGTGGCTTGATTTGGCTCTACCAAAAATATAGCCCAAGTACCTGGCTTTCTCCTTTCCTATGGTACACTTTTTTGGGTTTATTGTAAACCCCACCTTCCTCAGTTTATCCAGTACGCCCTGGAACTTCTGCAGGTGACTTCCCCAGTCTGCAGTGAAGATCACAATATCATCCAGATAAGCTGTAGCACACTTCTTATGGCTGGCTAGGATTCTGTCCATGGCCCTCTGGGAGGTGGCCAGAGCTACCTGCAACCCAATTGGCATCCTAGTGTACTAGAAACAACCATCAGGTGTTGAGAAAGCCTTCTTTTCTTGGCATTCTGAGACATGGGTATTTTTTAGTACCCTTTGGTCAGGTCAAGAGTAGTGATATACATTGCTGGTCCTAGCTTCTCAATGAGCTAATAGATAGGGGGCATCGGATAGGCGTCAAATATGGAGACTTCATTCAACTTACGATTAGTCATTGCAAAACTATCTTCTCCATCTGGCTTTGGTAGAAATACAATGGGACTGGACCAGCCACTTTTAGATTCCTCAATTACACCGAGACTCAACATTCTCTTCACTTCTCTCTAAATCACTTCTTGTCAAGATTCAGGTATCCGGTACAACTTCAGGTTGACTCTCACATGTGGTTTAGTCAGAACTTCTTGTTCTACAACCTGCGTACATCCTGATAATTCTGAAAAAAGAGCTTGATTTTGGTAAAACAACTCTTGGCATTGTTGTGTCTGAGTGTCTCCGCCACTGTGACGTCCTTGATGCCAGCTTCCATCTTAGCTACCAGACATGAGGTTTCCACAATTTACCTTTCTTGCCATGTCTTGATCAGGTACCGTGGTACACCTGGTAAGGCTTTCTTCTACCCGGTTGGTGGATCTTGTAGTTCACCTCACCCACTTTTCGAACCACTCCATAGGGTCCTTTCCACTTGAATAGAAACTTGCTTTTGACTGTAGGGATCAACACTAGCACTCGATCGCCAATGCTGAACTGTATCACTCTTGCAGAGCGATTAAAAACTCTTGCCTTTGCTGATTGTACTCCAAGCAGGCTTTCTTTCACGATGAGCATCACCTCTGTCCTGCATCTGGAGCACATGCTCAGTGACGCTCTGTGGTGGTTCACTTCTGTTTTCCAGGTCTCTTTTGCTCTATCCAAGAAACCTCGAGGATGTTGACTAGGATCGGTCTGGCCTGCCGGTGAACTGGGTGTACCCTTTGACACTGCCCACCTCACCCCACATTGTCCCGGGGCTGAACAGAGAAGGCCAGAGGGTTCTCCTATTGAGCTTGTGCTGCTTATCATATTGTTGTGCACTGCACGCTGATATGATTAGTCTCTGCAGTCAGTACAGCAGAGAGACATGATATCCCCACTCTGCCTATGCCTTCTGTCATCGCTTCAGGACTCTGCAGTCTGTGTGCATGCTGGCAGCTCAGTGGATTCTCCAGCACTGGATTATGAAGGATCAGCAGTGTAGTAAGTAGTGTTTTTTTTAAATGCACAGTGGCTTAGCATGGGGACATATACAAGGGCCCTGGATGGGGACATATACCAGGGGCTCCGGATGGGGACATATACCAGGGGCCCAGGATGTGGACATATACCAGGATCTCAGGATGAGGACATATACCATGGGCCCAGGATAAGGACCTATACCAGGGGCCCAGGTTGGGAAATATATAAGGGGCTCAGGATGAGGACATATACCAGGGGATGAGGATGGGGACAAATACCAGGGGCCCAGGATAGGGACAAATACCAGAGGCCCAGGATAGGGTCACATATGAGGGGCTCAGGATGGGGACATATATCAGGGGCCCAGGATGGGGACATATACCAGGGACTTAAGATGGGGAAATATAATAATAATAATATGTATTCATTTATATAGCTATTAATTCCATAGCACTTTACATACATTTGCAACACTGTCCATATTGGTGTTCACAATATAAACATCCTATCAGTATGTATTTGGACTGTTGGAGGAAATGGAGTGCCCAGAGGAAACCCATGCAAACATGGGGAGAACATACAAACTCCTTGCAGGTGTTGTCCTTCGTGGGAATTGAACCTCAGCCAATAATTATAATTTATCCAGAATGTGGAAGATGTAGCTATAAATAATATCTGATTACAAAGCCAAAGCAATACTCAGACCCAAAACATTAGTATGGATCAATAACCTAATACATAGCCAATGTGGCTGTATACTATAGTGGAAATCAAAGTTAGTAGAGTGCTATAGTGCTTACAGTAATGGAAATACACCAAATAAGTACATACAGAAATCCATAGGTGAGGTAACACTGTACAGATAGATTACTGTATACCCTATATATAAGCAGCACAGCTATTGAATCCTACTTGGCAAACATAAATCAATATATAAATCTACATCTATATACATATATACCACAATGTAGAAAGGTATAGATGAATGGTACAAGGAACCAACAGAGGTCACTACACATATAGCCCATTACATATACAATTACAATACCACAATATGTAATGCAGCAGAGGCATAGGATAGACCACAACCGGCGTCTACATCACTCTATAGACATAGCCTTATGCACAAGCACAAGTCCAAATGGACACAAGGAGGAAAGCTGAAGTGTACATTGCTACCACGCAGTATCAGCACTGTCTATAGATCAACCAAATGAGACCAATGCACCGGGTATGTGGAACAGCAAAAGTTAGTCTATGACGAAACAAAGCACCCTGCTGCTGAAAGGAACCAAGCGCTAACAAACCAAAGATAGAGGACCCATATTTACCTCAGCGTCACTGTCAGGAAAAGAACCCGCCCAACATATGTTTCGGTAGGATACCTTCATCACGGGGCGTGTGTGAGTGGAGAGGAAGTGTGTCTTAAAAAGGCCGCCAAGCCAATCACTGTCCTGGAGACTGATTATGCTGCCGTCGCCTCACGGTTGTCATGGTGATGAGGCAGCACGGCGGCGTCAAATCACGTGAATTGTCACCTGATCCCTGATCACTATGGGAACAGACGCCATCGCATCACCCGCCCACCGCAACCAATGAGCGGCAATACAGCACAGACCAGGAGAGCACATAATGCTGGAAAACAAGTGCGATGCTATAAAATTTACCAACAATCCACTAAGGCTAACTTAAGTAGTAGATTGTAGTCAATATATATAACCCATATATGCCACCATAGGACCCAAGTTATATAATATAACAATTACTCATATTATTACATCCAATTCACCAGGCATATAAATATAATTCATAGCTGGTCATAAGATGGCATTAACTATAACAATAGAATAACAGATCTAAGGAGTATAGATATATATACAGATGTAAATATCACAAGCACATTATACATATATCCAGTTGCATAGGTGCAAGTGTCAAAAGATATCGAATTATATACAATGTACATAATATAGCTATCAATCAATTTGCATAAAGAGTGCAGAACAGATTAAAAAGATGTCATTAGATTTAACATTAAGATGGCTAATATAAGAAGCACATATGCATATATATATATATACACACTCACGGTTATTCATCCCATGTACCGTATTTTTCGCACTATAAGGCACACCGGATTATAAGGCGCACCCTCAAAAAATGACTTTTAAGCCGTCTTGGTCCATATATAAGGCGCACCGGATTATAAGGCGCATCATATTACCATAAAAAAAAAAAAGCTCAGACTGTAAGTCAAACTTTATTCAACTTTTTAACGATAACTCTCAACTTGCCAATACCAGTACATTTACTTTTCAGTTCATTCATCCAGCAAAAATCCATCAAATTCTTCATCTTCAGTATCGGAGTGTAACAGTTGTGCGATTTCGGCATCAAGCATGCTCGGGTCCCCCTCATCATTATCTGAGTCGGTCTCGTTGCCGATGCTTAGCTCTTCAGTGATGATTCCAGCTTTCCTGAAAGCTTGGATGATACTGGAGACTGATACCTTCTCCCAGGCATCCACGATCCACTTGCACATAGTGCCATAGCTCGCCCGGCGTTGCCTGCCCGTGTTGGTGAATGTGTGGTCACCTTCTGTCATCCACTGCTCCCATGCAGCGCGCAATTTAACTTTAAATGACCTGTTGACGCCTATATCTAGTGGCTGGAGCTCTTTGGTTAAGCCACCTGGAATGACGGCAAGCTCAGAATTAGTTTTCTTCACTTGGGCTTTGACATTATCGGTCACATGGGCGCGCATAGAGTCATAGACCAATAGGGATGGGGATCTGTGAAAAAAGCCATCCGGTCTCTTGACATAGACCTCCCTCAGCCACTCACTCATCATCTCCTCGTCCATCCAGCCCTTTGGGTTAGCCTTGATGATGACACCAGCAGGAAAATTTTCTTTTGGGATAGTCTTCCTCTTGAAAATGACCATGGGTGGTAGTTTATGGCCATTAGCCTGACAGGCGAGAACTACAGTGAAAGATGACTTCTCGTTTCCTGTAGTGCGTATAGATACCGTACTGGTCCCTGTTTTCTCAACAGTACGTTTTACAGGGATGTCGAAAGTGAGGGGGACCTCATCCATGTTAGTGATGTGTTCTGGTTGGATATTCTTTTCATTTATTTTGGTTATACAGTAGGTGCGGAAAAGGGCCAGCTTCTCTTCATAATCCTTTGGCAGTTGCTGGCAGACAGTAGTTCTGGCGCGGATGGAGAGATTACGTCTTTTCATAAAACGAAAGCACCATGAAGGACCTCCTTGAAAGTCGGTGATCTCCATGTCGCGTGCTAACGCTATGGCTTTGAGTCGAATAGAGACAGTGGAGATGCTTCTAGCTGCGTTTCTCTGTTCGATAACCCACTCTTCTATTTTGTCCTCCAAATGTGGCCATCTTGCTTTGTTTCCTCTGAAACTCAGTTTGGTCTTCTTTACCTGGCGTAGGGCATCTTCTTGTTTCCTCCACTTACGCACCATAGATTCATTAATGTTGAATTCTCTCGCAGCTGCTCTATTTCCATGCTCTTCTGCATGACGTACAGCTTTAAGCTTAAAATCTGCATCATAAGCATGTCTCTTAACAGGAGGCATTTTTGGGGTAGTAGATATGCTGAAACACAGATATTCCACGGGGCTCCTGTGGACAGAGCTGTATGTAGCACCGCAAGGACTCCGGGGGACCAGGTTCTGTAGTGCTGTGGAGATAACAGAAGGAGAGCTTCTGTATACAAGTGCACACAACCAATTGCAGGTGAAAAAGTTTACGGTACGGTACATTTCTTGGTGAAAAGACAACAAAACCTTGATGTACAGTACCTCTGTAGACCCCCTCCCATCCTCCAATATCCCTCTGTAGCCCCCCATCACCCTCCAGTATCCCTGTGTAGCCTCCCATCACCCTCCAGCATCCCTGTGTAGCCTCCCATCACCCTCCAGCATCCCTCTGTAGCCTCCCATCACCCTCCAGCATCCCTCTGTAGCACCCCACCACTCTCCAGTATCCCTGTGTAGCCTCCCATCACCCTCCAGCATCCCTCTGTAGCCTCCCATCACCCTCCAGTATCCCTATGTAGCCTCCCACCACCCTCCAGCATCCCTCTGTAGCACCCCACTACCCTCCAGCATCCCTGTGTAGCCTCCCATCACCCTCCAGCATCCCTCTGTAGCTCCCCACCACCCTCCAGTATCCCTGTGTAGCCTCCCATTACCCTCCAGCATCCCTCTGTAGCCTCCCATCACCCTCCAGCATCCCTCTGTAGCACCCCACCACCCTCCAGTATTCCTGTGTAGCCTCCCATCACCCTCCAGCATCCCTCTGTAGCCTCCCATCACCCTCCAGCATCCCTCTGTAGAACCCCACCACCCTCCAGTATCCCTGTGTAGCCTCCCATCACCCTCCAGCATCCCTCTGTAGCACCCCACCACCCTCCAGTATTCCTGTGTAGCCTCCCATCACCCTCCAGCATCCCTCTGTAGCCTCCCATCACCCTCCAGCATCCCTCTGTAGCACCCCACCACCCTCCAGTATCCCTGTGTAGCCTCCCATCACCCTCCAGCATCCCTCTGTAGCCTCCCATCACCCTCCAGTATCCCTATGTAGCCTCCCACCACCCTCCAGCATCCCTCTGTAGCACCCCACTACCCTCCAGTATCCCTGTGTAGCCTCCCATCACCCTCCAGCATCCCTCTGTAGCTCCCCACCACCCTCCAGTATCCCTGTGTAGCCTCCCATCACCCTCCAGCATCCCTCTGTAGCCTCCCATCACCCTCCAGCATCCCTCTGTAGCACCCCACCACCCTCCAGTATTCCTGTGTAGCCTCCCATCACCCTCCAGCATCCCTCTGTAGCCTCCCATCACCCTCCAGCATCCCTCTGTAGAACCCCACCACCCTCCAGTATCCCTGTGTAGCCTCCCATCACCCTCCAGCATCCCTCTGTAGCACCCCACCACCCTCCAGTATTCCTGTGTAGCCTCCCATCACCCTCCAGCATCCCTCTGTAGCCTCCCATCACCCTCCAGCATCCCTCTGTAGCACCCCACCACCCTCCAGTATCCCTGTGTAGCCTCCCATCACCCTCCAGCATCCCTCTGTAGCACCCACCACCCTCCAGTATCCCTGTGTAGCCTCCCATCACCCTCCAGCATCCCTGTGTAGCCTCCCATCACCCTCCAGTATCCCTATGTAGCCTCCCACCACCCTCCAGCATCCCTCTGTAGCACCCCACCACCCTCCAGTATCCCTTTGTAGCCTCCCATCACCCTCCAGCATCCCTCTGTAGCTCCCCACCACCCTCCAGTAGCCCTGTGTAGCCTCCCATTACCCTCCAGCACCCCACACAGTCAGACACACACACACACACACTCAGACACACACACATACACACACATACACACTCAGACACACACACACACAAACTGATTTTTACTTTTTATACTGGTACTTTTGCTTACTGTACTGTGTGGCAAGGCACTCTCAGCGCTGGAGCCCTCAGCAAATCACAGCGCTGGAGCCCACAGCCAATCACAGCGCTGGAGCCCACAGCCAATCACAGCGCTGGAGCTCACAGTCAATCACAGCGCTGGAGCCCTCAGCCAATCAGAGGCTATGGGCTGACGTCAGCTGGCCTCGGATTGGCTCAAGGCTCCTGGGCGGAGCTGTGATTGGCTGATGGGCTCCTGGGCTCCTGGGCTGTGAGCGCGCGCAAAACAGCGGCGGCACCGGACACCGGACAGCGGGGACGGCGGCTGGTGATCGCGTCCCCACACAGTGATGCGAGGCAGGCACCGGCACCAGCATGGATGGCGGGGACGGTGGCTGGTGATCGCGTCCCCGCACAGTGATGCGAGGCAGGCACCGGCACCAGCATGGATGGCGGGGACAGCGGCTGGTGATCGCGCCCCTGCACAGCGATGCCAGGCAGG
Source organism: Allobates femoralis (assembly GCA_033576535.1). NCBI lineage: Eukaryota > Metazoa > Chordata > Amphibia > Anura > Aromobatidae > Allobates > Allobates femoralis. Next base: position 205,491,226 of record JARQOC010000006.1, read on the forward strand.
CACCAGACAAAGGGGGATGACGGCACAAAGGTATGCCTTATTTTCTGGGGGGTGCCAAATATTTGCAGGCAAATGGCACCCCCTTAGCACTCTTTATATACTACGTACCTAAATTTTCCTGGGAAAAATCCGTATATAAGGCGCACTGCACTATAAGGCGCACCTATGATTTCTGGGAAAATCTTAGTCTTTTAGGTGCGCCTTATAGTGCGGAAAATACGGTACATATATATAGCTACCTAGTCATAGCAACTAAATATATATACTAGTATAGGTTATAAAATATCAACAAATTACAAAAGGAAAATATATTGAAGTCTTGATAGAAGTTATCTTCACCATATCCTGTATGAATTCATTCACTCGAATGGGATTAGAAGCATTAAACCATTACTTGGGGCCTAATAAAATCAAGAATATAAAAATAAACATAAAATCAAAACACAATTTTCTGACAATTAAATAAATGGAATAAAGCTGAGGTTTTCATTAAGACCTTTAGGTTGGACCCTTTGTAGTGTCCAGATCAATTTACTCTCTTTTTGTGCAAGACGTTTGCTAACGCTACCACCCCTTACATCCATTTCCAGTAAGTCGATACCCTTGACCCTCAACAATCTGCTGTCACAATTATGGTGATTGTAAAAATGTCTAGGTATCGTCTTAAGTGTATTAACATCGGTAGTATCAGCAGCTGCTTCAATGCCCAAAATATGCTCACGTACTCTCACTTTGAGTTGACGTGTAGTGAGTCCGATTTAGATTTTTGGGCAAGGACAGGATGCTAAATAAATAACATTCCTGGATGTACATGAAATCCTGTGCTGAATTTTGAATGTTTTAGTACCTGATGAATTAACAAATTCTTTACTTCGGTCAATATTCGGGCAAGCAACACAGCTGCCACAAGGACTACACCCAACAGATTTGGTATACTGATCCAGAAATGTTACTTTATCAGTCCCCTTATAGTGGCTGCAAACTAGCAAATCACGGAGATTTCTAGACCTCCGAGCACTGGGCACCGGCAGATGTTACTGGGCACCGGCAGATGTTAAACGATACACGGTACAGTCCGGTATACCGGGTGTCTGTTGCCAGTTCAAGGTCCCCTTATGGAGTCTCTAGATGTTCTCTCTCTTTGTCTTTCAGGGTCTACTTTACTCTTCTCTGTCTTTACCACCCTCGCAGAACTTTCCCGCCAATCCTACGGTCTGTAGCTAGTAGGCAAGGTTTGTGCCTTACTGGTACGGACAGGAGCAGCAGGAGTGCACTATTTCTCCTGCCACCGGAATTCGGCCCTTTTTCCTCTAGTGTCGTGAACTGGTTTCAGTCCTGAGGGGTGAGATGCCCTTGTGGCGCTAACGGCAACCCGTTGATGTTGGGCCCGCAGCTCGTCGGTTTGCGGCCAGAGGTGAACTCCTGACCGCCACGGCTTCCCGTGCTGCCAGTGTTTCCCCAAATGTGACCAGCCAGCTCCAACCAGTCCTGGTCCATTTCCTTCTGTCCTGGGCCCCCACTTAAAGATGGGGATCCCTCCTGTCAGCAGCCTGCCAGGCACATCCTATCCGGCTGCCTTCCCAGCACTTTCTGAGGTAAACTGTCACTCACTCTTACTACTTCTTCACTGACTTAGGCTTCACCCCCTCTTGGGACCTACTAATTTACCAGTCACCCCCCCTATACTAGGTGGCCTAGTCCTGTGTGTTGGGTGTAACATGAGACTCCACAGGTTAAACCCTGAACTGACAACTTACACGGATAACACATTTGTTGTCACAGTGTAATACTTCCCTGTGGTGCCTAGCCAGAGGGGGCGCCACAAAGTATTATTGGTCACTATGTAGTGGCATTATGTGCTCTGGTCATGGTGTGGCGGTAGTTATCTCTTTTATGTAATAATAATAATCTTTATTTATATAGCGCAAACATATTCTGCAGCTCTTCACAATTCAGAGGTTCATGTTCAAACAATAATAGGAAACAGTTATCAGAAAATACAATACAATACAAAATACAATGCAAAGCATAATACAATAATACAATTAATTATAATTAAAGCAAAATGATGACAACCCTGCTCATAAGAACTTACAATCTAATAATTAGGTGGGTTGACACAAAGTACAGGTGCTTATTTACAATGATGGCATAGTCAACTTGAGGAGATGGGGAACAGATAGGAGCAGCATAAGTGGCCACCAACCATTATTTGTGATGCATGTGAGACTGGTGGAGCGGATAGGCTATGTCTAAGTGACTTGGACTAGGGATCATGATATGCTGCCCTAAAAAGATGCGCTTTTAGGGTTCGCCTGAAACTATGTAAGTTATAGATAGACCTTATTTCTTGGGGTAGAGCATTCCAGAAAATTGGCACAGCTTGAGAGAAGTCTTGGAGCCGGGAGTAGGAGGTTTGGATTAATGCAGAAGTGAGTATAAAGTCACTTAAAGGGGGAAAAGAACGGTGGGGAGATAGACAGAGATGAGGGTGGAGAGGTAGGGAGGTGCTGCACTGTAAAGAGCTTTGTGGGTGAGAACAAGCAGTTTGAATTGGATCCTATAGTGTATAGACAGCTAGTGCAATAACTGGCATAGAGCAGAAGCATCTGAGTAACGGTTATCTAGATAGGTGATCCTGGCTGCTGCATTATGGATGGACTGGAGAAGGGAGAGTCTAATGTGGGGGAGGTCAATTAAAAGACAATTACAATAGTCAAAGCGGGAGTGAATCAGGGCCACAGTGAGGGTTTTCGTGGTTTCTAAGGTGAGAAAGGGGCGAATTCTAGAGATGTTCTTCAGGTGCAAGCGGCAAGAGTAGGCAAAAGATTGTAAATATGGGGTGAATTGGTTAACCAATATCCCATTTAGTTTTATGTTTATCATATAAAAAACTTTTTGCACTTTTTTATCTTATCCAGGATGCAGTTGGGCCCCTAGGGGCACCATTCATCTAGTGGTGCAGAAGTATTGTACTGTGCAGCCCAATGCTCAGGCAGCAGAGCGGTTGGCTAGCTTTCAGACACTCTGCATCATATGTATCAGTGTGAATGGTGCTCTATGCAGGCCCATTGTATGCATGGCAAGTCGCCTCCCACACTTTGCTGGTTGAGATGATTTATTAGCCTGCACCTGGGCTTGCTTCACATTTGGGCTCTCACTGTATCCTGTAAGTGCATTTGATTTCTGTTTTTGGCATGGATGGTAAGGTTTTTTGATGCTGCTTATTCTCTAGTAGTTTTTGTAAATATAGGGTGAAGGAAGGATCAGAGTCAAACATAACACCCAGACAGCGAGCCTGCTGCCTAGGTGTTATCGTGGCGCTGCACACTGAGAGAAAGATGTCAGATTCAGGGAGGTTAGTGGAGGAGTTTCAGATAGAGAGCGGACATGATATTGGAAACTGCGGTTAGACAGTCATTGGTGTTCTTTATTAGAGTGAGAGTAAGGTCAGGGGAACAACTGTATAGTTGTGTGTCATCAGCATAAAGATGGTACTGAAAGCCAAATCTGCTGATGGTCTGTCCAATCGGGGCCATGTAGAGAGAGAAGAGAAGAGGTCCAAGGACTGAACCCTGAGGGACCCCAATAGTGAGAGGAAGAGAATAGTCGGGACAGCGACAGGGATAAGTATAATTATGTATTCCTTTACAGGTTTACGGCAGCAAGGGGGAACCCCTGTATACCGATGGGGGGGGCTGTATACTACCACTGGGGCTGCGGTATAAACCTCTGGGGCTGCTGTATACTACCACTGGGGCTGCTGTATATACCTCTGGGGCTGCTGTATACTACCACTGGGGCTGCTGTATACTGCCACTGGGGCTGCTGTATATACCTCTGGGGCTGCTGTATACTACCACTGGGGCTGCTGTATATACCTCTGGGGCTGCTGTATACTACCACTGGGGCTGCTGTATACTACCACTGGGGCTGCTGTATACTACCAATGGGGCTGCTGTATACTACCTCTGGGGCTGCTGTATATACCTCTGGGGCTGCTGTATACTACCAGTGGGGCTGCTGTATACTACCACTGGGGCTGCTGTATATACCTCTGGGGCTGCTGTATATACCTCTGGGGCTGCTGTATACTACCACTGGGGCTGCTATATATACCTCTGGGGCTGCTATATACTACCACTGGCGCTGCTGTATATACCTCTGGGGCTGCTGTATACTACCACTGGGGCTGCTGTATATACCTCTGGGGCTGCTGTATATTACCACTGGGGCTGCTGAAAATACCTTTGGGGCTGCTGTATACTACAACTGGGGCTGCTGTATATACCTCTGGGGCTGCTGTATACTATCACTGGGGCTGCTGTATATACCACTGGGGCTGCTGCTGTATACTACCACTGGGGCTGCTGCTATATATACCACTGGGGAGGCTGCTGTAACACTGCTGGGGCCTGTATATGACTCACCGCGGCCGGCTGACTCCGGTTGATACAGGCGATTCTTCTCCTTCCTTGTCACGGGTGGACCGCGCCTGCCGGTAGTGGGGCCCGGTGTAGTGCAGATCAAAATTGAAGACGTCTTACGGGAACAGATTAAGGGCTTTTAATTTGTTTTCTTCGTGACGCCACCTATGAGTAGATTCGGTAAGGGCTACCGACGCTGCGGAACCCCCGGGGGATGGACAGCAGCAAGATGTTACGCTCCCCACAGGCTGAGCGGTGATCCCCGGGGGCTGGAGCTGCTCAAGATGTTGTGCGGCAGCTGCGGTTACCTTAGTGTGCGGACGGATAGTTCATAAGGAGACACGGACACAGATAGTCTCTGCAACGAGTCTTTACTGTAACCAGCAGGCAGTACATGGCTTACAGTGGTTGAGTAGTAGACCGGGTGGACTCAGCAGTGATAGTGTTCCTCAGAGATCCGCAGTGTTCCTCCATTCTACCTACTTAGTTCCTTCTTTTTGTGCCAGCGTCGCCCAGGAATACCAGATCGGGTACGGGGAGGCTGCTTCAATGCCCTATCCATGATGTACGTTCTGGATGCTTTGGGGAGCCTTGTATCCCTCAGTGGGTACACCGCTGGTTAGACGACTGGAAACTGGCTGGTGGTGGGGTGCTCCTATAAAGCTGCTCCTCCACGGGGCTGGTTCGCGTGGCAGAGGTGAACTGCTGCCAGCTTCGGTACCAGTGAACCGGCTGTAAGTTGTGGGCACGGGAGTCTTTTGGGAACCCGTGTAGAAATGCCCTTTCCCGGTGGTTAAGGCCTCAGGTGCTGACACCCGACCGGTGACGGCCCAGGGGCCCGCACGGGGTGCGGAGCCCCCGCTCCTCTCCAAGTTCTAGTCTGCTCTTGTCAGGTTCTAGATTCTGTCTCGACTGTCTAGATTATTGTGTGTTCTACTACACTACCCTAACACTCCACCCACCAGGACCTAGGATTGGTCCCCTGTTCTAGGTGTTGTATGTTGGGTTGGATCTCAGAGTTAACTATTGCACTGCTTTGTCAGAGAATATTGCGGCTGCAATACTCCCTTGTGACGCACTCGTTGCGGGGCGCCACACTCCCCCTTGGTTAAATCAGCTTGTCCCCAAGCGTCAAACTACTCACATTACAGAGGTTTTTGCATTTTTATACATATATGACACACTTTTATTAAAATAGAAAACAGGTAAAGGTATGCTTTGGTGACATAAGCAAAGAAACAGGTAATCACTTTGTGCGGACCCAGCGTGCGGTCGGCTGTCCTTTAAACTAGAGTCCAGGCTGTAGCCGCAAGATCACACAGTCAATGATTAACGGGAACAGAGTCATTGAGGAAGTTCAAGTTTTAAAGTCACTGGCTCTGAGGGTGATGGCGCACCCGGATAGCGAACCACCCATCTGCACAAGCATAGCGCTCGTAGGTGATTATATCGCCCCGGTATAGGTCGCGATCGGGATGTCCTCTTGGCAAGTTGGACTCAACGTCCCGGCGCCCCACAAACACCTCCTCATTCAAACCCACCTCCCAAGCGAACCCCCACCCGGTATTTAAGTTAAAGGTGGAAATTCTACCTTCACGGCGGAGTTCATCAGGCAGCGGCGGCTGGCGGCGAGCCTCGGCACGGGCCTCCATGTTGGCGCGTTCTCTGGCTTGCCACTCCTCTCGTCGTCTCTGGCGTACATTTCCGTCGTTACGGCTCGGGGTGTAGAGATGAGTAACGGAGCTGGTGGTTTGGCGGGAAGCTTGAACTTGGCGGGCTGTCTGTATCGGCACCCGGTGGAACGGCACAGGGGAAGGTGTCGGCAGTGCACCCGACCAGTGTACCCGAGCTGTATGCCCGGTAGGAAGTTCCTTGTTGTCTCCCCAAGCGAACCCGGTGTCGAAATCCTCAGCGGTGCTGTGGGTCTCGTCGTCATCCTCTCCGACCTCTTCCTCGATGACCACATCAGGCTGCTCGATGATGAAAGACGTGGAAGGTAGTTCTGTTGTACAATGGGGCGGTGGTGCTGCGGATCCTTCCGTAGGGACGTCCTGCAGGGCTTCCAGGCTGCCTGCCTCTTCATCTGTTTCCGCAGGTAGAGGTGTTTCAATCCCGGTTACCCGGTAGGCCTCGGCAATGGCAAGGGAAGCCTCCGGTACGGGGATAAAACAGGCGACTGTCTCTGTAGTGGTGAAACATGTCGCGGGTTCCTCAGTGGGAACCTGGTAGAGATCGAGTTCTTCCTTGGAGCGTGTTATGAGCTCCGGCTCAAGAACGGGATCGGTTGCGATATTGGTCGCTGGAACGGGTCGAGTTGCGGCCTCCACCGGAATGACGCAGTCTATTGGCTCTGGTGACGGAGCAGGACAGGTGGTAGGCGAGGGTGAGGCGGTCGAGAAGCTGGTGACGTCGTCTGGGCTTGGAGAAGCTGTACCCGATCGGCTCTGCTGCATCACATGGTGTAGTCGTCTGCCTAGGGTCGCGCTCCAGCTACGGATCGTCCATTCCACTGTCTCTAGTAACCGCACCCGGAGGTCTTGTAGAGCCTCTAGCCAGAAGTCGGGACTGCCGTCTATGGCAAGGGCAGGATCCGGACCCGGTTGGCTGATGGCTGCTCTGGTCTCCGCCTCGACCTCCCGCATCAGGTCTTGGAGTCTCATGCTGGCCATTCTTCTTGGAGGGAAACCACACCCGTTCAACCGGTAAGACGTTCTGGTTGAGCTGGTGAAGATGTCTTCTCTCTCCGTCGGTGTGTCTATGACACTCCCATTTCCTCTGGGCTTTTGTAGTCCAATCGTGGGAAAAGTCTTTGGGGTCCGCCCCCATGGTTGATTCGAGCAATCAGGGCGGACAAAGAGTTTGGCGCCTTTTGTCTTTGGCCCTCCCACAATGAGGGGGGGGTTGACTCACTCCTGGGCTTCACGTGGCGGCTTCTTGTGGCGGGAGCGCCATCTTGGGCGCCATCTTGACCCAATGGTGTAAAGGCGGGAAAGTTCTTTTAGGGACGAACAAAGTCCAATTGTAGACAATAAAGTCCAGTTTAAGCACAATATACCCGTTGGGTAACGGGCCTGCTCGTATCCTGTTCGTGACGCCATTTTCTGACTCACCGCGGCCGGCTGACTCCGGTTGATACAGGCGATTCTTCTCCTTCCTTGTCACGGGTGGACCGCGCCTGCCGGTAGTGGGGCCCGGTGTAGTGCAGATCAAAATTGAAGACGTCTTACGGGAACAGATTAAGGGCTTTTAATTTGTTTTCTTCGTGACGCCACCTATGAGTAGATTCGGTAAGGGCTACCGACGCTGCGGAACCCCCGGGGGATGGACAGCAGCAAGATGTTACGCTCCCCACAGGCTGAGCGGTGATCCCCGGGGGCTGGAGCTGCTCAAGATGTTGTGCGGCAGCTGCGGTTACCTTAGTGTGCGGACGGATAGTTCATAAGGAGACACGGACACAGATAGTCTCTGCAACGAGTCTTTACTGTAACCAGCAGGCAGTACATGGCTTACAGTGGTTGAGTAGTAGACCGGGTGGACTCAGCAGTGATAGTGTTCCTCAGAGATCCGCAGTGTTCCTCCATTCTACCTACTTAGTTCCTTCTTTTTGTGCCAGCGTCGCCCAGGAATACCAGATCGGGTACGGGGAGGCTGCTTCAATGCCCTATCCATGATGTACGTTCTGGATGCTTTGGGGAGCCTTGTATCCCTCAGTGGGTACACCGCTGGTTAGACGACTGGAAACTGGCTGGTGGTGGGGTGCTCCTATAAAGCTGCTCCTCCACGGGGCTGGTTCGCGTGGCAGAGGTGAACTGCTGCCAGCTTCGGTACCAGTGAACCGGCTGTAAGTTGTGGGCACGGGAGTCTTTTGGGAACCCGTGTAGAAATGCCCTTTCCCGGTGGTTAAGGCCTCAGGTGCTGACACCCGACCGGTGACGGCCCAGGGGCCCGCACGGGGTGCGGAGCCCCCGCTCCTCTCCAAGTTCTAGTCTGCTCTTGTCAGGTTCTAGATTCTGTCTCGACTGTCTAGATTATTGTGTGTTCTACTACACTACCCTAACACTCCACCCACCAGGACCTAGGATTGGTCCCCTGTTCTAGGTGTTGTATGTTGGGTTGGATCTCAGAGTTAACTATTGCACTGCTTTGTCAGAGAATATTGCGGCTGCAATACTCCCTTGTGACGCACTCGTTGCGGGGCGCCACATATATACCACTGGGGAGGCTGCTGTATACCACACTGCTGGGGGCTGTATACCTGTGCTGGGGTCCACCCTCGGCTTATACACGAGTCAATAGGTTTTCCCAGGTTTTGGGGGCAAAAGTAGAGGGGTCGGCTTATACACAGGTCGGCTTATACAGGAGTATATACGGCGTAAATGGCGTAAATGGCGTCCGGAGCGCTGTTTAGAAGATCCGGGCGGCCAGTAGTGTTAATGCGAGCGGTGCATTTCCGGTCCGGCGTCACCTGGTACTTCCGGTGCGCACTGCGGTGCGCTCCACCTCCTCCCCGGCCGGCGGTGACTGGCAGCAGAGCAGAGCGCAGGATGGCTCCGGCGCTGGACAGGCCCGGACACTGGGGGCCGCCGACCTCCACCCTGGACTGGTGCGAGGAGAACTACGCCGTGTCCTACTACATCGCCGAGTTCTGTGAGTGCCCAGTGCACTGTCTGTATGATATATACTGTATATGATGTGTGTATGATAGATACTGTGTGTATGATATATACTGTGTATACTGTGTGTATGATATATACTGTGTATACTGTGTGTATGATATATACTGTGTATACTGTGTGTATGATATATACTGTGTATACTGTGTGTATGCTATATACTGTGTGTATGATATATACTGTATATACTGTGTATGCTGTATATATATATATATATATATATATATACTGTGTGTATGTTATATACTGTGTGTATGATATACTGTATATACTGTGTGTATGATATATACTGTATATATTGTGTATGCTGTATACATATATACTGTGTATGATATACCGTATATACTCGCGTATAAGCCGAGTTTTTCAGCCCAAAAATTGGGCTGAAAAGTCCCCCCTCGGCTTATACGCGAGTATATACCCAGTGATAGTATACAGCCGCCCGCCCGCCACCCCCATCAGTATACAGGTTCCCCCATCAGGATCCAGGGCCCCCCTCCTTGCTCCGCAAAACCTGCAAAGTAAAATCATTATACTTATCACTGTCCTGTTGCCGCCGTCCCCGCCGCTGCTATCGCGATCCCCGGCTTCATCCGGCTTCTTCCGGCTTCCTGTGGTCGCAGGCAATGACGTCATTGCGTGCGCCGACCACAGGAAACCGGAAGACGCTGGAAGAAGACGGGGAGTGCGATGGCAGCGGCGGGGACGGCGGCGACAGGACAGTTAGAGAGTGGGTTACCTGACTCCTGCCGGACTCTTGCCATCACTAACTGCATCCACTTAGCAACAGTGCCACTTTGCATAAGGTACCACATGTGCTGCACCCCACACACATGCACCCCTTAGAATAACTCTAAATTTATACTATGGTAATTAGGTGAGGGGGATTGTGGGAAGTCAGTTGATCTAGGTAATTAACAGCTGCACCTCACAGCAGGGGATAAATAGCAGATGATCAAACGCCTCCACTCAGATCTAGCATTATGCCAAGGCAGCTTCATACAGTCACATCCAGACCCGTAGAGTTCCTGCCGCCCTAGGCACTGTCAGCGGTGCCCCCCCCCTCGTCGCTCCACATCCCCCATCGCACCACGCCCCCCCGTCGTGCCATGCCCCCGTTGTGCCACTCCCCCCGTTGTGCCACGCCCCCCATCGTGCCACCCCACCCCCCCCGTCGTACCACGCCACCCGCAGACAGACTGCTTTGAATACAAAAAATAATAAAATCTTTTAATGATTTTAATTTGTTTATGTGCAAAAGGCAACAATAAGGTGATAAATCATCTTTTGGATGGTTAGGGATAAGCTAGCAAGGTGCGGAGCAGTGATAGGAGGGGCTAAAAGGAGCCGAGAGGTTCCCATTATGGTTGGAGTAGTGGATGGTTGCTAGATGACCACCACTGTGTCCCAAAAAGGCTGTGACATCAGCAAGGAGGTGGCAGTCATGTTTTGGGTCGTAATCATGTGGAGAGAGCTAGTTTGCCCCTATAGGGTCCATGAAGGAGTGAAAAGGACCACGGCAAAGTATATATACTTTTAGACTGACCACTTTTTTTTCTTCGTACATCCCCATGCATGACAATGCACCATCTCTTGGTACAAAGCATACCCCTGAGTAATTGGCTGCTATGGACATAAAAGTAGAGAAAACCATGGTGTGGCCACCAGTCTCCCCTGATCTCAGCCCTATTGAGAAACTTGGAAGTACCTTTAAGCAAAAAAAATCTAAGATGCTGTAAGACCTTAACCGTCAAACCAGCAGCTCTGGGAGTCAATTATGACATCCTGCAAACAAATGCAATCTTAAAACATCCAAAACCTGACAAATTCAATAAATGCAATATTTGTGAAGGTGATATCAAAGAAAGGCGATATACAATATGAGACATACTGGTAGGATGTTTACATTGTGAGCCCCTATGGGGACAGTGTTGATGATGTATGTGACGTGCTGTGGAGTTCATAGTGTAATATAAATGTAAAAAAATATTTCTTCATATGTCATCACAATACCAGGATCTGAAGATCTTCTATTTCGAGGACAGGGGCTCTCTGATGCCATGTCGCTGCCTGTCTCGCTGTCTTCCTCTTTTGACACTGCAGTGTGGTGGACAAGAGAGCATTAACTGGTTAATAACAAGAAGTATGGTGTGTGTACTAACTAAGCCATAAACCCTCCCCATACCATGAAGTATGGAGTATGTACTAACTAAGCCATAAACGCCCCCCATACCATGTCCAGCAGACATTGTAGGATTACTATATGGATTTTATTATTAGGGTAGGGACACACTGGCGTGAAACTCGGATGAGTGCAATGCGTGATTTTCTCACATTGCAGTCAGACCAATGTTAATCAATGCATGCGCACATGTGAAGGGGGGCCAAAGAGGAACATTGCTGTCTGGACCGTATGTTCGTGCTCCCGGCATATGTCAGCATGGACTGCACACATGCCGGAGGCACGAAAGTGAAAGCAGACTTAATGTGTGAAAATGTGATTCTACACATGTACTATATTGTGGCACCTGTGAAGGGGCTGCAGGAGTGATTTAAAAACACTACTTTCTTACTATCAGTGTTTGCAGTCATGTTGGATTTCGCCTGCAGAGCGGGACTTCTGCGCCACTTGTACACACAGAACTGATAGAATTGGCGAAGGAGCGTGATCTACACTGCATTTGACAGGTCAGTGCATAGAGAAGAGGCAGAGAGGTCTCACTCCATGGGCAAAACCCAACAGGACTTCAAACAGCATGCTGCAGGTCTGTGTGAACCCCCCTGCAGCATATAGCATGCTGTAAACAGGGCTGTGGAGTTGGTAAGGATAGGATCAGACTAGCGTCAGCCTTTTCGCTGACGGATCCGTTTAAAACTTAGAATTCTGCAGCCTGAGCGCAAGCGTTAATGTGCTGTAAGGCTGTGGTCACAGTTGCCAATGCGTTTTTTTAAGTGATTTAACAAAACTCACGCGTTTTTTCATGTCAGCATGAGTTTTGTAAGGTGCGTGATGGCTCCCTGCGTTTTTGGCTGCGTTTTTGAATCTGCACCTAAAAATAGTGCTTGTAGTATTTTTTTGAGCGTTTTGAAAAACGCATGCGTTTTTGTAGAAAACGCATGCGTTTTTATAACATGGGTTCCTATGGGAAACGCATGCAAAAACGCATGTACAATTAGTACCTTTTAGTGCCATTCAAAAACGCATGCGTTTCCCATAGGAGCCCATGTTAAAAAAATGCATGCGTTTTTGGAAACGCATGCGTTTTTTTAACATGGGCTCCCATGGAAAACGCATGCGTTTTTGAATGGCACTAATTGTACATGTGTTTTTGCATGCGTTTTCCATAAGGCCCCTTATTAAAAAACGCATGCGTTTTTGGATATGCTACAAAAACGCATGGGACAGTCACACATGCTTTTTGGCTATTAGGGCATGCGTTTTTTAACATGGGGGCCTATGGGTGCATTTTTTACATGCGTTTTTGAAAACGCAGGTCTCCAAAAACGCATGTGAAAAATGCTACTGTGACCCCAGCCTAACTCTGGGTTCAGGCTGCCCATATATCCCTATGGTTACCGGTCTCCCATCGCAGCCGGCCGCTTCACACAGAAGTCCCGGATATGTGCTATTTCTGAGCGCACACAGAAATGCGGTTTGCAGTAACAGATATATAGGCAGCCTGAACGCACCGTTACACCACGTTAACGCTTGCGCTCAGGCTGCAGAATTCTAAGTTTTACACGGATCCATCAGCGAAAAGGCTAACGCTAGTGTGACTAGTGCAAGTCAAACCACTGACTCCAACTCCTGAATTTCCCAGACTCTGAATACAATTCCTTCAACTTCGACTTTGACTCCTCCAAACATGGCTGATGTTTAAGTGATATATTTATTGTAGAACAATGGTAACATCAGGTTTTAAACGTCATTGTAATACAAGAATAAAGGTCTTTAGAAAGAACATAAAAATAATTCATAACATTAATAAACTCAGTACATTTTACATTGAACCACTATACCCAATATTTTAGTAGTCGGAGTCAGTCCATTTTCTACTGACTCCACCAAAATGGGTTGCGACTCTGACTCCACAGCCCATGCTGCAGGTCTGTGGGCCACCCCCCTTCTATTTGGTACGCTGCAGGTCTATGGGCCAGGGCCGGCTCTCTCCCATATAGCATGCTACAGCAGGTCTGTGTGGGCTGCTCCCATCTCTCCCTCCCCTAGCTATGCAATGCAGCAGTGCCTGCAGGCTGCTGCAGCCCAGGTCTGTGTGGGCCACTCGCTCCCATCCCCTCCATATGTATGCAATGCTGCAGTGCCTGCAGCAGCCAAGGTCTGTGTGTGGGCCGCTGTCATCCCGACCCCCCTACCCCTATATCATATGGGGGGGGGGGGTGATAGCGGCCCGCACAGGCTTGGGCTGCAGCAGTCTGCAGGCACTGCTGCAGTGCATAGATAGGGGGGATGGGAGCAGCCCACACAGACCCGGGGCTGGGGCACTGCAGCATTGCATAGATATGGGGGGATGGGAGCGGCCCACACAGGCTTGGGCTTCAGCAGCCTGCAGGCACTGCAGCAGTGCATAGATAGGGGGGATGGGAGCAGCCCACACAGACCCGGGGCCGGGGGCGCTGCAGCATTGGATAGATACATAATGTGGGGGGTGGGAGCGGCCCACACATACCTGGGGCTGGGGGCGCTGCAGCATTTCATTGACATGTGGGGGATGCGAGCGGCCCACACACAACTGGGGCTGCTGCAGCAATGCATAGATACTTATGGGAGCGTCCCACACATAACTGGGGCTGGGGGCGCTGCAGGCATGCATAGATACATATGTGGGGGATGGGAGCGGCCCACATATACCTAGGGCTGCAGCATTGCATAGATACATATGGGGGGAGGGGGGAAAGGCCGGGGGCCTTACCCAGAGGGTCCATTCCCTGCTGCTGTTGCTGCCAGCATGCCATGCTGCCTATGTCCTCCTGACTGCTGATTCCCTCCCTCCTCCTGCTGGCTCTGCTGGGTCTGACTGGTTACATACTGCTAGAACAGACTTGTGGGTTGTTGTTGTGCTGTGCACGTCACTGTACTTGATGCCTGCCGCGGCTCCTCCCTGCCTATCCACCATTGCCATCAATGATGATGCATCATGAATCTGATGCATGATGATTGATGCCCCCTGCCCTGGCCCATGCTGCACCTTCACACACGCCCGGCGGGTGGCGGGGCCACTGACTCAAACATAGCTGAGCTCAGCGGCTGCCTGCCTGTCTGGAATGTGCTGCCACCCGCCCGGGCAGTGGCGTAGCATTTGTTTGTGGCGCCCAGGGTGGTCGAAAAATTTGCCTCGGCTGCCGCCCCTTTGGTTGTTGATAATCCAGAAGCAATGTCTATAATGTTTTAGGATCAAGTCTGTTAAATTAAAGATTACAACATCCACATGACTCCATCACCAAAACCACCGGCAATACAATAACACATTACTAGAACCCCTGTCAGTATATTGCCAGAACCATTGTCAATGCAGCAATACATACCAAAACCAGTCAATACATCATCAGAACCCCCATCAATTCAATAATACATCATCACTATAACACGTCAGTACATGACCAAAACCACCATCAATACAATAATACATAATCAGAACCACCATCAATACATCACCAGGACAGTACGTTCTCTATATAAATGTGTATGCCATACTGCTCATCCTCGTTCCACATATCCCATACTGTTCACCCCCCATATGTCCCATGCAGTTCATACTCTTCCTTCCCCCCATACCCCTCCAATGTTCCATGCAGCCTCTCCCCTCCCATGTTCCACGCAGCCTCTCTCTCATCGATGTAGCTTCTCCCCTACGTTCCATTTACCTTCTCCCCCATCCACCCATCTTCTGCCCTCTTTTCCATGCCCCCCTCCTCCATCCATCTTCTGCCCCCTTTTCCAAGCCGCCTCGTCCATCCTTTAATCCATCCCATTCTGCCCCCTCTTCCAGGCCGCCCCATCTATGCATCCATCCCATTCTGCCCCTTCTTCCAATCCGCCCCATCCATCCATCTATTCCATTCTGTCCCCCCCAGGCTGCTATCTTCGGCTGTAACAGCACCTTACCTGACTCCACGTTCCTGATTCCAGATTCCTCATCCCGGCAGCTTCTTCCTCTGCGGTTCCCGGTCTCCAGCTCACCTGCACTCGGCACCCGGACCACCCCTGTGTACATCCATATCCCTGCACCCCTGTCCCATTCATATCCCATCACCCCTGTCCCATCCATATCCCTGCACCCCTGTGTCCCATCCATATCCCAGCACCCCTGTGCACCATCCATATCCCAGCACCCCTGTGCACTATCCATGTCCCTGTACCCCATCCCTGCACCCCTGTGCCCCATCCCTGCACCCCTGTGCCCCATCCATATCCCTGTGCCCCATCCCAGCACCCCTGTGCCCCATCCATATCCCTGTGCCCCATCCCAGCACCCTGCGCCCCATCCCAGCACCCCTGTGCCCCATCCATATCCCTGTGCCCCATCCCAGCACCCCTGCGCCCCATCCCAGCACCCCTGTGCCCCAACCATATCCATGCGCCCCATCCCAGCACCCCTGCGCCCCATCTCAGCACCCCTGCGCCCCATCACAGCACCCCTGCGCCCCATCCATATCCCTGTGCCCCATCCCAGCACCCCAGCGCCCCATCCCAGCACCCCTGTGCCCCATCCCAGCACCCCTGTGCCCCATCCATATCCCAGCAACCCTGTGCCTCATCCCTGCACCCCTGTGCCCCATCCATATCCCTGCACCCCTGTGCCTCATCCCTGCACCCCCTGTGCCCCATCCCTGCACCCCCTGTGCCTCATCGCTGCACCCCCTGTGCCTCATCCCTGCACCCCATCTTCAGCTGTTCCCAGCTACTGGAGCCCTGCTGTCTGCTCCTCAGACTTACCCGGCGCAGCGCGGCCTGAGGCACCGCCGCCGTCGCATGTGCTGCCCGGGCGGGAACTTCAAATCCCTGTCTCTGCTGCTGCCGCCGCCACACACGTGCCATCTTGGGCAGACCGCTCTCTGACACGGTCTCCTCCGCGGTGGGCCCCTCCTTCTCTCTTCCGGCGGGACTGGCTGCTGCAGGCTGGGTGAGGTGGGCGGGCGGCGGGCCTGATGACGGACTGGGGTGGGGTATGAGGGAGCGGGGCTCATCACCTGACTGCAGGCTGGGTGAGGTGGGCGGGCAGCGGGCCTGGTGACGACGGGGGGGTATGAGGGGGCAGGGCTTACAACCCGGCCGACACAGGGCAAGAGAAAAAAAAATAGAAAAATAGAAAAAAAAAAAGAAAACACGCTGAGACGCCGCCCCCCCCTACGAATGGCCCTGCCCTAGGCACGTGCCTAATGGCAAATACGGCCCTGGTCACACCTACCTCATCAAATAAGCTTTACAATTCAGGAAATGAACAGATGTACTGGTGGGTATTGAATATAGTGGAAACATTATATGTAGCAGAGTTTACACAAGTGCAGAAGAAATACCATGAGATATTGCAATGAGAGTAGAAGTTCAGTTTAGTTCACATAACCAGCAAGCAGTGTTCTTATACCATGTGAGGGAATAGAAGTAGAAGGATGAGAAGTTCAGTTTATTTCACATAAGCAGCAAGCAGTGTTCTTATATCATGTGAGGGAATAGCAGTAGAAGGATGAGAAGTTCAGTTTATGTGGTATTATTTGGTCACTATGTGGTGCTAATATGTCATCTTGTCATGGTGTAGTAGCATTTGATCACTATGTGGTGGTATTATGTGCTCTGGTCATGGTGTGGCAGAATTTGTCCCTTATATGTAGCATTATTCGGTCACTGTGGTTGCAATATATCCTCTGGTCATGGTGTGGCGTTATTCCTTTTTTAATGTGGTATTCGTAGTCCTGGTATAGTGGATTGTGGTTGGTCATTTGTTTCTTTTCTGATATCAATAAGGGAAAAAATAATTATTTCCAATAGATATTAAATACTTGGATGTTTAACCCCTCCCTGTCCTGTGATTAGTACTAGTGATGAGCGAGTATGCTCGGCGCGACTCGGTACTCGCACGAGTATCTCGGTACTCGGGGTGCTCGGCAAGCACCGAGTACTGCCGAGATGCTCGGACTGCTCGGTAATGAATAGCGATCTGAGACACATACACTGCTCCCTTCAGTGCACACAGTGAGCTGGCACCATACAGGGAGCAGATTAATTGATAGGATCCCTCTGGGGGCCACAGCAAGGTGTTATATGCTGCGGCGATTTTAAAAAGCCCACCCTCCCGCCCTTTTCCGGAATTACTCGTTTTATAACCGGAAGTCTGTGGGCGGAGCCTGTCACTCATTGACTTACATTGGGCTCGGTGCTCTGGCCGAGTACAAGAGTATCTTGAGATGCTCGGCCAGAGCACCGAGCACCCGAGCATTTTAGTGCTCGCTCATCACTAATTATTACACAGTAGCAGAGATGCACTTACATAAGTTTTTCGGAGAAAGCTAGTAATCATCTCTTCTAAGGCCATATGCACACATTGAGTATTCGGTGAGATTTTTACCTCAGTATTTGTAAGACAAAACCAGGAGTGCGCAAAATATACAGAAAAAATACCTCTGATTGTTCCACTCCTGGTTTTGTCTTACAAATACTGAAGTAAAAGTCTCAATAGGTTTGTTTTATCACTATTAGACTGGAGCTGATGTACACCTCGACCAGTAATCCGCTCATTCCCTCAGTGGCTGTGAGCACTGTGTTTGGCTTTTTCTGGAAGCCCCAATGATGATGATGAATAAGCTGCGGTCAGACATAGTTACCGGCCGCTGCATTTTATTATGGGGATAAAAGTGCAACATTCTTCCAACTTTCCGGTTTCCACTGGTCGGATTCCATTAATCCCCTGGTCGGATTCGACCAAGTTATCACCTCCCAAACCTGTGAATCGCTGATAACTTGTTTTCACCAAGGTATCCCTTTAATGCAAAGTACAGTAATTGTACATCACAGTTATGGTGCGCGCACAGTAGATGTGCAGGAGCCGCCAGTATAGTGGGTATAACGGCTAATAGGTATTTGCATATTGCTGAAGGGTGAGTTTGCCCCTGGAGTCAATTTCCCTGTTGGGTCCCAGACACCCCAGTCCAACCTTGATGTCAACCTTATAAGAGTTCAAAAGGAGAGAACCCGGTAGAGGCCTGGGGAACTTCTCTGATAGAGAATAGCAAACACAGAAGCAGACAGTCCCAGTCTTGGCCATGTTTCTCCATCACTTTTTTAAGCATTGACTTCAAGGTTTGGTTGACCCTCTCCACAAGACCGTTTGTCGGCAGCTGATACACTGAGGTCTTCAATTGGGCAGTCTGCAGTGCCTTACACAGTTCTCTCATAACCCTGGACATAAAGGAGGTTCTCTGGTCTGTTAGATCTCCTTTGGAAGTCAAGTACGAGAGAAAATGTGTACCAATTCTCAGGCTATAATTTTGGTGGAGGAATTTCTCAAAGGTACCGCCCGCTATTGCTGCAGCTCCCATTCCTGCTGCATTTGCTGTTTTCCTGTCCACTCTGCTTAAGTGGACGCTATTCAGCTGGATGTGTGGGCAGTTACCAAGATCAACATCGGGTAACTAGAGAAAGCGTTGAGTTGCAGCCACGATGACTAGCGCATATGCTCTGCTGAAAAAATGCCTAAGATTTTAGCGGATGTCTGTCACGTCTGCTAAAATACGGTAGTCTGACCTTGGCCACACTGCCAAAAAGAAAAAACAACTGAATATAAAAGATAATCCATATAACTGCAGGTTCTACCTGCAGAGGTTCAGGGTTGCACTCAGTACACAGAGTGAAGCAATATGGAGGTCTGCTCCCTCCAAACAGAACATCTGAGTGAGTCCAGAGGCCTTGCTATTACCTCATGGACCACTCCCTGAGGTAGAGATATGGTGACTAGCCTCCCACACATCTCTTTAGCTGTTCAGAACAAGCCCAGCCCTATTAAACACAATTTAGCTTTCTCAGTACCTAATGTACTGGAGCATTACATCTGGGTTCACATCACTGAGTTTAACAATCTGGATGACATATATCTGTCCTCTTGTACGTTACCTGTGATCACCTTACACTGTTTATTTGGGACCAAAACGCTCGCTGGAAGACCTGCTGGCTGGGGACAAAACCTAACCTATGGTTAAGGCCTGTTTCACACATCCGTGCGTATGTGGTCCGTGCCGACACATTCCGGAAGCACAGACATACGGACAGCAATGTTATTCTATGGCCCCCTTCACATATCCGTGATACCGCACGGATCATGTCTCCATGTGGAGCAGACGCATGTCCGTTTGCTCCACATAGCGACAAGTCCGTTTTTTTACTGGCACCATGGATTGCATTTGGCCCAAAATGTCCTGCACACGGACCTGGAGTTTGGAGCTTAAAAATAAAGAATTTCATACTCACCTCCCTCCAGTGCTACCTGGTCCTCTCTCTTCCAGGGCTACTCATTAGACTCATCTAAGACTCATCTAATATTCACTGGAATGAGCCCAGCAGTGGCCCTGGAAGTGAGAGGAGCAGGCAGCGCTGGAAGCAGGTGAGTATGCAATGACAGGCTGTCCGTGTGCTATCCACAGACAGCACACGGACAGCACATGAATGAGTCATATGTGTTACACATGGACGCACGCCCACCCTCAAAAATGGCCTGTCTCACACGTCCATGTGTTGCATGGATGTGTGAAATAGGCCTAAGGTAAAGAGGTGTCAGAAGCACTCAGGTCCCGGGTTAAAACATCCAACTTTATTTACAACATGATTAAAACCACATCAGGGAGAGGTGCGGGATGCAAGGGACGGCAAGCTTGTTTTGCACCACCTGGTGCTTTAGCCAGTCCGGGTCCAGACCCACGTTGTTTTGACTGCTTTAATTGGTGTTTTTGTGTTAGTATATCTGTAATAAAGTTGCAATTTTTTTTATATTATTTTGGTGTGCGCATTTGTATATGCAGATTCTAAGTTGGTAAGCAGTAAAGAAGACACAATACATAGGAAAACATTTTATTAGAAATAAAAACACAAACACGTAACTGGACTCCATCTTTATTCCTCCCTCATACCCATCCTCGATTCTCTGCGCGTCTTCTTGATTGCATGCTGCAATGAAGAACACAGCGTCTTGTCACCACAGCCTCCAAACATTGAATAAATGAATGATCCGCCAGCTCTAGTACGGTAAGCGATGACCCCTGAGGTTGCCCAAGGACAGATCAGATAACTATGGTACCCACTATGGTTAGTGGCCTCCATGTTTGCATTAACAGTGACCTCAGGAGTCTCTGCTTACCAGACCAGAAATGGCAGCTCATTCATTCAATGTTTGGAGGCTGCAGTGACAGGTTGCTGTGTTGTTCACTTCAGCCTGCAATCAAAAAAACGTTGCAGAGGATCAAGAATGGGAAGGAGGGAGTAATAAAGATGGAGTCCAGATACGTGTTTGTGGTTTTATTTCTAATAAAATGTTTTCTCTGTGTTGTGTCTTCTTTACTATTTACTTGAAATTCTTAATGGTGTGGTCAAGCATTGGCCAAACATTAAGGATTTCAGGCTTAATGCCAGTTGGCAATACAAACCCCTTATTGTCCAGCTTTCCACTGATAGTAGACAACTGAAAGAGCTGTGGAAAGCATTAGGAATTGGTGCTTCTTATGAATGATCATAAAATGGGCCCAGATCCGGCAGTTCAATCTCACCCTGGAGTCTTACCACAACAAGTTCTGGAGCCTGCAGAGGCATCAAAAGGACACCTGGACCAACCACTTGCGGGCCCTCATGAGATCTACTGAGCACTAGACCACCAGCCAGGAGATTCAGGAGTTGTTGATCACAGAATGATTCCTGTGGAACTGCCCTGAGGATCTTCTGCAGTTCATTTGTGACTGGAAACCAAAAGGGGCCACTGCTATGACCGCCATGGTTTATGACTATACTAACAGTTGGGTGCCGCAGACCAAGAAGGCTGCCAGCAGCACCTGGAGAGGAGGTAAAATTAATCCTTCACCTGTCCCTCTGGCCCCTCAAATGCAGGGGGTGCTCCCCTCTGCTCCTCTCTCCAGATCATGGGTTGAACCGAGACGGTATCACCTCTGCGATCAACCAGGACACTTCAAGGCCATGTGTCCCAAATGCCATAAGACACCATCCCTGTCCCAGAAACTGTCCACTGTTTTGGGTGTGGTGGTGGCAAGTCCCTTTAGAATTTCTAACCCATCACCATAGGCCGTGCAGTGGCCATGGGACTGTGGGGCACCGGCACTGGGATGACTCTTGTACATCCTGAGTTGATGTGTCCCCAGGATTTGATACCAAGAAAACCCGCACTGTCTCCAGGATTGGCGGCATCGACCTGGCACTGCCCATTGCCGGGATTTCTTTAGACTGGGGCACTGGGAAGGAATTAAGGGAGGTGGGGGTGTCTGCTAATACTCCAGAAAATGTTTTGCTTGAGACAGATTTGGGGTCGTTAGTGTCCCAGTATGTGGCCACTGAACCAAGTTCTGATCCGGCAGATAATGCAGGGTGCATTCATGCCAACTGCATGAGTGCCAAATTTAGAAGTGCCATGCAGTTACACCAGACAGGAATCTAATGGTCTTCTCTTCTCTCTTCATACAAGTATACTTTCATCTGCATTCATCTGCAAGTTCCATTCATCCAACTTTCCTGACTGTCACTCCTAGCAATAGGTTTAGGCCCCTTTCACATCTCTGCGTTTGCTGCGTTTTGCTTCATATGCGTTTTTTCCGCGTTTTTATCGCAAAAAACGCATGAAAACGCATGCGTTTTTGTCCCCATTGATTTTAATGGGAACGCATGAAAAACGCATGCTAAAACGCATGTCAAAACGCATGTGCGTTTGCAAAACCGCAAAACGCATGCGGTTTTTCAAACGCAGCCCAAAACGTTGTTTGCCACGTTTTGAGCTGCGTTTGCAAAAACGCATGCGTTTTGCGTTTTACCAAACGCACATGCGTTTTGACATGCGTTTTAGCATGCGTTTTTCATGCGTTCCCATTAAAATCAATGGGGACAAAAACGCATGCGTTTTCATGCGTTTTTTGCGGTAAAAACGCGGAAAAAACGCAAATGAAGCAAAACGCAGCAAACGCAGAGATGTGAAAGGGGCCTTAGATATCCATCTGCAACTTTTATCACAACTTTGTTGTATTTTACTAATGTAATATATTTAAATCATCTTACTGTGTCTGATGTGGGATGTTCTGAGGTCATCTTTAGTTCAGAGGTTTTATGATCCATGTTGCTGAAACTCTGTTTATTTATCTTGTATTCATTGCCTCCTGCTGTCCTAAGGTATTTTGATTGATTGATTAGCGAGTTTAATTGACACAGATCTAAGTAGAAACTCACTATATATTTAGAGTCAGCTAAGGCTGGGTTCACATTGCGGCGTCATCCGGTCCGGGGCTGTCAGGGGTTACAGCCCGGACCGGAGTTTTGCTCCATAGGATACTATCGGGCTGAACGGAGCTGGATGGAGCCAGATGGCAGTTATCTGCATGCAACGTTTTTGGATTCGGCAGAAAAATCCCACTTCTCCAGGATACATCCGGCGAGATAGCAGCCGGATGGCTGATAACTGCCATCCGGCTCCATCCAGCTCCGTTCAGCCCGATAGTATCCTATGGAGCAAAACTCCGGTCCGGGCTGTCACCCCTGACAGCCCCGGACCGGATGACGCCACAATGTGAACCCAGCCTGAGGTGCATTCATTCCAACTGCATAAGTGCCAAATGTAGAAGTGCCATGCAGTTTCACTGCAAGAAAAATAGAGAGAGGCACTCTTTGAAGAACCCGGTGGTTCAGTGAAAGTTACTCTGGTCACACCGGGAAGGTTTTCACCTGTCCGGGTTGTGCCGTCCGCACAACCAGGATAACGAGCGGCAGGAGCGAGCTCCTTCGGTCAGCGTGTTTCTCTGCCTCACTTCTGTCAATGGGTTACGTGGGCCGCCTTCTGATCACGAGACTCTGTGTTCCCCACTACGTCACGCAGGTCCTGTGCTTGTTCACGCCACTGTGGCTGCCTGCAGCTTCAACCACCCAACCCTGAAGAGATGTGTATACATACAGGAGATTACATTTTTGGTTTAAGTCAAAGCACTGGGGCAATAATTACAGGTTATCAAACCTTTTATTTAATGCACACCACAACGCGTTTCAACAGCTAACGCCCTCTTCATCAGGTGGATTTACAGATTAATGACCCTCATGATACATTAAGTACTATTCGGAACCAATCAAAAATTGTTACCCTACATGATGTCACTTAACCCTATCTCATCTTTATCAGAATTTAGAAACCGTTGTAATACTTTACATACGTTTAAATACATTTAAACAATGCATCTACATGCCCTTAATATCTATAAATAAATGTAATTTCAATAGTGATGGGCGAATCCTAAATTACTCGGAATCGCTTGACTCTAGCGAGTCCGAGCACAGGACTCGCTACTCGTTGCGAGTCTAGCGAGTCCAATGTTAATGAATGGGGAAGCGAGTAATAGCGAGTAGTGTGAGATTTACAAATCGCAGATGTGTCTCGGAAGCTTCAGCCTGAAGCAATCCTAGTTTTGCCATTTATTTGCATTGGACTCGTTTACTTTGCAAGTATTCGTTGGGAAACTCGCAGAGATAAGAGTCCTGTCTGCTCTGTGTGCTGGCTGCAGAGTGCAGTGGTCAGGGGCCCGATGCAATTGCATCGGGAGCGCGGTGAAATGAATTGTGTGTATAGAGGCGGGTCAGTGGGTAGCAGAGTATACAGGGGGCTCTGAGGGTAGCAGATTATACAGGCAGCTCTGTGGGTAGCAGAGTATACAGGCGGCTCTGTAGATAGCAGAGTATAATGTGGCGGGAGGCTGGAGGGGTGAGGAGAGGTGGCGCTGGAGGGGTGAGGAGAGGTGAGGCAGGAGGGGTGAGGAGAGATGCGGCTGGTGGGGTGAGGAGAGAGGAGGCTGGAGCGGCGACATGAGTGTTCGGCACACCTCTGCTCCTCTAGGCTGCACACATCACGGCGGTCGTCTCCCACCCGTGATGTTGTGTTTTAGGCAGTGTATAGGCGGCCGTAAGCGTGGCGGGGCTGCCTGAGTCCCACTTCGCTTAGGGCCGCCATGTTGGTCCATTGTGGACAGGTGTAGCGCTGTGGTGACGTCACTTTGGCGATGACAAAGTGACGGAAGTGCTGGCTAAAATGACAGAAGTGAGCCTTCGGGTTTTATATATTAGATATAGCAGTACTATGGTATATGGCGGTACAGTATAGCAGATGTATAGCAGCACTATAGTATATAGCAATATATTACAGTATATGTACAGGTGGACTATAGTATATGGGGGTATTTTATAGCACATGTATAGCAGCGCTATGGTATATGGTGGTACATTACATTACATGTATAGCAGCGCTATAGTATATGGCGATACATTACAGTACATGTATAGCAGCACTATAGTATATGACAGTATATTACAGTATATGTAGAGTTTTACTATAGTATATGGTGGAATTTTATAGCACATGTATAGCAGCACTATAGTATATGGCCATACTCTGCTCCCCCCCGCTCCTCCCTTCAAAAAATAAAAAAAATCCCCAGTGAGGATACTCACGTGTCCGCCGGCTCGCTCCACCTTCGTCTTCTAGGTCCTACAGGGGTTTAGGACCCGTCGTTGCCTGGGAAACCGTTTAGCTGATTGGTCACATGACCGCTAACTGGCAGGAGGGCAGGATGGATTAGGGGGCAGGATGGTGACGGGGGGTGGAGTGGTGGCAGGATGGAGCGAGCGGGCAGGATGGAGGCGGCGGGGCAGGATGGTAGTGGGGGGGCAGGATGGAGCCGGCGGGGGGGGGCAGGATGGTGCTGGCGGGGCAGGATGGTGGCAGGGGGGCAGGATGAAGCGAGCAGGGCAGGATGGAGGGAGCAGGACAGGATGGTGGCGGGGGGCAGGATGGAGCGAGCGGGGCAGGATGGAGCTGGCGGGGGGGCAGGATGGAGGCGGCGGGGGGGGCAGGATACAGCCGGGGGGCAGGATGCAGCCGAGGGGGGGGCAGGATGGAGGTGGCGGGGGGCAGGATGAATGCAATGTGGGGGGGGCAGGATGGGGCTGGTGTGGGGGGGGGAGGATGGAGGCGGCGGGGGGGTTAGGATGGAGCTGGCGGGGGGGCAGGATGCAGCCGGGGGGGCAGGATGCAGCCAAGGGGGGGGGGCAGGATGGAGGCGGCGGGAGGGCAGGATGGAGGTGGTGGGGGGGACAGGATGGAGGCGGCAGGGGGGGCAGGATGGAGCCAGCGGGGGGGCAGGATGTTGATGGCGGGGGGGCAGGATGGAGGCGGCGTGGGGGCAGGATGGAGCCGGTGGGGGGGCAGGATGGAGCTGGTGTGGGGGGGGCAGGATGGATGTGGGTGGGGGGGGCAGGATGGAGCTGGTGGGGGGGAGCAGGATGGAGGCGGCAGGGGGGGCAGGATGGAGCCGGCGGGGGCGTCAGGAGTCAGGATGGAGCCGGCGGGGGGGCAGGATGGTGCTGGCGGGAGGGCAGGATGGAGGCGGTGGGGAGGGCAGGATGGAGCTGGTGTGTGTGGGGGGGCAGGATGGAGCTGGTGGGGGGGAGCAGGATGGAGCCAGCGGGGGGGACAGGATGGTGATGGCGGGGGGGCAGGATGGAGGCGGCGTGGGGGCAGGATGGAGCCGGTGGGGGGGCAGGATGGAGCTGGTGTGTGGAAGGGGGCAGGATGGAGTGGGCGGGGGGGCAGGATGGAGCTGGTGTGTGGGGGGGGCAGGATGCAGCCGGTGGAGGGGGCAGGATGCAGCCAAGGGGGGTGGGGCAGGATGGAGGCGGTGGGGTGGGGCAGGATGGAGCCGGTGGGGGTTGCGGGATGGAGCGGGTGGGGGGGCAGGATGGAGCCGGCGAGGGATTCAGGATGGAGGCGGTGGGGGGCAGGATGGAGCTGGTGTGGGGGGGGCAGGATGGAGTGGGCGGGGGGGCAGGATGGAGCTGGTGGGGGGGGGGGCAGGATGGAGCCGGCGGGGGGGAAGGATGGTGCTGGCGGGAGGGCAGGATGGAGGCGTGTGGGGAGGGCAGGATGGAGCTGGTGTGTGGGGGGGGGCAGGATGGAGCCAGCGAGGGGGCAGAATGGAGCTGGTGTGGGGGGGGGCAGGATGGAGCTGGTGTGGGGGGGGGCAGGATGCAGCCGGTGGAGGGAGCAGGATGCAGCCGAGGGGGGTGGGGCAGGATGGAGGCGGGTGGGGGGGGCAGGATGGAGGCGGCGGGGGGGGGGCAGGATGGAGCGGGCGGGGGGTGCAGGATGGAGTCGGCGGGAGGGCAGGATGGAGGCGGTGGGAGGGGCAGGATGGAGCTGGTGTGTGTGGGGGGCAGGATGGAGCTGGTGGGGGGGGCAGGATGCAGCTGGGGGGCAGGATGCAGCCGAGGGGGGGGCAGGATGGAGGCGGGGGAGGGCAGGATGGTGCAGGGGGGGCAGGATGGAGGCGGCGGGGGGGCAGGATGGAGCTGGTGTGTGTGGGGGAGCAGGATGAAGCGGGCGGGGGGTAGGATGGAGGGGGGGCAGGATGGAGGTGGCGTGGGGGGGGACAGGATGGAGCGGTGGGTGGGCAGGATAGAGCTGGTGTGGGGGGGGCAGGATGGAGCCAGGGGGGGGTTAGGATGGAGCCGGGGGGGTAGGATGGAGCGGGCAGGGGGGCAGGATGGAGCAGGTGTGGGGGGGCAGGATGGAGCCGGAGGGGGGCCAGGATGGAGCTGGTGTGGGGAGGGGGGGTCAGGATGGAGGCGGTGGGGGGGTAGGATGGTGCGGGCGGGGGGTGCAGGATGGAGCCGGTGGGGGGGCAGGATGGAGCTGCGGGGGGGGGCAGGATGGAGTGGGGGGAGGGCTATGGAGGGGAGAAGGGGGGCAGGTTGGAGCCGGTGGGGGTAGAGTCAGGATGGTGGTGGCAGGGGGAGGGGCAGGATGGATGAGAGGATACACAGGCGTTGTGCCGACTTGCAGGACCTGTTGGTGCCTGGGAAACCAATCAGGTGATCCCAGGCAACCACAGGTCCTCAAGGCATGGAGCTAGAGGAGGTAGATGGAGAGCGCCGGCGGACGGGTGAGTATCCTCTATGAGTTTTTTTTTTTTTATTAGAAGCAAGCAGGGGGGGGGCCGCAGGACCCGCAGGGGGGCAGGACGACCCGTGGGGGGGCAGGACAACCCGCGAAGGGCGCGGGGGGGCAGGAGCAGGCGCGGGGGGGGCCGCAGGAGCCGCAGGGAGGCAGGATGACCCGCGGGGGGCCCGGAGCAGTGGCGGGGGGGGGGGGCAGGACAACCCGCGGGGGGGCCCGCAGGAGCCGTGGGGGGGCAGAAACAGTGGCGGGGGGCCCGCAGGAGCCGCGGGGGGGAAGGAGCAGCTGCGGGAGGGCCGCAAGAGTGGGCGAAACTTCCGAGAGTGGAACGTTCTTCCGCTGTTTCCTGTAGCCGGGCGTCGCCCGGCTAGCCAGCAGCGGTGACGTCACCACCATGGTCCGGAGGCCATCACGGAAGTAACCTTCGGGTTTTCCGGAAGTGGCCTTTATATATTAGATACACACACACATATACAGTATACACACACAGTATACACACACACATATACAGTATACAGACACACACACACAGTATACACACACACATATACAGTACAAACAGTATACACACACATACAATATACACACATATACAGTATACTCACACACACATACAGTATATACACACATACAGAATACACACATATATAGTATATACAGACATATACAGTATACACACACACAGTATACACACACACAGTATACACACACATATTCAGTATACAGACACATACAGTATACACACACATACACAGTATACACATACAGTATGCACACATACAGTATACACACACATATACAGTATACACACACATACAGTATACACACACATACAGTATACACACATACAGTATACTCACACACATATGTACAGTATACACACATATACAGTATACTCACACACACATACAGCATACACACATATACAGTATACTCACACACACATACAGTATACACACACATACAGAATACACACATATATAGTATATACATACATATAGAGTATACACACACACATACAATATACACACATATCCAGTAGACACACATATCCAGTAGACACACACATAAAGTATACACATACATACAGTATACACACATATACAGTATACAAACACATATAGAGTATACACAAACATACAGTATACACACACACATACAGTATACACACACAAATATACAGTATACACACACAGTATACAGACACACACATATATACAATATACACACACATATAGAGTAAACACAAACATACAGTATAGAGACATATACAGTATACACACATACAGTATACAGACACACATATACAGTATACACACACACATTATACAACACACATACAGTATACACACACACACACACATATATACAGTATACACACACACATACAGTATACACACACACACATATACAGTACAAACACACAATATACAGTATACACACACATACAGTATACATACACATACAGTATACACACATATACAGTATACTCACACACATATATACAGTATACACACATATACAGTATACTCACACACACATACAGTATACACACATATACAGTATACTCACACACACATACAGTATACACACAAATACAGAATACACACATATATAGTATATACACACATATAGAGTATACACACACACATACAATATACACACACATATCCAGTAGACACACACATATCCAGTAGACACACACATAAAGTATACACACACATACAGTATACACACATATACAGTATATACACACATATACAGTAAACACACATATAGAGTATACACAAACATACAGTATACATACACATACAGTATACACACATATACAGTATACTCACACACATATATACAATATACACACATATACAGTATACTCACACACACATACAGTATACACACACATACAGAATACACACATATATAGTATATACACACATATAGAGTATACACACACACATACAATATACACACACATATCAGTAGACACACACATATCCAGTAGACACACACATAAAGTATACACACACATACAGTATACACACATATACAGTATACACACACACATACAATATACACACACATATCCAGTAGACACACACATATCCAGTAGACACACACATAAAGTATACACACACATACAGTATACACACAGTATACAGACACACACATATATACAGTATACACACACATATAGAGTAAACACAAACATACAGTATAGAGACATATACAGTATACACACACATACAGTATACAGACACACATACAGTATACAGACACACATATACAGTATACACACACACATTATACACACACACATACAGTATACACACACACATATATACAGTATACACACACATACAGTATACTCACACACATATACAGTACAAACACACATATACAGTATACACACATACAGAATACACACACACACATATACAGTATACACACACATACAGTTTACACACACACACATACAGTATACACACACACACATACAGTATACACAGACACATATACAGTATACACATATATACAGCATACACACACACATACAGTATACACACACATATTCAGTACAAACACACATATACAGTATACACACACATACAGTATACACACACACATACAGTATAGACAGACACATATACAGTATACACATATATACAGTATACACACACACATATACAGTATACACACAGACACACATATACAGTATATACACACACATACAGTATACACACATATACAGTATACACACACATATACAGTATACACATATATACAGTATACACACACATATACAGTATACACACACATATACAGTATAGACAGACACACACACATATATAGTATACACACACGCATACAGTATACACACACATACAGTATACACACACACACACACACACACATATAATCTCACTCTTCAGTGCAGGAGACTGTGTATGAAGAAGCTGCAGATGTCCTTTCTATCTGTGTGTGATCAGAGCTGTCTCCTCAGCTCTGCAGCTTTTCCGGTCCCCTGAAGACTACATCTCCCATCATGCACCGCGGTTCCTCCCTTGTGACGCCATGATCCTGGAAGCAGTGAGGAATCTAAGGGGAAGGTGGCATCCAGCCTATTATTGTGTGATTGGGGTGGTCCCCTTGGGCTTGTTCTGGCCACCCCTGGGCTCAGCAGACACCTTAATTGATGCGGCTGGGGCTGGGTGTGTGGTGCGGACACGCCCCTTAGTTACCCGACCGCGGCCTTGGTTACCAAGCTCTCCGGGGAGCGTGGAGGGGAGACCGTGGAGCGTGGAGGGGAGACCGGGGAGCGTGGAGGGGAGACCGGGGAGCGTGGAGGGGAGACCGGGGAGCGTGGAGGGGAGACCGGGGAGCGTGGAGGGGAGACCTGGGAGCGTGCAGGGGAGACCGGGGAGCGTGGAGCGTGGAGCGTGGAGGGGAGACGGGGAGCGTGGAGCGTGGAGGGAGATGACCCTAACGCACTTCCGTAAGTTTGGCAGCCACTGACACGACGACGGAAACAGTGCCGAAACTTACGGAAGTGCGTTAGGGTGATTATATATTAGATAAATTTATACTCCCTACTATGAAATTATCATTAATATAAGAATATTATCCAGGTATTTATCATAAATTTATTTATTTACATACATTTTCTATAGTTAGATTCAAGCCCTCTGGACTAAGTGTTCCCAATTTAAATATCCAGTAGCTCTCCTTATTTATTAGGCTACTGAATCGATTTTTCACTGTCTCCGTTATCTGATCAATTATTGTTAATTTCAGACAGCTAGGATCTTTTTGATGTACCATAGATACATGTTTAGAAACACTATGTAATAAATAGCCATTTTTAATATTAGAACAATGTTTGTTCAATCTGGCGTGCATTCTCTGCACCGTACGACCCACGTATTGGACCCCACATATACATTGTAAAAGATACACTACATAGCTGGAATGACAATCTACTCTACAATTTATCGCAAAAACGACAGCAGCACTCCAGTCCAAGGTTTTCAGATGCTTTTAATTAGGCCCACAGGGCGACCACGCGATGTTTCAGTCACCCACTTGGTGACTGAAACGTTGCGTGGTCGCCCTGTGGGCCTGATTAAAGGCATCTAAAGACCTTGGACTGGAGTGCTGCTGTCGTTTTTGCGATATATTTAGCAAGGATTGGATTGCTGGACAGATTTTGCACCCAAAACCTTGGTGCTGCTCAAAGGTTTTTTTCTAATACTCTACAAATTTATATGAACATTTCTCCATTCGTTTGCGAACAAAACGAAGTGGTACCATCATTGATAGTCTCGCAACATAAACATCCAGGGGTTTTACAACAAAAGCACCCTTTAGATTCCTGAGTCAATTCTGGATTATTATCCTCATATTTTAATGAAGTATTACTTGGTGCTACCCAGCTACATAAACTCTGATTCTTTCTGTATATGATTTTTGGTTTATTTGGCAGGTGTTTCGTTAATACTGGATGACCTTGTAAAATAAACCAAGGTCGATCCAACAATTTTTGTATGTTGGTTCGGGAATTGTTAAACGTAGTAATCAATCTCCAATCACTAATTTTTACTTCATCGTTCTTCTTTTTTCGTTCTAGAATTTTGTTTACACAAGAATCCTGCGTAAGTGCTGCCGTTTTTTTATATGCATCCTCAATTAGTTTGTTAGGGAATCCTTACTGTAAAAATATTTTTTCTAGAATCTTTGATTCCTTCATAAAATCTTCATCCTCCGTGCAATTTTTCCTTATCCGCCATACGGAATATTTTTCAACCAGCTGGGCAGATGTCCACTGTCAAACCCCAAATAACTGTTAACATCTACTGGCTTAAAGTGAGTAGACGTGGACACTCTGCCCAGCTGGTCAATTTTTAGGGTCAAATCCAAAAACTGCATAGATTCAACTGAATAAGAAATAGTGAACTTCAATTTCCATGGATTCTCATTCAATTCATTAGCAAACTTCAGTAGGTCCGTCTCTGAACCATCCCATATAATGAAGAGGTCGTCTATAAACCTACGATAAAGCCTAATATGATTGCTAGCCTGAGGGGACTGTGCGATGAAGAGAGAC
The DNA here is from genome assembly GCA_033576535.1 of Allobates femoralis. Classification (NCBI taxonomy): domain Eukaryota; kingdom Metazoa; phylum Chordata; class Amphibia; order Anura; family Aromobatidae; genus Allobates; species Allobates femoralis. The sequence continues at coordinate 205,523,633 of JARQOC010000006.1, forward strand.
TCAAACAACCCCATATATAACTTAGCGTAACTTGGGGCGAAATCCCCATCGCACAGCCCCTCATCTGTTCATAATAACAACTTTCAAATGTAAATACATTATTATTGAGGATGAATTTTATAGCTGTCAGCAAAAATTCTTCTTGATCAGCTGGTAAGCTCTGGTCTGCTGATAGATAATAATCCACCGCTTCTATACCCAACTCATGGGTGATATTATTGTACAAGGCTGTGACATCTAATGTGAGTAGAATACAGCCTTTCTTAATTGGCAGATTTCTTACTATGCTAATCAAGGATGTGGAATCCTTCAGGTATGAATCCAATTCCAGGACATATCTTTAAAGGAATAAGTCCACATAATGTGAAAGATTACAGGTAATGAAATTAATTCTCGAGATAATTGGACTCCCTGGGGGATGAGTGGCGTCTTTAGGCATTTTTGGCAAAAAATAAAAATGGGGTACTCGATATCGTGGAATGTCCAAAAACTTTTTTTCTGTTTTATTCAAATGTCCTTTAGAGAAGGCCTCTTTAATAAGAGTATTATATTTTAAATAAATGGAAATTGAGGGATCAGAATCAATTTGATAATACTCTTCATCCGCTAATATTCTTCTCCCTTTTTCATTATACCATTCTCTATTCATAACTACCATACCACCACCTTTGTCTGCATTTTTTATTATAATTGCAGTATTATTTTTAAGGACATTATAGCTTCTCTTTCCTCCTTTTTCAGGTTATCTGGTTTAATGCAAAGTTCAATTTTTCGGAGATCTTTTAATACTAATTGTTGGAATGTCTCTATATGAGCACCCTTATGATGAAGTGGATAAAAATTCTTTTGTTCCCCCTTTACTGATACATGTTTATATCTATCCTCTTGGTCTTTTTGTTCCTCATTGTTATTTTCTTCTATTTTATATGATTTTTTGGGGGATATTTCCATTTTTATTCCTTTCATCAATTAGAAAATGGCGCTTTATAGTAAGCTTTCTGAAAAATTCATTCAAGTCCAGATATAAATTAAAACTATTTAGTTTAGAATTGGGGCAAAAGGATAATCCCTTTGACAACAATGCTTTCTCACCATCACTTAAAGAATAATCTGAAAGATTAAATATACCTCTAGATGTTAATTCAGATTTATCTACCGTATTTTCCGCACTATAAGGCGCACTTTTAGACTAAGATTTTCTTAGAAATCAAAAGTGTGCCTTATAGTGAGGTGCGCCTTATATACGTTTTTTTCCCCAAAAATACTGGATGCTAGGGGGTGCCATGTGCCTGCAACTATAAGGCACCCCCCAGAAAATAAGGCATACCTGATCAGCATGCCAATCAGCATGCCACTGATCACACCGACAGGGGCATGCATGTGTGACTCATCCCGCCGTCCCTGCTGTCTGGTGCCCGCCGCTGTATTCAGCATCACTGTGGTCAGTATGCCAGCAGCCGCGCCGCTCACAGCCCAGAAGCCCATCAGCCAATCGCTGCTCCGGAGCTGTGTGCCGATCTCCGCCCAGGAGTCTTGCGCCAATCACAGCGTAGGAACCGTGAGCCAATCCGAGGCCAGCTGACGTCAGTCCATAGCCTCTGATTGGCTCACGGTTCCCTGTGCTGTGATTGGCTCAGGGCTCCTGCGCCATGATTGGCTGCTGGGCTCCTGGACTGTGAGCTGCGCAGCTAGTGGCCCAGTTTTGAAATAGGAAAATGCAGCATACAGAATACAGTGGCGGGCACCAAACAGCGGGGACAGCGGGTACAAACAAGGTGTGTCTTATTTTCGGGGAAACACAGTGTGGGTGTGGGTGTGTGTGTCTGACTGTGTGCGTGTGGAGGATAATGGGAGGCTGCAGAGGGATAGTGGAGGATGATGGGGGCTACAGATGGACAGCGGAGGATGATGGGGGGGCTACAGAGGGATACTGGAGGATGATGGGGAGGCTACAGAGGGATACTGGAGGATGATGGGGGGCTACAGATGGATAGTGGAGGATGATGGGGGCTACAGATGGACAGGGGAGGATGATGGGGGGGCTACAGAGGGATACTGGAGGATGATGGGGGGGCTACAGATGAATAGTGGAGGATGATGGGGGTTACAGATGGACAGTGGAGGATGATGGGGGGCTACAGAGGGATACTGGAGAAAGATGGGGGGCTACAGATGGATAGTGGAGGATAATGGGGGGCTACAGAGGGATAGTGGAGGATGATGGGGGGTCTGATCTTTGTTTTATGTATGGTAAGAAGGTGCGCCTTATAATCCAGTGCGCCTTATAGTGCGTAAAATACGGTATATCCCTACTTGATGTTGGGTTCATTTAGTTTTCTTTGAAATTATTTTGTTTTCTATGGGCAAGTTTTTGGGCGATTTTTCTCCCCCCTCTACATCCCCGTGTTCTCCTTTTCTTTTCGGATGGCGTTTTGGAGCCACCCGAAAAAATTGAGTAATTTTTGAGTCTTTTAGCATGTTATTAGTTTTCACTGTGCTAACTTTAGGTGCCAATTCCTGAGGTTTATTCGATTCTTCTTGTATGAGTATTACCAACTCAGATGTAGACAAATTATTCTTCACTGCTAAAAATGTCTTAGTGGAAGGGGTGACCCTCTTCTCCTTTATTAATACATAGTAACATAGTAACATAGTAACATAGTTTTTAAGGTTGAAGGAAGACTTTAAGTCCATCTAGTTCAACCCATAGCCTAACATGTTGATCCAGAGGAAGGCAAAAAAAAACCCATGTGGCAACAGTAATCTCCACATTGGGGGAAAAAATTCCTTCCTGACTCCAGATACGGCAATCAGACTAATTCCCTGGATCAACGCCCTATCAAAGAATCTAGTATATATAACTGGTAATATTATAGTTTTCAAGAAAGGCATCCAGGCCCTTCTTAAATGTTAGTAGTGACTCACTCATTACAACATCATGTGGCAGAGAGTTCCATAGTCTCACTGCTCTTACAGTAAAGAATCCGCGTCTGTGATTATGATTAAACCTTCTTCCCTCCAGACGTAGAGGATGCCCCCTTGTTCCAGTCTCAGGCCTAAGAGTAAAGAGATCATTAGAAAGGTCTCTGTACTGCCCCCTCATATATTTATACATTATTATAAGATCACCCCTAAGCCTTCGTTTTTCCAAGCTAAATAACCCCAAGTTTAATAACCTGTCTTGGTATTGCAGACCCCTTAGTCCTCTAATAACTTTTGTCGCTCTTCTCTGGACCCGCTCTAGTTCAGCTATGTCTTTCTTATACACCGGAGACCAGAATTGTACACAGTATTCTAAGTGTGGTCGCACTAGTGACTTGTATAGAGGTAAAATTATGTTCTCCTCATGAGCATCTATGCCTCTTTTAATACATCCCATTATTTTATTTGCCTTTGCAGCAGCTGCCTGACACTGGCCACTAAATGTGAGTTTGTCATCTACCCATACACCCAGGTCTTTTTCAGTGACAGTTTTGCCCAGTGTTTTACAATTAAGCACATAATTATACCTTTTGTTTCCTCTGCCCAAGTGCATGACTTTACATTTATCCCCATTAAAGCGCATTTGCCATTTAGCAGCCCAAGCTTCTAGTTTACATAAATCCTCCTGTAATATAAAATTGTCCTCTGTATTGATTACCCTGCAGAGTTTAGTGTCATCTGCAAATATTGAGATTCTACTCTGTATGCCCCCTACAAGGTCATTAATGAATATATTAAATAGAAGCGGGCCCAACACTGACCCCTGTGGTACCCCACTGTTAACTGTGATCCATTCTGAGTGTGTTCCATTAATAACCACCCTTTGTTTCCTATCACTAAGCCAGTTCTTAACCCACTTACACATATTTTCCCTATCCCCATTGCCCTCATTTTATGTATCAACCTTTTGTGTGGCACCGTATCAAAAGCTTTTGAAAAGTCCATATACACCACATCCACTGCATTTCCTTGGTCCAGTCCAGAACTTACTTCTTCATAGAAGCTTATTAGATTAGTTTGACAGGAACGGTCCCTCGTAAAACCATGTTGATAATGGGTCATGAGGTTATTTTTCTTCAGATACTCCAGTATAGCATCTCTTAGAAAACCCTCTAGGATTTTACCCACAGTAGAGGTTAAGCTTACTGGCCTATAATTTCCAAGTTCAGTTTTTGTCCCCTTTTTGAATATTGGCACCACATTTGCTATACGCCAGTCCTGTGGTACAGACCCTGTTATTATGGAATCTTTAAATATTAAAAATAATGGTCTATCTATGACAGTACTTAATTCCTGCAGCACTCTGGGGTGTATCCCATCTGGGCCCGGGGATTTGTCAATTTTAGTGATTTTTAGACGATGCCGTACTTCCTCTTGGGTTAAGCAGGTGACGTTTAATTGAGAATTTTTGTTATCACTGATCATATTGTCTGTCATGGGATTTTCTTGTGTAAATACTGTTGAAAAAAAGTCATTTAGCATATTTGCTTTTTCCTCATCCTCATCCACCATTTCACCCAGACTATTTTTAAAGGGGCCAACACCATCATTTTTTAGTTTCTTACTATTTATGTAGTTAAAAAATATTTTGGGATTCTTTTTACTTTCTCTGGCAATGAGTCTCTCTGTCTCAATCTTTGCTGCCTTGATTTGCTTTTTACAAATGTTATTTAATTTTCTGTATTTATTTAATGCTTCATCACTACCTACTTGCTTTAATTCCCTAAATGCTTTCTTTTTGTCACATATTGCACTTCTTACCGCTTTATTTAGCCATAGTGGTTTCCTCCTATTTCTAGCATGCTTATTCCCATAGGGTATATATTGTGCACAGGTCCTATTCAGGATGCTAATAAACATCTCCCATTTGTGTTGTGTACTTTTATGTCTCAGGACATCGTCCCAGTTTATTGCACCAAGATCATCTCTCAACCGTTGGAAATTTGCCTTCCTGAAGTTTAGTGTCCTTGTGGCCCCTCTACTACACGTCTTAGTAAAGGATACTTGAAAGCTTATTAAGTTATGATCACTATTACCCAAGTGACCTCCAACCCGTATATTTGATATGCGGTCTGGCCTGTTGGTTAATATTAGGTCCAGCAGTGCCCCCCTTCTTGTTGGGTCCTGAACCAGTTGTGAAAGGTAATTGTCTCTTATAGTTTTCAAAAACTTATTACCTTTGCTGGAACTGCAGGTTTCTGATCCCCAATGTATTTCAGGGTAGTTGAAGTCCCCCATAATAATGACTTCTCCCTGAGAAGATTATCTTCATCATGAAATAATAATAGGGATGTATTATTCTGTTGATTATTGTCTAACTGTGTACTCTCAATATGTGTCAATAGTTGTTCTTCTAGACTATTTACAATTGTGCTCATCCAAAGTTTTGTTTTGTTCACCCGTGGATTTCGGATCGGATTTAGACATTTCTGGGTTATTTAAATTATAACTAATATTAATTTGTTCCTTTTGAGTGTTCACTCCGCAATGCTCAATAATAGTGCCCGTGTATTCTGTTAAAACATCGTCAGAATTACACCTAGGTTGAATTACCCTTATATTATCTGTTGTGCTATGTTCCGTTATTTGTGACTCCTGTGATTCAATTACAATTTGTGATGTGGGATGAATTGTTAAATTTACATAACTCAATTGTGTATTCTCATAAGGGGCTGTGATCCCTGTTAAATCTTTAATCCCGAAATCCAGGGGTGTAAAATAATTATTCCCATTCTCCTTTTTATTAATTTCACCATTTGTGAAGTTTATAAGTTCCCTAGTATCCACTGTCTCGAGGTTGATTTTCACCCCTTGTTCCATTACTAGACAATTATTGGATTCTAAATTTGTTTTTATCTTTCTGACTTGTCCTTGTAGGGATTTCCTGTGTTTTTCAAAAATATCTCTCTGTTCCTTAGTTTTTAAAAAGTTTTTATTTTGGGTATTTGCTTTTTCACTAGCATTTTTTCTGTTGTCATTAATATTACTGCTTCCTAGGGCATCCTCTGGATGATGTATTTCAATCAGTTCCTCAGGGTTATTAGACTCCTTTTTATCCAGCAGAAACTTCATTGCTTTTTTCTTTATTATATCTTCCTCAAATTTCTGTAGTTTAGATCTCATAATGGGATCATAATCTTGGTAATCAGCTGATAATGAGTATCATTTCTAATAGAAATGGGATTGATGAATTGCTAGTTAAAAAAAAGAACTGAAAACAACTAGTCTAGCAGAAAAAGCTATGAGAGAAATGAGATCCCTTAAAAATAGTTTGGATCTATACTCATTATCAGCTGATAACAAAATACTTTCAAAGAAAACGAAATTAACCCAACATCAAGTAGGGATATACAGTGCCTACAAGTAGTATTCAACCCCCTGCAGATTTAGCTGGTTTGATAAGATGCCAATAAGTTAGAGCCTTCAAACTGCAAACGAGAGTAGGATTTATTAACAGAAGCATAAATCTTACAAACCAAAAAGTTATGTTGCTCAGTTGAATTTTTTATAAATTTTAAACATAAAAGTGTGGGTCAATTATTATTCAACCCCTATGTTTAATATTTTGTGGAATAACCCTTGTTTGCAATTACAGCTAATAATCGTCTTTTATAAGACCTGATCAGGCCGGCACAGGTCTCTGGAGTTATCTTGGCCCACTCCTCCATGCAGATCTTCTCCAAGTTATCTAGGTTCTTTTGGTGTCTCATGTGGACTTTAATCTTGAGCTCCTTCCACAAGTTTTCAATTGGGTTAAGGTCAGGAGACTGACTGCCTAGTCCACTCCAACACCTTGATTTTTTCCCTCTTGAACCAGGCCTTGGATTTCTTGGCTGTGTGCTTTGGGTCGTTGTCTTGTTGGAAGATGAAATTACGACCCATCTTAAGATCCTTGATGGAGGAGCGGAGGTTCTTGGCCAAAATCTCCAGGTAGGCCATGCTATCCATCTTCCCATGGATGCGGACCAGATGGCCAGGCCCCTTGGCTTAGAAACAGCCCCACAGCATGATGCTGCCACCACCATGCTTGACTTTAGGGATGGTATTCTTGGGGTCGTATGCAGTGCCATCCAGTCTCCAAACGTCACGTGTGTGGTTGGCACCAAAGATCTCGATCTTGGTCTCATCAGACCATAGAACCTTGAACCAGTCTGTCTCAGAGTCCTCCAAGTGATCATGAGCAAACTGTAGACGAGCCTTGACATGACGCTTTGAAAGTAAAGGTACCTTACGGGCTCGTCTGGAACGGAGACCATTGCGGTGGAGTCCGTTACTTATGGTATTGACTGAAACCAATATCCCCACTGCCATGAGATCTTCCCAGAGCTCCTTCCTTGTTGTCCTTGGGTTAGCCTTGACTCTTCGGACAAGCCTGGCCTCAGAACGGGAGGAAACTTTCAAAGGCTGTCCAGGCCGTGGAAGGCTAACAGTAGTTCCATAAGCCTTCCACTTCCGGATGATGCTCCCAACAGTGGAGACAGGTAGGCCCAACTCCTTGGAAAGGGTTTTGTACCCCTTGCCAGCCTTTTGACCCTCCACGATCTTGTCTCTGATGGCCTTGGAATGCTCCTTTGTCTTTCCCATGTTGACCATGTATGAGTGCTGTTCACAAGTTTGGGGAGGGTCTTAAATAGTCAGAAAAGGCTGGCAAAAGAGATAATTAATCCACACATGTGAAGCTCATTGTTATTTGTGCCTGAACTACTTCTTAATACTTTAGGGGGACCAAACAGAATTCTGGTGGTTTGAGGGGTTGAATAATAAATGACAATCTGAATTAACTTTTAATGCTTTAAAAAAAAAAAAAAAATAAATAAAAAAAATTTTTTTTGTGGCACTGCATTTCCCACTTCCAGGCTGATCTACACTCCAAATGTCACAATGCCAAGTTAATTCTGCATGTGTCAACCAGCTAAATCTGCAGGGGGTTGAATACTACTTGTGGGCACTGTAGATAAATCTGAATTAACATCTAGAGGTATATTTAATCTTTCAGATTATTCTTTAAATGATGGTGAGAAAGCATTGTTGTCAAAGGGGTTATCCTTTTGCCCCAATGTTAAACTAAATAGTTTTAATTTATATATGGACTTGAATTAATTTTTCAGAAAGCTTACTACTGTATAAACCGCCATTTTCTAATTGAGATAAAATAGTTGGAGCGCACATAGAGTGATATCCTCTTAGTTTAGCCACCAGGTGTCCCCCTTCTATGGAAAGACTCACCTGGTCAGGTTGTATGAGTCAAAACCAACTTTGACAGCTCCCTCCTGAGGTCGCAGCAGTGCCCAGCCAGGGGAAGATATGATGCCCTGATGAAGTTGTATTTACACAACGAAATGCGTAGGCAAGTGGTTAAATAAACAAAGTATAAACCATTACTCTGCTTGTCATCATTGGAGGTCAGCGCGGTGATTTCTTTCAACTCAGCGCTTTCTGTTTGTTTATCTTGTTTTCTAATTGAGGAAAGGAATAAAAATGGAAATATCCCCAAAAAATCATATAAAATAGAAGAAAAGAGCAATGAGGAACAAAAAGACCAAGAGGATAGATATAAAATTTAGGGATGAGCGAGTATGCTTGTGACTACTCGGTACTCGCACGAATATCTTGGTACTTGGGGTACTCGGCAAGTACCGAGTAATCCCGCGATACTCTTGCTATGCTCGGGGTCCACCTCCCTGCAAGGTGGCGCTCTTTACAGAGCCAGCCCGCATGCAGGGATTGGCTGACAGACACTGTAATGCCATAGCCATGTTGGTAGTGGCATTACAGTGATTGGCTGGCCGCACAGCGTGATCAAGTCTTTATAAGACCTGACTGCGCTGTGCTCGTCACTGTGCTCCACAGACAGGCAGTGTAAGGAGAGGTGCTGCTGATTGAGGGACAGATTTGTGGCCTTTCAGCTAGTGTAGGTACAGGGCTGCTAATCTAATACCACAACAGTTCTTCTGAGGACTAATAGAGCTGTATACAGGCAGGCAGGGAGGCAGGGTATATAGCAAACTTCTTGTGCTAGTATACCAGCCTGCATCACATCTGGGGCTGGTATACAGACTGGAGATCTCCAAAACAGTCTTTTTAAGGATTAATTTAGCTCTCTATAGGCAGTAAGGGGTTAGCTCCAATTAGTATACAGCAAATCACTGTATACTCGTCAGCGTTTGTGTCTGACCGTTCCAGCTGCCGAGATTAAACCGCTCTAATCTGTAATCTCAGTGTGCAGCTAAAAACCAACTCTTGTCTGCATTCATTTACCATCTTAGTGTGGCAGGAGTGGCTTGTAGCTCCAAGTAGTATATGCCAAAACACTGTATACACGTCAGCGTTTGTGTCTGACCGTTCCAGCTGCTGGGATTAAACCGCTCTAATCTGTAATCTCAGTGTGCAGCTAAAAACCATCTTTTGGACGCCTTAATTTAGCTGTATACAGGCAGCACAACATTGAAAATGCGCAAGGCCGGTGGCAAGGGACAAGGAAATGGATGTGATGGTGGTACAGGCAGACGCCGAGGCCGTGTGCAAGTTCGAATTGCGCCACGACAAACTCCCACATCATCTGGCTTGACCTTCCTGTCCCAATTTCTAGGGGAACGCAGCAGTACACCACTATTAAACCAAGACCAGTGTCAACAAGTTGTTAGTTGGATAGCGGATAATGCTTCCAGTCAGTTTGGCACCACCACAAATACCCTGTCTTCCACACGGTCAAGTGTCAGTAGCCATGAGACTGGACCTCACATTCCACAGCCTGATCCTCCTTCCTCCCACCATGCCGAGTGTCCGGCCCCGGACATAACTGATCCCACACTTGGACACTCTGAAGAGCTGTTCACTTATCCATTCTTAGATTCTGGCCTCTCGCCAGCTCCAGTCATGGAGAGATCGTATCTACCGATGTACAAATATTTGAGCAGCCACGGTCTCACGAAGGCAATGGTGGGAACGTGTCTCAACAAGAGGTGGATGATGATGAGACACAATTGCCAGAAAGTCAGGAGGAGGACCAGGGTGCGGAAATGGAAGACGACGTGGTGATCCAGTAACTGACCCAATCTGGCAGGAGGACATGCAGAGCGAGGACAGCAGTGCCCAGGGGGAGTTAGGCGTAGCATCACAACAGCCTGGAAGAAGCAGCGTGGTGGCCACAGGCAGAAGGCAGGCAACCGTTCACCGGAACAACAACACGACAGAAGTTGCCAGTACAACTGTTAGGTCTTCCCGAGTCTGGCTGTTTTTTAAGGTGTCTGCAGATAATTCCAAAAAGGCCATTTGCAACACCTGCCATGCCAGCATCAGCAGGGGTTGCAAAAGTAGCAGCCTGACCACCACCAGCATGATCAGGCACATGGCAGCAAAGCACCCGACTTTGCGTGATGTACACCAGAGTCCAGGAGCAGTGTCTGCGGGTGACACCGCTGTGTCTTCGACTGATGTGCGTGCAAGACAATCCCCTGTCTATACTGTATGCGAAGATGCCTCCCGTCCTTCACCTGTAGTTGCACAAGCAGAAATAGCACCATCATCAACCACGTCCTTGTCCCAGCGCAGCGTTCAGTTATCCATACACCAATCTTTGGAAGGAAGGCGCAAATACACTGCCAACGCCCCACATGCCACAGTTCTAAATGCACACATTTCGCGACTGCTTGCGCTGGAAATGTTGCCTTTTAGGCTAGTAGAGACAGAAGCATTCCACGACCTGATCGTGGCGGCTGTCCCACGTTACTCGGTCCCCAGCCGCCACTCTTTCTCCCAGTGTGCCGTCCCCGCATTACATACAAACAGGGAAGAGGAGGAGGAGGATGAGGCCAGCATGGCCAGTCATGCTGTTGGTGAGGACCCTGAAGTCTTGCCTGTTAACAGTCTGGCGCACATGGCTGACTTTATGTTACACTGCCAGTCTCGTGACCCTTGCGTTATCAAGATCTTGGCGGACACTCATTACTGGTTGGTGACACTTTTAGACCCACGCTACAAAGAGAACTTTATTTCTCTTATTCCTGAGGTAGAGAGGTCTACAAAAATGCTGCAGTACCAGAAGGCCATGGTCGCGGAATTAGTCCAGAAATTCCCTTCTGAAAACGCTAGCGGCAGAGGTCACGATTCGGTGGACAACCAAGGCGTCTGGGCAAGAGAGGCACAAGTCCAATCCAGCAGAGGTAGGGAAGCACTATCAAAGATCTGGGACACTTTTCTCAGCACCTCCCATACCACAGGCCCTGAGGTGAGGGGTAGTGTCACAAGGACTGCAAAGTTTGCCAAGATGCTGAGGGAGTACCTTGCAATCGTACTGAAGTGCTCCTAGACTCCTCTGTGCCTTATAATTATTGGATATCCAAGCTGGACATGTCACAGGAATCGGCTCTCTACGCCTTGGAAGTCCTGGCCTGCCCTGCCGCTAGCATTTTGTCAGAGCGTGTTTTTAGTGCCGCATGTGGAATCATTACAGATAATCGCACCCGCCTGTCAACTGAAAATGCTGACAGGCTTACTCTGATCAAGATGAACAAGGGTTGGATTGGGCTTGACTTCACCACACCACCACCAAATGATAGCGGAATTTACATTTTGTGCCGGTAGATTGCCATGCACCTCCGCACACCCACACATCGGTACACACTTCATGTCTTTGGCTACTTGCTGTACTGCTCCTCCTTCTCCTCATCCGCCACCATCATATGATCAGTGTGACCGTTATGATGATGACCCTAACCGTTCAAAAGTTAGGCATTAGTTTCGTGTATACCCCCCAGGGGTAAATGTTTTAGTCCATGCTTACAGAATGGACATTACAAGTACAGGAGAGCCGCTCCTTTGTAATGGGAACAATTTTTAGAGGCTCTCCATGTTTCTTCCCAGGGGCATCACAATGCCTCCCAATTTTTGGCAGCCCTTCCTAGGGCAATCCTACAAAAGACCCACTTCCTTAAAATGGGCACATTATTTAAAGAGGCTCTCATGCACGACTCTATCCAGGGGCATTGGGGTGCCCCCCAATGTTTAGCAGCCCTGCCTAGGGCAATACTACAAAAGACCTACTTGCTTAAAATGGGCACATTATTTAAAGAGGCCTTCATGTACGTCTCTTCCCAGGGGCATTGAAGTGCCTCCCAACTTTTGGCAGCCCTGCCTAGGGCAATACTACAAAAGACGCACTTCCTTAAAATGGGCACATTATTTAAAGAGGCCCTCATGCACGCCTCCGTCCAGGGGCATTGTGGTGTCTCCCAATTTTTGGCTGCCCTGCCTAAGGCAATACTACTAAAGACCCACTTCCTTAAAATGGGCACATTATTTAAAGAGGCCTTCATGTACGTCTCTTCCCAGGGGCATTAAAGTGCCTCCCAACTTTTGGCAGCCCTGCCTAGGGTATTACTACAAAAGACGCACTTCCTTAAAATGCTGTGTAAACACAAGGAGACACAATGAGGAGCAGAATAGTGCTCTATCAATGATGACACTTTTTGGAAAAGGTGAAGTGTAAATCCACTCACCTTGTTGGGTTGTGCAAACCCACAACCGGCTGGAGCGCGAGAATGCAGCTGCTGCTGGACCTCCACCTACCACAGGACGTGGAACACTGGTATCAGATGTAAGGAAAAAAACAGGTGTGTACCGGTCCGTGCTGCTGTGTCACAAAGTCACGGAGAAGACGGTGCTTCAGTAAAATATCCTTTATTCTTCCTGTCCTACGCGTTTCGAAGCCACCTCTGAGCTCCTTCCTCAGGGACATCCCTGAGGAAGGAGCTCAGAGGTGGCTTCGAAACGCGTAGGACAGGAAGAATAAAGGATATTTTACTGAAGCACCGTCTTCTCCGTGACTTTGTGACACAGCAGCGCGGACCGGTACACACCTGTTTTTTTCCTTACTTCCTTAAAATGGGCACATTATTTAAAGAGGCCCTCATGCACGCCTCTATCCAGGGGCATTGGGGTGCCTCCCAAGTTTTGGCAGCCCTGCCTAGGGCAATACTACAAAAGACCCACTTCCTTAAAATGGGCACATTATTTAAAGAGGCCTTCATGTACGTCTCTTCCCAGGGGCATGGGAGTGCCACACAATTTTTGGCAGCCCTGCCTAGGCCAATCCTACCAAAGACCCCCTTCCTTATAATGGGCACATTATTAAAAGAGGCCTTCATGTATGTCTCTTCCCAGGGGCATGGGAATGCCACACAATTTTTAAAAAAAAATCTTTCATATAATCCAAAAAACTAACATACACCAACTCTGTCTCACAAGTGGGTATGAGCCCTTAATATTTTCTCCAGGAAAATCCATTTTGGTTTCATTTTGTAATGTTTTCTTGACAGTCCGTAAAAGTGATGTAATGGTCTGACAACATTGTTCACAGCAGTGACCCTGGTGTCTGAAATGCTGACAGGGGTCTTCCCCATGCTGTTCCCATGTCATTTGAGCACTGTTCTGATACTTTTATGTCATTTTTAGGGTTTTTCCATGCTGCCGGGGGTCATGCCAGAAAAATACTCGGGTCTCCCATAGGATATCATTGGGCTCGGTGCTCGAGCCGAGTACACGAGTATCTTGGGATGCTCAGCCCGAGCTTCGAGCACCCGAGCATTTTAGTACTCGCTTATCTCTAGTCCTAAATACTCATTATTACTAAGCAGTGAATTTTTTTTTTTTAACAAAATGTGCGCAGTGCTTACATTTCCTCATTTTCCATGTTATAAGACCACCACTGATCATAAAGTGACATATTCAACATTAATATGCCATGAAATTATGACATGAAATTGTAAACGAAGATTATTGATGATTATATCAAGCATACTTATCAACAATATAGAGCTATTAGTTAAAGAATGTGTACTTTGTACATTATACTACTTTAATTACACTAAAATGAATACTTAATGCTGTAACCCATTGTAATATACTGATTATCAAGAAAACTCAATAAACATTACTTGAAGTGAAATTATGACATGAAAAATATTTTTTTTTTAAGAATTTGCAAACATTGGTGGTAAACAATAATTATAACCACAACGGTGTAATTTTTTATTAACTGAAAACTTCATAAATGAATCCAAAGAATATAAAAAAAAATTCCATAAAACAGGAAAGACATGAAAAAAAATCTAGAAAAAGCTTTGTCCAAATATTTGATTCATAGAAATCAAGATTGAATTATTTACATATATTTATATTATATTAACATATAATAAATAATATTAATTCATATTGTTGATTAATTTTTTGCCTCCCATATTTCCTCATAGATTGTAAGTATGCTAGCAGGGCCCTCACTCCTCTTGCTATCTGATGAATTGTGTTACTCTGTAACCTATGATATTGTCTGTACATGTCCCCTCTGAATGCTGGGGAATATGGTAAATAATAATAATAATTTTTATTCATATAGCGCAACATATTCCGCAGCACTTTACAATTCAGAGGGTATACGATAAAATACAATACAATAATATATAATAAAATACGATATAATATGAGACAATACAAATATAATACAATACAGACCATATGCGTAAATCAAAATAATAGAAGAAAAAAGAAATTTTTATTAATTATATTCATTTACAATAAAAAATAAGCTAATAAATTTTCCTATAGTTATCCATAATCCTATATCTTTCTACACAATTGGGAGACCCACAAGGTAAATTATATTTCTGAAACTTCCTGGCTGCACAAATGTAACATATATCCTTTTTGTAGCTTAGGTCTAAACTTTGCTGAAGGTTTCTTAAAATTATATATCTGGAAATATATTCCTTTTATAATTCCTGCAGTTATTCTCCAAATGCTCTTAACAACAAATACTATCTGCATCTCTTTTTTTAAAGGTGATGGCATGTATAATGTATTGTTTATTCTCCACAAGGCATTCTACAGAATCTAGTGCTGACCCCATAAAATGTCTCCATTAACCCTATGACAAATCTTCAGCCAGCCCTGTGGCTGCCCAGGTGTGAAGACCCCCCCACTTAGCACCCAACCTTTTTATGGCTCAAACATACCAGGAAGGGCAGAAGCAGGTCTAAGCACCCCCTCAGGTAATATGGCTTATCTTTACCAGGTACATATGTCCTGTCTAGTTCCATCCATCACCTGCTGAGACAAGCTATGCTTCAAGGTTCTATAGTCACAAAGTTGCTTAGCAAGGTTATCATATGTGAGCAGCAAAAGCTACTGTGCAAAATTATTTTTTATTGCTGCACGCATAGCTATCGGCTCTGCATCTGTCTCCTTACATGCACAGATATTTCAATCCACAAATGAGTGTGTAGCCAAGAATCCAATGAAACCATGTGAATATTACATGATTCATAAGAATACAAATTACAAAAGGAGAAGGCCCTATTCTGTTAACGGAGTAACATTGAGCGAGCTTCCCTGTATTATCAAGTGATTTTTTTTTTTTACTATGGGGGATGTGCACCATGACATTCTTTGTGATATAGCCAGATGTGGGATTCAAATTTTTAATGGAAGCTAACAGTAAAAGTGCTTTCTCCTCCCCCATCCCCATATCTTCATGTTTAGTCTCATTTTCTTTCCCCCTGTAACTTCAGGTATAGTCTCACTGTCTCCTGTCAGGTCTATGTTGTTCCAATCACTGTCAGTCACTTCTTACTATGGTGAATAATAATAATTAAAGGATTTACTAACATTAGTACTAAAGCAACTGTGCTGAAATTGACAAAGCTGAACCCCTGTTCATCCGCCACTATCAACACCACTTAATTACTAGTATCAGCAGCCAATTACAGTGCATGTAAAAGTTTGTGCACCCTTGGTCAACATTACTGTTAGGCTACTTTCACATCAGTGTTTCTCGGAATTTCCAGCAGATCTGGCAGTTTTGCCTGATCTGCCGGATGCTGGAACACTTCCGGCAAGCCTGTGTTCAGCCTAATTCATTCCCTATGGGGCTTGCGTACATGTGCAGCACTTGCGGTCTTGCCACGATCTGGCAAATCCAGCACTTGCAGCAACCTCTGGAAACTGCCAGATCTGCTGTAAGTGCCGAGAAACACAGATGTAAAAGCAGCCTTATTGTGAACAGTTGAAGATGAATAGAACTTTGAAAGACATACAGTTAAAGAGTTAAAGATGACACATTTCCTTTGTATCACAGTCAAAAAATATATCTATTTTCAATTTTTATACTTTAAAAATTACAAAAAGGAAAATGGACAGATGCAAAAGTTTGGTCACCCTTGGAAATTTGTGTGCTCAAATAACTTTCAACAAGGTTTCAGGCCTTATTTACCCTGTTAGGGTTGTGACTTATTCAGTATTATTGTTAGGAAAGGCCAGGACATGTAAATTTTACAGCATCATGAAAACCCAGCCTCTTCTAACATTGTGTCAAAAAACAGCAGCCATGGGTTCGTCTAAACAGCTGCTTAGCAATCTGAAAATTGAAAATGGTGGAGGTCCACAAAGGAGGAGAAGCAGCATCGTACATAGAAATCATGGGGCCACATAGCAAAAGTCTGAATGAGGCCCCCTATTTAAAAGTAGGGAGGGAGGTGGTATGAGACACCATGGTCACCTCCAGGTTTTCCTGGATCTCGGGCAAAAGAGTCTCAGTGAGCCTCCTGCACACACACATGCACAAATATATAAACAGGCACATTAACATACAGGCATAAATACATATACATATTTGAAGACAAAGTCACAAAAATAATTGTAATTAAACATAAATATATACACAGTCATATACACTAATAAAGAATTAAAAGGAGAGAAAGAAATTTGGTGCCACAGTCGGTCCATAAATGTTGTATTCAATTTTCATAAAAGCATGATACAGGTGCCGAAGTAGGGGGTAACGCTATACGCGTTTCGGCGATAAGACCCCTTAGTCCTCTGGCTAAGGACTAAGGGGTCTTATCCCTGAAATGCAGATGGAATTACCCAGGGGGCATCTGTATGATGTTTTTATGAAAATTGAATAAAGGATTAAAGGACCGACTGTGGCACTGGATTTCTGTCTCTACTTTTGATTACATCGGTGGAACCAGCCATCATACTGGTAGCCTGGGAAGTTCAGGGAGTAATAGTAGTTGAGTGGCAACTCCCATTCCCCTTTCCTATTACTTCTACTAATAAAGAATAGAAGCTAGCTGGCCATAACCAACTATGGACCACTCTTCCTGTGGGACTCACCAGGATTCACCAGGCAACCATACCTTGAGGTGCAAGACACAAACAGCAGCAAGATCCAGACAAATTAGGAAAAGGAAGAAAAAAGTCGTAACTCACCATTAAGTAGTCTTCAGCAGTTTTTTTATTTCATCTGTGCTATACAGACAGGCAGGAGGGGGAGTGAGGAGACGACAGACGATGGCAGCCAGTTTGCACCTTAATGGACCTTCAATTGGTCCAAGTGTGTGGGTGATGTGTGGCTACTTCCTTTTCAGGTAGGACCGCCCTCACGTCACACCCTTGTAAAAATACATACAGAGCATAGATTAGTGGACACAGAAGTTATAAAAATTATTATAAATAGATGGTATGCATAAAAGTAGAAATACCAAAGGGAAAATAGCATATTATAACATGACAATAACTGGTTAAAGAGAAGCAGAGAATATATCACTTTTAAAGGAATACAGACAGGTCATGTTTATCATTGAGCCCTAGAACCTCTTGCACTCTGAGATCAATGATCCACCTGGATTCTTTTCTTAACAGAATCCTATGTGTATCAACGCCCTGAAGTGCGGGAAAAATCAGCAAATCGACAATCCCTAACATGTTGGATGAGGCTAAGGGATCCTTTTCCCGAAGATACAGAACTAAAATACTCATGAAATCTAACATAAAGGAGGCAAACAGTTTTCTCAACGTAAAATAAACCACACGTGTAAAAAAACACATATACAATCAACTTCATTTTACATTGAATTAAATCTCTAACCTGATGGTATCTGTCGCCAATTGTTAACGGGTAAGACGTCACATGAAAACTGCAAAAAGGACAATGTTTTTCAGGTTTCAGTCTATTGTTCTCTAGGATTTCTCACAAACTATTACACCTCCTGTAGGTGATCAAAGGTTTCTTTACTGCCATATCAGCCAAGTCCCTATCTGACTCAAGCACGTGCCAATTTTTGAGAATGGCCAAACTTATTATTTAATCTAATGGGTCATATTTGAAATTGAAAATGATTCATCCATCTCCCATTTATGATTGGAAAGAACATTTTTTTTGTTTATGTCTGTTCTTTCGTCTGGTTCCCTGAAAAATGCCCACAGGAAAATTGCCCACAGGAAAATTGCCCACAGGAAAAATGCCCACAAGAAAATTGCCCACACGGAAAATTGCCCATATGGAAAAATGCCCACACGGAAAATTGCCCACATGGAAAATGTGGGCAATTTTCCGTGTGGGCAATTTTCCATGTGGGCAATTTTCCGTGTGGGCAATTTTCCGTGTGGGCAATTTTCCATGTGGGCATTTTTCCATGTGGGCATTTTTCATGTGGGCAATTTTCCTGTGGGCATTTTTCCTGTGGGCATTTTTCTGGTCACCCTTTCGTCTATCTGAATCTTCTGAAATTGCTTTATTTAAAGATGATTCCAGAATATTATTGGGATAACCTCTTTCCAAGAAACAAGATTTTAATTTGTGCACCTCTCTCGAAAGTTAGCATCATTATTAATTCTTTTGAGCATAAGGCTGTATTACAATTATTTTTTTAGATAATAAGGATGAGCCTGCAGCAGTCCACTGAGAGCAGTGAGTTTCATGAAAACATCACAGATTAGTTAGCCATTCATAATAGACATGTTCACTAGAGATGAGCGATGTTCGACTCGAATAGTTCGCCAATCTCAAATTCGAGTCGATTTTGGCGCTATTCGAGTCATTCGCCGAATTCGAACAATTTGGTTCCAATACGGCGAATTTCGAACATGTTCGATTTTGGTTCGAAAATGCGGCAGATGCGGTCAGAAAACCGCATCTGCCGCATTTTGAGCCAAAATAAACATTCCCTAGAAGAAAGAAAGTGAAAAAATAATCTATGCTCACCTGTCCGCGGTCTACCGAAGCCTCCGGCAAGGTCCTGTGGCTTCTAGGACCTGTGGTGACGTCATGTTCTCGCGCGAACTCCGGTCACATGACCGGAGTTCCGCGAGAACATGACGTCACCACAAGTCCTGGAAGCACAGGACCTTGCCGGAAAGCTTAAAATAGATATTTTTATGATTCGGACCCTTTCTTTAAGTAAAAGTTACTTAAAGAAAGGGTCCGAAACATAAAAATATCTATTTTAAGCTTTCAGGCAAGGTCCTGTGCTTCCAGGACCTGTGGTGACGTCACGTTCTCGCGGGAACTCCGGTCACGTGACCGGAGTTCCCGCGAGAACGTGACGTCACCACAGGTCCTGAAAGCAATAGGACCTTGCCGGAAAGCGTAAAATAGATATTTTTATGTTTCGGACCCTTTCTTTAAGTAACTTTTACTTAAAGAAAGGGTCCGAAACATAAAAATATCTATTTTAAGCTTTCCGGCAAGGTCCTGTGCTTCCAGGACCTGTGGTGACGTCATGTTCTCGCGGAACTCCGGTCATGTGACCGGAGTTCCCGCGAGAACTGACGTCACCACAGCTCCTGTAAGACACAGGACCATACCGGAGGCTTCGGTGGACCGCGGACAGGTGAGCATACATTATTTTTTTATTTTTTACACTTTATTTGACTTTATTTCACTTCCACAATGTATGTATATACATTGTGGAAGTGAAACAGCCCCACAATCCTGGTTTTTTCGTGTTCCGGGATGTTCGACGGTGTTCGTCGAGCATTCGACGAACATTCGTCGAACACCCCGTCGACTCGGCGAATCGAATCGAACACGAACGGCAGGGTGGTGGCTCATCTCTAATGTTCACATCCAGAAATTCTAATTGGGAGTCCCCGAAAACTAAGGAGGCCTTGTTCACACATATCAGCTTTTTTGCCATTCTCTGCGTTTTTTAGCTGTTTATAAAAAACGCACATGCATTAACGCATGGTACACTTAAGTGTAGCTGCGTATTTAACAACACATGCATTTTTTTTCCACCATTCCAAAAAACACTGCATGCAGCGTTTTTTGGGTGCTGTAAAAAAACACATGGGTTGTTGAAAAAATGCAGGCAGTTTTTTAACATGGGGCCCTATGGGAAACGCATGCGTTAATGCATGGAACATATAGGCACCTGCGTTAACGCATGCGTTAACGCATATGAGTTTTTAATGAAAAAATGACTAAGTCCAAAAACTTCTCACAAACGTTCAGAACCACAGGAGACATTATTTGGCACCCTTAGAAAAGCTGATCAGTTTTTCTAAGGGCTAAAACAACGCATTGGTATGTGTGAACAAGGCTGTAAAATGCATATTAAATTGATTTGTGTCGTTGAGGAAAGTAACAATATACCGGAGAGTATTGACTTTAGTTCTTCCTTTTCTGGAGTAGTCATATACACTGACATACACTGGCAATCAAAATTAGAGAACAACACACAATTTCCTTAATGTTAAGATCATTGTATTGACTTATGTAAAAATATCCTAAAATGAGTACAATAGCAGCATTTTAAGCTTATTTCAAAAATTTTATGTGTTCTACAGCACAGAATATAAATGCAAATGAGATAAATGAAAAAGAACTCTGATCAAAATTAGGGAACACCTTGAGATACTTACAAGTTATTGGTGTTAAAGGGAACTAGTCAGGTTGTTTATGCCCCCAGGCCCATCACTACCTGTCCCTGTAACTTCCTAGTTCATCTCTAACCTGTCTGAGCTAATCATGTCCCGTAATCGCTGAGAAAAATTATTTTATTACTTACATGTTCCTATGCTAATAAGGAGGGTGTCTCTGTTAGTGCAGACATTCTGTGTGTTTATGTCCCCCTCGAAAATGTTGTCATACCAAGAAGGAGAAGGTGGATTTCAGATGTCAGGATCACACTTTTTAATTAAGTTAACATGCCCAATGGGGCATGTCAACCACGGAATGAGGGAGGACATGAATAAGTGTATGCACTAATCATTTTTCTCAGTGATTACAAGACACTATTAGCTCAGACATGGATGGTTACAGATGTACTAGGAAGTTGCAGGAACAGATAGTGATAGGTTTGGGGGCATGACCAACCTGATAGATTCCCATTAATCTGGCACCTGGTGCAAATTTCTGGACAAACTCTTTTTAACTGGCAGCCTAATTTTCCAGTTTGCACCCACTTTGAAAAATGGTGTGCCGTTCCAAAGTGAATAAAACCCTCCAGTAGCAGGTAGTCCAGATGAAGGCCAAAAGGGTCACCCAATCAGCCATAGCAATTGAAGTTGGTCATTTCTCTGATTTCTAGAATATTGCATCTTTACAACATCACAAACTCTTTTAAGTCTCCCAAGAAGGCCGGTTGCCCTTGAAAGACAAATGCAAGAGAGGACAGGATAATGCGGAGAATCTCCATGGCTAATCCTTTCAACACTGAAGCTAGAATAGCTAGTCAGTTCTACACTAAACAGGGTAAGGATCTGTCTCGTCATACAATGTCACAATGTTTAAGAGCATTTGGACTGAAAACCCACTCTGCAGTGACCAAAACTCTCATTAGCAGAAATAATCAAAAGGCTAGACTCGTCTTTGGTGAGGAGCATGTTGTGTGGACAAAGGAGAAGTGTTCCACAGTTCATTTTAGGGATAAAAACAAGTTTAATTTACTTGGATCTGATGGGAAACATTATGTTCATTGAGCAACTGGAGAAGAACTGAACCCTAAGTGTGTAAAGAAGTCAATGAAAGGTGGTAGATGACATGTCATGGTTTGAGGAATGTTTTCTGCTTCAGTGGTTGGACCTCTCATACAGCTACAAGACAGAGTGAATACATGTGTGTATCATAATCACCTTCAACAACACATGGTTCCTTACTTGCGTTCAGCACTCAGCCAGCCAGCAATTTTCATGCAGCACAATGCCCCCTGTCACACAGCAAAGCTAGTATAGCAGCTCCTTGAAACAGAAAACATTGAAACAATATAATAGACAGCCCACAGTTCTTAGCTAAACCCAATAGTAAACCTCTGGAAAACCCTTTGTAACAAAGGTATGGCCAAGAAACCCACAACAATCACAAAACTGTGGAAGAGATTGGAACAAGAGTGGACCAAAATCATACCAGAGCAGTGTGAGAGACTAGTGATGTCCTGTGGCTGTGGATGTGCTGAGGTCATTCAAAGCAAAGGCCTGTACACTACCTACTGATTGGTGACTGTTTGAACCTTTACAACATTTAGTTTTAATCCTTCTCTGTTCTACAGTCATTGCTGTTCTCTAATTATGATCATCACATTTTGTGTAAAATAAAGGTTTTAAATTGACATACTTTGGTTATATTTGAAAACACTGTTCTAGTGGCATGGTGTACCCCTTACACAAAAACCTTTTAATGTTGATCAATGTAGATTATATCATGTACAGCACACACACAGTCAAAATAGAGATATTTTTAATATAGAGAAGTCGGCAGCAAACCTCACTCACCTCCCCTTATCTGTCCTCCTACTGAACGGGAGTTCAGCTTCTACACAGAATGTGGCTAGGCAGTTCACACTGCTTGATGGTCCTCCCTTAACAGACATTGTGTGAAGAGATGACTGAACTTTCCCCAAACATGTTTGCCAATTTCAAATTTGGCACAAACATTGTTGTTTCAGTTTGAGATTGGAAACAAGAGCAATTTCTTAAAAAATTGGTGAACATGTCTTTGTTCATTAAAGGGACACTGTCAGGTCATTTTTCAGTATGATACTAATAATACCCTTGAATAGTGCCTGAGCAAACCTTTTAAAAACATGTAAAATCATTATTGTAGTGTTTGTAGTTTCCATGTTATCAGCATTGTCAGACCCTGCAGGGATCTCCTGGATTAGTCCTCTCCATTATAAGCAAGTAGGAATAGTCCGGCTGCTGTAAAACCTGTCATGCAATTATGCACTCCCTCTCAGCAGCTTTCTCCTCTCTCTCTTCTCTCTCCTCCCTATGCTCTCAGTGCAGTGTAGTTTCAATTCCCATAGGAGCATCTCATCTGATGAGGACATAGAGGGAGAGAGCTATTGCCGATTTGCCTTATCTATACTCCATCTGTTTCTGTAAGCAGGAATCCCTGTCGTGACAGTTTCTATGTTGTATTTCACCTCTTACTTGGCTGCAGATACAGAGAGCAGAGAGGAGATTACAGACCCCCCTCCCCAAACTGATGTCCTGTGCGGTGATGTGGTGTGTGAGAATGTGACATGCATATTCATTTTATGGGGAGTGGACAGCAGAGAACTAAGTGGATCATTCACTGTGAATGACCGATGGAGGAAGGAAATGTAAATAAAAGAAATACATAAATAGAGTTTAGAGAGATGAATTAGAAAATGATAGCAGTTCTAAATAGATTTTTGACCTGACAGTTTTCCTTTAACCCCTTCCAGACCCTTGGCCCACCCCCTGGGCCATGGAGTGATCAGGCTCCTGCAGGTCGAGTGAGGGTGTCACTGACCTGTCACTCGGCCTGCATGTACATGGGGAGTTGTACAACACCCCAGGGGGGGTCGATTTGCCCCCACCCCCGCCCCCCCGGCTACAGGCGCGGTGATTGGCACTCAAAAGTGAAAGTAAAAATCACCGAGCCTGTAATGCTTCCCTGCCTGCCGCTGCTATCCCTACCCTCCAATCTTCTCCCCTGTCATCCTCTAACTGCCCCCCTGTCCCCCACCTCTCTTTCCTGCCCCCTCTTCATCTTTCTTACCCCCCGCTTCCTTTTCCTGCCATCTGCTTCCTGTCCCTGCCGCCCGCTTCCTCTTCCTGCTGCCCGCTTCCTCCTGCCTGCCCCCGCTTCCTCCTAAGTGCCCCCCTACTTCTCCTGTCACCCCCCCTCTTCCCCTTTCCTACCCCCCCCGATCACCGGAGCGGCGATCGCCTCTCCCACTCACCCCTCCGGCGGCCGCTCTGTCTCCACTGCGTCCCGCTCCTCCTCCTCCTCTTCACCGCCTCTGGATCTGACAGCTCTGTGCTGGAGCTGCCAGATCACTTTCTACAACTAGATCCTGAGGATCCAGCTGTAGAAAGTGATCTGACAGCTCCAGCATAGTGATCCACAGTGACCATTATGTGATCACTGTGGATCACTGTGCTGGATCTGTCAGATCACTTTCTACAGCTGGATCCTGAGCTGCAGGAAGTGATCTGACAGCTCCAGCACAGTGATTCACAGTGACCATTATGTGATCACTGTGGATCACTGTGCTGGATCTGTCAGATCACTTTCTACAGCTGGATCCTGAGGATCTAGCTGCAGGAAATGATCTGACAGCTCCAGCACAGTGATCCACAGTGACCATTATGTGATCACTGTGCTGGATCTGTCAGATCACTTTCTACAGCTGGATCCTGAGGATCTAGCTGCAGGAAGTGATCGTGGGACCTTCGTTATGGACTACGTTGGAGTGATCGAGCGTCGTGGGACCTTCGTTGTGGACTACGTCGGATCTTTTCATAATAAAGATGGAGTCCGAATTGTGTCTGTGTTTTTTTTTTTCAAATAAAAAGATTTTTCTCTGTGTGTATTTATTGAATATTTACCGTACTAGAGATTCCTAATGGCGGGTCTAACATTGGCCCTATATTATGAATCTAGGGCTTAGTGCCAGCTGCCAATAAAAAGCTGGCATTAACCCCTTTATTACCCAGTTAGCCACCGGCACCAGGGCAACTGGAAGAGCGTGGGTACAGCGCCAGAAAATGGCACTTCAATGAATGCGCCATTTTCTGGGGCGGCTGCGGGCTGCAATTCGCAGCATGGGGGGCCCAGAACGCTTGGGCCTCTCTATGCTGAGGATTCCAGCCCCCAGCTGCCTAGTTGTACCTGGCTGGACCAAAAATATGGCGGAGCCCCACGTAATTTTTTTTCTAGAATTAGTTCTAGAAATTAAAAAAGGGCTTCACTGTATTTTTGGTTCCAGCCAGGTACAATAAGGCAGCTGGGGGCTGGTGGCAGTCCGTAGCTGCCAAGTTGTACCTGGTTGGACCAAAAATATGGCAGAGCCCCATGTCATTTTTTTTTTAAATTCTACAAATAAAATGACATGGATCTTTGCCGTATTTTTGGTTGCCAGCCAGGTACAACTTGGCAGCTAGGGGGCTGGAATCCTCAGCATGGAGAGACCCAAATGTATAGGGTCCCCTATGCTGCGAATTGTAACTACTAGACTAGTATGTTTTTTCACAAAAAGTTTCTTTATTCATTTTTACGTCTCAATTTGTGAAGCACATGGGGGTTCAAAGTGCTCACTGTGCATCTAGATATGTTCCCTGGGGGTTCTAGTTTCCAAAATGGGGTCACTTGTGGGGAGCTCAAATGTTTAGGCACACAGGGGCTCACCATACGCGACCTGGTGTCCGCTAACAATTCCAATTGTTGGCAAACACCAGGTTATGTATGGAGAGCCCCTGTGTGCCTAAACATTGGAGCTCCCCCACAAGTGATCCCATTTTGGAAACTAGACCCCCCCCAAGGAACCTATCTAGATGCATAGTGAGCACTTTGAATCCCCAGGTGCTTCACAAACTGATCCATAATAAGGTAAAAATACTTTTTTTTCACACAAATTTTCTTTTTTAATTTGTACGGATCAATTTGTGAAGCACCTGGGGGTTCAAAGTGCTCACTATGCATCTAGATATGTTCCCTGGGGGGTCTAGTTTCCAAAATGGGGTCACTTGTGGTGGAGCCCCAATGTTTAGGCACACAGGGGCTCTCCAAATGCGATATGGTGTCCGCTAACAATTTGAGGTGATTTTCCATTCAAATTGTTAGCGGACACCATGTCGCGTTTGGAGAGCCCCTGTGTGCCTAAACTTTGGAGCTCCCCCACAAGTGACCCCATTTTGGAAACTAGACCACCCAGGGAACATATCTAGATGGGTGTTGAGCATATTGAACCCCCACATGCTTTACAAATTGATCTGTGAATATGGAAAAAGTACTTTTTTTTCACAAAAATGTTCTTGTAGCCTCAATTCTTTCATTTTCACATGGGTAACAGGATAAAATTCATCCTAAAATTTGTTGGGCAATTTCTCCTGAGTACACCGATACCTCATATGTGGTCATAAACCACTGTTTTGACGCGCGGCAGGGCTCAGAAGTGAAGGAGCGCCATATCACTTTTTGAATGGAAAATTAGCTCCAAAAGTCAAATTGCTCTCTTTCCCTTCAGAGCCCTGCCGTGCGCCCAAACCGTGGTTTATGATCACATATGTGGTATCGATATACTCAGGAGAAATTGCCCAACAAATTTGAGGATCCATTTTATCTTTTTGCCCATGTGAAAATGAAAAAATTGAGGATAAAAGAACATTTGTGTTACAAAAATTAAAATATCCATTTTTTTGTTTCCAATTTGCTTAGTTCCTGTGAAGCACCTGAAGGGTTAATAATCTTCTTGAATGTAGTTTTGAGTAGCTTGAGAGGTGCAGTTTTTGGAATGGTGTCACTATTGGGTGTTTTCTGTCATGTACACCCCTCAAAGGGACTTCAAATGGGATGTGGTCACTAAAAAAAATGGTTTTGTAAATTTTGGTGGAGAAATGAAAAATTGCTCATGAACTTTGAACCCTTATAACTTCCTAACAAAATTTTTTTTTTTTTCCAAAATTGTGCTGATGTAAAGTAGACATGTGGGAAATATTATTTCATAACTATTTTGTGTCACATAACTCTCTGGTTTACCAGAAGAAAAATTCAAAATTTGAAAATTGCAAAATTTTCTAAATTTTTGCCATATTTTTGATTTTTTCTCAAATAAACGCAAAAATTATCGACCTAAATTTAATACTAACATGAAGCCCAATATGTCACAAAAAAACAATCTCAGAATCGCTAGGATCCGTTGAAGCGTTCCCGAGTTGTAACCTCATAAAGGGACACTGGTCAGAATTGCAAAAAATAGCAAGGTCATGAAGGGGTTAACTGCTCGCATAAAACAAAGTATTACTGTGTTTAAGTGATGCTTTTCTTCTACCTTCTGACTGGCTAGGATAGTAGACGGGACATGTTTAATGAGGGGAGGGGGTAGGGAAAGGTGAAAGGAGCGTTGGACTCCATTTCTTTTCCTGGCACTTTCTGTGCGGATGTTCCGGGTTGGCAGTCAATCAGGGCACATGAAACATGAACTAGCTGTAGACTTGATTGATTGTGTCATTGACTGTCTTGTTTCATTGGCTGCATGTAACATCATGTCGCTCAAGATATAAGAAGTGTCCATTTACCTTTGTTGCCAATTTCACAATGTTACTGCTTAGGGATAGTGCTGCTGCCCCTTCGTGCTGCTTCATCCTGCACCATCCGTGCTACACTATTAGATAGCTAGTAGGGATGAGCGAGTATGCTTGTGACTACTCGGTACTCGCATGAATATCTCGGTACTGGGGGTACTCTGCGAGTACCGAGTAATCCTGCGATAATCTTGCTATGCTCGGGGTCCACCTCCCTGCATGTTGGCGCTCTTTACAGAGCCAGCCCACATGCAGGGATTGGCTGACAGACACTGTAATGCCACAGCCATGTTGGTTGTGGCATTACAGTGATTGGCTGGCCGTACAGCGTGATCAAGACCTGCCCGCATTGTGCTCCACAGACAGTCAGTGTAGGGAGAGGTGCTGCTGATTGAGGGACAGATTTGTGGCCTTTCAGCTAGTGTAGGTGCAGGGCTGCTAATCTAATACCATAACGGTCCTTCTGAAGACTAATACAGCTGTATACAGGCAGGCAGGGAGGCAGGGTATGTAGCAAACTTCTTGTGCTAGTATACCAGCCTGCATCACATCTGGGGCTGGTGGACAGGCTGGAAATCTCCAAAACAGTCTTTTTAAGGATTAATTTAGCTCTCTATAAGCAGTAAGGGGTTAGCTCCAATTAGCATATGCCAAAACACTGTATACTCGTCAGCGTTTCTGTCTGACCGTTCCAGCTGCCGGGATTAAACTGCTTTAATCTGTAATCTCAGTGTGCAGCTAAAAACCAACTCTTGTCTGCAATCATTTACCATCTTAGTGCGGCAGGAGTGGCTTGTAGCTCCAAGTAGTATACGCCAAAAGATTGTATATGCGTCAGTGTTTGTGTTTGACCGTTCCAGCTGCTGGGATTAAACCGCTCTAATCTGTAATCTCAGTGTTCAGCTAAAAACCAACTCTTGTCTGCATTCATTTACCATCTTAGTGCGGCAGGAGTTGCTTGTAGCTCCAAGTAGTATACGCCAAAAATCACTATACGTATCAGCGTTTGTGTCTAACCGTTCCAGCTGCCGGGATTAAACTGCTCTAATCTGTAATCTCAGTGTGCAGCTATAAACCATCTTTTGAACGCCTTCATTTAGCTGTATACAGGCAACACAACATTGAAAATGCGCAAGGGTGGTGGCAAGGGACAAAGAACTGGACGTGATGGTGGTGCAGGCAGAGGCCGAGGCCGTGTGCAAGCTCGAATTGCGCCACGACAAACGCCCACATCATCTCGCTTGACCTTCCTGTCCCAATTTCTAGGGGACCACAGCAGTACACCACTATTAAACCAAGACCAGTGTCAACAGGTTGTTAGTTGGATAGCGGATAATGCTTCCAGTCAGTTTGGCACCACCACAAATACCCTGTCTTCCACACGGTCAAGTGTCAGTAGCCGTGAGACTGGACTGCACATTCCACACCCTGATCCTCCTTCCTCCCACCATGCTGAGTGCCCGGCCCCGGACATAACTGATCCCACACTTGGACACTTTGAAGAGCTGATCACTTATCCGTTCTTAGATTCTGGCCTCTCACCAGCTCCAGTTGAAATGGTTAATAAGGAGATCGTATGTACCGATGCACAAATATTTGAGCAGCCATGGTCTCACGAAGGCAACGGTGGGAACGTGTCTCAACAAGAAATGGACAATGATGAGACACAATTGCCAGAAAAGAAAAACCAAGAAATTGTTGCGCCACACTGTGCAAATTAGCCGAAGCAATGGGTTATATTGATATGTCACTCACCTTTTCTAGTTGCGCACCCTGCACAACTAGGTTGATGATTTGAGGTGAGATTTAACCGCAGGCATAAATCCGTTGCTACGTGTAGAGAAGCCTTTCCTTATGGAACTTCAACGTCTCTCCCAGAGATTACGAGCCCAGGGAAGGGCAGCTCCTCTGTGTTGACCAATTCCTGTCCCAGAGCTGCTCTCAAACCACACTCCCCAGAGGGAGGATTTGAGCACGATATGAAGTAAAAGGTTATGATAAAATGAGCGCTAGGGACAGAAACAGGCACTGGGCTCTTATCGAATATTACCTTCCAAATTTATTGTGAACAGTAGAAGTTACAGGTCTCCTCGCCACAACATGTTTCGACACTAAAGGTGTCTTTCTCAAGTGGATGTCAGACCCATAGTAAAATTCCCCTTTTATTCTCAACCCCCACTAATCACTGATAAAAAAGAGGTGTGCTACACATTCCTATCTGCAGATACAGTACAACTATTTAAAGGTATATACATACATTATACCTACCAGAACATAAAAACATACATATACCATATCTATTATATACACCCATATATAAAGATAAAAATACAAACAATAATATTTAAAAACTGTAAAAATATTTTAAAATTATATATAAAAATATTAAAAAAATAAAAATATATTCTGATGCAGCTAGATTTCCTTCAAAAATTCTTCTCCAAGGCGAGATTTAACCCTTCAGGGAACAATGTGCCCATCTTAAAAATCCAAAACGATTCTTTCCTATTGAGTTTATTAACCCTATCCTCAGTCTCATCCTGCACATGATCAATTATAGTTATCAATTGCCAGAAAGTCAGGAGGAGGACCAGGGTGCGAAAGCGGAAGACGACGTGGTGGATGATTCAGTAACTGACCCAACCTGGCAGGAGGACATGCAGAGTGAGGACAGCAGTGCCCAGGGTGAGTTAGGTGTAGCATCACAACAGGCTGGAAGAAGCAGGATGGTGGCCGCAGGCAGAAGGCAGGCAACCGTTCCCCGGAACCACAACACGACAGAAGTTGCCAGTACAACTGTTAGGTCTTCTCGAGTCTGGCTGTATTTTAAGGTGTCTGCAGATAATTCCAGAAAGGCCATTTGCAACACCTGCCATGCCAGCATCAGCACAGGTAGCAAAACTAGCAGCCTGACCACCACCAGCATGATCAGGCACATGTCAGCAAAGCATCCGACTTTCTGGGATGTACACCAGAGTCCAGGAGCTGTGTCTGCGGGTGACACTGCTGCGTCTTCCACTGTTGTGCATGCAAGACAATCCTCTGTCCATACTGCATGCGAAGATGCCTCCTATCCTTCACCTGTAGTATCTTTGGAACGCAGGCGCAAATATGCTGCCAACGCCCCACATGCCAAAGTTCTAAATGCACACATTTCGCGACTGCTTGCGCTGGAAATGTTGCCTTTTAGGCTCGTGGAGACGGAAGCATTCCGCGACCTGATGGTGGCGGCTGTCCCACGTTACTCGGTCCCCAGCCGCCACTATTTCTCCCGGTGTGGCGTCCCCGCATTACATAAGCACATGTCACAAAACATCATACGTGCCCTTAACAACGCAGTTTCAGGCAAAGTCCACCTAACCACGGGCACGTGGACAAGTGCTTGTGGGCAGGGCCGGTACATCTCACTGACGGCACACTGGGTTAATATTCTGGAAGCTGTGACCAAGTCTGAGCTTGGGACAGAACATGTCCATCCGACACCAAGGATTGCAGGCCCTAACTCAGTCAGGGATTCATCCACAGTGTACAGCTGCAGAACATCATGCTCCTCAGCCTCCTCCTCCTCCACTGCACATTCCACATCAGTCCCAAGCTGGAAGCACTGTAGCACTGCCTCGGCTAAGCGGCAACAGGCTGTGCTCAAGCTAATATGCGTAGGTGACAAACCACACATTGCTGAAAAGTTGTGGACAGCTCTGAAACAGCAAGCAGATCACTGGCTCACACCACTAAACCTACAGTCAGGCATGGTCGTGTGTGACAATGGCCGGAACCTGGTGGCGGCTCTGAGGCGAGCTGACACATGTTCCATGCGTGGCCCATGTGCTCAATTTCGTGGTTCAGCGGTTTCTTAAATCCTACCTAGACCTGTCGGATCTGCTTGTCAAAGTACGCCACCTGTGTGCCCATTTTAGAAAGTCACCTACTGCTTCTGCCATCCTTGCCGTCTTTCAGCGGCGTTTGCAGCTTCCGGCTCACAGACTGGTGTGTGATGTCCCCGTTGGAATTCCACACTGCACATGTTGGTCAGGATTTGAAGCAGAAGAGGGCAGTTGTTGAGTACCAGCATCAACTAGGCTGTTGGTATATGGTTCAAACTCCACACATAAGACCTCAGGAGTGTACATGGATGTCTGACACATGTACCATCATCCAAAACTTTGAGGACTCCACCAAGATGATGAGCGTCGATTTCGCCATCATTAACGTCACCATCCTGCTTCTCTGTCTTCTAAAACGCTCTCCGCTCAAAATCAAAGACGATGCATTGCAGGCGGGGCACGATGAGTTGGAGCAAGAAACTGTACTGGGTGATTACACACAACCCAGCCTCATCTCATCCCAACATGCATTGGAGGACTATGACGAGGATGAGGAGGATGAAGAAATAGAGCTACTTTCATGCGGAATTGATGGTATTACATGCACAACCATCATACCGTCGATTCAGCGTGAATGGCCAGAGGACAGGGGAGAGGAGGAGGAGGAGGATGAGGCCAGCATGGCCAGTCATGCTGTTGGTGAGGACCCTGAAGTCCTGCTTGTTAGCAGTCTGGCGCACATGGCTGACTTTATGTTACGCTGCCTGTCTCGTGACCCTCGCGTTATCAACATCTTGGCGGACACTCATTACTGGTTGATGACACTTTTAGACCCACGCTACAAGGAGAACTTTATTTCCCTTATTCCCGAGGTGGAGAGGTCTACAAAAATGCTGCAGTACCAGAAAGCCATAGTCGCGGAATTAGTCCAGAAATTCCCTTCTGAAAACACTAGTGGCAGAGGTCACGATTAGGTGGACAACCAAGGCGTCCGACCGAGAGAGGCACAAGTCCAATCCAGCAGAGGTAGGGGAACACTCTCAAAGATCTGGGACAGTTTTCTCAGCACCTCCCGAATCACAGGCCCTGAGGTGCGGGGTAGGTCACAAGGACTGCAAAGTTGCGAAGATGCTGAGGGAGCACCTTGCCTATCATACAAAAGTGCTCCTAGATTCCTCTGTGCCTTATAATTATTGGGTATCCAAGCTGAATACGTGGCAGGAATTGGCTCTCTATGCCTTGGAAGTCCTGGCCTGCCCTGCCACTAGCGTTTTGTCAGAGCGTGTTTTTAGTGCCGCAGGTGCAATCATTACAGATAAACGCACCCACCTGTCAACTGAAAATGCTGACAGGCTTACTCTGATCAAGATGAACAAGGGTTGGATTGGGCCTGACTTCACCACACCACCACCAAATGATAGCATAATTTAAATTTTGTCCCGGTAAATTGCCATGCACCTCCGCACACCCACACATGGGTACACACTTCATGACTTTGGCTACTTGCTGTACTGCTCCTCCTTCTCCTCATCCACCACCATCATATGATCAGTGCGACCGTGGTTCATGATGCCACGAAAACATAATTTATTTACATCATGTTTATGATGATGATGGCCCTAACCGTTCAAAACTTAGGCAGTAGTTTCATGTATACCCCCCAGGGGTAAATGTTTTAGTCCATGCTTACAGAATGGGCATTACAAGTACAGGAAACCTGCTCCTTTGTAATGGGAACAATATTTAGAGGCTCTCCTCTATGTTTGTTTCCAGGGGCATTGGGGTGCCTCCCAATTTTTGGCTGCCCCGTCAAAGGGCAATACTACAAAAGACCCACTTCCTTATAATGGGCACAATATTTAAAGAGGCGCTCATGCACGTCTCTATCCAGGAGCATTGTGGTGCCTCCCAATTTTTGGCTGCCCTGCCTAGGGCAATACTACAAAAGAGCCACTTCCTTAAAATGGGCACATTATTTAAAGAGGCCTTCATGTACGTCTCTTCCCAGGGGCATGAGAGTGCCACACAATTTTTGGCTGCCCTGCCTAGGGCCATACTACAGAAGACCCACTTCCTTACAATGGGCACATTATTTAAAGAGGCCTTCATGTACATCTCTTCCCAGGGGCATCGGAGTGCCACACAAATTTAAAAAAAAAAAATATTTCATGTAATCCAAAAAACTAACATACACCAACTCTGTCTCACAAGTGGCTATGAGCCCTTAATATTTTCTCCAGGAAAATCCATTTTGGTTTCATTTTGTAACTTTTTCTTGACAGTCCGTAAAAGTGGCGTAATACTCTGACAAAATTGTTCACACCAGTGACCTTGGAGTCAGAAATGCTTACAGGGATCTTCCCCATGCTGTTCCCATGTCATTTGAGCACTGTTCTAATACTTTTGTAACATTTTTAGGGTTTTCCATGCTGACGGGGGTCATGCCAGAAAAATACTCCGGTCTCCCATAGGATAACATTGGGCTCTGTGCTCGGGCCAAGTACACGAGTATCTTGGGATGCTCGGCCCGAGCATCGAGCACCCGAGCATTTTAGCACTCGCTCATCTCTAATAGCTAGCTACTTGATTGCTTTTTAGATAGAATAGGAGAGCAAGAGGTTTGATCTGGAAATACTATTTTTTTCCAAACAGCAAGTGTGTTTACCAAATATGTGTGCATTAGCAAAGCTGTGTTTTTCGCATACAAAAATTGATTGCCAAATCTTTGTGTTTCCCCTAAAATGGCTGTGCTTGACCTCAAACAATTGATTGCCAAATCCTTCATGTTACCCTAAAAATGTTTTGTTTAGCCTCAAACAACTGATTGCCAAATCCTTAAGTTTCCCTTAGAAAGTGATTGCCAAATCTTTTCGTTTAACCAAAATGGCTGTGTTTAGTTTCAAATGACTGTCAAACCCTTTTGTTTTCCATTAAAAGGCTTTCTATAGGCCTCGAACAACTGAGTGCCAAATCTTTCAGTTTACCCTAAAAAGATGTTTTTCCCCTCAACAACTGATTGCCAAATCCTTCAGTTTACCGTAAAAATGCTATGTTTGGCTTCAAAGAAATGATTGCCAAATACTTCAGTTTCCCCTAAAAAGGATGTGTTTTACCTCAAACAAATGATCGTCAAATCTTCCCATACCAAAATGGCTATGTTTAGCCTCAAATAAATGATTGCCAAATCTTTCTGTGTACCCTTAAAAGGCTTTTTAGGCCTCTATAAACTGATTGCCAAATCCTTCAGTTCCCCTAAAAAAACAGTTTAGCTTCAAATAAGTGATTGCCAAATTTGTCAGTCTACCCTAAAAAGGCTGTGTTTGGCCTCAAACAACTGATTTAAAAATTCTACTGTTTACCCTTAAAACGTTTTTTTGGCCTCAAACAACTGATTGCCAATTTCTTCAGTTTATTCTAAAAAGGCTGTGTTTGACCTCAAACAACTGACTGCAAAAGCCTCCAGTTTATCATAAAAAAGCTGTGTTTTTCCTCAAACAAGTGATTGCCAAATCTTATTTATACACATTTATATCTCATTTATACACTTACATTTCAGTCTACACCTTGGAGGAGGTAGACTGTCTGGCAGGATAATAGTTAACTCACCATTAACTTGCATGGCTAAAGGACCCATGTGATGTAACAATCATGTGACCATAGTGGGCAGAGCTAAGCGAACAAACTTATTATGTCCTATGGGGACTTAGCTCCGCCTATTGTAGTCACATGGTTATGACATCACATCAGGTCTCCCAACATGTTCTAACATAAGGCTGAAATGTTAACTATTAACCTGCCAGATAGACTACAATCTCCAATATGTAGACTATGCCTTATTTACATGAGAAAATGTAAGTGAATAAATGCTTTTTTTCACCTTTACCATTGCACTATAAGCTCAGACAGGGATGATTAGAATAGGACTATGAAGCTGTAGCTATAGACAGTGATAGTTGGGAAGTATAAACTAACTGACAGGTTCCCTTTAAGGCTACGTTCACACACAGCATATTTGTGAGGATCAGATTTTGGTGCAAAACTGCACCATGAACGGATCCTCACAGAACGCAGCGTTCTGTGTGTGAACGGGCCAGCACTTTCTTCCTGCGCTTTATACTTACCTTGTCGTGTTCCCTCGATGACCCCCGGCAGTGTCTCCGGATCCCTCGCCGGACCACAGCAATTGCAGGCTCTAGAACCCTGCAGCACCATGTGACCGGTTACATGGTGCTGTTTAAGGTCCTGAACCAGTTCCTGTGCTGTCGGCATGAGGAGTGATCACCATGGGAGGGCGGCAAAGTGAGTAAAATGCGCACTGAAAGAAGCACAAACAATTGACATGGTCCTTCTTTTTGCCAATGCGCTTTGCAGCGAAAAGCGAATTTGCAAAAAGACGCACCATGTGAACGCATTTCAGCAAACGCCATTGCTTTTGTTGATGCATAATGGAGCTGCATTTCACTGCATTTATATGTAAATGCCGAAATATACTGTGTGTGAATGCCGCCTAACAGCGTCTCCCACCTGTGCACCTGTGCACTCCCCTAAGCACGCAGCTCCACTGTCTTTGCATTCAAAGTTTCACGCAGCTCCGCTCTGCACTCCCAGTGGACCGCAGCTTTGCTGTCCCTGCACTCGCATAGGCACGCAGGTACTCAGACTCTGTACTCCAAGTGACATGCAGCTTAACTATCTGGATCCCGCAGCGCAGTCCTTTCTTCAAGGAACCCCTGCAAGGCATGGCTGACTTCGACTCAGAGGATATAATCTACCTAAGCACCTCGGGGCAGAAGGTGGGTCAGCCAAACCAGACCCAGAGTGGCATCATTAAGAGGACATGGAGACTTACTTCACTTGGAGCTTCACTGCACTTCCCAATTTGGGCATCATTTGTAATGAAGTACGGATCCAGTGCTGTGGACCAGAGGAGTGAGTTCAAGCAGTCAGGTGACTTCTTCCATATGGCAACCAGGCCCAGGAACCCCTGGCAGACTGTGGATGATCTGGCTGTATGTCTGGGTACAGCTGCAGCCAGTGCCGCAGCCACAGCTACTGGATCTTATTCCCAAAACCACCAAGACCTTTATGGGGGGCCCGAGGAAGAGGAGCACTAGAAGGCAACACCTCTGGGGGAAATCAACTAGGATAATGCCATGTGGGGTCCCCTACCACCTCCTGGCACCTATCCATCGAGGCATCAACAAACTGATTTATACTCTGATAGTTGTTGTGGTGTTGGTCCTTTTTTTCTTATATTATGCTTGTATGGCCTGTAAACACAAGTAGCCAAATTAGTTCTGAGAATATGTCGCATCCCGGGGACTAGGGTACTTGGAACCGGGCCTGTTGTCTTCTAGAGCTGTGGGTGACGTGACCCGGCTCCATGGTCAAGAAGAATAAAGAAGGAATAAAGTTTTTAGAAATTGTTCGCGATCGCACCCGTGGTTTGTGGCTAGTAAAGCCATCGCTGCCATCCAGGTCACTGGGGAATGATGATGAATGTGGCAGCCAGGATGCTGAGCCCTCCATGAGCAGAGCTTGGTGTTCCCCAGAGCAGGTGTAGGGAATGGATTGTCTGGCCTCTGCGCTTATCCTCTTTCGGCAGTCTCTCCTGCTGGCACAAAGTAGGCAGTGTGCTGCTCTGCAGACGGGAGCTTGTCACCGTCACGCAAAGGAGAATCTCTCACACACAGATCTGAGTCTGTCCGGGCACTTTTACTCTCATTGGTACAGTTCCAGTTACATAAATTACACAACTGGCCCCGGTCAATGGTTCTGCAGCCGTCACAGTTCACTAGGGGTACCTAGTGAACTAGTCCTATATGACGGCCTTTCCTTTGTGTGCCGGGGGCATAAAGTCCCTTCACCTCACCAGTTAATTTGTGGCCAGGGCATACAGCTGCCAACCACATCTACAGGGCTGATACACTGGTGTCGGTCCCTATGCCCTGACTCATCTGGACCCACCATGGACTCCTTCTTCTCTCCCTCGGTACTCCGCCAGGGACCCGGACCGGCCTTACGGTAGCACAAGCCGCAGGGTCCTCGTTCTTCCTTTACGGTGCTACACTTTGGCTCTCGGGGTGTCTCGGGTTGAGGGTTCTGTTCCTCACCCACGCACGCCAGGAACATTAACCGATGCTCTCTGTGTCTTCCCCACTAAGCCCCCCAACTTTGTGTTCCTAAGGTTTTAGTCTAGTTCCTCCACCCCTTTCCTGGTTTTCCTCTCTTCTCTCCATCCTCCACCTACCTCCCCCCTCTATCCCTTGCCTGACATGGAGTACTAGATATAGGGATGGGGGATGTGGAGGGTTTTGGTGTTGGGCCACTAGCTTACCTGTCCCAGCTGCATCACCTCCTGTGGCCGTAAGTCCACAGGGGCGCCACACTCCCTCGGAGCAAAGCTTGGAATGTCCGCGTGCCAAGACCCGGTATGGGTGACACACAAACTCAAAATGTTTTTTATGCATTAAACCATCAACATATTTACATGACAAGTACACCTTTCTTCCCTTCCGGGAGGCGCAATCTTAAACGTTACATAACAAAAACTTTTCTTACAACTATAAAATGCAAAAATAGGAAAAGATAAAACGCGGTTCCACAGAGTCCAAACGTTCCGCGATTGATGGTCTTCGGGAACCCACCACCAGAAAAACCCTTCTACAAGCCCTGGGCGTGGCAACAGGGGCTACACCATGGACCAGATCTTTGGCCGTGCCGGTGGGTTTTTGAGCGGTGCAGTCTCTTTCTGCAGTGTCCTTACACAGTTCCATTCACATTTATTACTATTCACATATACAGTAACTCCTATCATAAAAACCAATAGGAGGCACACCGGGGTGTGCTTAACTATATACAAGAAAAGTTCTGATCTCACACATAGTCGGGGATCAAATGTTCATGTTTCTTTAACTCACTAATAAAGGGACACACACACATACAGGTAAGTCATGGGGACAACAAGGGAAATGCAGAGTAATCATTCACATTTACAGTTTTTACCCTTTTTCCGGGCTCATTTTCACTTTTTACTTATTGTTACATATTCGGGAGGCCCCTGAAGGGGGTTTCTGTCCGTGCGGTATTGTCTCTGTCGGTTCCTCTGAACCCTCAGAAGCAGAACACTCTCCTGGGTCCAAAGCATCAGCTGCTCCATTTCGGCCATCTCAGGGGTCATCCAAAATTCTGGAATCGACCTGGTAGGGGTACGCTGGAACTGGCGAACCGGTGAACTCTCCACATCGGGGGACGCAATAGAGTGCAGGGGCTGGTTAGCTGACGAATTCCCATCACCGGGGGGAATATTCGCTGCTGCATCGGTACAACGCGACAAACCAGAACCCAACGTCCCCTCCACGGTCTAGTAATAAACGGTACTCTGTAGGGACACGATTGCTTCCTCCTGTCCACCTGGATTGATGGCCTTCTAAGGGTGCCTGTTCCTGGCTCTCTTGGGGATGCTAAGCTGGCTCTTTCTCTGCGGGATCCAGGGGGCACTCATTTAAAAAGGACAGGTCTATCCCCAGTACCCA
The DNA here is from genome assembly GCA_033576535.1 of Allobates femoralis. Taxonomy (NCBI): domain Eukaryota; kingdom Metazoa; phylum Chordata; class Amphibia; order Anura; family Aromobatidae; genus Allobates; species Allobates femoralis. The sequence continues at coordinate 205,562,304 of JARQOC010000006.1, forward strand.
GCAGCCCCTCAGGGCCGTATGAATCGTCCCATTGCGCCCCACCTTCTGCCATGGACCGTCCTCTATTTGTAGGAATCGCCATTCACCATAGTTGTCGGCCAATCCGCCCACGGGTGCAGTTATACAGTCACTGGCACTGCCTTTCCCCGTAGAAAAGAATGGCCAGGGCGGGGGCTCAGTTTCTCGCTCTGTGCTGGCCTGGCCCACAATGAGGGGCCATGGCACGCCCCTCTACCATAATATGGCATTAGTCTTTTTGGGCCGCCATTACTAAGGCCCTGGAAAAAAAAAGAGAATAAAGAAGGAATAAAGTTTTTGGAAATTGTTTGTGACGCCACCCACGGTTTGTGGCTAGTACAGCCACCGCAGCCATCCAGGTCTTTGGGGAACGATGATGAAGGTGGCAGCCGGGATGGTGAGCCCTCCATGGGCAGGGCTTGGTGTTCCCCAGAGCACGTGTAAGGAATGTGTTGTCTGGCCTCTGCGCTTATCCTCTTTCGGCAGTCTCCCCTGCCAGCGTGCAGTAGGCAGTGTGCTGCTCTGCATGCGGGAGCTTATCACCGTCGCGCAAAGGAGTGTCTCTCACACACAGTTTTGAGTCTGTCTGGGCACTTTTACTCTCATTGGTACAGTTCCAGTTGCATACAGTACACAACCAGCCCTGGTCACTGGTTCTGCAGCCGAGACAATTCACAAAGGGGCAGCCCCTTTCTAGTCCTTTCGGGCCTCTCTTTCATTCCCACACATCTACTCGAGGCCAGCTTTTGTGGACTTTCTGTAGACATTCCCGTCTGGGAATCCTAGTCCTATATGACGGCCTTTCCTTTGTGTGCCGGGGGTTGGGTTCCAGGCATAAAGTCCCTTCACCTTGCCGGTTAATTTGTGGCCGGGGCATGCAGCTGCCAACCACATCTATAGGGCCGGTAACCTGGTATCGGCCCTGTCCTCCCGATGTCCTGACTCATCTGGACCCACCGTAGACCCCTTCTTCTCTCCCTCATTACTCAGCCAGGGACCCGGACCTGCCTTACGGTGGCACAGGCCACCGGGTCCATGTTCTTCCTTTACAGTGTTACACTTTGGCTCTCGGAGATCTTGGGGGTTCTGTTCTTCTTCTACTCACTCACGCCAGGAACATTAACCGGTGCTCTCTGTGTCTTCCCAACTAAGCCCCCCCAACTTAGTGTTCCTAGGGTTTTAGTGTAGCTCCTCCACCCCTTTCCCGGGTTTTCCTCTCTTCTCTTCTCTCCACCCTTCACCTAGCTCACCCCTCTATCCCTTGCCTGACATGAAGCACTAGGTCTAGGGATGGGGGGTGGTGTAGGGTGTTGGTGCGGAGTGACTAGCTTACCTGTCCCAGCTGCATCACCTCCTGTGGCCGCAAGTCCGCAGGGACGCCACATATACTCAAGGGCCTCATCCTCTATGAGTGGTTATCCTGAAGCTAGTTTCTTACCCTCCAATGGTACATTTACACGCGGCCACAGGAAGATAGGAACAGGCAGGCATCGGACACAATTGTGCCTGTTGCCTTGAAAAGACCATGATGTGGCTGCATGTAATTCAGGACTTTCCTTCCTGTGTCTTTCCTGAAAGAAGGAAAGTCCTGAATTACACGCAGCCACATCGTGGTCTTTTCAAGGCAACAGGTACAATTGTGTCCGATGCCTGCCTGTTCCAACCTTCCTGTGGCCGCGTGTAAATGTACCATAAGGGTACTTTTACACACCACAACCGCGGTGAGAAATCTGAACGGCAATGTGTCTCTCCGTCACCATCGCCATGAAATTGCGACGTGTATTTGTGGAATTCTGCGGCGACAAAAAAGGTTGCGCCTGGTTCCGATTTCACAGCACTGCTCCAAAATCAGAGGCAATCATGAAGTCTAAATTCCCGGCTTTTGGCATGTGAACGGGCGATAGGGATGGAATCAGCGTCGCCTATTGATTTCCCGTAGGCGTGCCACAGCGTCCTGGAGTCCGCGCCCCTTCAGCGATGATTGGTGGTGGCTACTGTGTTTCCATTGGCTGTCACTTCACAGGGCGCCATATTTGAAGAGCTGTCACTTCAGCACCACACGCATCTTCACCTACACAATCATCCACTACATCAGTCCAATTACGCGCGCATTCAATAGCGCAAACTATTCTGGGCGCGTGTATTGGAAGTTTCACTGTGTCCACTATACTGCCATACATGACAGTTCAGATGTTGGCCTACACAACGCACTGCAATAGTTTGCGAATTTGGTGATGCTGATGGCTATATTATGCTACTCCCACTCCGTGGACGGCTACCTTGTTAGCATCCTCAATGTAGTTTGGCGGCTCCAGCGTGCGTGGTGATGTCATGACGTTTGTTTTAGTTACTCCCTGCCTGCCAGGTGCCTGCCCCTCCTTTGCACATAGGAGAACAGTCATGGCCGCTGCACAGCGCGCTGCCTCATGGGGTCTGGCGGAGCTAATGCTCCTCATAGATACATGTGACCGCTATGACTACTGGTGTGACCAGCATCACCGGCACCCACAGCTGTGCAAGCGCAGCATCCTCAGAAGGATCCAGCGGGCCCTGCTCTATAAACTGGGGGTTGAGAGGACCTGCAAGCAGATCCAGAAAAAAATTGTGGTCCTGAAACACAAGTCCCCAGGCCGCATTGTCATTGTGGATTTCGTGCCAGGATTGCCAGGCTGCGTGGTGAGTATGTGGCAATGCCAAACACACACGTGGCAAGCTAAATACTCAAAACAATGCACAAACATCATGTGGTATTGTGCCATGCCACATAATGTGGAGCTGTCACCAATGTACATCTGCATGTTGGTTACACTGCAACATGAAGGTGTACAAAACAATAATTTATCATCCAAATGGTCATGGCTATAGTGGTCCATGACCTGTGTGGTGACAAAAATAGTTGTGTCCTAACTGCAAAGGTAACAACAACATATTAATACGATGTTGAAAACCCACATGACACCTTGCAGCACATATGTGTGACCTGTGACACATACTATTTTGCTACACATTGATCACAATACAGAACACTGACTACAGTCTCATTGCTATGTGTTGGCCCCCATGGTGCTAACACCTGATGCTTACTGGCTGCTCTTGTGTTCAAGTTTCAAAAACCTACCATGCTAAGCCAAGGGTTAGCTAACATTCAAAATATGTGGCCACTGGTGTTGGACTCATGTCCCAAACCAGAGTGGGCCCTCACCATAGGGTCGCCACCGACCATAACCTATTATGCCTCCCCCTGCCGCCCCCTCCCCCGTAGTCCAAAACGCGATGTCCTCTCTGCTACATCCCCTGTGCATAGATATAGATGTCTATGCACAGGGAATGAGCAGACTGAGAACAATCTCAGCTCTGCTACATCAGGCAGCAGGCGGGCTCTAGGACCCTGGAGCTGCACAGAGCAGACAGCTCTTACTCTGCCAGTTTCCCTGCTATCACTGGCACAGTAGCGAGTCCAATGCAAGTTGATTTGCATTGGGCTGGTTACTGTGGAGTAAACGCTGGGAAACTCGCAGAGTAACGAGTCCTAGCAGATAGAGCCTGAAGCTTCCGAGACACATCTGCAATTTGTAAATCGCACATTACTCGCTATTACTCGCTTCCCCATTCATTAACATTGGACTCGCTAGACTCGCGACGAGTAGCGAGTCCCGGGCTCGGACTCGCTAGAGTCAAGCGATTCCGAGTAATTTAGGACTCGCCCATCACTAGTATGTTCCCACCATCAGCTACAGACCCACACATAGCAAGCCATTGTGTAGTGTAAGCCACTGTCCTGCACAAAACCGCTCCTGTGTGACGCTTGTGCGCCTCGAAAGTGTCTCGCAGCAGCCACTTGTCACGACACGAGCGTGTATTCCTTCCAAACTCCGAGACAATGGTGTCACATATTAGCCAGCCTTCCAGCGCAGGCTGACCAATCAGGATGCTATTGCGTTGTCCAATGAGCGTGTTTGGGGCGCGGTGTAAAACAATTTGGCACTCCTATGTTTTCGCCGCGCTGAACAGGTGCGTCCACATTCCTTTGGGGATTGAGGTGTGTGAAGCGGCGACGGAACTCTACCGGATGTTTTCCGCTGTTGGTGTGGGAACCTCTGGGATGACACATCGCCTTATGTTGAGGGCAAAATTGTGGCGTGTAAAAGTGCCTTCGGCGTTCGGAGGCAACCATGAAAAATGTGCACACGCACGTTAGATTGCCTCCTATCGCCGCCAAAAATTGCGGCATATAAAGGCACCTTAATGGTTATCAGCAATTACTGGTCTTGAATAGGGGGCTTGGCATTTGTCCTCTCTTACTCAATGGAGGGTATTCTCCTATACATCCAAAAAACAGATAATTGAGAAATTGCTCATATAGTCCCTCTGAGAAGCTTTGAATTCTCACTATATGACGTGATTTTACCTTAACCTTTTGCAGTACCGTATATACTCGTGTATAAGCCGAGTTTTTCAGCCCAAAAATTGGGCTGAAAAGTCACCCCCTCGGCTTATACACGGGTCAATACGGTAATCCTAGGTGTCCGGGTGCTGGGGAGGCTGGAGGAGGTGGGGGGAGGCTCCTGACAGAGCGGCCCGTCACATGGGGCCGCTCATTAGATATGCACGGCTCCCCCCGCCCATCACAGCGGCAGGGGGAGCCGTGCATACAGCCCCCAGATGTTTACAGGCCCCCATATACAGCAGGCCCCCATATACAGCAGGCCCCCAATGGCACTAGCCCCCCACACTGTGCAGAGCCCCCCCATCCGATGCATTATGTTACCATCCAGCCGCGTCTTCATCACCGTCCTCCCGTCCATCCTCTCGCGCTGTGTTCGGCTGTCATGTGACCCGGCGCGATGACGTCATCCGACTGCGACCGCCGGGTCACATGAGACCGGGAACACAGCGCGCGAGGATGGACGGGAGGACCGGCGGTGATGAAGACGCGGCTGGATGGTAAGATAATGCATCGGGAGGGGGGCTCTGCACAGTGTGGGGGGCGAGTGCCACTGGGGGCTGGTGCCTGTATATACCTCTAGGGGCTGCTGCCTGTATATACCTCACTGCTGGGGGCTGCTGCCTGTATATACCTCACTGCTGGGGGCTGCTGCCTGTATATACCTCACTGCTGGGGGCTGCTGCCTGTATATATCTCACTGCTGGGGGCTGCTGCCACTATATACCTCACTGCTGGGGGCTGCTGCCTGTATATACCTCACTGCTGGGGGCTGCTGCCACTATATACCTCACTGCTGGGGGCTGCTGCCTGTATATACCTCACTGCTGGGGGCTGCTGCCTGTATATACCTCACTGCTGGGGGCTGCTGCGTGTATATACCTCACTGCTGGGGGCTGCTGCCTGTATATACCACACTGCTGGGGGCTGCTGCCTGTATATACTTCACTGCTGGGGGCTGCTGCCTGTATATAACTCACTGCTGGGGGCTGCTGCCTGTATATAACTCACTGCTGGGGGCTGCTGCCTGTATATACCTCACTGCTGGGGGCTGCTGCCTGTATATACCTCACTGCTGGGGGCTGCTGCCTGTATATACCTCACTGCTGGGGGCTGCTGCCTGTATATACCTCACTGCTGGGGGCTGCTGCCTGTATATACCACACTGCTGGGGGCTGCTGCCTGTATATACCACACTGCTGGGGGCTGCTGCCTGTATATACCTCACTGCTGGGGGCTGCTGCCTGTATATACCTCACTGCTGGGGGCTGCTGCCTGTATATACCACACTGCTGGGGGCTGCTGCCTGTATATACCACACTGCTGGGGGCTGCTGCCTGTATATACCACACTGCTGGGGGCTGCTGCCTGTATATACCACACTGCTGGGGGCTGCTGCCTGTATATACCACACTGCTGGGGGCTGCTGCCTGTATATACCACACTGCTGGGGGCTGCTGCCTGTAAATACCTCACTGCTGGGGGCTGCTGCCTGTATATACCTCACTGCTGGGGGCTGCTGCCACTATATACCTCACTGCTGGGGGCTGCTGCCTGTATATACCACACTGCTGGGGGCTGCTGCCTGTATATACCTCACTGCTGGGGGCTGCTGCCTGTATATACCACACTGCTGGGGGCTGCTGCCTGTATATAACTCACTGCTGGGGGCTGCTGCCTGTATATACCACACTGCTGGGGGCTGCTGCCTGTATATACCTCACTGCTGGGGGCTGCTGCCTGTATATACCTCACTGCTGGGGGCTGCTGCCTGTATATACCTCACTGCTGGGGGCTGCTGCCTGTATATACCTCACTGCTGGGGGCTGCTGCCTGTATATACCTCACTGCTGGGGGCTGCTGCCTGTATATACCTCACTGCTGGGGGCTGCTGCCTGTATATACCACACTGCTGGGGGCTGCTGCCTGTATATACCACACTGCTGGGGGCTGCTGCCTGTATATACCTCACTGCTGGGGGCTGCTGCCTGTATATACCTCACTGCTGGGGGCTGCTGCCTGTATATACCACACTGCTGGGGGCTGCTGCCTGTATATACCACACTGCTGGGGGCTGCTGCCTGTATATACCACACTGCTGGGGGCTGCTGCCTGTATATACCACACTGCTGGGGGCTGCTGCCTGTATATACCACACTGCTGGGGGCTGCTGCCTGTATATACCACACTGCTGGGGGCTGCTGCCTGTATATACCACACTGCTGGGGGCTGTATACCTGTGCTGGAGTCCACCCTCGGCTTATACACGAGTCAATAGGTTTTCCCAGGTTTTGGGGGCAAAAGTAGGGCGGTCGGCTTATACACGGGTCGGCTTATACACGAGTATATACGGTAATAGCTTCTTATCAAGTATTTGACTGTTGGTGACATGCAAATCTCCTAAATAGGTGAAGAAAGGCTAGGGTCACACATAGCAATCCGTTTTTGTAAGTGTTTTCCATGACAAATCCATTTTTCCTAGGCTGGTTTTTGTGCCTCCTGTGCCCCTGAACATTTTTGGGACTTTTCCATTTTTTACATAAACAATGCTCCTTTTTTGTGGCATAAACAATGCTCTAAAAAACGGATCAGTTTTTCCATAGGGCCCCATGTTAAAAAAAACAGCTCCTTTTTTTACTGCACCCAGAAACGTTCCTACCAATGTTTTTTGGTTTAAAAAACCTCCTAGGAACGTTTTTGGGTGCAGAAAAAAAAACGGATAGGGTATTTATTACATTTAATCCGTTTTTGCACCAGTTTTTGGACTTGGATAAAAAAATGCAAAAACTGATGCCAAAAACTGGCCAAGGGCTTAATGTGTGACCCTGGCCAAAGCGGTGTATTATAATCACCTTATGAACTACTGGTTTATCTTCCTTTTGAGGTTTTGTATTGTGTAATGGTACCTGTGTGGGTACTCTGCCGGCTTTGGTTATAGCTTTTTAGATTGCTGTGTACCTACGGTGGTGATCTTTCCTATTGGTTAAACAATGTAAGTGAGCATCTATTAGTACAAAGTCATTGAGCTGTTGGTCATTATATGTTCCCCACAACTTACATTAATTCAATGCTGTAATACCATCCTCTGGTCTCAGTAACATCAATATGTCCTGCACTTCATGTATTGCTACAGTCCTTGTTGCAAGATTGTCCTGCAGTAAAGGTCACAGATTTAATATAACTCTACTAACGTCTAATACTGTCTTTAAATATCTTAGGACTCACTTATGTATTGTTGTTCCCGTGGTCCCTACACACTCCTGGTGACCGTTTTACCTGTATATAGAATATATGGATATCTCACATACAGTTCATAAATATACTGTAGTTAGACGGGGCATGGCCTGCAGGACAAGGTGGCAGCTGCTTGATTGCAGAGCTCCAGCCAGCCAGGATTAAAACCAGCACAAAGCAGCGCACAGCATCGCTCTACAGCCTCTTACCTAACACCCGGTGGTGGCAGAACATCCAGGGCACATGATGACCAGGTGAAGGTCTCAGAAACGAGGATCCCCGGTGAGATTGGAGGCTTTCTTCCAGCGGGGACAAACAACAAGAGCAGTGAGTATGATGGCGCAGGCTTCCCCTGCGGCGTCTTCACACTCCTCCAGAAGCTCAGGGAGAGGGGAGGCAGAGACTGTGAGACACAGCCGCAGGGACAATGAGCCCACAACACCGCTCACAAGGGCAGATATGCAGGACTTTCTGGCTGCAATTTGCTCATCCATGAGGGAGGCTATGCAGGCAATGTTACAGGAGATAAAAGGGGAGATTACTTCCATTGGGGATCGCACCTCCCATATTGAAAACAAAATGGAAGAATATGCCAGAACGATCAATGCCAATGTGGCACCCCAGGGGTTAATGTGTCACAGTAAGGGTTAATTCTCCCACACAACACTGGACAATGCTCTAGCACCTCTAGGCCAGAAGGGGAAGCTCAAGCAGCTCCCTGATATATTCTGGTCTGAGGAGGAAGTAGTTAGTTGATAGTTGACAGTTGACAGTTTAGTTTAGTGCAGGGAGCACTAAGAGGAGGACCTGTAAATGGGAGCAGTGCTGAGCTCCTGACAGGGACCACTGACTACTTTCAGGCCTGAAGCCAGGGTCTGAGGAGAGGAGTACAAGAAACAGAGGAACACATGTGGTAGATGGAGTTACCTCATAACTCGTACCGGAGGAGCGCAGAGACCGGATACCGGATCTGAATCTGTGACTGAAACACGCAGCACAGAAAACACCAGGATAGTGGAGGTTGTAGATCTACACTGTACCTCAGCAAAGCAACACGGCGGGGTCAAAAGCACACAAAAAGACTCAAGTTGCCTAGCAAAGGGGGTACCTTTGAGGAGAATCAGGGCCAGCTGCCCAGCTAAAGCAGCAGCAGGGCCACACACACAGCACAGCAGTGGGAAACTGAGGACCTGGACAGGGTGGGAGCAACCCAGCCCCGGAACAGACTCTGTGGACAGTACTCTACTGAATACCATCACCAGTAAAGCCTTGGAAAACTTCAAAACCGTGAGTGTGTGTGATCCTTGTGCTCAAACCCTGCATGCCCTCACAAACTACCATCATCTCTACTACTACCCCTATCCTACAAAATCCAGAGCTGTTACATCTCCAGCTGCCAAACATCATTCCCGGAGGTTCTGCAGCAGCGGTGGTCCCCTCACTGACCACAACTCGTGGGTGGCGTCACGACAAACTCCCCTGTAAATATTCCCCCCATTTATTGCGGAACCCGGGACATGGTCCAGACCAAGACCGCCGTGATATCCCCAGCAGTATCCTGTCCCAGTGGGCTCCACAACTTGGCGTCATGAACAGGATCTACCATGCCCGGTAAGCCAGGCATTGTGTGTCGTGATTTGTGACTGTTTTGAACCTGCCACCATTGCAGAGCGCGTGGCAAACTGAATTTGAACTGCGCCACAAGAACTGTAATTTTGAAATTCCGCCATTACAGAGCGTGCGACACGTGGGAAGAAAAGGGGGCGTGTTATTGTGGGCGGCACTCTGAAAAGCGCTCTGACGTCATCCGGAGGGGAAGAGAATCCCTGGTGCACAACAGAATCTTTAGAAGACATCTGGACGGAAGCAAAGACAGGAGGGTCGACCTTAACTAAGGGGGCACAGAATGTCGCAAACGGAAGAACCAGCAGCGCTGAACAGCGGCGGAGCAGCCGGCGAAAATCCAGCACCGGATAATAGAGGAGCAGCCGGTGGAGTACCTGGTGGTGCCGTGGCGCAAGGAGCAGCCCCCATCATGCCACTCCTGATGCCGTATACTCCGGGTGCAATGTGGTTGCCCCAATACTCCGGTGAGCCTAACACCCTTAATGACTTTATTACTAAAATGCATACGCACAATGTGATGTACCCCCTGACTGAAGCCCAGCGTGTCGACATGATTATTGCACAATTAACTGGCAATGCACAGCGGGAGGATGTGTCCTGGCTGGACACAGATAAGGACACTGTAGAGCATCTTGTAGCTCGACTAAAAGCAGCATTTGAATCTAGTGCTGACACCCAGGCTAAAATGAGGTTCTTTGGATGTCAACGAAAGCCCAAGGGGGCGTGGTCTGGAAGCTGATGGCACCAGTCGCATCTCCCTGAGCTCCCGGCTGAATACCGAGGAAAAGCGGCACCCTGAGACACCACAGCTGCAAACACCGACTCACTGACCTCGGAGGAGTGCAGGTGGTCCCGGAGATGCCTAAAAGCCAGTCCCGCAAACGTGTGGAGGCTTCCAAGGTGACGGATTTCTTCCCACCAGAGAGGCCCCCTGTACCTTCCAATATGGCACCATCCTCCCCACACTCTGCACGTGCTGCTGCTCCCTCTCCACCCCGCTCCTCCCGCTGCTCCGAGAGCCGTCTGGTGGGGGCTGAGGGGGAATCCCTGGTCACAAAGAACTTTCTCACTGAGGTTCTGGGCTCCTTAAGAAAGTCCATCCAGGAGGACATACGGTCCATAGTGGGGGAGATGAGAGAAGACCTGGCAGCCCTAGGTGAAAGGACCCTTCATATAGAGGAGAAGATGGCAGAATATGCCACTGCTCACAATGAATTAGCAGATGATTATACCTCCATGGCTGATGAGATGAAGCAGCTCACGTTGAAGGTGTGTGATCTTGAGGACAAGGCCAGAGCAGGCAACCTGCGTTTTAGAGGCTTTGCTGAATCTGCAGATGAGGATTTGCATGAGGTGATCTTACCTTTCCTGCAGACTCTTCTACCTGACTCCTCTATTAATGCAGCTCACTTTAGCAGAGCTTTTCGCCTTCCTAAACTTGCGCATATACATCCCTCTCTGCCCAGGGACATTTTAGTCTCCTTCTCTGCTATGACCACCAGGAACCTTGTCATGAAAAGGATGAGACAAGACTTGACCCCACCTGACCCATATACGGGCATCTCGGCTTTCCCTGACCTCTTCCCTGGGACCCTTGCCCGCAGGAGAGAATTTGCACCTCATTGCAAGATTCTGAGAGACAAAGGGATTGCATACTCATGGGGAACCCCTGTGCGTCTTAAGTTCCGTTATAAAGGGACAAACCACCTTTTCCTCTCCCCCAGCCACCTGGGGAAGACGCTCCGGCAATGGAAACTGATTGGGGAGCAGAAAGGATGCCCACACCACCCACGACCCCGGGATCGTGCTTCAACCTCCCCTCCTGAGTTAGTGAAGATTGGCTGAATGTACAGAGATCCGGTGGCTAACTGGATTTCATGCAAGTTCTTCACCCTCCTCGGTCTCCTCCCGGGATCTCGCAGGGGACGTTCTTCCTATAACTCTCTCTCTCTTTTTCTCCGTTGAAGAGAGTGTTCTAACAGCCCTGACATGTTTGCCGTTGCTGTGAACAGCAACGTGTGGCTCCCTTTTTGGAGCTGGCTGGCAGGAGTCTTTTTCTCCTGCGATTACTTGCCCCCCTCAGACGGAGAGGCCTCATGTGGGCCTGTGCTTTTGTTCCAGTTTACATATGTGTTTTCTGTTTGTTTGAATGCTGTTTTTCTGCTCTTTCTCCCCTCCTCCTCTGATTCCCCTCCTTTACCAACTATCCCTTCTTCCTTTCCCTCTCTCCCCCCTCCCCTTTCCCCCGGTCTCCTGCCTCCCCCCTCACCCCTCCCCCGGGTACTTGTCCATCGGATCCCGCCTTATCGTCGCTCAGGTAAGCAGCAACACACTCCTTCTTATTTATTATGAAAATTGTCTCCTATAACGTTAGAGGATTGAATTCTCCCTTCAAGCGTTCTCTCCTTTGGAGGGATGCCCAGAGGTTGAGAGCTGATATCCTCTGTGTGCAAGAAACCCACCTCCTCCAGGAGGATAACTGCAGGCTACAACACCGACTATACCCGGTGAGCTTCTTTGCCAATGCGACTGCAAAGAAGGCGGGTGTGGGCATCTTTATTAGGCACTCAGTTGATTTCCAACTCCTGCATGTTTTGTCGGACCCTGTGGGCAGATTTATTATCTTGTCCTGTGTAGTGGCGGGGAGACCGCTCACCTTGGTCTCTCTCTATGCCCCAAATGATGGTCAGTTACAATTTCTCCGTGTTCTATTAGATAAGGTGTCTGCTCCCTCCCCTGGTTACAAGATTCTCTGCGGTGACTTTAATCTGATCCCTGATCGGTCTCTGGACTGCTCCAGGGGGACGCTGGGGAGACCCAAGGAGTCAGGACCCGTACTCCGGGAACACCATCTACATGACCCTTGGCGTTATCTTAACACCACTGAGAGGGACTACTCCTTTTATTCGCACAGGCACAGGTCATACTCTAGAATAGATTACTTTTTGGTTGATGATAAAACCTTGTCGGCCTGTGCCTGTGCGGAGGTGGGTACCATCACGTGGTCCGACCACGCCCCGGTGTCCCTCGGACTTGCACTGGACGTCCGACCATCCCCCCCGTCCTCCTGGGCACTCAACAGGGCCCTCCTCTCTGACCGAAACCTTGTGGAAGATGTTAATGCTCAACTTGTTGAGTACTTCCAAATCAATGATAACGGCATGGTCGCGGAGGAGACTCTTTGGGCAGCCCACAAGGCGTTTCTTAGAGGGGTCTTTCTTCAGAAAGCTGCGCAGCTGAAGAGAACCAGGGAAAGGGAGAGAACTGACCTAATCTCTCTTCTTCAGAGCCTTGAAACAGCGAATAAACATAGCCCCACCCCCCAGCTGTCCACCCAGTTAACAGCCAGTAGACTTAAACTTCGCACGTTACTTCTACTTCGTCATGAAAAGTTTCTCCGCCGCACCAAAACAGCTTTTTATGAATCCGGAGACAAGGCGGGGCATTACTAGCTAGACGACTGAAGAGAAGAGAGGTTCGCTCCGCCATTGTACAGTTGAAGGATGCGTCTGGCCGTACAGTAAGGAACCCTGGGGAGATAGCTAAGATTTTTCAGGTGTTTTATTCCAAACTATATAATCTAAGAGATGACCCGGACACTCCACAGCATTCTCCCGCGCTGGTGGCGGGTTTTCTCGAGGACCTGAGCCTACCTTCAGTCTCCGCTTCAGATATGGAAAAGCTGAACCTTCCCTTTACCCTCACTGAAGTTCTCCAGGCTATCAGATCTACTAAACTACACTCTGCCCCTGGGCCTGATAGTCTACCGAATGAATATCTCCGCACTTTTGCGGACACTCTGGCTCAATTCCTCTTGAGAGCCTTTCACCAGTGGCGGGAATCGGGCTCAATTGCCCCAGCCCAGTTGCAGGCTACAATTGTTACTATACCAAAACCTGGGAAGCCCTTGGACCTCCCTGAGAGCTACCGCCCTATCTCCTTATTGAACTGTGATCTTAAAATATATGCTAAAATTCTTGCTGTGAGATTGGCGGCGGTAGTTCCCTCTTTGATTAATCCCGACCAGGTGAGGTTTGTGCCAGGCAGACAGGCGAAGGACGGGACGAGGAGAATGATTGATCTCATTAGGACCTTGGAGCTGAAGGGGGCCCCAGGTGTATTCCTGTCCTTAGACGCGGAAAAGGCATTTGACAGGGTGCACTGGGGCTACCTGGAAGCTGTCCTTCGGAAGTTTGGCCTCTCTGGCTCATTTCTTTCGGCCATTCTCTCCTTGTACTCAAACCCCAATGCCAGAGTTCTTGCCTCTGGCTTCCTTTCGCCTGTCTTCCGGATCACAAACAGCACCCGCCAGGGCTGTCCCCTCTCACCAGTGATATTTGCCCTGGCGGTTGAACCCCTGGCGGAAAAGATAAGAACCTCTCACGGAGTAAGGGGGCTTAGGGCTGGTGGAGGGATCCACACCATTGGCTTATATGCTGATGATATAATCATCACGTGTTCCGACATCTCAACTTCGCTCCCCTTAGTAATGTCTATCTTGGATCGTTACTCCATGGTTTCTTATTACAAGCTGAACGCTTCCAAGTCAGAGATTCACCCCATAAATGTCCCGGAAAAGGAGATTTTGGACCTGTCTGCTCGGTTGCCGTTCCGGTGGGCACGAGGGGGAATCACGTACCTAGGTATAACATTAGCTTCCTCCACTTCCCATATGATACGGCTTAACTATAACAATCTATGTACCAAAATAGCGAAGGATGTAGGTTCATATACCTTCTCTACCTTGTCATGGATAGCAAGATTGCACGTTTTGAAAATGATGCTTTTGCCCAAAATCATTTACACTTTTCGGTGTGTTCCCCTCAGGGCCCCAGCGGATTTAATCTCTAGACTCCAAAGTATCGCAAATAAATTTGTATGGGGGAGCGGGTCGCCTCGAGTTGCTCGGGAAATAATGTACCTGCCCCTCCATGCTGGTGGGATGGGCTTGCCTAACTTTCTCCACTACCATAAAGCAATAATCCTGGAAGAGGCTAAGTCCTAGTGGCACTCCCCTCCTCATCTCCGCTGGATCCCCATTGAGTCCTACCTACTTGGGGGGGGCTCACTGCGGGATGTCCTGATTGCGGAGTCTCTGCGCCCGTCTGGGCGAGTAGCCCAGTCGGACGCGGCTCAGTCCCTCCTGTATTATTGGAGGCGAGCTCCACATGCCTGGACAAGATTTCCCCCAGGAGATGTTTCCCTCAGCTCTTTACGCCTCTTGCTCCCCTCGATAAATGTGCGGACTTGGGAGGGGGCAGGGGTGGCATCTCTGGCGGACCTTTTATGTGATGGGCTAATGCCCACCTTTGAGTCGCTTTGTGACTCCCGCCCTGGGTGCCATCCCGCCTTCCTCCAATTCTTCCAAATTGGACACCTTCTCCGAGCGTCTTCTTTTTTTAAGAATTTTTCTGCCCCAGGGGACGTATCTAGTCTGTTGAGATTTATCCTCTCAGACCCCCACAAGACCAAAGGGCTGTCGACTATATATAAAGCGCTATTGACTAACGAGGTGGATTCGAAATTGCCCTATATGCTGCGCTGGGAGGGTGATCTTGGGTTTACCTCACAGATCGAGGATTGGTACTATGCCTCCTCGGAGGTGGGGAGGTCCACTAGATGTGTTAATCATGTAGAGAATCTCAAGAAGATACATCTTAGGTGGTATCTCTCTCCGGATCGCCTCTCCCGCTTTGCGGAGAGTCGTTCCCCCCTTTGCTGGCGACAATGTGGAGTTCGTGGGACTCTCTCCCACATGTGGTGGACCTGTCCAAACATATCCCCGTTCTGGTCCTTGGTCTCTGGCCTGGCTAGGACGGTCACGGGTATCTGTCAAGATCTCTCCCCACAGTTGGCTGTTCTGAACATAGGAATCCAGGAGTACCCTCCAGCTATTAGAGGAGCCCTCTCCTTCATTCTGATCGCGGCTCGGCTATGCCTCGCTGCCCATTGGAAGGATTGCTCCCCTCCTACGTATTCGGAACTTGTTCAGAAGGTCAACTGGATTTTTCACCAGTAATACTACCTTGCTCTTGACAAGCCAACTAAAGTATCAGTTTTGCAGAAATGGGAGTTATGGGCTTCACATCCCCAAGCGTCCCCCATCCCACAGGAGATGCGGCGTTCCACCTACTCTCCCTGTGGGGGACCCGGCTTCCCCGCTGGGACTCTGAGCGCCTCTTAATTTGTGGAGCTACCTTACCTGTTTGACCGCCTCTCGGGCCGCACACACGTATGCGTGGATGACTTGCCGTTATGATTTTACCTCTTGCAGGCGACACCCGAGTGGACAACCAATCCTATCCTACCCCTTTCCCCCCCTTCCCTCCTCCCATTCTCCCCCCTCCTCCCCCCTCCCACTTTCTCTTTCTTTCCTTATTGTTAAATTTATGTATTTGTTTCTGTGGGCCGTAGAGTCCCCCTCCCCCACCTATGCACTGTGTTTGCTTCTCTGTTGCTCCGGCCTGCGTGCAGGGAGATGGATATCTAATTTAACGGCATCAATGAATGCTCACTGTCTATGTCTGAGTTGATAACTTGTTCAATAAAAATTTATTGTTAAAAAAAAAAACAAAAGCACAAGGAGAGTGCCAGAGACTATGCCTTAAACTTGCAAGAAGCGCTCAAAGCACTTACACTAGTAGAACCTGCCTTAGCCCTGGGAGCTGACAAAATTGACCAGTTCTTAGAAGGCCTCTTATCCCTTTCTCACAGAGGACAGCTGAGCATGATGATTATTCAGAATCCTGAAATGACATTTGCTGAGTTAAAAGACAGAGCCACCCGTCTTCAGCAGATAGAGGAGCCCCGGGATCTGAACTTCACCCAAGGCTCCACAGCAGCACCCCAGCAGCCAGGAGTATCAGCAACATCTGCCATGTCAGAGACTGCTGCTGAACACAGAGAGCCTATCTCTAATGAGGCTCTCAACCAAAAGCTAGATGCCCTGACAGATACTGTTATTTCCATGGCTAAAGTCATCAAGGAGCTGCAAGGATTCAAGCCTGCACCCAAGATCGAGTTGACGACCAGCAAGGAGGACGTCCTATGGATGAGGCCCAGGAGGTACCAAGCGACGAGAGGACAACTCAGCGACCGCTATCAGCCGGATGGACAGCCCATTTGCCGCCGTTGTCAGAAACCAGGTCACTTTGCTCGGGAATGTGCTTTAAATGAGGATTCCCTGGGCAGGCGGGCCTCTTCTCAGGAGTAAACTCTCAAGCTCCCTCAGCCTGGTATGACAGATTCGTGGGATGATGTCCGGTCATCCCTATCGTGTTGGATGGCATTCCCTTTAATGCCTTGTTGGATACCGGGTCCCAGATAACATCGATTCCACATGTTCTATACAAAAGGTACTGGGCTGATTCAGACATTAATCGTGGTCCAACTGACATTGTAGTGAACTTATGGGCTAGTAATGGTCAACTAATACCACAAGTTGGCTTCAGAGAAATGACCATTCAGATTGGGAAGGTAGAATTGCAGAACCAGGGTATTATAATTGTAGATGTTGACCGGTAAGATCGTAAACCAGTAATGTTACTAGGAATGAATGTAATTGAAAATTGTTTTTCCGAGGTAATTACTGTCTTACAGCAGATCGCGGAGACTGCCAGAACCGGATAACAGAGGCTTCTGCACAAAGAAATAAAAGCCCTGATGTTGAAACAACAGGTAGACATATCCGGAGGTGAAATCGGCAGTGTACGAGTAAGTGATCCAATACCCATTGTAATACCTCCCAAAACTGAAATGTTGGTCTGGTGTAGAGCCGCAATAGGCATTAAAGGGCAAGACTATCAAGCCCTGGTAGAGCCCGTGTACTCAGACAGTAGACCCACTACACTAACAGCCAGAGGGGTAGTTGAGGTACACCGGGGAAGAGTGCCATTACGGCTTCTAAATTGCGGGGAAGATGAGGTCACATTATCAAAGTATGCTGCTATGGCTAAATTGTTCATGGTTGATACCAATGCCATCACAGCCGTCGAGACCTTGAACCCGTCAAGTCAGGCGGATGACAATGTCTCAGGGGAAAAGCTGGAGAATTGCTGCCAAAAGCTACATGTGGGTACCAGTTCTACACCTCCCCATCAAAAGCATGGAGTATACCAGGTAGTAAAAGAATATGAGCAGATATTCAGCAAACACCCATTAGACTTTGGGCAAATTAAAGGGGTAGAGCACACTATACCAACAGGTAACCATCAGCCTATAAAAGGGAGGTATAGACCATTACCACCCGCTCACTACCAAACCACCAAAGACATGCTCAAAGAGATGAAAACTGCAGGGGTAATAAGAGACAGTTGTAGCCCCTGATAGCAGCACCTTTAGTGTTGGTTAGAAAGAAGGATGGGACCATGAGAATGTGCGTAGATTACCAGCAGATCAACCGCATCACACATAAGGACTCATACCCGTTACCTAGGATTGAGCAGTCATTAGCTGCATTAAAATCTGCTAACTACTTTTCTACCCTTGATCTGACTAGTGGGTACTGGCAGGTTCCTGTGGCCGAGGCCGACAAGGAGAAGACAGCGTTTACTACGCCGATGGGCCTCTGTGAGTTCAATTGTATGCAGTTTTGACTCTGCAATGCACCCGGTACCTTCCAACACCTGATGGAGAGTTGCCTAGGACATAAGAACTTTGAAACTGTCCTCCTGTACCTAGATGACATCATAGTCTACTCCAAGACGTATGAGCAACATCTACAAGATCTGGCAGAAGTGTTTGAGGCCTTATCAGGATACGGCATGAAAATCAAGACATCCAAGTGCCACCTTCTCAAGCCAAAGGTACAGTACCTGGGACACATCGTGAGTTCAGAGGGAATAGCACCGGATCCTGATAAAGTCACCGTGATAAGGGATTGGCCAAGGCCTACTAATGTGAAAGAAGTGAGGCAATTCCTGGGCCTGGTAGGCTATTACCAAAGATTTATCAGAACGTTCACAAAGTTAGCAGCTCCCCTACAAGATATCCTGTTAGGACAGTCAAAAAGTTCTTAAACCCGTAATCCTCCTTTCCAGTGGAGTGAAGAGAGGGAAGATTCCTTCAACAAACTGAAGTGTGCGCTGACAGGAGAAGAGATCCTGGCATATCCGGATTACCATCAACCGTTCATTCTATACACAGATGCCAGCAATGTGGGACTGGGAGCAGTACTGTCACAGAAGCAAGGAGGCAAAGAGAGACTAATTGCCTTTGCAAGCAGGAAACTCCGGCCTACGGAAAGAAACCCTGAGAATTACAGTTCCTTCAAGTTAGAACTACTGGCAGTAGTTTGGGCTGTAACTGAGCGTTTCAAGCACTACCTGGCAGCTGCAAAATTCACCATCTACACTGATAACAACCTTTTGACCCACCTGGGTGCGTTGGAGCAGCGATGGATAGCCCGGCTGTCTAACTACAATTTTGTCATCAAATATAGGGAAGGCAGCAAGAACAGGAATGCAGATGCCTTATCCCGGATGCCACACCTGAAAGACGTGGAAGAGGAACCGGAGGAGCTGGAGGAAATTGAGCTACTGGCCTTTCACCGTTCTAAGGTAGAAAAGTATCAACCCGGCATCTACCAAAGACAACAGGAGGCGAATCTCAACCTGTTAGCACACCATGGATGGGCTGACACCCAGGATAGCGACCCGGCTGTGAAGCTAGTGAAAGAACTGCTTACACAGCAAGGTGCGTACCCTAATCAGAATGCCCCAGCTGAGACCCAATACCTCTGGAAGGAGCAAAGGAAGTTGTTCCTGTGTCAAGGGAAGCTCTGCAGAAGGCACACCAACCCTAAAACACATGAGTTGGTCTGGCAGATAATCGTACCGAAGCGAGACGTCAAAATGGTCTTAGAAGCCTTCCACGACGGTGCAGGTCATTTTGGATGGAAGAAGTTGGAAGTGCTCTTAAGAGAGAGATTTTATTGGGTTGGCATGAGGAAATCAATTGAAGATTGGTGTAGAAAATGTGGCCCGTGCAACCTCAGAAGGAAAGATCAGCAGAGAGCCCTACTCCAGTCCATAGTAACCAAGCAACCACTTGAGTTAGTTGCGTTAGACCACGTCAAGTTGTCACCAAGCCGGTCAGGCTATGTCTATGCCGTAACCATATGGACCATTACTCACTCTTCTTAGTGGTGGTACCCGTCAAGGACCTGACAGCAAAGACGGCTGCATGAGCATTTCAGACGCATTTCTGTAGACCTCATGGCTACCCGGAACAAGTCCTTGCAGATCAAGGTCCAGCCTTTGAATCAGAGATTTTCCAGGAGTTTTGCAATATGTACGGCTGTAAGAAGATCCGCACGACAGCGTATCATCCCCAAACCAATGGTTTATGCGAAAAGATGAACCATATTGTAATTGACCTGTTGAAAACATTACCAGAATCAGAGAGAAATCAATGGCCAGAGAAATTACCCGATTTGGTAGACCTGTATAACCATGTTTCGGTGAGTTGTACAAACTGCACCCCAGCCTACCTTATGCGTGCAAGACCTGGTAAACTGCCAATTGATTTAGATATGGGAATTCTAAAACCAGACGCAGAAGTTGAAGAATCCCATTGGGATACCCTACGTCAACAACAGTATCGCCAAGTACAGGAATGTGTAGAGAAACGTCTTCAGCAAGCTAGAGCAAGACAAGAGAGAACCTTTATCCAACATGCTCAAGCAACTCCATTACAACCTGGTGAGCAAGTTCTCAAGAGAAAGAGACGCACCAACAAATTGGATAATCAGTGGGAAACCACCCCATATACAGTCTTACCATCCAACTTAGACAATGCTAAAATGTGTCTAATTAGCAAAGACGAAGGGAGAACATCAGCAGTTGTGTCAAGAGACCATCTAAAACCGTGTCTTGAAACCATGATGACACCAGAAGTAAAAGTACCCATACAGGTCCAACCTGTCAAGAAAGAAGAAGTATCCCACACCGTCTTAGGACATTTCCCCAAAACATGGACAAAATACTACGGAGCAGTTGTAGTTCCAATGATTGCTTTCCCTCCAATGGTTGAACCAACATCAGAACCTATACAACCAGAAGTCCCAAGACCTGTCGTCCCAAGACGAACTGGAAATAGAGCCTAAAGAGGAAGAATCAATTCCTGGTCCCAGTGAGCTTGCCAGTCCTATTGTCAGATCTCCATCTTCAGTAGTAGCAGACACTTCAAGTAGGTACACGTCCACCCACACCATCAGGCTAAGTACACCCAGTACACCAGCATTACGCAGATCAGAGCGTAGTACCAAGGGTCAGTTACTGGCAAGGTACAAAGATTAAAATGTAAAATCAACTGTGAAATGTAAATATGTTTGTGTAAAAGTAAGTTGAATCCGTTACTGTGTAAACTGTATAGAAAGGGTGAGGATAGCTTGGTGTTAGGTGGCAGCCACGGAGAGTAAGAACTTGGCCTCTTATGCGGTTACCCGAGGGCCTAGAGGCCTACTGCACTTACAAACCAGAGACACCCATACGTGTTTATATTGTTTGCAACGTTAAAAAAGCCCAGTACCTACAGAGACTATCCTGTATGAACTTCTGACATATTCTTAAACTTTTCTTTATTTATTTATGGACCATACTACCACGGACTGGTTGTGGTAAAAACTCTTTTGTATACATTTATCAGCTCGGGGGCAATAGACTAAATCCCGGAAAGACTGCTTTTTGAACTTTTGGACTCTTTTGAATGTTTGATTTTTGTACTTTTATTTTTAAGACTATGTAAATATTAATTGTTTGTTGTAGTAACTGTCTGTTTGTTTTTCTACAGTCCCGGAGTACTGTCTTTCCCTAAGGGGGAATGTAGATAAGAGTGAAAAGAGCTGGGATAAGATGCCGCACTGACCACAAAGATAAAAACAGAGTTAATCACACACTCTGTTTATTTTGCCTACACGTGTTTCATGGCTCATAGCCACTTCATCAGGGCATCAAGATCTTAAAACAATCAAGGATATACATACACACACAAGATAGTGTCATACTGTTTGTATCCCGCCCTCCCACCACAGGACTTCCTGTGAAAATGCCCACTTTTACTAAGCAAAAACATATACATCTAAAACACAGATTAAATCAATTAAAATACATTCAAAACATACCAGAAGTTTATAAAACATCAAATCACACATATGTAATACATTAAATTGATAATTATAAAAAATAAAACATTTTTGATAGTAGGTTCAAATCCTGGATGAACCTTATATATGTCATCAATCTAAAATAACCCATTATGACTCAAACACATGTATTAACCCACCAAGCCATCTAGTGTTTAGGAGATAAGGAGCTCTTTTTAGCCAAGATCTCACAACTCTAGTTCACTCCAATCAAACATCTTCTATTTCATTAGTCATCTAGGTGTATACCAAATAGGAGAGGGAAAAAAAACACAAAAGAAAGGGAACACTGTATCCTAATTATTAAAAAAACGTCTATGTCCTCTTCATGATAATAAAAAAAACAATAAAATTTAATTTATAAAATCACAGCTGATATTATTCCGGATTTGAACCTGCTCTGTTCCAAAATCTAAAACTTCAATCTCATTTGAAATAACACACCAGACCACTAGGCCACTAAGCATTTCAATATTCCAAAAGGTAAGCAACATTACAAAAATAGGACCTCAAAACTGGAATCAATTCTACCTTAAATAGGTCTCAGCCACACATGAGGTTATTTGGAGGATCTCAATAAAAGGTCTCCTCACTGTTAATGGTGTTAAAAGGTAAGTATATTATAAGCGCACAATTATGTTTATATATTAAAATACCCACTTAAAAAAGATCACTCACCTCATTGAGCCCTCCTGGCCGCAGTGTACCAAGTTTAAAAATCCAGTACGTCTCTCTCTTACTTAACGCCTCCAATCTCATAGGTATATTTTCCGATACATGATCAATTGGGGTAATGGACAATTTGACATCTCCATGATGAACCTCGGTGCAATGCCTAGACAAACCGTGCTTTAAATAACCTCTTAGGATGTTATATCTGTGGGAGTTTACACTTTTGTGTAAAGGTTGAGAAGTCCTTCCCACATATTGCTTACCGCAAACACATTGGATTAAATAAATTACATAATCTGTCTGACAAGTCATTCTAAACTTAATATCAAACACTTTACTTTAAAAGACATTAAAACTGTCTATATTGTTACTTTACCAAAAACCAACCACAAACAAACGACTTTAAGGCCAAATATGAGTAAAGTGCAAAGTATTTTATTAAGTGACAATGGTATACAGGGGAGGAATAGTATAATACCAAAAGGGAGCAGACAGGGCATAGGTAAAAAACCCCACAAGATAAAGTGCATATAGTTAGAATAATTATACATCCGTCCCTATAGTGAGGTATAGTGCAATTGACATTGACCAATGGCAACTACCAGTCTGTAAAGACTGGAGGTTCAATTATAACTTTACATAAACGATCAGGTCACAATTGCTTCACACAATCAGGACAGTCAATGTTTATATTATGACAATGTTACTCATGAACTGGATATGAATTAACTTTACTCATATTTGGCCTTAAAGTCGTTTGTTTGTGGTTGGTTTTTGGTAAAGTTTAACGATGGCTCCTATAATCCTAATATACCTATACCTATAATTAGGTGTTAGTAATGACAAATCAATATGTATGTAAATAATTATCAGTTGTGTTCTTGTTTTCTATATTGTTACTTATAGAACGACAACACTTGCAGCCTCGTTTGTAACATCGAAAAGAACCCCTACTACCTGTTTTCGCATAGGACGATATTGGCTGTTTGAAATCGCGGCTTTTCAGCACACTTGGTGCCAGAACGTTTTTTATAGTCGGAGCCCTCCTAAAAGTCACACATGTTTTTTTAGGGACCACTCTATTAAGGATGGGGTCATTAAGAATCACCCCCCAGTGTTTCTCCAAAATATTACGTACCTGCTGGTTTTGTAACGAAAAAGTAGTCACAAAATTAATATTAAAAATATTGTTGCTACCCCTATTTTTTAGGGAGGGTTTTATGAGGTCACTTTGAGAACAACTTTTCACAGAATTGTAAGCTTTCTTAATTAACCTAGAGGGGTAATCCCTTTCACGGAATCTCTCGTAATATTTTACTTTGTTCTTTGAATACAGCATCAGAGGTACAATTTTTTCTGATTCTGTAGTACTGGTTTTTGGGAATGTTTCTCAACCAGGGTCTATAGTGACTACTTTCATAATGAACATATCCATTGGTGTCAACTTTTTCAAAAAAAAGTTCGTCCACATAGATATTTAAGTCCAAAAAGGAGACAGTTTCTCTATCAAAAAAGGAGGTCAGTGCTATACCCCAGTGATTAGTCTTGACCGAATCCAAGAATTCCAAAATCGTATTACCTGCATTATCACACATTTGGTTATAAGGTCTGCAGATAAAGGAGGGGGAGTGGTCCTACAAGACCGTGATGCCTACCTCCTTGAGGTGAAAAGAATCTTGTCGGATAAAAGGACCTATAGGATTTCGAATATGACTGAATATGAAGATTCAGTAAGGAAGTACAAAGAACTAATAAAAATGGCTGATGGAATGGGGATTCTAAATAAAAATGAAAAAGAATATCTTGAAATAAAAAACCCGCAAATAGCGATATATTACCATCTCCCGAAGGTAAATAAAGATGCATTTAATCCCCCAGGACGTCCCATAATAGCGGGCATTGACTCTTTAACATCTAATTTAGCAGCATATGTTGATTCTTTCCTAAACGAGTCTGTGAGGAACTTAGGTTCATTTCTTAGGGATTCCACCCACCTGATACAGGTACTACAAGGAATAGAATAGAAATTAGACTATCTATTTGTTACGATTGATATAACTGGGTTATATTCTAATATCGACCATAATATTGATCTCCAATGTTTTAGATTATATGTAGATAGACTATGCAATATTTCTGCAACACAGAGAGAATTTCTAGTACTGAGTATGGCCTTTATCCTGAAGAATAATTGTTTTAAATTTTAGGAGACGGTATTCCACCAGTTACGGGGGACAGCCATGGGCTCGAGGGCAGCACCTACGTATTCCAATCTATTTATGGCTGCCTTCAAGTCCTGGCATATCCTCCATTCTAAACATCAGAGCAATTTAATTGTATTCAAACGTTTTATTGACAACATTTTTATTATATATGATTAGTGATGAGCGAGTACTAAAATGCTCGGGTGCTCGAAGCTCGGGCCGAGCAACCCAAGATACTCGTGTACTCGGCCCGAGCACCGAGCCCAATGTTATCCTATGGGAGACCCGAGTATTTTTATGAAATGACTGCCGGCAGCATGTAGAAACCCTAAAAATGTCACAAAAGTCTCAGAAGAGTGCTCAAATGACATGGTAACGCCATGGGGAAGACCCCTGTAAGCATTTCTCACTCAAAAGTCACAGCCAATTTTACGGAGTCACCAGAAAACCTTCCAAAATGACACCAAAATGAATATTCAGGGTGGAAATGTTAAGGGCACATACCCAATAGTGAGATACAGCTGGTGTATGTTACTTTTTGTGATTACATGAAAGATTTTACATGAAAACATTGTGCGGCACTCCGATGTCCCTGAGAAGCGACGTACATGAAGCCCTGTCTTGACATAATGTGCCCATTTTGAGGAAGTGGGTCTATTGTAGTATTTTCCTTTGCCAGGGCAGTCCAAAATTGGGAGGTTCACCAATGCCCCTGAATAGAGACGTGCATGAGGGCCTGTAAACCTGAAGTGCCCATTGTAAGGAAGTGGGTGTATTGTAGTATAGCCCTTTGGCAGGGCAGCCAGAAATTGGGAGGCTCCACATTGTCCCTGGATAGAGACGTGCAGGAGGGCCTGTAAACCTCAAATGGGTGTATTGTAGTATAGCCCTCTGGAAGGGCAGCTAAAAATTGGGAGGTTCAACAATGACCCTGGATACAGACGTGCAGGAGGGCCTGTAAGCCTGAAGAGGGTGTATTGTAGTATAGCCCTTTGGCAGGGCAGCCAAAAATTGGGAGGCTCCACATCGTCCCTGGATAGAGACGTGCAGGAGGGCCTGTAAACCTGAAGTGGGTGTATTGTAGTATAGCCCTTTGGCAGGGCAGCCAAAAATTGGGAGGCTCCACATTGTCCCTGGATAGAGACCAGCAGGAGGGCCTGTAAACCTCAAGTGGGTGTATTGTAGTATAGCCCTTTGGCAGGGCAGCCAAAAATTGGGAGGCTCCACATTGTCCCTGGATAGAGACGTGCAGGAGGGCCTCAAAACGTTTTTCCCATTGAAAAGGAGTGGGTCTCCTGTCGTTGTAATGCCCATTCTAAAAGAATGGGTGAAAAAATTTACCACTGGGGGTATACCTGAAACAACAGCCTAACTATTGTAACGGTTATCATGGTGGCACAAGAGGAGAAGGAGGAGCAGTCCAGCGATTAGCCAAAGTCCAGAAGTGTGTACCCATGGGTGAGTGGAGGTACATAGCAAATTCCCATAACAAAATTTAAAATCTGCTGTCATTTGTTGGTGTTGTGGTGAAGTCTGGCCCAATCCAACCCTTGTTCATCTTGATAAGAGTCAGCCTGTCAGCATTTTCAGTTTACAGGCGGGTGCATTATCAGTAATGATTCCACCTGCGGCACTGAAAACATGCTCTGACAAAACGCTAGCGGCAGGGCAGGCCACGACTTCCAAGGCGTAGAGAGCCAATTCATGCCACGTGTCCAGCTTGGAGACCCAATAATTGTAAGGCACAGAGGAATCTCGCAGTACAGTTGTTCGATCTGCAAGGTACTCCTTCAGCATCTGGCCAAACTTAGCATTTCTTGTGGCACTACCCCGCACCTCAGGGGCTGTGGTAGGTGAGGGGCTGAGAAAACTGTCCCACATCGTAAAGACTGTTCCCCTACCTCTGGCGGATTGGACTTGTGCCCCTCTCGGCCGTACGCCTTGGTTGTCCACCGATCCCTGACCTATGCCGCTAGCGTTTTGTGAGGGGAATGCTTTGCCTACTTCCGTGACTATGGCCTTCTGGAACTGCTGCATTTTGGCTGACCTCTCCACCTCAGGAATGAGAGACATAAAGTTCTCCTTGTAGCGTGGGTCTAAGAGTGTTGCCAACCAGTACTGATTGTCGGTCAAGATGTTCTGAACGCGAGGGTCACGAGCCAGGCAGCTTACCATAAAATCAGCCATGTGCGCCAGACTCTTAACAGCCATCAGTTCAGTATCCTGACCAACATGATGACTGAACATGCTATCCTCCTCCTCCTCATCTCCCCTGTCCTCTGGCCAGCCACGCTGAAGCGAGGGTATGACTGGTGTGCATGTCATATCCTCAATTTGACCAGAGAGTTGCTCCATGTCTTCATCCTTCTCCTCCTCCTCGTCATAGTCCTCCACTGCACGTTGTGATGCGATGAGGCTGGGCTGTGTGTTATCACCCACACCAACTAATGTTTCTTGCTCCAAGTCATCGCGCTCCGCCTGCAAAGCATCCTCTTTGTTTTTCAGCAGAGACCGTTTTAGAAGGCAGAGTAGCGGTATGGTGACGCTAATAATGGCGTCATCGCCGCTCACCATCTTGGTGGAGTCCTCAAGGTTTTGGAGGACGGTACATAGGTCGGACATCCATCTCCACTCTTCAGGTGTTATGTGTGGAGTTTGACCCATTTCCCGACGGCTTAGGTGATGCAGGTAGTCAACAACTGCCCTCTTCTGCTCACATATCCTGACCAACATGTGCAGAGTTGAATTCCAATGCGTGGGGACATCACACACCAGTCTGTGAGCCGGAAGACGCAAGCGGCGCTAAAAGCCGGCAAGGCCAGCTGAAGCAGCAGGTGACTTGCGAAAATGTGCCGACAGGCGGCGAACTTTTACCAGCAGTTCAGACCGCTCTGGGAATGACTTTAGAAACCGCTGAACCACCAGGTGGAGCACATGGGCCATGCATGGAACATGCGTCAGTTGGCCTCGCCTCAAAGCTGCCACCAGGTTCCGGCCATTGTCACACACGACCTTTCCTGGCTTTAGGTTCAGAGGTGTGAGCCAGTGATCTGACTGCTGTTTCAGAGCTGTCCACACCTGTTCTGCATTGTGGGGTTTGTCACCTATGCATATTAGCTTCAGCACAGCCTGTTGCCGCTTCGCAGAGGCAGTGCTGCAGTGCTTCCAGCTTGGGATTGGTGTGGAGGGTAAAGTGGATGAGGATGCGCAGGAGGAGGAGGAGGAGGCTGAGGAGCATGACATTCCGGAGCTGTAGAGTGTGGGTGAAACCCTGACTGAGGTAGGGCCTGCAATCCTTGGTGTGGGAAGGACGTGTTCCGTCCATCGCTCAGACTGGGTCCCAGCTTCCACAATATTAACCCAGTGTGCCGTCAAGGAGAAGTAGCGGCCTTGCCCACAAGCACTTGTCCACGTGTCTGTGGTTAGGTGGACATTGACTGAAACAGCGTTGTTCAGGGCACGTGTGATGCTTTGAGACACGTGGTTATGCAATGCGGGGACGGCACATCTGGAGAAATAGTGGCGGCTGGGGACCGAGTAACATGGGACATCAGCCACCATCAGGTCGCGGAATGCTTCAGTCTCCACCAGCCGGAAAGGTAACATTTCTAGCGCAAGCAGTCGCGAAATGTGATAATTTAGGACTGTGGCATGTGGGGCTTTGGCAGCGTATTTGCGCCTGCGTTCAAAGGTTTGCTGAATGGATAATTGAACGCTGCGCTGGGACAAGGACATGCTTGATGGTGGTGTTATTTGTGCGTGGGCAACGTCAGGTGCAGGGCCGGAGGCTTGTTCGCGGCCAGCATGGACAGGGGATTGGCTCGCACGCACAACACGAGAAGATGTAGCAGTGACATCAACAAGCACCGCTCCTCGATTCTGTTGTACTTCCCAAAAGTCGCGTGCTTGGCTGACATGTGCCTGATCATGCTGGTGGTGGTCAGGCTGCTACTTTTCGTACCCCTGCTGATGCTGGCATGGCAGGTGTTGCAAATGGCCTTTTTAGAGTCATCTGGAGCCAACTTAAAAAACTGCCAGACTCAGGAAGACCTAACATTTGCACAGGCATCTTGTGTCGTGCTGTTGTTCCGGGGAACGGTTGCCTGCCTTCTGCCTGTGGACACGACCCTGCTTCTTACTGCCTGTTGGGAAGCTACGCCTCCCTCCCCCTGTGCACTGCTGTCCTTGCTCTGCATATCTTCCTGCCAGGTTGGGTCAGCTATTGGATCATCCACCACGTCGTCTTCCTCTTCCGCACCCTGATCCTCCTCCTGACTTCCTGGCAATTGTGTCTCATCATCGTCCACCCCTTGTTGAGACACGTTGCCAACGTTCCCTTTGTGAGAACGTGGCTGCTCAAATATTTGGGCATCTGTACATACCATCTCATCACCCACTTCAACAGTAGCTGGCGAGAGGCCAGATTCTGCGAATGGATACGTGAACAGCTCTTCCGAGTGTCCTAGTGTGGGATCAGTAATGTCCGTGGATGTGTACTCGGCCTGGTGGTAGGAAGGAGGATCAGGTTGGGAAATGTGCGGTGCAGTATCACGGCTACTGACACTTGACCGTGTGGAAGACAGGGTGTTTGTGGAGGTGCCAATCTGACTTGAAGCATTATTCGCTATCCAAGTAACAACCTGTTGACACTGATCTTGGTTCAAGAGTGGTGTACGGCTGCGGGCCCCAAGAATTTGGGACAGGACGTGCGAGCGAGTAGATGTGCCACTTTGTTGTTGCGAAATTAGTGCTTGCACATGACCTCGGCCTCTGCCTGCACCACCATCACGTCCACTTCCTTGTCCCTTGCCAACGCCCTTGCGCATTTTTCCTGTATACAGCTACAACAGTCTGGTGACTGTTCTGGTCACAGGAAAGCTGGATATTAGACCCTGCCTCTTTAGAGCTAGTCAATTACAACAGTCTGGTAACTGTTCTGGTCACAGGAAAGCTGGATATTAGACCCTGCCTCTTTACAGCTAGTCAATTACAACAGTCTGGTGACTGTTCCGGTCACAGGAAAGCTGGATATTAGACCCTGCCTGTGTAGAACTAGTCAAGTACAACAGTCTGGTGACTGTTCTGGTCACAGGAAAGCTGGATATTAGACCCTGCCTCTTTAGAGCTAGTCAATTACAACAGTCTGGTGACTGTTCTGGTCACAGGAAAGCTGGATATTAGACCCTGCCTCTTTACAGCTAGTCAATTACAACAGTCTGGTGACTGTTCTGGTCACAGGAAAGCTGGATATTAGACCCTGCCTCTTTACAGCTAGTCAATTACAACAGTCTGGTGACTGTTCTGGTCATAGGTAAGCTGGATATTAGACCCTGCCTCTTTAGAGCTAGTCAATTACAACAGTCTGGTGACTGTTCTGGTCACAGGAAAGGTGGATATTAGACCCTGCCTGTATAGAACTAGTCATGTACAACAGTCTGGTGACTGTTTTGGTGACAGGAAAGCTGGATATTAGACCCTGCCTCTTTAGAGCTAGTCAAGTACAACAGTCTGGTGACTGTTCTGGTCACAGGAAAGCTGGATATTAGACCCTGCCTGTATAGAACTAGTCAAGCACAACAGTCTGGTGCAGGGGCGTAACTACAGTAGGTGCAGGGGTTGCGATCGCACCCGGACCCTGCAGCTTAGGGGGCCCCAAAAGTCCTTTTGGCCCATAGAAAAAGACTAATACTATTAAAGATTTCCAATAATTTGGGGGCCCATTGGAGCTTTCGCATCGGGGCCCCTGAGCTTGAAGTTACTCCACTGGTCTGGTGACTGTTCTGGTCACAGGAAAGCTGGATATTAGACCCTGCCTGTATAGAACTAGTCAAGTACAACATGCTGGTGACTGTTCTGGTCACAGGAAAGCTGGATATTAGATCCTGCCTCTTTAGAGCTAGTCAAGTACAACAGTCTGGTGACTGTTCTGGTCACAGGAAAGCTAAATATTAGACCCTGCCTGTATAGAGCTAGTCAAGTACAACAGTCTGGTGACTGTTCTGGTCACAGGAAAGCTAAATATTAGACCCTGCTTCTTTAGAGCTAGTCAAGTACAACAGTCTGGTGACTGTTCTGGTCACAGGAAAGCTAAATATTAGACCCTGCCTGTATAGAGCTAGTCAAGTACAACAGTCTGGTGACTGTTCTGGTCACAGGAAAGCTGGATTTTAGACCCTGCCTGTATACAGCTAGTCAGCTACAACAGTCTGGTGACTGTTCTGGTCACAGGAAACTTGGATTTTAGACCCTGCCTGTATACAGCTAGTCAGCTACAATAGTCTGGTGACTGTTCTGGTTACAGGAAAGCTGGATTTTAGACCCTGCCTGTATACAGCTAGTCAGCTACAACAGTCTGGTGACTGTTCTGGTCACAGGAAAGCTGGATTTTAGACCCTGCCTGTATACAGCTAGTCAGCTACAACAGTCTGGTGACTGTTCTGGTCACAGGAAAGCTGGATTTTAGACCCTGCCTGTATACAGCTAGTCAGCTACAACAGTCTCCTGACTGTTCTGGTCACAGGAAAGCTGGATATTAGACCCTGCCTGTATACAGCTAGTCAGCTCCAACAGTCTCCTGAGGACTGTTCTGGTCACTGTAAAGCTTGGACTCTGATCTGGATCACCCTGCCTATATCCTCCTAGATTAGTCCTGAGAAGGACTATTGTGGTTAGCAGCAGTTTGCAGCCCTGCTCCGGATCTACCTATGAGAGCCGCAAATCTGTCCCTAAGCAGCAGCAGACACTCTCCCTACACTCACTGTCTGGATGGCTGTGTGCAGAGCACATCGTGGCCGGGTCTTATAAAGGCTCGGTCACGCTGTGTGGGCCGGGCAATCACTGCAATGCCACAACTAACATGGCTGTGGCACTGCAGTGACTGCCAGCCAATCCCTGCATGTGGGCTGGCTCTCTAAAGAGCGCCAACATGCAGGGATGAGGACCCCGAGTACAGCACGAGTATCGCGAGATTACTCGGTATTCGCCGAGTAGCCCGAGTACAGTGATACTCGTGCGAGTACCGAGTAGTCACAAGCATACTCGCTCATCACTATATATGATAATGCAGATAATACGATTTTGGAATTCTTGGATTCGATCAAGACTAATCACTGGGGTATAGAACTGACCTCCTTTTTTGATAGAGAAACTGTCTCCTTTTTGGACCTAAATATCTATGTGGACAAACTTGGAAAAATTACAAAAATTTTTTTGAAAAAGTTGACGCCAATGGATATGTTTATTATGAAAGTAGTCACTATAGACCCTGGTTGAGAAACATTCCCAAAAACCAGTATTACAGAATCAAAAAAAATTGTACCTCTGATGCTGTATTCAAAGAACAAAGTAAAATATTAAGAGAGATTCCGTGAAAGGGATTACCCCTCTAGGTTAATTAAGGAAGCTTACAATTCTGTGAAAGGTTGTTCTCAAAGTGACCTCATAAAACCCTCCCTAAAATATAGGGGTAGCAACAATAAATTTAATATTAATTTTGTGACTACTTTTTTGTTACAAAACCAGCAGGTACGTAATATTTTGGAGAAACACTGGGGGGTGATTCTTAATGACCCCATCCTTAATAGAGTGGTCCCTAAAAAACCATGTGTGACTTTTAGGAGGGCTCCGACTATAAAAAACGTTCTGGCACCAAGTGTGCTGAAAAGCCGCGATTTCAAACAGCCAATATCGTCCTATGGGAAAACAGGGGTTCTTTTCGATGTAACAAACGAGGCTCCAAGTGTTGTCGTTCTATAAGTAACAATATAGACAGTTTTAATGTCTTTTAAAAATGAAAGTAAAGTGTTTGATATTAAGTTTAGAATGACTTGTCAGACAGATTATGTAATTTATTTAATCCAATGTGTTTGCGGTAAGCAATATGTGGGAAGGACTTCTCAACCTTTACACAAATGTGTAAACTCCCACAAATATAACATCCTAAGAGGCTATTTAAAGCACGGTTTGTCTAGGCATTGCACCGAGGTTCACCATGGAGATGTCAAATTGTCCATTACCCCGATTGATCATGTACCGGAAAATATACCTAGGAGATTGGAGGCGTTAAGTAAGAGAGAGACGTACTGGATTTTTAAACTTGGTACACTGCGGCCAGGAGGGCTCAATGAGGTGAGTGATCTTTTTTAAGTTGGTATTTTAATATATAAACATAATTGTGCGCTTATAATATACTTACCTTTTAACACCATTAACAGTGAGGAGACCTTTTATTGAGATCCTCCAAATAACCTCATGTGTGGCTGAGACCTATTTAAGGTAGAATTGATTCCAGTTTTGAGGTCCTATTTTTGTAATGTTGCTTACCTTTTGGAATATTGAAATGCTTAGTGGCCTAGTGGTCTGGTGTGTTATTTCAAATGAGTTTGAAGTTTTACATTTTGGAACAGAGCAGGTTCAAATCCGGAATAATATCAGCCGTGATTTTATAAATTAAATTTTATTGATTTTTTTATTATCATGAAGAGGACATAGACTTTTTTTAATAATTAGGATACAGTGTTCCCTTTCTTATGTGTTTTTTCCCTCTCCTATTTGGTATACACCTAGATGACTAATGAAATAGAAGATGTTTGATTGGAGTGAACTGGAGTTGTGAGATCTTGGCTAAAAAGAGCTCCTTATCTCCTAAACACTAGATGGCTTGGTGGGTTAGTGCATGTGTTTGAGTTATAATTGGTTATTTTAGATTGATGACATAGTAGGTTCAAATCCTGGATGAACCTTTTATATCAAGAATGTTTTATTTTTTATAATTATCAATTTAATGTATTACATATGTGTGATTTGATGTTTTATAAACTTCTGGTATGTTTTGAATGTATTTTAATTGATTTAACCCCTTAGTGACGGAACCAATTTCCACCTTAATGACCAGACCGTTTTTTGTAATTCTGACCACTCTCCCTTTATGAGGTAATATCTCTGGAACGCTTCAACGGATCCTAGCGATTCTGAGAGTGTTTTTTCGTGACATATTGGGCTTCAAGTTAGTGGTAAATTTAGGTCGATAATTATTGTGTTTATTTGTGAAAATATAAAAAAATTGGCATAAATTTTGAAAATTTGACAATTTTCAAATTTGTCATTTATATTCTGTTGAACCGGAGCGTTATGTGACACAAAATAGTTAATAAATAACATTTCCCACATATCTACTTTACATCAGCACAATTTTGGGAAAAAAAACATTTTGGTTAGGAAGTTATAAGGGTTCAAAGTTCATCAGCAATTTTTCATTTTTCCAGCAAATTTACAAAACCATTTTTTTAGTGACCACATCACATCTGAAGTCCCTTTAAGGGGTGTAAATGACAGAAAACACCCAAAAGTGACACCATTCCAAAAACTGCACCCCTCAAGCTACTCAAAACTACAGTCAAGAAAATGCTTAACCCTTCAGGTGCTTCTGTTGTAGGGCTGGTTCTGTTTATCGGTTATTATTGTCGGTTATGACTACAATCACCGATATCCAGAATCTTCCCTTCCTACCGCTTTCTGTTCCTATGCTGATTAACTATAAATATATACTAGCTGTGAGCCCGATGCGATTGCATCGGGATTCTAGAATCGGTGTATAGTTTATTAAATTAGAGTTTTAAGTAATAATCCAATTATTCCATGATAGATGGCGGCCCAATGTTAAAGAATCGGGAGTGTAGCATGCATATATACATTATTCATTCAAATTTGACAATAATGCACATAAGACATGATATCTATCTATCAACTACCAATGTTTGTATGGTATATGTCAGTGTAGTACATGTCATGATTCTAAGGCAAGGCTTTTCGTACAGATACTGGCACCGATGTTTTGTACAGATTATGTATATTCAATTTATATATGAATATTAATAATCTATGATTGAGCCAGTACATGTTTCCCCACCATCCACGGGAAGGTAGCCTTACAGCTGGTGGGACCTACTCTACTCTATCCCTAATAATTAATAGTTAGACTCCTTTTAAAGCAGATATTTTTTGGCTATTTGCAGAAGGTGTGGAATAACAAAATACAATTTCTGAACTTGGCACCAAGGGGACTACCTACAGCTCACTTTCAGCAAGTAACATGTAATAAATATGGAACTTGCAGTTAGCTTGCAGTAAATACGGCAAGCAGAGCTTTAACAGGTTGACTAAATGCAACCACTAAAAATGAGAGCTAACTGATTTTGGCGGTTGAAACTGTTGAAACCACATGTGCCGCAACTACCGCAAGTAAACCACAAATTCCATAAACATTTCATGCAACTTACAGTAAGAGTACTGTAGGTCACCATTAGGCAGCAAGTGGCAAAATTGATTTTTCCCCACTAAAAATTCCACAAATAGCAGAATAATTCAGATGTAAAATCAAAATGTCTATTCTTTCCCTATGTGTCTAAATATGTACCTATGTGTATATATGTATTTATATGTACAGAACACACTTCAAGATAGAGATGTGTGTGAACAGCCATCCCACCCATCTCTTAGGCTGCCTTCAGACTTGCAGATGCATCTGCAGCGTTTTGCAGATGCATCTGCAAGCATCTGCATGCAGACGGCAGTCCCTATCTTTATAATGGGACACACGGTGTCTGCAGATGCTTGAGACAGCCGTGCGCACCCATTCACTCCTATATGTGATCTGTGCGCAGGCGGATGCCTGCGTACAGATCACAGACTCTCCTCCGCACCAGGGACGCGACATGTTGCATCCCTGGTGCGAGCAGGAGTGTGTGATTTGTATGCAGGCATGCGCCTGTGCAGAGATCACATATTGGAGTAAATGGGTGCGCACGGCTGTCTGCAAGCATCTGCAGACACCGTACGTCCCATTATAAAGATAGGGGCTGCCGTTTGCATGCAGATGCTTGCAGATGCATCTTCAAAACGCTGTAGATGCATCTGCAAGTCTGAAGGCAGCCTTAGCTGTTCACAAAAACCTCACCCTGTGTAAAAAGAAAATGAAATCTCGCAGCAGCTATACTGCTGGAGCTTCAGGTTCTTATCACTAAATGCAAGCATTTAGATGATACACATCTACAATCTACAAAAAAATGTGTTTACATACATATACAATGAAATTTAAAAACAAGAGGAACTGAATACGATTCAAGCTATGATTTTTATTAGATGAATGACATATTTTAAAAATTTAGGAGTGACAAACAGCGGTGTACACAAAAGAAGCCGATTGCAGGAAAACAAGGGGTAAAAAATATAAATACAGGATATATTCCAGTTTTTACATAGCTGTTTCAGTGTTTACTACATACAGGATTCAAGGCAAATACATAAGTTTTAATAATCAATGGTTTATACCCACATACACAAGGCAGTCATAAATAAATAAAGTGCATAGTGCTGTGCAATGAAAGCCAGTCAATAGAACTAGCTGCAAGACTGCCAGTGCAGAGGAGAAGACTCATCAGATATGTAATTGCAGTAGATACCTGCAGCAAAACAGACAGGAGAAACTCAGTTAATAGAGTATACCCATGTAAACAATCCCTGTAGCCTGGTCACGGCTGGGAGCCCCGACGCAGCGTTTCGCTGTGCTGGTATGGTAACCACAGCTTCCTCAAGGGGACGTGACCAGGCTACAGGGATTTTGTATGTTTACATGGGTATACTCTATTAACTGAGTTTCTCCTGTCTGTTTTGCTGCAGGTATCTACTGCAATTACATATCTGATGAGTCTTCTCCTCTGCACTGGCAGTCTTGCAGCTAGTTCTATTGACTGGCTTTCATTGCACAGCACTATGCACTTTATTTATTTATGACTGCCTTGTGTATGTGGGTATAAACCATTGATTATTAAAACTTATGTATTTGCCTTGAATCCTGTATGTAGTAAACACTGAAACAGCTATGTAAAAACTGGAATATATCCTGTATTTATATTTTTTACCCCTTGTTTTCCTGCAATCGGCTTCTTTTGTGTACACCGCTGTTTGTCACTCCTAAATTTTTAAAATATGTCATTCATCTAATAAAAATCATAGCTTGCATCGTATTCAGTTCCTCTTGTTTTTAAATGCTTCATGAATATGTTGATGCTTAAGGTGACCCTTCCACATAAACGATTATGTGGTGGATGTCGATCCTTACTTTTGAGCCCAAATGGGCTTTGTTTCTAATATACAATGAAATGTAAAAAGAAATTTTCTAAGCTAAAAAAGTAATTACTATATATTTTAAATAACTATTTTATATCTAAAAACTAATTATAATATCTTTATAACTAAACTAATATTTTTGGTATTTTTGTATATTTCTATTCCTATACATCTATAGCTAAATTAATTTATTGTAATATTTGTGTTTAATTAGAAAGTAACTATGTATCTAAATGTAATATGTATGTAAAGAATTGAAAGTAAAATATTTTTATACACTATATTTTTAGTGAAAAGTGAAAGTAACGACTATATATCTTAAATGACTTTTATATCTAATAACTAATTATAATGTCTTTATCTATAACTAAACTAAGTTTTTTGGTATTTTGATTTATTTATATTGCTATACATCTATTGCTAAACTAATTTTTGTGTTTTTTTTTTTATTTGTATACATCTATGGCAAAACTAATTTATATAGTAATATTTGTGTCTAATTTGAAAATAACTATGTATCTAAATGTAACAGGTATCTAAAGAATTTTAAGTAAAATATTTTTATACACTATATTTTTAGTGAAAATGAAGACTAACAACTATATGTCTTAAATGACTATTTTATATCTAATAACTAATTATAATATCTTTTTCTATAACTAAAATAATTTTTTGGGTATTTTGTTTTTTTATATTCTTATACATCTATGGCTAAACTAATTTATTGTAATATTTGTGTTTAATTAGAAAGTAACTATGTATCTAAATCTCATATGTATCTAAAGAATTTAAAATAAAATATTATTAGAGAGATTATTTTGAGTAAAGAGTATTTCACTATTGGGCAGCAATTTGACTTGAATGGGTGTATCCAGCACTTTCACCTTAACATTGCATCGTCTTTTCACTCGTGAAAAAGCCACATATAACTGTCCATGTCCAAAAATGGGTTGTGACAAAAAAATCCCTACTTTCTCCAGTGTTTGGCCCTGGGATTTGTTGATGGTCATGGCAAAAGTAGACTTCACGGTAAATTGTCGACGTCTTAACTTGAAAGGTAAGGCAGTCTCTGATGGAGATAAATAAATCCTTGGAATAAACACCACATTTCCTTCTGCAGACCCAGTAATGACTTTTGCTTGAATCAGATTGTCAAACAAAGTGATGACAAAGAAGCGATTCCCATTGCAAAGACCTTATATGCTGTTAAAGGTGCGCAAAAGCATGACAATGGTACCAATTTGTAATTTGAGGCGATGATAAGGCATTCCCGTTGGTGTGAGTGAATTTAAAAATTCCACTGGATATTGGTCTGAATCTTCAGTCTCAATGGAATCATCACTAATGTACTCAGTGTATTCACCAGCAATGCAATCCATAACCTTAGAGTTCACCATATCCACATGGACATTTTTAGGGCAAAGAATGGCATGTGATGCAGCAATTTGAATGCTTTCATTGTTATATCCATCATGTATGGAAATGTAATATATATCTAAAGAATTTAAAATAAAATATTCTTATAGACAATATTTTTAGTAAAGACTTTTTCAGAATTAGGCAGCAATTTGCCTTGAATGGGTGTATCCAGCACTTTCACCTTAACATTGCATCGTCTTTTCACTCGTGAAAAAGCCACATATAACTGTCCATGTCCAAAAACTGGTTCTGGCAAAAAAATCCCTACTTTCTTCAGTGTTTGGCCTTGGAATTTGTTGATGGTCATGGCAAAAGCAGGCTTCACGGGAAATTGTCGACGTCTTAACTTGAAAGGTAAGCCAGTCTCTGATGGAGATAAATCAATCCTTGGAATAAACACCACATTTCCTTCTGCAGACCCAGTAATGACTTTTGCTTGAATCAGATTGTCAAGCAAAGCAATGACAATCAAGCGAGTCCCATTGCAAAGACCTTTTCTGCTGTTAAAGTTGCGCAAAAGCATGACAATGGTACCGATTTTTAATTTGAGGCGATGAGAAGGCATTCCCGTTGGTGTAAGTGAATTTAAAAATTCCACAGGATATTGATCTGGATCTTCAGTCTCATCAGGATCAATGGAATCATCACTAATGTATTCAGTGTATTCACCAGCAATGCAATCCATGACCTTAGAGTTCACCATATCCACATGGTCATTTTTAGGGCAAAGAATGGCATGTGATGCAGCAATCTGAATGCTTTCATTGTTATGTACATCAATGAGAATGTTTTCACCAAATATAGCAAGTATGAGTGAGCCAGCGCAGATCATGTCTTGTGGGATTTCAATGATATCATCTCCAAGGTTGAAATCATTGGACAATTCACCATTTCCCAATTGAAGTAACCAACTGCTATAATCAGGATCAATGGAACGCATGTTGTTGAAGAGTGGCAATTGAGTGAAAAGCTGCCATTGTCCTGAGTATTTAATACAACTCTCTATAATGTCAGTTCTTGTACCATGAGGGATGATAGGCAGACACTGTCGAAAGTCTCCTCCCAGAACAATGACTTTTCCTCCAAAAGGTGTTGTATTTTTATTGGAAATATTTGTTGTCATGACATCCCGTAAAAGTTGATCTATCACATGCAATGCATATTTAGATAACAGAGTGGACTCGTCAATAATGAAAAGTTTGGTACTTTTCAAATGTTGTGCAGCATCTGTATCATTTTTAATTCTGGAAACGGATGTTTCATTAATTGGAATTGGTATGCCATAAAGCGAATGGATGGTTCTTCCTCCTTGCAGTAAGTTAGCTGCAATCCCTGTACTGGCTGCAGGTGAGACAATTTCGCCTTCTCCTCTTAGTTCATGAATTAATAAATCATACAGATATGTTTTCCCACTGCCACCTGGACCGTCAATGAAAAAGCACTTAGGTTGTAGACTTCTATCGTGTAAAGTTTGATTGATCGCATCATAGGCCAAAAGTTGTTGGTCATTTAAAGTAGCTTTCATTTGCTGAGCTCTTCTTAACTCATCATCCTTGTTGTATAGTGGAGCGATGTGTGGCTTTCTTTTTGGTCGTGGTAGATTAAAATCAGTAAAAGTTTTGCCATGAAATTTTAGAACATTTTGGACATCTGTCATTGCATATCCTTCACAATTCTCACACTCCTCAGTGTTGGAGTGATATGCATGGCAGTAGTCTTGGATAAAGTCTTGTTTAAATTCTTGCCACAACTCCAATGGATGAGCTGGAGGACCAAAAATACATATATATGCAAACATATCACGAAGCTGTGCAGGCATGTTGAGAACACAGGCATCCAATAAAGTATTTGTCCAAACAGTGTCATCGACGAGCAATCCAAGAGCTAATGCTGCCTCTTTAAAAGTTGGGTATGTGACTTCATTAACAGTCTTTATGTTGTCAAAACTTGTTGCTCCTTTGACATGCAGTAACAACAACCTTAAATAATACCGTTCTTGATCTTTCATACTGACAGTATACATTCTTCCAATCACTGAAGAACCTCCTCGCTTTCTAATTTCCCATGCACCTTGTTTCCAAACATAGTGCTCTGGAATTTGGCGGTAGAAGTAATCCTGAGCATGTGGGTCATTCTCATTCAGCTCAAAGTAGGCCATAAGAGTGGATTTTCTGTGCATTGTGTAACTGATGTCGTCAACAGAGTCATCCTCATGAAAATAAAGTGGTTGAGAATGTGGGAGATGTACGGCAAGGCGAATAATGGAGTGCGATTGTCTATGCATCGGGTAAGCAAATATTCGCCAAGCTGCCTCCGCTGCACTCACGTATCTTGAATCCATGAATTGATGTGTTTCATCATGGTGGATATTAGTTTGGCAAATTTCAAGATTGGCTTTATCATGTCCTTTGTAGACATATTTGAATAGGTATTTAACACTTTGAATGGAAGCACATACCTCAACATTAATATGACACTTGTATTTTAATAGTAGGAAAGGGTTATAGGGAACAACCCAAGAATTATCAATCATCTTTGAATGGTGTTCAAAGGATGGTCCTTCCTTTCTTTGATAAGTAGGGTATGCATCCTGAGCTAAGAGTGTTTTTGTTTGGAAATCTTTAGGAAAACCTTTCTTACACTTTCCAAGATCCATACATGGAGAATTGGGGTTGTGTTGTCCACAGGGTCCATGAATCATGTGTTGCATCACAATTTCATGGAGCACAGGGTAATCTTCTGGATCAGGGATTTCAGCCCAAACTATATTATCCACTTCAACCTCAGTTCTTAGTTTGGATTTGCTATCCAGAATGATCAAAATGTGAGCGTGTGGTAGGCCACGCTTTTGGAATTCAATAACATGAACTATTGCACAAACTTTGCCAAATAATCCAGTGTTAATGTCATTTAATAGCGCTTCCAGTTTAATTCTGAAGACACGGGCGACTAAATCAGGTCTATGTTCCACACGCTGCCATGGCTCTAAATTGTTTGTAATCTCCCTCCATTTAGGATTACAGGTCATGGTTACAAAAAGATCTGGTCGTCCAAATTTAGTCACAATAGCCATGGCATCCTGATAGCGTTGCTGCATGTTTCTTGGACTGCCTTCAAAGGAAGATGGTAAATTGACCGTCTTGCCAATGGGAATACCTTTCTCAACAGATTTTTTCAGGAGATGTTCCTGAAGTACGCAATAATCCTCCACTTTTAAATCCTTTTGGTGTTGACGGATAAAATTTAAGCGATTAGCCTCGATTTTCACATACGCATCCACTAAGTACTGCTGCGTTAGTTTGCCACCATTCAGGACAGGATTGAACCGATTCCGTACAGACAACAAATAGCAGTAATACTGGAGCTGTGTAACCCTGCGTTGAATTTGGCCTTGATGCTTGAG
This sequence comes from Allobates femoralis, assembly GCA_033576535.1. Classification (NCBI taxonomy): domain Eukaryota; kingdom Metazoa; phylum Chordata; class Amphibia; order Anura; family Aromobatidae; genus Allobates; species Allobates femoralis. The sequence continues at coordinate 205,603,592 of JARQOC010000006.1, forward strand.
TCCCTCATGCCAGCCTTGTTCTCCATGAGGGAAAAATAAGGGATACAGTAATGCATCTAAATTGCTGTGTAGAATACTGACTTGCTGTGTTTTTGGGGCCAAGGGGTTATTTGGATCAGGTTTCAAATGAATTAAAATGTCTCTGTTGAATGGTGGCTCTCCATCAGCATTTTCAAAGACCACAGCAACTTCATGGACAGTAGGATTGTTATAGCGTCTAGGGTCTTGCAGTCTGTCTTGTTTAATGGCCATGATAATATTTGGCATGACGGTGCCATGTTCTACTGCCTTCTGTTGTTCTTCTAATTCAACGTCACGTAGCATTTTGTAGGCCGAAACAAAGGGATTAATATTATCCAATTGAAGAGCAATGATACTCGTTAAAGTAGGATGACATTTCACATTTTCTGGAGACTGTATCCGTTGTTCTACAGCGCTTGCAGTATCTAAAATGTACAGTTGTGCATATGCTGGAGGTTGATCTTCAGCAGGATGGAGTGTTCCCGTGCGATGATAAAATTGCCCATGAATTCGGAAACAGTAAGGGCCATGTCCAGGTGGTGGAGAAACATGGGCACCCATGGAGGCAAAAGCAAAAGAACTATTAATGCTCCTGATATTCTGCATCAAATTTTTACTGTACTCACTCTCTCCTTTCAGCAGGCGTTGGAAGACCTCCGGGTATTGAGGTAATGGTACCTTTACTTTTCCCTTGTGGCAACAAAGAGTAAACTGTTGATCTGATGGGCGTTCATCAGTAAAATGTCGAGCCTCACAATGTTCACATATTACATTCATGAAACCACAGGTATGTTCTACAATAGCATAATCCTGATCAATAAATCCCATTGGATGAGGGAAAGGTGAAGATAAGAAAGGTAGAATTTTATTGTGTAATCCTACATAGATGAGACGCGGAAGGGACGTAGATTCAAAACATTCCATAAATGAAGAAAGTTGAATATATATTCCGTTCTGCCTCTTGCAATGTTGAAGTTGAAGAAGAACTTTGGCGTTGGTCACGACGTGATGTAGCCAAATGGGTCAAGCGGACTGTTCTAGATGTAGGAGACTCCGTATCTTGACGCATCTGTCTTTTCCTTTTAAGCCTCAAAATTTTACACTGTTTGCTGTATGGCGTCTCCTCAGCAGAGTGTTTTCGTTTAGATGTGGCCTTTGCGATGTGGTAAAGGCTGTTCAGTTGTAGTTAACACAGTAGAAGAAGAGGTGGCAGCAGTATGAGGATCAGACAAAGAGGCGGCATCAGTATGAGGATCAGACGAAGAAGTGGCAGCAGTATGAGGATCAGACGAAAAGGTGGCAGCAGTATGAGGATCAGACGAAGAAGTAGCAGCAGTATGACAGTCAGACGAAGAGGTGGCAGCAGTATGACGGTCAGACGAAGAGGTGGCAGCAGTATGAGGGTCACAGGAAGAGGTGGCAGAAGTATGAGGGTCAGACGGATCTCCTGTAGGCATGAACTCTTGGTGTTTGCGTCTTTCACGCGCAGGCATGGATTTTTTGGCTAATCGTTCCGTCCTTCCTTCAAAAGACTCTTTTGAAACCCGTGTTTTCAAAGCAGCCTTTTCCTTATCCAAGCGAAGTCGTCTTTCTTCAGAACTCTCCTCGGCACGCTTCTTGCGCATACGCACAGACTCCTTTTGAACCTTTGCTTCTTTTTTTTCCATGGAGGTCATGGGAGGTGTTAAAGGCTGTTCACTTGGTAGAATGTCAGTACACGAAGAGGCAGGAGTAGTATCTTTGTCAGACGGTTCTTCAGTGACAGTAATTTGTTTGGTTTTCCGTCTGGAACGCGCATCCATGGCTTTTTTTGACTTTCGTTGACTTCTTTCTTCAGAAGACAGTTCAGCAATACGTTTCTTAGAAGCAGCCTTCGCAGCATCCAACCGAAAACGTCTCATTGGAGAAGACAGTTTGGCAATGCATTTCACTTTAGCAGCCTTAACACGTTGTAAACGAAGACGTCTCTCTTCCGAAGTCTCCTCTGCAATGCGTTTGGCGTGAGCAGCCTTAACACGCTCTAAGCAAAGACGTCTATTTTCAGAAGTCTCCTCAGAAGTGCATTTCGCCTTAGCAGCCTTATCACTATCTAAGCGAAGACGCCTCTCTTCTGAAGTCTCCTCTGCAATGCGTTTCGCCTTAGCAGCGTTACGAAGATCTAACCGAAGACGTCTCCCTTCCGAAGTCTCCTCTGCAATGCGTTTCGCTTTAGCAGCCTTATCACGATCTAACCGAAGACGTGTCTGTTCCGAAGTCTCCTCTGCACGCTTCTTCTTAGGCGTAGATGCAGCCTCCTTGGCAAGAGCGATATTTTTTGTTCGAGAGCTCATCTTAGTAAGAATAGTCAGTGAATCAAATCCAAAATGAGCTAGAGTGTGTTAGTTAAGGAAACAATCAATAATAACTATGTCTAAATAGCCAAACAATAAAAGGAAAGTGTGTATTTAAATAACCTGTGAAAATGAAGTGATGGACTTCTTTAAAGTACGAAACAAATATTTCATGATGTTTACTGTATGGAGTAGTTAATGGCAATCAGTGTGTTTAAAGTCCTTTAAAAGAGACTTCAAGGCAAGACAAATGGATGTAAGGGCCCTTTGAGAGGCGCGTTGTAAAAGCAGATTTCCAACATTGTAAGAAAAGCGGTTAAAGTACTGATATGACAGGAAGTTCCGCATAACCGCCAGCAGTGGTGGAGTTGCAGAAGGTGGTGCAAAATGGGAGAGGTAGCATTATTTTGTACCTTGAACGTAGGGTTTTGGGATTATAGGGGAAGTAGTGTTTTTTGTATTTCTTGCTGGAGTTGGTTGAAACAGCGGCATTAGCAGCGAGCGTGAAATGGCACAATGTGACCAAGCATGGTGAAAATAGAAATATGGCAACTTCTGCAGTACATGGTGAAACAGGCAGGTCAATGTAAAAATCAACGTTAATCCGGCGATGTAGCGTGACCTTACGCAACCGCACCCCTGGTGACGGGTATGGGGAACTTGCGTTAATAATGGAAATATTTCCACATGTTATGTAATAATGTAAATCGACATGTACAACGCGCGTGTGAAAGGGGCCCCAGTCGGTCATAGAGTGTAAAATGACATGTAACCAATATATTTGGTATGTAAAAGTAGTTAATGTCCTACTGTGATGACAGGCCCTTTCACAATAGGGGTAATTTGAAATAGCATCAGATGCGGTGAAAAAACTGCATCTGCGGCGTTTGGTGCATAGCCGCAGCATAACCGCTGGACTTGCGGGCGGTTGCGTTAATCGCCATAGTCAGTATATAGTGACTTGCGGGAGGTGCAGCAATTGGGGTTTAGCACTTGCGGCAGGTGGTGGGGCGATAAAAAACGGTGGGCGAACGTGATTTATTTTGCGGCAGCACCTGGCGCAAGAGCCAAAGCGCACTTACGGCATCGGCCGCAAGTCCCTATATACTGACTATGGCGATTACCTAACGGGACCGCAAGTGCAGCAGTTATGCAGCAGCTATGCAGCAAACAGAGCAGATGGGATTTTGTCACCGCATCTGCCACGATTTAAAATTACCACTGATGTGAAAGGGACAGGTAGCATTACATCCAAACAGTTAAATATAAGACAGGTAGTAGTGCTACAGACTCATTAGTATGAAATAGAATCAAAATGGCATATAATGTGTTAATGTACTCCTAACAGTGTAACGACACACTCCAAGTAGAAATAAAATATAGAACAGTCTGTAAGGGGTTAATATACCACTGGCACGCGTACAAAATACTGCATGATCAATAAAAGTAAAAATAGTATTAAAGAAGTTAGTATTAAAATGGCAGTAGTAGACCACATAGTGACATAGGCAGTGAATAGCCAAGACAATAGAAGGGGTTAATGTGCTACTTGCATCCTATAAAACAGTGTGGAAGAGAAAATAACTATGAAATGGTATAGAAGAGGTTAATTTTCAAATGTAATGAGTACAGCACATAGGGACACAGTTAGTGAATAGCAAACAGAATGCAAGGGGTTAATGTAGCAGTTTGAACCATATAAAACAGTGTGGGGGAAAACTAAAATGCAAAAGGCATAGAAGAGGTTAATGCAGAAATGGCCTTAGTACAACACATAGTGACATAGGAAGTGGAGCAGAAATAGAATAGAAGGGGTTAAAAAGGTATTAAAAAAACAGGTCAATATGGTGAAACGTAGCTGATATGAAATTAGTATAAAGAAGGGGTTAATATAAGCATAGGCATTAGGAACATATACTCTGATGTGAGATTGTACTGTGAAAACAGCTTTTTAACTTTTACATAGTTCACAAATTCAAATTTCGCGCTCTAAGATGGTGGACGCCAAATGTTCATTCATAAAAAGCCGGCAGACGCCAGCCGCTATTTGATTGGAGAGCGGAAACTTCATAAACATGGCGCCATGAATACGATTGGTCGGCGCTACTGTGTGAAGATGCCGCTGTCCAATCACAACACAGCGGGGCGGAGCTACAGACTTCCACCCTCCCGAACGGCGTGGCCGAAAATCGAACCAGGCGCTCGGCAAGGAAAGTGCCGCTTTCCCCGCTGAGCGCCGACCAATCGGAAGCAAACCGCCATGTCCAACAACCAATCACAATCGTGCCTCATTTCTCAATGCATCTCTATGGGAATGCGCCCTCCAATCACACCCGCGGCGCCATTTTTGAAAATCCACAGCGGCCAATCAGAATCGCGCCTCACTTCCCATAGACATACATAGCGGTGTGTCGGCGATTTTATGGCCGGGCCCCTAGTTCTATTTTCGGCCAGGGAACTCGGCTCTGATCCGTCGTTCCACGGGGCCAGAAACTCGCAATCAGCACTTCGCGGACATTGCTCGCACCTTACCAACGACTCGCAATCATTGCGAGTCCTTGCTGATATGCTAGCAATCACGGCGAAGCGCTCATTGCGAGTTTCCGGCCCCGTCGAACTACCGAACAGAGCCGAGTCCCCTGGCCGAAAATAGAACCAGGGGCCCGGCCATAAAATCGGCGACACACCGCTAATGTATGTCTATGGGAAGTGAGGCGCGATTCTGATTGGTCGCTGTGTGCTAACGGCGACCAATCAGAATTGCGGCGCACTTCCCATAGAGATAGAATGGACGATTTTTGTCCATTCTATGTCTATGGGAAGTGCGCCGCAATTCTGATTGGTCGCCGTTAGCACACAGCGACCAATCAGAATCGCGCCTCACTTCCCATAGACATACATAGCGGTGTGTCGGCGATTTTATGGCCGGAAAATAGAACCAGGGGCCCGGCCATAAAATCGCCGACACACCGCTATGTATGTCTATGGGAAGTGAGGCGCGATTCTGATTGGTCGCTGTGTGCTAACGCTGACCAATCAGAATTCCGCCTCACTTGCCATAGACATACATGAGCGGTGTCTCGCTAAATATATGGCCGGCCTTCTGGTTCTATTTTCGGGCACGGGGCTCCGCTATTTCCGGTCCGAAAAAAACATTTTCTCTATTTTTCTAACTTTCTTTTTATCTATTTTGCTATCTATATTCTTATCTATCTATCTTTCTATCTATCTATCTAAGAATATAGACAGAAAAATAGATACAAATAAAGATACATAAATACCGAACATCTTTTTTTTGGACCGTAAATAGCCGAGCCCCGTCCCCGAAAAAGAACCAGAAGGGCGGCCATATTTTTCGCGATACACCGCTAATGTATGTCTACGGGAAGTGAGGCGCTATTCTGATTGGTCGGCGTCAGCACACAGCGACCAATCAGAAGAGTGCCTCACTTCCCATAGACATACATTAGCGGTGTCTCGCGAAATATATGCCCGCCCTTCTGGTTCTATTTTCCGGCCATAAAATCGGCGACACAACGCTATGTATGTCTATGGGAAGTGAGGCGCTCTACTGATTGGTCGCTGTGTGCTGACGGCGACCAATCAGAATAGCGCCTCATTTCTCTATGGGAATGCGCCCTCCAATCACAATCGCGGCGCCATTTTTGAAAATCCACAGCGGCCAATCACAATCGCGCCTCAATTCTCAATGCATCTCTATGGGAAGAGGCGCAGAGAATGCGATTGGTCGGCGGTCACCAGGAAGATCGGCAAATGGTATGGGCGGCGCCTGAATTAGTATTCGGGCACAGCGGTCTCATAGACCGCAGAGGCCGCTAGAAGCGCCGAAGTTTGCGCTTGTAGCGCATAAGTCGGCACTTTTAGCGGCGAAGTGTCTGAACTGTGGCGCAGGCTCCATGCAGCGCCGATTGGCGCTGCATGGCGCAAGAGAGTAAAAGTGGTGAAAATAAAAGATAGCAAAAGAGTTGAAAATAAAACGTAGCATCAGGCATATAGACTCTGATGTGAAAAGGTAGATTTAAAAAAGGATATCTTAGCTGATCAATCGCAGAAGTCGATCCGGCGCTTGCTTCCCGACGGGCTTCACGAAGGATGGATATCTTGGCTGAAATATAGTCCAACAGCTGGTCCAGCGGTAGCTTCTCTTTCTCCCTCAAAGACCCTCACGAAGGATGGATTTCTTGGGCGAAAGATAGTCCAACAGATGGTCCAGCGGTAGTTTTTCTTTGTCTCGCAAACAGGATTCAAAGAGGTTGAAGATTCAAATTTCCCGCTATAAATAGAGGCCTTATCTGATTGGTGGGCGGCAACCTCAGAAAGATGGCGCCATGAATGTGATTGGTCGCTGTGGATTTTCAAAAATGGCGCCGCGATTGTGATTGGAGGGCGCATTCCCATAGAGATGCATTGAGAAATGAGGCGCTATTCTGATTGGTCGGCGTCAGCACACAGCGACCAATCAGAAGAGCGCCTCACTTCCTATAGACATACATAGCGGTGTGTCGCCGATTTTATGGCCGGAAAATAGAACCAGAAGGGCGGGCATATATTTAGCGAGACACCGCTAATGTATGTCTATGGGAAGTGAGGCGCTCTTCTTATCGGTCGCTGTGTGCTGACGCCGACCAATCAGAATAGCGCCTCACTTCCCGTAGAGAAACATTAGCGGTGTATCGCGAAAAATATGGCCGCCCTTCTGGTTCTATTTTCGGGGATGGGGCTCGGCTATTTCCGGTCAAAAAAAAAGATGTTCTGTATTTATGTATCTTTATTTGTATCTATTTTTCTGTCTATATTCTTAGATAGATAGATAGAAAGATGGATAGATAGATAAGAATATAGATAGGAAAATAGATAAAAAGAAAGTTAGAAAAATAGAGAAAATGTTTTTTTCGGACCGGAAATAGCGAAGCCCTGTGGCCGAAAATAGAACCAGAAGGCCGGCCATATATTTAGCGAGACACCGCTAATGTATCTCTATGGCAAGTGAGGCGAAATTCTGATTGGTCGGCATTAGCACACAGCGACCAATCAGAATCGCCGCTCACTTCCCATAGACATACATAGCGGTGTGTCGGCGATTTTATGGCCGGGCCCCTGGTTCTATTTTCCGGCCATAAAATCGGCGACACACCGCTATGTATGTCTAGGGGAAGTGAGGCGCGATTCTGATTGGTCGCTGTGTGCTAACGGCGACCAATCAGAATTGCGGCGCACTTCCCATAGACATAGAATGGACAAAAATCGTCCATTCTATCTCTATGGGAAGTGAGGCGCTATTCTGATTGGTCGGCGTCAGCACACAGCGACCAATCAGAACAGCGCCTCACTTCCCATAGACATACATTAGCGGTGTCTCGCTAAATATATGCCCGCCCTTCTGGTTCTAATTTCCGGACATAAAATCGCCGACACACCGCTATGTATGTCTATGGGAAGTGAGGCGCGATTCTGATTGGTCGCTGTGTGCTAACGGCGACCAATCAGAATTGCGGCGCACTTCCCATAGACATAGAATGGACAAAAATCGTCCATTCTATCTCTATGGGAAGTGAGACGGAATTCTGATTGGTCGGCGTTAGCACACAGCGACCAATCAGAATCGCGCCTCACTTCCCATAGACATACATAGCGGTGTGTCGGCGATTTTATGGCGGTGCCCCTGGTTCTATTTTCGGGCAGGGGACTCGGCTCTGGTCGGTAGTTCGACGGGGCCGGAAACTCGCAATGACCGCTTCGGGGCGATAGGTAGCGTATCAGCAACGACTCGCAATGATTGGGAGTAGTTGGTAAGGCGCGAGCAATGTCCGCGAAGCGCTCATTGCGAGTTTCCGGCCCCGTGGAACGACGAATCAGAGCCGAGTCCCCTGGTCGAAAATAGAACCAGGGGCACGGCCATAAAATCGCCGACACACACCGCTATGTATGTCTACGGGAAGTAAGGCGCGATTCTGATTGGTCGCTGTGTGCTAACGTCGACCAATCAGAATTCCGCCTTACTTCCCATAGACATACATTAGCGGTGTCTTGCGAAATATATGGCCGGCCTTCTGGTTCTATTTTCGGCCACGGGGCTCGGCTATTGGCGGTCCAAAAAAATATTGGCTGTATTTATGTATCTTTATTTTTATCTATTTTTCTATGTATATTCTTACATAGATAGATAGATAGATAAGAAAATAGATAGAAAAATAGATACAAATAAAGATAGATAAATAGAGAAAAAAAATTTTTTCGACCGGAAATAGCCGAGCCCCCTGGCCGAAAATAGAACCAGAAGGCCGGCCATATATTTACCGAGACACCGCTAATGTATGTCTATGGCAAGTGAGGCGGAATTCTGATTGGTCGGCGTTAGCACACAGCGACCAATCAGAAGAGCGCCTGACTTCCCATAGACATACATAGCGGTGTGTCGGCGATTTTATGGCCGGGCCCCTGGTTCTATTTTCCGGCCATAAAATCGCCGACACACCGCTATGTATGTCTATGGGAAGTCAGGCGCGATTCTGATTGGTCGCTGTGTGCTAACGCTGACCAATCAGAATTGCGGCGCACTTCCCATAGACATAGAATGGACAAAAATCGTCCATTCTATCTCTATGGGAAGTGCGCCGCAATTCTGATTGGTCGCCGTTAGCACATAGCGACCAATCAGAATCGCGGCTCACTTCCCATAGACATACATAGCGGTGTGTCGGCGATGTTATGGCTGCAAAATAGAACCAGGGGCCCGGCCATAAAATCGCCGACACACCGCTATGTATATCTATGGGAAGTGAGGCGCGATTCTGATTGGTCGCTGTGTGCTAACGGCGACCAATCAGAATTGCGGCGCACTTCCCATAGAGATAGAATGGACGATTTTTGTCCATTCTATGTCTATGGGAAGTGCGCCGCAATTCTGATTGGTCGCCGTTAGCACACAGCGACCAATCAGAATCGCGCCTCACTTCCCATAGACATACATAGCGGTGTGTCGGCGATTTTATGTCCGGAAATTAGAACCAGAAGGGCGGGCATATATTTAGCGAGACACCGCTAATGTATGTCTATGGGAAGTGAGGCACTGTTCTCATTGGTCGCTGTGTGCTGACGCCGACCAATCAGAATAGTGCCTCACTTCCCATAGACATAGAATGGGAGAATTTTCATCCATTCTATGTCTATGGGAAGTGAAGAGGACGTCGGAGCCGGAGATGGCGGAAAGAAGAGAGAAGACCCCCGGGACCGGACGAAGAGGACGCCTGGCCAGACGGAGGACTTGTGCATCGGACGGACGATGAGATGAAGAAGAAGACATGTAAGTGATCGATGGCGGCGGTGGGTTAGGGGACGGCGGGGGCTTAGGGTGTAGCGCCTTAGGGGGTAGCGACAGCGGCGGGGGACAGCGGCGAGAGCTTAGGAGGCGGCGGGGCTTAGGGGGTAGCGACAGCGGTGGGAGCTTAGGAGGCGGCGGTGGTTTAGGATGCGGCGGGGCTTAGGGGGTAGGGGCTTAGGGGCGGCGGGGGCTTAGGAGGCGGCGGGGCTTAGGGGGTATCGGCGGGGGTTTAGGATGCGGCGGGGCTTAGGGCGTAGGGGCTTAGGGGCGGCGGGGGCTTAGGAGGCGGCGGGGCTTAGGGGGTATCGGCGGGGGTTTAGGATGCGGCGGGGCTTAGGGGTTAGGGCCTTAGGGGCGGTGGAGGCTTAGGGGGTAGGGGCTTAGGGGCGGCGGGGCTTAGAGGATGGCGCGGCGGGGGACAGCGAGGGGGGCTTAGGAGTTGGCGGGGCTTAGGGGGTATCGGCGGAGGTTTAGGATGCGGCGGGGCTTAGGGGGTAGGGGATTAGGGGCGGCGGGGGCTTAGGATGCGGTGGGACTTAGAGGGTAGGGGCTTAGGGGGTAGGGGCTTAGGGGCGGCGGGGGCTTAGGGGGTAGGGGCTTAGGGGCGGCGGGGCTTAGAGGATAGCGCCAGCGGCGGGGGGATAGCGCCAGCGGCGGGGGACAGCGAGGGGGGCTTAGGAGGTGGCGGAGCTTAGGGGGTATCGGCGGGGGTTTAGGATGCGGCGGGGCTTAGGGGGTAGGGGCAGCGGGGCTTAGAGGATAGGGCTTAGGGGGTATCGGCGGGGGCTTAGGATGGGGCGGGGCTTAGGAGGTAGGGGACAGCAACGGCGGCGGGGCTTAGGGGGTAGGGGCTTAGGGGCGCCAGCGGCGGGGGCTAGCGAGGGGGGCTTTGGAGGCGGCGGAGCTTAGTGGGTATCGGCGGGGGTTTAGGATGCGGCGGGGCTTAGGGGGTAGGGGTTTAGGGGCGGCGGGGGCTTAGGAGGCGGTGGGGCTTAGGGGGTAGGGGCTTAGGGGCGGCGGGGCTTAGAGGATAGGGCTTAGACAGCAGCGGGAGCTAATGGGCGAACAGGCGTATAGGCATGGGGCTGTAGTATACCATAGCGGTGTACACTACAGCCCCATGCTGTGGCTTTGTTCGCGGGGCAACGACTCGCAATGCCCGCTTTGCGGGCATTGCTTCGCGAGTCGCGTGCCCGCGTAGCGGCCACGGACAGAGTCCTGGAGAAAGTTCCGAGCTACGCGAACAAAGCCACAGGAAGTAGCGCCGGTCGCGACGGAAATCGCTACGGCAATTATATAATAGATATATATCCTGACGACTTAATGAAAACAAGTCTGTTCTAATAAATGAATATTTATTAAACACACCCAAAAAGTTTACAACAATCTATTATATAATTGCCGTATACGGCGCCACTTCCGTGGCTATGTTCGCCACTTCCGTGGCTTTTTTTCGGATCCTCCGCTCCGGGGGCGGCGACAGTGCAGGGTCCCCCGGCTACAAGGAGCAACGGAGGAACGTTCCGCTCTCGGAAGTTCCGTCCGCCCTCCAGCCTCTCCCCTCCACCCACTACCGTACCGGGACCTGGTGCGGGACTCTGCCGCCTTCAATGTCACGGAGGCGGCCGGGACGGCGGCGCTGCTCCGCCTGCACGTGCTGCCGCTGCGGACCACCCAGAGCTACCGCCTGTACACGCTGTGCTACCGGCGGGGCCGCGGGCTGCCCTGCACGCTGCACCCAGGGCCAGACGCCCGTCTGCGGGTGCTGGAGGAGCACAGGCCGCTGCTGCCCGTGTGCCTGCAGCCGATCATCATCGCGCTGCTGCTGTCCCTGTCCGGCATCTTCAGTGGCCTCAACCTGGGGCTCATGTCCCTGCACCCCATGGAGCCTCCGCCCTCCCCGCCAGCCTCCGCCCTCCGCTCCAGCCTCCGCCCTCCGCTCCAGCCTCCGCCCTCCCCTCCAGCCTCCGCTCTCCCCTCCAGCCTCCGCTCTCCCCTCCAGCCTCCGCTCTCCAGCCTCCGCCCTCCCCTCCAGCCTCCGCCCTCCCCTCCAGCCTCCGCCCTCCTCTCCAGCCTCCGCTCTTCCCTCCAGCCTCTGCTCTCCCCTCCAGCCTCCCCTGTCCTCACCTCTCCTCACCCCTCCAGCCTTCCCTGTCCTCACCTCTCCTCACCCCTCCAGCCTCCGCCCTCCAGCCTCCCCTCTCCTCACCCCTCCAGCCTCCGCCCTCCCCTCCAGCCTCCGCTCTCCCCTCCAGCCTCCGCTCTCCAGCCTCCGCTCTCCCCTCCAGCCTCCGCTCTCCCCTCCAGCCTCCGCCCTCCCCTCCAGCCTCCGCTCTCCCCTCCAACCTCTGCTCTCCCCTCCAGCCTCCCCTGTCCTCACCTCTCCTCACCCCTCCAGCCTCCCCTGTCCTCCCCTCTCCTCACTCCTCCAGCCTCCGCCCTCCAACCTCCCCTCTCCTCACCCCTCCAGCCTCCGCCCTCCCCTCCAGCCTCTGCCCTCCCCTCCAGCCTCTGCCCTCCCCTCCAGCCTATGCCTTCCCCTCCAGCCTCCGCCCTCCCCTCCAGCCTCTGCTCTCCCCTCCAGCCTCCGCCCTCCCCTCCAGCCTCCCTCCTCCAGCCTCCGCCCTCCCCTCCAGCCTCCGCCCTTCCCTCCAGCCTCTGCCCTCCCCTCCAGCCTCTGCCCTCCCCTCCAGCCTACGCCTTCCCCTCCAGCCTCCGCCCTCCCCTCCAGCCTCCGCCCTCCCCTCCAGCCTCCCCCCTCCAGCCTCCACCCTCCCCTCCAGCCTCCGCCCTCCCCTCCAGCCTCCGATCTCCCCTCCAGCCTCCGCTCTCCCCTCCAGCCTCCCCTGTCCTCACCTCTCCTCACCCCTGCAGCCTCCCCTGTCCTCACCTCTCCTCACCCCTACAGCCTCCCTGTCCTCACCTCTCCTCACCCCTCCAGCCTCCCCTGTCCTCACCTCTCCTCACCCTTCCAGCCTCCGCTCTCCTCACCCCTCCTCACCCCTCCAGCCTCCGCTCTCCTCACTCCTCCTCACCCCTCCAGCCTCCGCTCTCCTCACCCCTCCATATGCAATGTACAGTATCTGTATATATGTGTGTATGTAGTCACTTCCGTCACTTTGTCCGCACTTCCCTCACTTTGTCCGCACACATACACACACACACTCCGCTATACTTACCACCGGCCCTGCATCAGCCGCCTACATCCTCAGTCGACATGTTGCCACCCCCGAACTACTGGATCCAATATAGCATCCAAAAAGTCTCGCCAAACTTCCTGGACGCCATATTTGATCCAGTCATCCCCGGGCCCCGACATCTCAACTCAGTCTCCAGCCGCCAGAGAAGACGCAGGGTCGGTGCTAACTATAGCCAACTGTCTGTGTGTGTGTGTGTATGTATGTATGTGTGTGCTGACCACTCTGCCCACGGCGCTGCACTCACCACTCTGCCCACGCCGCTGCACTCACCACTCTGCCCACGCCGCTGCGCTGACCACTCTGCCCACGCCACTCTGCTGACCAATCTCACCGCACTCACTGCTAACCACTGAGCCACCACACTCACTGCTAACCACTGAGCCACCGCACTCACAGCTAACCACTGAGCCACCGCACTCACTGCTAACCACTGAGCCACCGCACTCACTGCTAACCACTGAGCCACCGCACTCACTGCTAACCATTGAGCCACCGCACTCACTGCTAACTAATGAGCCACCGCACTCACTGCTAACCACTGAGCCACCGCACTCACTGCTAACCACTGAGGCACCACACTCACTGCTAACCACTGAGCCACCGCACTCACTGCTAACCACTAAGCCACCGTATACTCTGCTACCCACTGAGCCACCGCACTCACTGCTAACCACTGAGCCACCGCACTCACTGCTAACCACTGAGCCACCGCACTCACTGCTAACCACTGAGCCACCGCACTCACTGCTAACCACTGAGCCACCGCACACAGTGCTAACCACTGAGCCACCGCACTCACTGCTAACCACTGAGCCACCGCAATCACTACTAACCACTGAGCCACCGCACTCACTGCTAACCACTGAGCCACCGCACTCACTGCTAACCACTGAGCCACCGTATACTCTGCTACCCACTGAGCCACCTGTATACACACAATTCATTTCACACCACTCCTCTAACTATTAGTAAATAAACTATATATGGATTCTAGACTACCCGATTGTTTAGAATCGGGCCGCCATCTAGTAATATATATATTCTAGATAGCACGATAACTAACGATAAATCAATTACTGTTGCAATGATGTAAAACACCCAGAGTTACTAATACCCACGTTACCTAAATATACATGCACACTATATTATTAATTACATTCATTCACCTGCCCCTAACTATCCCTGAATATATTATTAGAGAGAGAGAGAGATAGATATAGAGATAGATATAGGGAGAGAGAGAGATAGATATAGAGAGAGATATAGAGGAGATATGGGATGATACTTAGGCCAGATGTGGATGTCCTATACCATGGTGGATCCAAGTAAAAAGAGAGCGAGCTTTTGTGTCTGAGTGCCTTTTAACCTGTCCCTCAGCTGTGCACGTGACGGACACACCTCCTCATCCGTGCACTTCTGACAGGGTTGTAAGGGTGCATGCTCACCATGCACTATATTGAAATGAGGTGTCTCTTGACACTATAGATTGGCAAACAATGGGAATAATACTTCTTAGAGATGTGTGATGTCTACACCTATCTCACCTTAGACATCTTGGCTGCTGTAGATTGTTAGAAGAAAGGGGTGAGAATAACCCTTTGTGCCAGCAGCCTGTAGATCTTTGATATTTAAATTAAGAATCTTATCTGATGGCTTCTCACACTGAAATGCAAGAATGGACATCTTCTGATATGGTAATTAACCATGTTAGTAGATGAAGAGATTTCCATCAGATACAGCTGAATTGGCCAATGTTATATTAGAATGTGAAGGGACATTTATTATGGCCTATTACACCAATGTGGGCATAAATATAGATATATACACATACATGCCTACAAAGAGATATATATATTTATGTGTCATATTAATTATTAATTATGCCATCACTTCCCCGTCAACATTCCCCCTTTTGTCGGAAAATACGACAATAAAATGAGTGGGAAGTGTGGGATGTATTTGCCTACTCAATCCTATCACCAATAACCGTTCAGGATGAAATGAAGTAAAATTTTCTACTTAGGTATCTAGACATCACCCATCGCCATCACCTCTTCCCTGCCGTTCGCCGTAATCCAGTGTCTCCATCCATAGATTACACCATAGTCATCTTTGTGGATCTTCTTGGTCTCTTTGGTTCAGGAATAAAGTTCTCTATTTGTCAGTACACGTCTGATCTTGTTGTTGCCAATCTCGAGAAACACGCCTATCCCCAAGTAGTCTTCTTCCCAGCTTGACTGCTTAGACTCTGGAGTTGCTGCACCTTCGTCTCTTGATCGGCCCACAGATTTTTCTTGTGTTCGCCCCACTCCCTACCAGATTTTTTTTCTCTTTTCAAGTCTGGTGTGTAGGGACTGCTGGGGATCAAAATCTGTAGCTGGGCCTCACCTCCTTCTTGGGATTAGATCAATGAGGGGACGGCATTCTTCTTAGCTGAGGCACGACTTTCAACAGAGACTTCTCCTGTAAGCTTGATTGAAGCATCTATCGTTAATGTGGTTCTTCCATGGATAGATAGTTGAATCTCTACTAGGCAGGTCAGAGTTTATTGGGTAGGGGAGATATCAGCATACCTAAGTTGACTGTGAGAAGAACGCAGTCCGACCGACCTTCAATCCATCCCTTATGAACGTTACCGACTCAAGGGTTGAAGTAGCAAATACCTTAGACAATGATGGGGCCTTTCCCTACAGAACCTTACTCTTTCCTCATTCATACAAAAAAAAAAAAAAACCTACCGTATATACTCGTGTATAAGCCAACCCGTGTATAAGCCGACGCCCCTACTTTTGCCCCCAAAACCTGGGGAAACCTATTGACTCGTGTATAAGCCGAGGGTGGACCCCAGCACAGGTATACAGCCCCCAGCAGTGTGGTATACAGCAGCCTCCCCAGTGGTATATACAGACCCCAGTGGTAATACAGCAGCCCCAGTGGTAATACAGCAGCCCCAGGGGCTATACAGCAGCCCCAGGGGCTATACAGCAGCCCCAGGGGGTATACAGCATCCCCAAGGGCTATACAGCAGCCCCAGGGGCTATACAGCAGCCCCAGGGGCTATACAGCAGCCCCAGGGGGTATTCAGCAGCCCCAAGGGCTATACAGCAGCCCCAGGGGCTATACAGCAGCCCCAGGAGTAATACAGCAGCCCAGGGGTAATACAGCAGCCTGAGGGGGTATACAGCAGCCCCAAGGGCTATACAGCAGCCCCAAGGGTAATACAGCAGCCCCAGGGGCTATACAGCAGCCATAGTGGTAATACAGCAGCCCCAGTGGTAATACAGCAGCCCCAGTGGTAATACAGCAGCCCAAGGGGTAATACAGCAGCCCAAGGGGTAATACAGCAGCCCCAGGTGCTATACAGCAGCCCCAGCGGTAATACAGCAGCCCCAGCGGTAATACAGCAGCCCCAGGGGGTATACAGCAGCCCCAAGGGCTATACAGCAGCCCCAGGGGCTATACAGCAGACCCACGCCCGGGGGTACCCAGCAGCCCCCAGGGGGTACCCAGCAGCCCCCAGGGGTTACCCAGCAGCCCCCAGGGGGTATCCAGCAGCCCCCTGGGGGTACCCAGCAGCCCCCAGGGGGTACCCAGCAGCCCCCTGGGGGTATCCAGCACCCCCCTGGGGGTACCCAGCAGCCCCCAGGGGGTATCCAGCAGCCCCCTGGGGGTACCCAGCAGCCCCCAGGGGGTATCCAGCAGCCCCCTGGGGGTACCCAGCAGCCCCCTGGGGGTATCCAGCAGCCCCCAGGGGGTACCCAGCAGCCCCCAGGGGGTATCCAGCAGCCCCCTGGGGGTACCCAGCAGCCCCCAGGGGGTACCCAGCAGCCCCCAGGGGGTACCCAGCAGCCCCCTGGGGGTACCCAGCAGCCCCCAGGGGGTATCCAGCAGCCCCCAGGGGGTACCCAGCAGCCCCCTGGGGGTATCCAGCAGCCCCCTGGGGGTACCCAGCAGCCCCCATGGGGTACCTAGCAGCCCCCTGGGGGTACCCAGCAGCCCCCAGGGGGTACCCAGCAGCCCCCTGGGGGTACCCAGCAGCCCCCTGGGGATATCCAGCAGCCCCCTGGGGGTACCCAGCAGCCCCCAGGGGGTACCCAGCAGCCCCCTGGGGGTATCCAGCAGCCCCCTGGGGGTACCCAGCAGCCCCCTGGGGGTACCCAGCAGCCCCCAGGGGGTACCCCGCAGCCCCCTGGGGGTATCTAGCAGCCCCCTGGGGGTACCCAGCAGCCCCCAGGGGGTATCCAGCAGCCCCCTGGGGGTATCCAGCAGCCCCCAGGGGGTATCCAGCAGCCCCCTGGGGGTACCCAGCAGCCCCCAGGGGGTACCCAGCAGCCCCCAGGGGGTATCCAGCAGCCCCCTGGGGGTACCCAGCAGCCCCCAGGGGGTATCCAGCAGCCCCAAATGCTGGCACTCACCCCCCCTTCCAAGGCCCCCCCCCCCGGGAGCTTCTCTTACCATCCCGGTCTTCTGATCCGCGCTGCTCCTCGGTGCTGCGTCCTCGCAGCTCCCGTCCTGCTACATCCGGGATCCCCGGCCGTCGCACGATGACGTCATCGCGCGACGGCTGGAGAGCCCGGATGTAGCAGGACGGAGCACCGAGGACGCAGCACCGCGGATCAGAAGACCGGGATGGTAATATAAGCGCCCGGGGGGGGGCCCTTGCAAGGGGGGGTGAGTGCCAGCATTTGGGGGCATATGCACTGCTTCCCCCTGCCGCTGATTGACAGGGGGAAGCAGTGCATATATAATGAGCGGCCCCACGTGACGGGGCCGCTCATACAGCAGCCTCCCCCCGCCTCCTCCAGCCTCCCCAGCCCCGACTACCGTATTGACTCGTGTATAAGCCGAGGGGGAGACTTTTCAGCCCAAATTTTGGGCTGAAAAAACTCGGCTTATACACGAGTATATACGGTATATCCCTCCCTCCGCAAACAAATACCATACCAATGTAAAAATTAAACAGTATATAACAATACTATATTTCCCTCCCCCATTCCTTAACCATAAATCAAAGTAAAAGCCAAACAAAAAATACAATGTTATGAAGTTTCAGGGCGGAGTTGACGTAATGTCCTAAACACTCTTATCAAAT
The DNA here is from genome assembly GCA_033576535.1 of Allobates femoralis. Lineage (NCBI taxonomy): Eukaryota > Metazoa > Chordata > Amphibia > Anura > Aromobatidae > Allobates > Allobates femoralis. The sequence goes on from JARQOC010000006.1 coordinate 205,621,577, forward strand.
ATAATATCAAGGTTTCAGGACTTTTAGTGCTAAGTCCTGGACCTTCTTCGGCGGTTAAATTCGTGAAGTTCTGCCTGGTTCTCTTGTATCTGGTGGGCAAGTCTCTTTACTCTCCGGTAAACTAGGCACAGTCCAATGTACATAACAAGAACAAGAACCAGAAGAACAATCACAGGGTGGATAATGAAATTAAAAAATGGTGTAGCTGTCGGACTATAGCCAAATATACTTTCCCACCAGGACACCTTAGAGTCTGTATCTAAGGCATTGGTAATCCTCGTTATCTTGGTTTTGTCATGCTCAAGCTGAATTGTGGCTTGATTCTCAGCCTTATGAAGATTTCGGAGTATGTCGTCTTCTTCGCTGAAATCTAACAAGAGACGCTTGAGCTCACGACCAAAACCAAGAGGAATCTTTTGCAGTCTCACAGGAGTGTCAGGGCGAATGTCGAGTCTCTTCTCTGGTGTTATCGGGGTCCTCCCCTGCTGATCTGCGACATCTAAACCTAAAACGGGACTAAGGGTACAATATGCTCCTGGGAGGACTATGCCTCTTTCGGTGCAATTAGTGCCATATAAAGAATACGTTACATTTTTCCCTTGGTACCAACACCAATACCCTTGACCCAAATATTTCAGACGAGAGGAGGGTATTGTGTTAGTCTTCATCTCACATGACCCCTCAGAGTCCCAACACTGGTGCCTAAGCACCCTATCTTGACTCCATTGACAGAGGCTAGCATCCTCTTTCCTCCAACATCCCACTGTATCAAACAGATAAGGATGGCCTCGCTCATAGGTTAGGATGTCTGAGGTGAGCTGTGGATGAAGCATCGTCTGATTGCTAACAACAATTCCTATATTCATGGCACTGTACCCCTTCTTGATATTACCAGATATAGGTGCCAAAGAAGATGCCGTGCAGGTGAGATTATGACACCCATGCCATTGAGCCAGCCACCAGTTTGTATGGTTGGCTGCAAACGGGGAGATTAGGGAGCTTACTCTTTGTCTGAGGTTGAATGGGAAGTGGCCCTTGTATAGAGAGGACACTATATGCTTTAGTTTGTCAGAGAGTTCACTCTGGACCTGCGTACATGCTAGGGCTAACTGAACTCTGTCTTGCACTTCTACAAGACCTGCAACTAACCTTCTAAACTTCTCTCGTAGAGCCGAAGATAGAGAGGTAGTGGCATCAATGTGCGAATGTTGCAAACCCTCTAAGACATGGTTTACATCAAGCTGAGTTCTGAACCCTTCCCCAGCATGTTGCGCAATGTCCCCGAGCTTACCTCTCAGGACTTCCATATCCATAGTGTTCAGGACACCTACTCCCAATGCACCTCCACTAATTCCCATCTCTATCAAGTCTCTCCTACTCCTGAATTTCCTGTGTCGGGGATCATCTTTTCTCACTTCTTGCCCCGCCTCTACCCATCCTCTCATCATGTCAATTTGGTTCCTCACAAACTCCTCACATCTGTGATCCCAGTGATCTACTCTGAAGTCATCTACAGAAATTCGCCAAGTATATAGGATGAATTTAGTTCCTGTGATGATCTTCCATGGGGATGACAGTTGAGGAGCTATGGGATCTGCCAATTGGTGGGTAGAAACATTGCAAGAATCCAGGTGTGGTTTGACTGGTTGGAGACCTTCTGCCTCATATGGAACCCTTACCACTGTCACACATACTTGTCCTCTACCACTGAACTAGTACCACTGATTGCTATCTCCTGCCGGTAAATGTTGCAGGACTACTGGTAGAGGAAGTTGTTGGGTACCAGTATCATGACACAGAATCCCCTGACATATTGTCCAGGGATGCTATGGAGCTGCGATATGTGCCAGTAGAACGGGATCTTTAGCCTGTTCCTCTTCAAATGACACAGGGCCATCTTTTAGTTTGGTTTGCCTCACTGCAATCTGGAATGCCGGGATCTGCTCAGTTCCTGGTTCCTGAAGGACACCAGACACTGCTGCAAACTTGGCCAGTTCGTCGGCCTTGTTATTGCCTATGGTCAAAGGCTGTTCTCTTTGATGCGCTGGGACTTTTATAATGGCTGCCTCCGCTGGATGTGCCATGCCCCAATCCCACAATTCCTTTAGGACTGTAACGTGGGCCAGAGGTTTATTCTGGCTGTCCACAAACCCTCGTTTTTTCCATTTGTTCAGGTGCAGGGTGAGAGATCGAACTACATATGAACTGTCACTATATATAGTTCGATTCCCTGGAGGTTGAAGGAGGAGATCCTCCTTGACAGCCTCCAGTTCAGCCCGTTGTGCCGACATGTGACCTGGCAACCGGACGAGACTCTGGGTGCCCGTGGTCTCATCCAGCACTGCAAATCCAGACACATACGTGCCGTCCAGACAGAAACGAGAGCCGTCAACCAAGATGACCCTGTCTTCTGGATGTCTGTCGGTCCTGAATATTTGTTGTGTACTGGATAGTGATGGTTGACCACAGTCATGTTCGGTGCCTGTCATGTTTAACAACTGGGACAGAACATACTTTGCCTTGTGGTCCACTTTCAGATTCCGGCCACTGAGGTCCATGATCCATTCCAGAATCTCTGTTGGGAGACTCCAGGGAGTGTATCTCTGAGTAAAAGAACCAAAGGAGAATGTGGCGTCTGTACAGTCAGAGATCTGAAACCTACAATATGCTCAGTGGTTTTAACGGCATAGTGTATGGCAGCCAGTTGTTTGGCACATTCGTCGAACCCTCGTTCGACCGGCGAGAGGAGTCGGGAAAAGTATCCCAGTGGTCTACTGTCATGTCCTATCTGCTGTAGAAGGACAACAGAGATAGACTCAGTCCCAGCATGTGCCTGGTTGGCCATTTCTCCATCTGGGTTGGGGGTGGCTAACACAGGTGCAGAGGAGAGGTCTCTTTTCAGAGTTGAAAAGGCCTCATCCTGTGCTTCTGACCAGCCCTGGAGTGAGGGTTCTTCTCCTCTGAGGAGTTCATTAAGGGGTTTTGCTTTGGCAGCAAAATCCTCTATGAATTCCCTCATGAAGTCGGTCACTCCCAGGAACTTCCGTAAGTCCTGTAGAGTGCCAGGCTGAGGTAACTTGACCATAGCTTCCACTCGGGCCGCCACAATTCCTTTGGCTCCGAAAGAGACCTGCACCCCAAGGAAAGTCACCTCTGTTCTGGCCAAATTTGCCTTCTGAGGACTCAGCTTGAGTCCAGATTTAGATAGGAATCTCAAGAGCTCCCTTACCAGAATCAAGTGTTCTTCCATGGTCTCTGTGTGCAGGAGTAAGTAATCTACATATTGCAGGAGGCATTCCGGCCGAGAAAACACGCTCAGTATGGCCGCCAATGCCTGATGAAAATATGTAGGACTACTGTGGAACCCATGGAGGAGCACATTAAACATGTACTGTTTGTTCTCCACTGTGAAAGCAAATTTGTACCTACAGTTTTCTGTGAGTTAAATAGAGAAGAACCCATTGGCGACATCAATGGTCGAGAATATGCGGCTTTTGCCACTTATCCTCTCCATTATGTCAGGAGTTTGTGCAACTTCGGGGGCAGACATCGGAGTGTACTTATTAAGGACACGTAGATCTATGGTGAGACGCCACGCATCAGTGTCCTTTTTCTTCACAGGCCATAGAGGGTTGTTGCACCTTGAATTCCCCTCTATGACCACACCCTTGGTCTTCAATTCTAGGACAGTGTTGACTATCGACTGTGTCGCTTCCGGTGGAAAGCGATATTGACGTTGAGGGGGTGGGTCTGGCCCCTGTATGTCCACCTGGACACCAATCAATCTTCCACAGTCGTTTTTACCCTGGGCCCACAGATCAGGATGTTCATACACAATGGGTTCAAGGTCTATATTATGAGAGACCTCTGGCCATTTGTGTTCGAGCATATCAACTGAATTCTCCATTGCTGGCGAAGGTGGTCCCAGACACTGGCGTTGTATGACACACACCTTGGATTAGCAAATAGAAAAACAAGCGGTGTCAGAGGATTGGAGCGCTAAAGAAACCACGGGTTGGTGATTAGATTACCGATAATTTATTGCACGAACAGCAGGGGTCCAGTATGCCACAACGCGTTTCGACGCACAGATGCGTCTTTCTCATCCACTTGAGAAAGACGCATCTGTGCGTCGAAACGCGTTGTGGCATACTGGACCCCTGCTGTTCGTGCAATAAATTATCGGTAATCTAATCACCAACCCGTGGTTTCTTTAGCGCTCCAATCCTCTGACACCGCTTGTTTTTCTATTTGCTAATCCCCCTCTCCCTTGTTGGGAGTGCGGTGTGTGAGCTGCTCTAAGATCCACAGTACCTGGCAGTACATCATAAAGACCCACCCTTGAATGATCAACTGATACACAGTGTGGAGCTGGGACGGAAGCCAGTGCAGCGAGTCTGCCTCTTCGGGTGGAGGAGTGAAGGAGCCCACCTCCATCTCCAGAGGAACTAAGGAGCCGACCACCAGGCCCGGAGTATCTGAGGAGGAGGGATTATTGGCCCTTGTCACTACAGTGATCCACATTAAGCCATCAGTCTGGTTGTGCGGGGTGTTGCACAACCAGTAAAGGTTAGTACAAACATAGTAAAACCGTGTATTAAGTTCCTCTAGTTGCAGTGTGGCGCAATATCTGTTTTTTTTTTTTTAATTACACACCTTGGATTGTCTGGGTCCCTTCCACACAATGCAGTTTGCCAAATCCAGGATCCATCCATTTTGGGTCATTACATCAGTTCCGATGATGTTGTCAGAACCAGGGTAATACCACATTGGGATCTTGAGGGTTAAGTGTTTGGCAATCTGGACAATCACTTCCTCAATTCTGTGGGCCTTCACCCCCCATTGTTGGTGATCAAATCCGATCACCACACACTGAGGGCTGTTTGGATGCAAATCATGTTTGATATTAGTAATGGAGATTTCCGCACCAGTATCAAGCATAATTTGTGTGTCCTTATCTTTAATTCTGGCTTTTATGTGGGGCCTCCCTGAAGAATCCAGTATGACAGGACATACTGGAGCCAGCTCTTTAGGGATCACTAATTGTCAATCGATGTTGACAAGATTTCCAGTAGGTACCTGAGAGGTACACACTGCAATTTGGAGATCCTCAACCGTAGTTCTATTTGTGGAATCAGTAGATTCCACAACCCCTGTACCATCAACTGGGGTATTTACAGTGGCAACACATTTTGGTGTCTGCTCTTGTAAATATCCCCGAGACCCATCAGCCTGTTCCCCCACTGTTCTGGCATAATTAGGTTTCATCTTGAAACCATTATTATTGCCAGATTTTCAGGGCTGTTTCGGTTCCGTACCCACTGAGGACAATTTTTCTTCTTGTGCCCAAATTGCAAACATAGAAAGCATTGAATGCTCCCTGTCCTCTCAAATGGTGGGGCCGAGGGGCTGATTTCTTTCTAGCATGGCGCACACGTTCATCTTGTGATCTAACGTGTACAGGCACATGCTCCCTAACCTTAACTGACTTTTTATTGTGCAGTAGATCTTGTCTACACTGCTCAATAATCATGGCCGCATCAGTGAGCGATGGTTCCCTTGCTGCACTCAACCTAATTGCAGTATCAAGGAATGGGAATTTTTCCACAAACATGCGGATGATGCCTTGTGGAATACCGATACCTTGATCCATAGTGACCTTCCTGTACATAGCTTCAAACCGACTACACAGCGATAAAGGTTCATCGTGTATAGTTGGTCTGAATTTCATCAGGATTTCTGGAGTCACGTCCCCGTGGCCCGTTGCCAGTGTCATTAGTAAGGAAAGGCGTTCTTCCTTATCATGAAACTGTCCATTACTGGGTTCCGTGCTCCCCATTGCCTCATACCTCTGATTGAGGTGTGTAGGCAACCACAACTTGAATAGCTCCATTCGAAGTTCTGGAGCCACAGAATATTTATTGCAGTGACCTTCAAAGATATCACACGCAGTAAACGCATCTACACTGGGATCATATTTTGAGATCTCCTTGCAGATCCGTAACAGAAATTTTATCCTTTCCATACTGTTACGGTTAGGATAAAATTCATCTGACCTTACTGAATGATTTGGCGGATTGGAAGTGGTGTGATCCCTTTCCCACCTACCTCCATATCCCCAACTCTCGTCCTGACCCTGGAAGCGGTCGCTGCGTGTATGCTCCCTTGGTGTTTGAGTGAAATGTAGCGACCGTTCCACCTGTCCCCTGGACTCTATAGCTCCGGATCTCTGATCCATGGGAGACGTGGACCATGTTGCCGTGGTCTCCCCATCCTGTGCAGTACCCGAAACACAAACCTGTTTCGTGGGCAAAGGCATCATACTATTTCTACCAGGCCGTGACAGATTAGTGATGACCTGTTGCAAATTCGCAATCGTTTGCGACTTTGCAGCCAGATCCTCGCTAAGGGGCCCTTTACACACGGATACATTTGTAGCTTGTCACCAGGTAACTTACTGGTTGCAGTGAAATCATGGATACATGGTTCTATCTTGTTGCTGTGTACAAATGGAATCATGTATCCATGAATTCACTGCAACCAGTAAGTTACCTGGTGACAAGCTACAAATGTAGCCGTGTGTAAAGGTACCCTAAGTGTGCTCACTAGTGCATCCATGGATGCAACTCTGTTCTTGAACTGATTTATCTCAGTGTACAGACTGAGGAGCTCTCTATCTATGTCAGAATAATAGGTTTCTTTTCTTGATATCCTAGATTCTAACACACAGATTTCCCGACCCTGTCGGCTATACACTGGGCCCTTTCTTCTAGCTCAGTTTCTAGTGTGTGTATACGTTTAATGCTCTCCACACAACAATGGCAGTGTAGGTCAGTGATGGCGAACTCCAGGCCTCGAGTGCCGCACACAGTGAGGGTTTTCAGGATTTCCTTAGAGTTTGACAGTTGGTAATATGATTGCCAACTGTCAAATGCAATGGAAATCCCGAAAACCTGGACTGTGTGTGGCACTCGAGGCCTGGAGTTCGCCATCACTGGTGTAGGTTATCCGATGTGGAAACTTTGTCTGCCTTTTTTGTGCTAGCAAGTGTTTCCACATGCTCCGGCCTGCAAATGCTGTCCTCAAAAGAGTACACTAATTTTGCCAGCATTTGGAGGCGTTTCTTAGTTTTGTGGAAAACACTTTTACTAATACAAACTCTATCATGTGCGTATGCCTGGTCCAGTAAAGTTGACCAGAGCATCTCTGTGGACTTATATGTGGTTGGCAGTATTGGCTTAAATGTACTATTTCTACACAGGTATTTGAGGGTGGAGAAGTTCATACTCACCTGTTCAGAGGCCATGTTGCTTGGTGTCGTCTGTTCCTTCGTCCCTCTTGTGCTGCTTGGAAAAAGGTCCTTTTTCTCCGGAACGCCTTCTTTCCCGACCAGCTGGACTCCTCAGATGAACCAAACGTTGATCGTATGAATCGTGTAAAGGAATCAGAAAAATCGTTAAAATCAGAAAAAGGTTCTCTGATGAGGACTGTGTCCTGTGTCTTACTAAGACTGAAAACTGTGTCACCCGTCTGAGCTATCAGGGCACTGAACGCACAGAATAACGGATCACTTCACCGTGCCTCCTTTTATTTGTATCCACGTTCCCCTGGCCTGATCCGCTCCAGACGATGACCACAGGTTTTCAGTACAAAAGACACTAGAACAACACCTCAAACAGTGGGCCTAGGCTCGTCAATTTGTTGTAAGGCTGGTTCTGTTTATCGGTTATTATTGTCAGTTATGACTACAATCACCGATATCCAGAATCTTCCCTTCCTACCGCTTTCTGTTCCTATGCTGATTAACTATATATATATATATATCCTGACGACTTAATGAAAACAAGTCTGTTCTAATAAATGAATATTTATTAAACACACCCAAAAAGTTTACAACAATAATATATATATTCTAGATAGCACGATAACTAACGATAAATCAATTACTGTTGCAATGATGTAAAACACCCAGAGTTACTAATACCCACGTTACCTAAATATACATGCACACTATATTAATTAATTACATTCATTCACCTGCCCCTAACTATCCCTGAATATATTATTAGAGAGAGAGAGATAGATATAGAGATATATATAGGGAGAGAGAGAGATAGATATAGAGAGAGATATAGAGGAGATATGGGATGATACTTAGGCCAGATGTGGATGTCCCATACCATGGTGGATCCAAGTAGAAAGAGAGCGAGCTTTTGTGTCTGAGTGCCTTTTAACCTGTCCCTCAGCTGTGCACGTGACGGACACACCTCCTCATCCGTGCACTTCTGACAGGGTTGTAAGGGTGCACGCTCACCATGCACTATATTGAAATGAGGTGTCTCTTGACACTGTAGATTGGCAAACAATGGGAATAATACTTCTTAGAGATGTGTGATGTCTACACCTATCTCACCTTAGACATCTTGGCTGCTGTAGATTGTTAGAAGAAAGGGGTGAGAATAACCCTTTGTGCCAGCAGCCTGTAGATCTTTGATATTTAAATTAAGAATCTTATCTGATGGCTTCTTACACTGAAATGCAAGAATGGACATTAACCATGTTAGTAGATTAAGAGATTTCCATCAGATACAGCTGAATTGGCCAATGTTATATTAGAATGTGAAGGGACATTTATTATGGCCTATTACACCAATGTGGGCATAAATATAGATATATACACATACATGCCTACAAAGAGAGATATATATTTATGTGTCATATTAATTATTAATTATGCCATCACTTCCCCCTCAACAGCTTCACAGCAACTTATGCAAATTGGAAACAAAAAATTGACATTTTAATTTTTCCAACAAAAATGTTCTTTTAGCCTCAATTTTTTCATTTTCACATGGGCAACAGGATAAAATGCATCCTAAAATTTGTTGGGCAATTTCTCCTGAGTACACCGATACCTCATATGTGGTCATAAACCACTGTTTGGGCGCACGGCAGGGCTCAGAAGAGAAGGAGCGCAATTTGACTTTTGGAGCTAATTTACCATTCAAAAAGTCAAATTGCGCTCCTTCTCTTTCGAGCCCTGCGGTGCGCCCAAACAGTGGTTTATGACTACATATGAGGTATCAGTGTACTTAGGAGAAATTGGCCAACAAATTTTTGGATGCGTTATATCCTGTTGCCCATGTGAAAATGAAAAAATTGAGGACAAAAGAAAATTTTTGTGAAAAAAAAGTACTTTTTCATTTTTACGGATCAATTTGTAAAGCACCTGAGGGTTCAAAGTGCTCACTATGCATCTAGATAAGTTCCTTGGGGGGTCTAGTTTCCAAAATGGGGTCACTTGTGAGGGAGCTCCAATGTTTAGGCACACAGGAGCTCTCCATACGCGACATGGTGTCCGCTAACAATTTGAATGGAAAATTAGCTCCAATTGTTAGTGGACACCATGTCACGTATGGAGAGCCCCTGTGTGCCTAAACATTGGAGCTCCCCCACAAATGACCCCATTTTGGAAACTAGACCCCCCAAGGAACTTATCTAGATTGGTGGTGAGCACTTTGAACCCCCAGGTGCTTCACAAATTAATCTGCAAAAATGAAAAAAGAAACTTTTTGTGGAAAAGAAAGTACTTTTTCATTTTTATGAATCAATTTGTGAAGCACCTAGGGGTTCAAAGTGCTCTCTATGCATCTAGATAAGTTCCTTGGGGGGTCTAGTTTTCAAAATGGGGTCACTTGTGGGGGAGCTCCAATGTTTAGGCACACAGGGGCTCTCCGTATGCGACATGGTGTCCGCTAACAATTTGAATGGAAAATTAGCTCCAATTGCTAGCGGACACCATGTTGCGTATGGAGAGCCCCTGTGTGCCCAAACATTGGAGCTCCCCCACAAGTGACCCCATTTTGAAAACTAGACCCCCCAAGGAACTTATCTAGATGGGTTGTGAGCACTTTGAACCCCTAGGTGCTTCACAAATTAATCTGTAAAAATGAAAAAAGAAACTTTTTGTGGAAAAGAAAGTACTTTTTCATTTTTATGAATCAATTTGTGAAGCACCTGGGGGTTCAAAGTGCTCTCTATGCATCTAGATAAGTTCCTTGGGGGGTCTAGTTTTCAAAATGGGGTCACTTGTGGGGGAGCTCCAATGTTTAGGCACACAGGGGCTCTCCGTATGCGACATGGTGTCCGCTAACAATTTGAATGGAAAATTAGCTCCAATTGCTAGCGGACACCATGTTGCGTATGGAGAGCCCCTGTGTGCCCAAACATTGGAGCTCCCCCACAAGTGACCCCATTTTGAAAACTAGACCCCCCAAGGAACTTATCTAGATGGGTTGTGAGCACTTTGAACCCCCAGGTGCTTCACAAATGAATCTGTAAATATGAAAAAAGAAAATTTTTGTGGAAAAGAAAGTACTTTTCATTTTATGGATCAATTTGTGAAGCTTCTGGGGGTTTAAAGTGCTCACTATGCATCTAAATAAGTTCCTTGGGGTGTCTAGTTTCCAAAATAGGGTCACTTGTGGGGGAGCTCCAATGTTTAGGCACACAGGGGCTCGCCATACACGACATGGTATCCACTTACAATTCCAATTGTTAGTGGACACCATGTCACGTATGGAGAGCCCCTATGTGCCTAAACATTGGAGCTTCCCCCCACAAGTGACCCTGTTTTGGAAACTAGACACCCCAAGGAACGTATTTAGATGCATAGTGAGCACTTTGAACCCCCAGGTGCTTCACAAACTGATCCGTAAAAATGAAAAAGTACTTTTTTTCACAAAAATCTTCTTTTTTTCCTTTTTACAGACTAATTTGTGAAGCACTTGGGGGTTGAAAGTGCTCACTATGCATCTAGATATGTTCCTTGGGGGGTCTAGTTTCCAAAATGGGGTCACTTGTTGGGGAGCTCCAATGTTTAGGCACACAGGGGCTCTCCATATGCGATATGGTGTCCGCTAACAATTTGAATGGAAAATTAGCTCCAATAGTTAGCGGACACCATGTCGCATATGGGGAGCCCCTATGTGCCTAAACATTGGAGCTCCCGCACAAGTCACCCCATTTTGGAAACTAGACAACTCAAGGATTATATCTAGAGGTATAGTGAGCATTTGGAGCCTACAGCTACTTCACAGAATGTGATAATGTCATATTGAACATTTTCTTTTTTTCACACAATTTCTCACTTTTAGAGCATGTGCACAAGATACGGACACACCATGTCCTGGTCGTCTTCTCCCCTGCATTTTTTTTAGTATTTCTTTATTAAATTTTAAAAAAAAAATGACGTGGGGCTTCGCCATATTTTTGGTCTAGCCAGATACAGCAGGCAGCTACGGGCTGCCACCAACCTCTTCTGCCTAGTTTTACCTGGCTGGAAACCAAAAATATAGGGAAGCTCCTTTTTTTTTTTAATTATTTCATGAAATAATTTTTAAAAAAAATGGCGTGGGCTTCGCCATATTTTTGGGCCAGCCAGGTACAACTAGGCAGCTGGGGGCTGGAATCCTCAGTGAAGGGAGGCCCAAGCTTTCTGGGCCTCCCCCGCTGTAAATTGCAGCCTGCAGCCGCCCCAGAAAATGGCGCATTCATAGAAATGCCATTTTCTGGCACTGTATCCAGCTCTTCCAGCTGCCGTGTAGCGGTGGCAGACTGGGTAATAAGGGGTTAATGCCAGCTTTTTGGCAGCTGGCACTAAGCCCGAGATTCATAATGTCTGGCCAATATCAGACCGGACCATTAGGAATCTCTAGTAGATTGTAAAAAAAAAACAACACAGAGAAAAATATTTTTATTGGAAAAAAAACACAAACACATATTTAGACCCCATCTTTATTACAGTGACGTCCGATGTAGTCCAGTGGGATGGTCCGACGTAGTCCAGTGGGAGGTCCGACGTAGTCCATTGGGAAGGTCCGACGTAGTCCAGTGGGAAGGTCCCGCGACGATTCTCATTCAGATGATGATCTGAAGTTAACCCCCTGTGTGGTCACAAGGGGTTAACTGCAGATTATCATCCCTGTGTGGTCACAAGGGGTTACCGGATCTGCAGTTAATCCCTTGTGACCACACAGGGATGATGACTTGCAGTTAACCCCTTGTGTGGTCACAATCCCCAGTACTGGGGGTCTTGGTGGGCTAGGGGGTTAATGCTTTCACTTTGATCTGACGTGTTTTCATGTCGGATCAAAGTGAAAGCATTTTTACCGGCACTTTCACTTTGTGTAATGTGATGATCAGTAAACGGTGTTTACCGGTCATCACATTACAGGTGCCGGTAAAACACCAGCTAATTCTTAATCTCTAGGGTCTCAACTACCCCCGGTAGCTGAAACCCTGGATATTTTAGCTCCAGGGGCGTCAAACCAGGGCCCTTTCTGTTATGACTTATTTTAACGTCGTAACAGAATAAGGACCCTGTTTTGACTACGTATATATGCAATGCGCCGTCACTAAGGTGTTAATCTGTGTTTTAGATGTATATGTTTTTGCTTAGTAAAAGTGGGCGTTTTCACAGGAAGTCCTGTGGTGGGAGGGCGGGATACAAACAATATGACACTATCTTGTGTGTGTATATATATTCTTGATTGTTTTAAGATCTTGATGCCCTGGTGAAGTGGCTATGAGCCATGAAACACGTGTAGGCAAAATAAACGGAGTGTGTGATTAACTCTGTGTTTATCTTTGTGGTCAGTGCGCATCTTATCCCAGCTCTTTTCACTCTTATCTGGATTCTTCAGTTGTCAGCTGGGAGCCTGCAGCGACCTCCTGTGTGCTTTTATTGTAGTTGTGACACTCACAACTACATCAGGTGAGTTTAACCATTTGGGGTCTGAGGGACCTGTATAATAGAGGTACTACTCTATGTGCGCTTCCTTTCTCTTTTCATTTATAAGGGGGGATGTGGCACCCCAAGGGTTAATGTGCCACAATAACATCACAAGGGTTAACTCCCCACACAAAACTGGACACTGCACTAGCACCTCTAGGCCAGAAGGGGGAGCTCAAGCAGCTCCCTGATATATTCTGGTCTGAGGAGGATGTAGTTATTATTATTATTATTATTTATTTAAAAACGCCATTGGTTCCATGGCGCTTTACATAAGAAGTGGGGGTAACAACGACAGGAACAGTACACATGAGCAGTCAATGCTTGCTGATACACGACGGGAGAGGATCCTGTCCACGAGGGCTCACAGTCTAGTTGACAGTTTAGTTTAGTGCAGGGAGCACTAAGAGGAGGACCTGTAAATGGGAGCAGTGCTGAGCTCCTGACAGGGACCACTGACTACTTTCAGGCCTGAAGCCAGGGTCTGAGGAGAGGAGTACAAGAAACAGAGGAACACATCTGGGAGACGGAGTTACCTCATAACTCGTCCCGAAGGAGCGCAGAGACCGGATACCGGATCTGAATCTTTATCTATAAAATGAGAATGCGCATAGGGTCTTATCCTCAATAGGAATCAAATCCCATACAGTATGAAAACTGCTCACCTGATTTAGTTGTGAAGCCAACAACTAGCTTGATCGCTCAAACACAGCAGCCGCAGCCGGGACCACACTTCCACAACGTGGGGGTGAAACTCTATCAGGGACCAAGTGTCTTTCGGTCCGCGCTGCTGCTCCAATGAGTATCAAAAAACACTGGAGTGCTTTGAAACAAGATATCTTCAGCTTTATTTTCCAACGCGTTTCGGAGCTAACACCCAGCTCCTTCCTCTGGGAAAGACACTTGGTCCCTGATAGAGGATCTGAATCTTTGACTGAAACATGCAGCACAGAAAACACCAGGATAGTGGAGGTTGTAGATCTATACTGTACCTCATCGAAGCAACACGGCGGGGTCAGAAGCACACAGAAAGACTCAAGTTGCCTAACAAAGGGGGTACCTGTGAGGAGAATCAGGGCCAGCTGCCCAGCTAAAGCAGCAGCAGGGCCACACACACAGCGCAGCAGTGGGAAGCTGAGGACATGGACAGGGTGGGAGCAACCCGGCCCCGGTACAGACTCCGTGGACAGTACTCTACTGAATACCATCACCAGTAAAGCCTTGGAAAACTTAAAAACCATGAGTGAGTGTGATCCTTGTGCTTAAACCCTGCGTGCCCTCACAAACTACCATCATCTCTACTACTAGCTCTATCCTACAACATCCATAGCCTCAATCATAGACTATGACTATCACTGCCCCGGGGAACCAAGCTCTACACGCGGGGAGCCGTTACATCTCCAGCTGCCAAACATCATCCCCGGAGGTTCTGCAGCAGCGGTGGTCCCCTCACTGACCACAACCCGTGGGTGGCGTCACGACAAACTCCCCTGTAAATATTCCCCCCCATTTATTGCGGAACCCGGGACACGGTCCGGACCAAGACTGCCGTGATATCCCCAGCAGTACCCCATCCCACTGGGCTCCACACCTTGGTAGATGAAAATGAGGTACTCAGGGAAAAGATGTCTCGGGTCACTGATAAAGTTTATGACTTAGAAGATACATCCAGACGTAACAGTGTGAGGCTCGGGGAATCCCTGAAGAAGTACAAGATAAGGATCTCTCTGAGTTTATGAGACGCTTCTTGGTGGCTGTATTACCTGAGGTTGCCCCTAATGAATTACTGGTGGACAGGATTCATAGGACACCTAAGCCTAGACATGTAGACCCTACCCTGTCTAGAGATACCTTGCCACGTATTCTTTTTTTACTACGAAGGACATATTCCTATACCAACTAAGGAAAGCCCCCAGGCTACCTGAGGAATTCCAAAACTTGCAGGTTTTCCCAGACGTTTCTGAGGCACCACTGGCAAAGACAAGAGAATTTGCCCACATGTGTAGGGCATTGAGAGAGGCTGGCATATGGTACTGATGGGGCATCAATCCGGTGAAACTACTGATTCTTCGTGACAGTGGCGTAGTAACGTGCTTTACCCCTAAACAAGTGGAGGAGAAATTGTCTTCCTGGAAGATTGCCTATGCTCCTAGACAACCTGTTAAAGGCAAGAAAATTGCTTAGAAATGGGTATCGACCTGAGCGAGAGGCGAGGACGCATTTATTAACAACTGATAATCATAGATTGCACCACGCACAATTCCCACATGTATTTTTTCTAAATGCCCAGACTAAGACAGCAGGAATCTGTATAATGATAAAAGATTTGGTGGCCTTCCAGAATATTCAGTTGTGTGCAGACCCTGTGGGTAGATACTTAGTGTTGGTGTGTACATTGAATGGGATTCCTCATACGATTTCAGTAATATACGCTCCAAATTCTGCTCAGTTCCCATTTGTGCGAAAGGTTCCCTCTAACATTTCAAGGCTTAAGCAAGGGGAGGTCATTGTCTGCAGGGACTTCAACTAGCCAATTGATGGTACCTTGGACTGCTCGTCTAGATAAGGCCACCCTCGGAGAGACTTGGGCAAGTTGGTCCATGAATTTGGACTACACGACTTTTGGAGATACTCTCACGCCAGTGAAAGGGACTATACCTTTCATTCTCTCCGACATGGGTCCTACAGTAGAATTGATTTATTCCTAGTAGATAATAGAGTTCTCAATCGGTGTATATCTGCGGAAGTCGGAACGATCACGTGGTCTGACCATGCGCCAGATTCCCTTCGTGTGCATCTTGCGCACCAATTCAACCCAATACCACATTGGCGACTAAACACCTCTCTATTATTGAATGAATCTATAATGGAAAAGGTAGCAGCAGAATTGACATCATATTTTGAATTAAATGACAATGGCACAGTTTCTGACGAGACTTTATGGACAGCGCACAAAGCGGTGATATGAGGAGTCTTTTTACAACAAGCGTCACAATTGAAAAAAAAATACAGGACTGACCTCCTGACTGAATTGAAAAAGCTAGAAACATTAACCAAAACTTCCCCTTCCCCGGCTATCACTAAGGCCATATATCAGCTCAGATTTAAACTGCGCTCTGACCTGTTGGCGACATATGAATATAACCTACGCAAGTTCTAACTTAATCACTACGCCATGGGAGATAGGTCGGAAGTCATTTTGGCTAGGCGGGTCAGGAAAAGGGTTGCTAAATCCAGAATTGATCATCCACGGGACTTGAGTGGGTTGATAGCCAGAAGCCCAAAGGACATAGCTGCAATTTTTGCTGCATACTATAAATCTTTATATAACTTAAAAGACGATGTTGATACCCAACAACCACAGCAGTCAGATATTGACCAATATTTGAATTATTTGAAACTCCCGAAGGTTTCCCAGGAACAGTTACAATTACTGAATGCCTCCTTCACAGAAAGAGGAATTGAAAGATGTTATAGATTCATCCAAATGTCATAAGACTCCTGGCCCAGACGGCATGGCTAACGAGTAGTATCGTAGTTTCCAGAAAATTCTTATCCCATACCTTATTAGGCTCTATAATTCCTGGAGAGACTTGGGAAAAGTAGCAGTACCTAATTTGGAGGATACGATCGTCGCATTGCCTAAGCATAGAAAGACTCCTGACTCCCCAGGTAACTTTAGACCAATAGCACTTTTGAATAGTGATGTAAAGATTTTCACCAAGCTCTTGGCTGTTAGACTAAATCATATCGTCCCTACCCTGATATCTTCAGACCAAGTTCGTTTTGTAGCTGTCAGAGAGGCAAAAGATGGTACGAGGAGGATGCTAGATCTGATTAAGGTGGCAGAGTTGAGCGGCCTCCCCAGTGCACTCCTGTCGCTCGATGCTGAGAAAGTGTTTGATGGGGTGCACTAGGGATACCTTAAAAGTGTCTTACTTAAATTTGGATTAAAGGGACCAATCCTGTCTGCAATTAACGTAATGTATTCCACTCCTTCCGCTAAGGTTCTGATGTCTGGTTTCCTCTCTGAGTATTTCCTTATAACAAACGGGACAAGGCAGGGCTACCCCTTATCTCCAGTCATATTTGCTTTATGTATGGAGCCGTTGGCTGAAAAGATTAGAATTAACTCAGTGATTACGGGCATCTCGGTGGGGGGTAGGGGGGGTCCTACCACAAAACCGGTCTGTATGCAGATGATGTGGTTATTCCATGCACTGACCTGGAGAGGTCCTTCTCGGGCGTCATGTCCAGTCTTAAAATATTTACAAACATCTCTTACTATAAACTGAATGCAGCTAAGACTGTTGCCCTGCCGATTCTTATTCCGTTGTCACTTAAGCAAAGACTAGAAGGGTTATATCCTTTTCAGTGGGCGCAGGAGGGAATGACGTATCTGGGTATTACTTTCAGGGCCGCCATTAGGGGGTTACAGCCCTTACTGCAGTGAGGGGCCCGGGTCCTGACTGCAGGGGGCGTGGCTATTGAACAGGGGCAGGGGGCCCGACCATGCCGGTGGGGGGCATGGACTTTTGAAGCAAGGGGCCTCCTATGTTGCGTGAGTGCTCCCGCCTCCCCCCACTGACGAGTTCCTGTGTGCGGGGATCCGCTGGCTGCCGCCCACTCTCTTCCCGACCAGGATTTGTACATGGGAAATCTATTACATACAATATTAGAATGGCGATTGGGACAATCTCATATAGTAGAAGACACAAATGCACTAAACATTTATTGGTTAGTCTGGATGCGGACAAGGCTTTTGATAGGGTTTCTTGGGATTACCTAAATTACCTCTTGGAAACTCGTTAGCTTGGCCTAGGGTTTTGCAAAGCTATTAAAATGATTTATAAGGAACCAAGATCCAAAATTTCAATAAATAATACGCCATCTCATTCCTTTGAGATACTAAGAGGTAAAAAGACAGGGGTGCCTATTGTCCCCACTACTTATTAACTTAGCCTTGGACTCCCTTATAGGACTCTGCATGATATGACAACATTTCAGGGAATGGAAATCGGCTCCACAACAATAAAACTTCTAAGATGACACTTTACTGTCAATTCCCAATCCTTCCTAGGCAATCCTAGAGATAATGGATGCCCTAAATAAATGTGGAAGGGATCTCAGGATTTAAAGTTATTTATAATAAATTGGAGGCACTGGCATCATTTAGGTCAGGTAAAATAAATGATGCTTCGTGTCCCTTTCAATGGAGTGTGAAAATCAATTAAATATTTAGAATCCAACTACCAGCAGATCCCTTGTTACTTTACCAAATCAATTATAAACCCTTAATAGCTTCATTAATTCATTTGCTTCAGACTTGGAAACATCTCCCTATATCATTCTCAGGTAGATGCCACTTAATCAAAATGGTGGAATTCCCCAAGTTAATGTATTTTTTTCAAACCCTTCCATTAATATTACATAAAACAAACATAAAATTACTAAACATTACATTTAGGAAAGTTATTTCGGGACAAATGGAACGTACTCGAATAAAACTAATTAAAATCCAACTGACAAAAGAAGCAGGGGGTTAATATACCAAATATGAATACATATAATCTGACGGCAAATTTCCGATGTATTCTGGACTGGATGCCGGGGATCTCACATTATGCCAATGTCCAGCTGGACATTAATTAATGGCCTTAATACATTTGAGGTAATGATGAGATCGCAGGAAAAATCAAAGAGTATCCAACTGTATGGCACACAATCCATACAAGTAGAAGGATGAGGAAATTATGCAAAATGAACATTTTTAACTAAAATGCAATTCCAACCCTTTATAAGGAATCCTAAATTGTTTAAAGACAAACCCCCTTCAGAGTACTCTAACTTTTGGCAACACAGGGTTGTACCTTATCTGTAGATTTGCTGGACTCTAAATTATCATTTCTCTCTTATGAGAGAGCCCCACACCGATTTCCACTGTTTACTCACCCTTCAGGCTTGAAGTTTTTTACAGAAATGCAGTGCTAGAGGTGACCCAGGAAAACTATAGAGATTCTTCTTAGAAGAGCTAGAACATAGGCATCTTCAACAAGGCATCTATTATATAATTGCCGTAGCGACTTCCGTCGGAGCGGCGCTGCTTCCGGTGGCTTGGTTAGCGAGTCCGAGCTGCTTCTCTTGGACTCTCCCCGTGGCCGCGTGGCATTGCGAGTCGCTGACACCCACCACTAACCAAGCCACAGAAGCCCATACTACTGTACTGTACACCGCTATAGTATACTACAGTCCCATGCCCATAAGCGACATGGGACTGTAGTATACCATCGCGCTGTACACTACACCCTCCTGCCGCTCTTACACACTACCCCGCCCACCACTAACCAAGCCACAGAAGCCCATACTACTATAGTGTACACCGCTATAGTATTCTACAGTCCCATGCCCATAAGCGACATGGGACTGTAGTATACCATCGCGCTGTACACTACAGCCTCCTGCCGCTCTTACACACTACCCCGCCGCTGCTCCCCTACACCCTAAGCCCCGTCGGCTAACACCGCCGCACCCTAACCCGCCGCATCTATGCCCGCCGCTGTCGCTAACACCGCCGCACCCCTACACCCTAAGCCCCGACCCGTCGCATCTATGCCCGCCGCTGTCGCTAACACCGCCGCACCCCTACACCCTAATCTATGCCCGCCGCTGTCGCTAACACCGCCGCACCCCTACACCCTAAGCCCAGACCCGCCGCATCTATGCCCGCCGCTGTCGCTAACACCGCCGCACCCCTACACCCTAAGCCCCGACCCGCCGCATCTATGCCCGCCGCTGTCGCTAACACCGCCGCACCCCTACACCCTAAGCCCCGACCCGCCGCATCTATGCCCGCCGCTGTCGCTAACACCGCCGCACCCCTACACCCTAAGCCCCGACCCGCCGATACCCCCTAAGCCCCGCCGACTATCCCCTAAGGCACCGCCGCCCCTAACCTCCCGCCGCTCTCCCCTGCCCCTCTCGCTAAAGCCCTACACCCTAAGCCCCCGCAGTCCCCTAACCTAACGTCGCTCTCACCTAAGGCCCTACACCTCAAACCCCCGCCGTGCCCTAGCTAACGTCCCCGTCGATCACTTACATGCCTTCAAGTCATCTGATCGTCCGTCCGATCCACAAGTCCTCCGTCCGGCCAGGCGTCCTCTTCCTCCGGCCCCGGGGGTCTTCTGTCTTCTTTCCGCCATCTCCGCCTCTTCGTCCGGCCCCGGGGATCTTCCACCTCCGACGTCCTCTTCGTTCTCATTCACATACAATGGAAGAAAAATCCCCCATTCTATCTCAATCAGATCTGAGGGCCTCTTCTGATTGGTCGATGTATACTGCCCTCAGCCAATCAGAAGAGCCCCTCAAAACTGAGACGCAGTTCTCATTCAGGTCCGACTTTTTTTTTCCCCATTGACATACATTACCGGTGTGTCGGCGATTTTATGGCCGCCCACCTGGTTCTATTTGTCGGCCCTAAAATCGCGGACACACCGCTAATGCATCTCTATGGCCAGTCAGCCCAATTTCGGATTGAACGCCGACCAATCAGAATTCGAGCTCACTGCCCATAGACATGCATTAGCGGTGTGTCCGCCATTTTAGGGCCGACAAATAGAACCAGGTGGCCGGCCATAAAATCGCCGACACACCGGTAATGTATGTCAATGGGGAAAAAAAAAGGCGGACCGGAATGAGAACTGCGTCTCACTCTGACTTAAAAAAATAAATAAATTAAATAATAAAATAAATTATTTAAAAACAATTTAAAATTAATAAATAAATCATTAAAAAAGAATAAATAATTAAATAAAAATAATAATAAAAAAAAAAAAAAAATGGCGGACCTGAATGAGAACTCTGTCTCCGTCTAACTTAAAAAAAAAAAAAAAAATTAAATAATAAAAAAATCATTTAAAAATAATAAAAAAATATTAAATAAATCATTAAAAAATAATAAATAATTCAATAAAAATAATAATAAAAAAAAAAGTAAATTGCGGACCTGAATGAGAACTCTGTCTCCGTCTAACTTAAAAAAAATAAATAAATTAAATAATAAAAATAATCATTTAAAAATAATAAAAAAATAATAAATAAATCATTAAAAAATAATAAATAATTAAATAAATATAATAATAAAAAAAATAAAAAATGGCGGACCTGAATGAGAACTCTGTCTCCGTCTAACTTTAAAAAAATAAATAAATTAAATAATAAAAAAAAACATTTAAAAATAATAAAAAAATATTAAATAAATCATTAAAAAATAATAAATAATTAAATAAAAATAATAATAAAAAAAAAAGTAAATGGCGGACCTGAATGAGAACTCTGTCTCCGGCTAACTTAAAAAAAATAAATAAATTAAATAATAAAAATAATCATTTAAAAATAATAAAAAAATAATAAATAAATCATTAAAAAATAATAAATAATTAAATAAAAATAATAATAATAAAAAAAAAAAAAAAGGCGGACCTGAATGAGAACTCTGTCTCCGTCTAACTTAAACAAAATTAATTAATTAAATAATAAAAAAAAAAATTTAAAAATAATAAAAAAATAATAAATACTTCTTTAAAAAATAATAAATAATTAAATAAAAATAATAATAAAAAAAAAAAAAAGGCGGACCTCAATGAGAACTGTCTCTCTGTCTAACTTAAAAAAAATAAATAAATAAAATAATAAAAAAAAATATTTAAAAATAATTAAAAAATAATAAAAAAATAATCATAAAAAAAAAAAAAAAAAAAATTAAACAAAAATTATCTAAATTTTAATAATAAAAAAAAAATTTACAAAAATTAAAAAAATTAAAAATAATTTATTAAATAATTAAAAAATATTACAAAAATAATAATAAAAAAAAAAATATAATAATGAAAAAAATATTATACAAATTTGACGATTAATAACAATTATTAAAAAAAAAAAAAAAAAAAAATATTAAAAAAAAATGCAATTTTTATAAAAAAATAATACAAATAAAAAAAAATAATAATTAAAAAAAAATTTATAAAAATTTTAATAATCAAAAAAATTATTAAAAATTTTTTATACAATCATAAAAAAATAAACCAAAAAATTAATAAAAAAAAATTATCAAAAAAAAAATAAAAAAAAAAACACACACAGTCGTTGCTATTACGGTATTTATTGCCGCGATTCGCTGATTGACACTTTCCGGCCCCGTCGAATGATGGCTCTGAGCCGAGTCGTCTGCCCGCTAATAGAACCAGCGGCTCGCCCATAAAATCGCCTCCTTTCTCTATCTCTCTCCATAGGAAGGCGCCGTCCAATCACAATCGCCGCGCCTTTTTTGAAAATACATAGCGACCAATCACATTCATGGCGCCAGCTTTCTCAAGTTGCCGCCCTCCAATCAGATAAGCCCGCTTATTTATAGCGCGAACTTTGAATCTTCAACCTCTTTGAATCCTCTTTGTGGGAGAACGAGAACCTATCGCTGGACTATCTGTTGGAGTATATTTCTGCCGAGAAATCCATCCTTCGTGAGGGTCTTTCGAGGACAACGAGAAGCTACCGCTGCACCGTCTGTTCGACAACATTTGAGCCGAGATATCCATCCTTCGTGCGGGACGTCGGGAAGCAAGCGCCGGATCGGGATCTGCGATTGATCAGCTAAGATATCCTTTGGACAATCTACCTTTTCACATCAGAGCCTATATTCCTGATGCTGACTTTTATTTTCATCTCTTTTTTACTATCTTTCTTTTTCACCACTTTTACTATTTTGCGCCATGCAGCGCCAATCGCCGCTGCATGGAGCGTCCGCCACTGTTCGGACACTTCGCCGCTGAAAGCGCCGACTTCTGCGCTACAAGCGCAAACTTCGGCGCTTCTAGCGGCCTCCGCGGTCTATGAGACCGCTGTGTCCGAACATGCATTCACGCGCCGCCCGTACAACTCGCCGCTCTAAGATGGCCGACGCGAAATCTTCATTCATAAAATGGCGCTAGACTTCAGCCGCCGTGTGATTGGCCAGCGGAATCTTCATACACATGGCGCCGTCAATCCGGTTGGTCGGCGCTATTGTGTGAAGATGCCGCTGTCCTATCACAACTCAGCGGGGCGGAGCTATAGACTTCCACTCTCCCGAACGCCGTGTCCGAAAATCGCACCAGGGGCTCGGCAAGGAAACTTCCGTGCATTTTCAAAATTGCCGCCTCGATTCTCATTGGATGTCGACTTTCCATAGACATCCATTGAGAAATGAGCCGCGATTCTGATTGGTTGTTCTTTATGGCGCTTTGATTCCGATTGGTCACCGCACAGCGGGGAGTTCGAAAATTTTGTTGCCGAGTGCCTGGTACGATTTTCGGATATGCCGTTCGGCCGGCTGGAAGTTTGTAGCTCCGCCCCGCTGAGTTGTGATTGGACAGCGGCATCTTCACACAATAGCGCCGACCAACCGGATTCACGGCGCCATTTTTATGAAGTTTTCGCTGCCCAATCACATCGCGGCTGACGTCTGCCGGCTTTTTATGAATGAACTTTTCGCGTCGGCCATCTTAGAGCGGGAAATTTGAATTGGTGAACAATGTAAAAGTGAAAAAGCTGTTTTCACAGTACAATCTCACAACAGAGTATATGTACCTAATGCCTATCCTTACATTAACCCTTTGTTTATACAAATTATATATCAGCTACATTTATGCATACTGCCCTCTTCTTTTCATATTCTATTTCTCCTCCATTTGCTATCTGACTATGTGCACTACTAAGGCCATTTTAATATTAACCCCTTCTATTCTATTACTTCCACACTGCCTATCTCACTATCTGCTCTACTAAGCCCATTTTACTATTAACCCTTTCTATTCTATTACTGCTACACTCCCTATCTCACTATCTGCTGTACTAGCGCCTTTTTTATATTAACCCTTTCTATTCTATTAGTGGCACACTGCCTATCTCACTATGTTCTCTACTACAGCCATTTTAATATTAACCCTTTTATTCTATTAGTGCTACACTGCTTATCTTACTATCTGCTGTACTACGGCCATTTTAATATTAACCCTTTCTATTCTATTAGTGCTACACTGCCTATCTCACTATATCCTGTACTATGGCCATTTTAATATTAACCCTTTCTATCCTATTACTCCTACACTGTGTATCTCACTATCTGCTCTACTACGGCCTTTTTTATATTAACCCCTTCTATTCTATTAGTGCTACACTGCCTATATCACTATCTGTTGTACTACGGACATTTTATTATTAACCCCTTCTATTCTATTAGTGCTGCACTGCGTATCTCCCTATCTGCTCTACTACGGCCATTTTAATATTAACCCTTTCTATTCTATTAGTGCTACACTGCCTATCTTACTATCTGCTGTACTATGCCCTTTTTTATATTAACCCTTTCTATTCTATTAGTGCTACACTGCCTATCTCACTATGTGCTGTACTACGGCCATTTTAAAATTGACCCTTTCTATTCTATTACTCCTACACTGTGTATCTCACTATCTGTTCTACTACGGCCTTTTTTATATTAACCCATTCTATTCTATTAGTGCTACACTGCCTATATCACTATCTGTTGTACTACGGCCATTTTCTTATTAACCCCTTCTATTCTATTAGTGCTACACTGCGTATCTCACTATCTGCTCTACTACGGCCATTTTAATATTAACCCCTTCTATTCTATTAGTGCTACACTGCCTATCTCACTATCTGCTGTACTACGGCCATTTTAATATTAACCCTTTCTATCCTATTAGTGCCACCCTGACTATCTCACTATCTGCTGTACTACGGCCATTTTAATATTAACCCCTTCTATTCTATTAGTGCTACACTGCGTATCTCACTATCTGCTGTACTACGGCCTTTTTTATATTAACCCTTTCTATTCTATTAGTGCTACAGTGCCTATCTCACTATGTGCTGTACTACCGCCATTTTAATATTAACCCTTTCTATTCTATTAGTGCCACACTGCCTATCTCACTATCTGCTGTAATACGGCCATTTTAATATTAACCCTTTCTATTATATTAGTCCTACACTGCCTATCTCACTATCTGCTGTACTACGGCCTTTTTTATAGTAACCCCTTCTATTCTATTACTGCCACACTGTGTATCTCACTATCTGCTGTACTAAGGACATTTTTACATTAACCTCTTCTATGCCTTTTCTATTTTACTTGCACCATGACTATTTTATAGGGTTTAAACTCATACATTAACCCCTTCTATTCTGTTTGCTATTCAATAACTGTGTCACTATGTGCTGGACATCTGTGATTTTACAACTTCACCACACATGGCCAGAAAAAAACCCATCTGCTGCAATTGCCGATTAAACCTTGCACTTGCTGCGCTGTTGCGGGAATACCCATACAAACTATAGGAATACTTGCGGCAGGTGCGCCAAGTTCATTTTTTATTGTAGCAACACTTGACGCAACTCCTAAATCGCAGTGGCCGCAAGTCCCCTTATGGTTTCTATAGGGATTACCGCTACCGCACTGCAACTGCAATGTTAATGTGGCTATCGCAGCAGATGCATTTTTTTCAATCCATCTACCGCAATTTTATCTAAAGAGCTGATGTGAAAGGGCTCTAAGGCAATTTGTACATTAACCCGTTCTATTCTATTTCTGCCCCCCTTGCTATCTCAGTATGTCGTCCACTAAGGCTATTTATACATTTTCCTCTTCTATGCCATTTGCCATTTTGTTTTCCCACACTATGTTTTATAGGGTTCGAAATGCTACATTAACCCCCTACTTTCAGTTTGCTATTCACTAACTGTGTTACTAGGTGCTGTACTCAGGGCATTTGCAATTTTAACTCTTCTATACTATTTGAAATTTATTTTAACATCCACACTCTTTTATAGGATGTAAGTGCTACATTAACGTCTTCTATTGTTTTGCCTATTCACTGTCTATGTCACTATGTGGTATACTACTGGCATTTAATTACTAAATACTTTAATACTAATTTTATTTTTATTAATCGTCCAGTATTTTTTATGCCTGCCAATGCTATATTAACTACTTACAGGCTCTTTGACTTTTTTTTTTGGAGTTAGGAGTCAGTCATCACACGGTTACGAGTACGTTAACCCATTATATGTCAATTTTTATTATTTTTCTTAGTAATGACTCTGTTGCACTACTACCTGTCTTATTTTTAACAGTTTGGTGGTAATGCTACCTGCACAGTTGACATCAGCGGTTATTTGCAATTGCACTAGATGTCCTGACAGAATTGCATCCGCTTGCTTTGCTGCATTGCCACCGCATAACTGCTGCACTTGCGGTGTCGTTCCGCTAATCCCCATTGTACGTATAGGGGAACTTGCCACAGCTCCCGCCACCATAAAAAGCGTGGTCACCCATCTTTTTTTTTCCATCCAGGACCTGCTACAAGTGCAAAATCCAAATTGCTGCACCTACTGCAAATAAATAGATACTGACTATTTTGCTGATTATAATGAGTATGGGGATTCACGTAAACGCTTGCAAGTCCTGCAGTTATGCTGTGGCTATGCGCCACATGCACCAGATGCTGTTTTTCCAACGCTTATGATGCTATTTGAAATTAATGCTCATGTCAAAGTCTCTATCATCCCAGTAGGATATTCACTACTTTTACATACCTCATATTTTACACTCTATTACTGACTGGGTCCCCTTTCACACGTCCATTGTATATGCACATTTACATACTTTTATAACATGGCCTAAGATTTAAATTTTAAACGCGATTTCTCCATACCCGTCACCAGGGCTGTAGTTGCGTAGCGTTACACTACATCACCGCATTTACGTTACTTTTTACATTGACCTGACTCTTACAATATCTCATACGCAAGTTGCCTTATTTCTTTTTTCACCCTGCTTTGTCACATTCTGCCATTTCATACTTCACGTTTAGGCCGCTGTTTCCCCTATTCCACCAACAAAAATAAAAACCACTACTTCTGCTATAATACCAAAACCTTCAGTTCTTGGTAGAAATTAACCGTAAATCTGCTTTTTTTCAACACCTTATGAAACAACAACCTTGCTGGTGGTTATGCAGAAATTGATGTCATCCTGCTTCTATTAACGTTTTTATTACAATGTTGAAAATTTGCTTTGATACCGTGTATCGGAAAGGTCCATTACATCCATTTGTTTTGCCTTCACGGCAGTTTTTAAGGAATTTTAACACTCATTGCCATTCAATACTCCATACAGTTAACATCATTACATCTTTCTTTGTTACTTTAAATAAGTCTATCATTTCATTATAACAGGTTTTGGAAAACCATACTTTAGTGTTATTGTTTTTGTCTGTTTACACAGTTAGTATTCATTGTTTCCTTAACTAACACACTCTAGCTCATTTTGCTTTTGATTCACTCACTATTCTTACTAAGATGAGCTCTCCAACACAAAATATCACTCTTGCCAAGGAGGCTGCATCTACACCGAAGAAGAAGCGTGCTGAGAAAACTTTGGAACAGAGACGCCGTCGCTTAGATCAAGATAAGGCTGCTAAAGCTAAACGCATTGCAGAGGAGAGTTTGGAAGAGAAACGTGTTCGTTTAGATCTGCGTAAGGCTGCTAAGGAGAAACGTACTGCAAAGGAGACTTCAGAAGAGAGGCGTCTTCGCTTAGATACTGATAAGGCTGCTAAGGCAAAACGCCTTGCTGAAGAGACCTTAGAAAGGAGACGTATTCGCTTAGATCGTGTTAAGGCTGCTCACGCCAAACGTATTGCAAATGAGACTTCTGCAGAGAGACGTATTCGCTTAGATAGGGCTAAGGCTGCTAAACTCAAACGCTTTGGTAAACTCTCTTCTCCACTGAGACGTTTTTCGTTGGATGCTGCAAAGACCGCTTTACATACACGTATTTCGGGAGTGTCTTCTGAAAAAACAAGCCAACAAATGGAAACAAGAGCCATGACTGCGCGTTCTACATGCAAACAAACAAAAATTCCAGTCACTGAAGAACCGTCTGACACAGAAGCTACTCCAGCCTCTTCGTGTACTGACATTTTACCAAGTGAACTGCCTTTAACACCTCCCATTACCTCTATGGAAATCAAAAAAGGAAAGGTTCGCAAGGTGTCTGTGCGTATGCGCAAGAAGGGTGTGGAGGAGAGTTCTGAAGGAAGGACAGAACGATTAGCCAAAAAATCAATTACTCAGCCTCAACGACGCAAACAGAAAAAGTTAATGCCTGCAGGAGATCCGTCTGATCCTCAGACTGCTTCCACCTCTTCGTCTGATCCTCAGACTGCTGCCACCTCTTCATCTGATGCTCTGACTGCTGCCACCTCTTTGTCTGATGCTCAGACTGCTGCCACCTCTTCGTCTGATCCTCAGACTGCTGCCACCTCTTCATCTGATGCTCTGACTGCTGCCACCTCTTTGTCTGATGCTCAGACTCCTGCCACCTCTTCTTCTACTATCTTGACTACAACTGAACAGCCTTTACTGCATCGCAAGGCCACATCAAAACGAAAACACTGTGCTGAGGAGACGCCATACAGCAAACAGTGTAAAATTTTGAGGCTTAAAAGGAAAAGACAGATGCGTCAAGATACAGAATCTCCTACATCTAGACAAGTCCACTTGGCCCATTTGGCTACATTACGTCGTGAACGTCAAACTTCTTCTTCCACTTCTATATTGCAACAGGCAGAACGGAATATATATTCCACTTCTTCATTTATTGAATGTTTGGAATCTACATCCCTTCCACGTCTCATTTATGTAGGATTACATAATAAATTTCTACGTTCATTCTATTCAACTCTCCTACATGAAAGGGGATTTATTGATCAGGATCATGTTATTGCAGAACATTTCTGTGGTTTCATGAATGTAATATGTGAACATTGTGAGGCTCGACATTTTACTGCTGAACGACCATCAGATCAACAGTTTACTCTTTGTTGCCACAAGGGAAAAGTAAAGGTACCATTACCTCAATACCCGCACGTGTTCCAACGCCTGCTGAAAGGAGAGAGTGAGTACAGTCAAAATTTGATGGAGAATATAAGGAGCATTAATAGTTCTTTTGCTTTTGCCTCCATGGGTGCCCATGTTTCTCTACCTCCTGGACATGGACCATACTGCTTTCGTATTCATGGGCAAATTTATCATCGCACTGGAACACTCCATCCTGCTCAAGATCAAACTCCAGCATATGCACAACTGTACATTTTAGATACTCTAAGCGCTACAGACCAACGGCTACAGTCTCCAGAAAATGTTAAATGTAATCATACTTTAATGAGTATCATTGCTCTTCAATTGGATAATATTAATCCCTTTGTTTCGGCCTACAAAATGCTACATCAAGTTGAATTAGAAGAAGAACAGAAGGCACTAGAACATGGCACAAAAATGCCAAATATTATCATGGCCATTAAACAAGACAGAGGCCAAGACCCGAGACGCTATAACAATCCTACTGCCAATGAAGTTGCTGTGGTCTTTGAAAATGCTGATGGAGAGCCACCATTCAATAGAGACATTTTAATTCATTTGAAACCTGATCCAAATAACCCCTTGGCCCCAAAAACACAGCAAGTCAGTATTCTGCACAGCAATTTAGATGCATTACTCTATACTTTATTTTTTCCTCATGGAGAACAAGGCTGGCATGAGGGACTCATGCATCAAGGGAAAAGTCAACGCCGGGTTACACAGCTCCAGTATTACTGCTATTTGCTGTCTGTACGGAATCAGTTCAATCCTGTCCTGAATGGTGGCAAACTAACACAGCAGTACTTAGTGCATGCGTATGTGAAAATCGAGGCTAATCGCTTAAATTTTATCCGTCATCATCAAAAGGATTTAAAAGTGGAGGATTATTGCGTACTCCAGGAACATCTTCTGAAACAATCTGTTGAGAAAGGTATTCCCATTGGCAAGACGGTCATTTTACCATCTTCTTTTGAAGGCAGTCCCAGAAACATGCAGCAACGCTATCAGGATGCCATGGCTATTGTGACTAAATTTGGACGACCAGATCTTTTTGTAACCATGACCTGTAATCCTAAATGGAGGGAGATTACAAACAATTTAGAGCCATGGCAGCGTGTGGAACATAGACCTGATTTAGTGGCCCGTGTCTTCAGAATTAAACTGGAAGCCCTATTAAAAGAAATTAACACTGGATTTTTGGCAAAGTTTGTGCAATGGTTCATGTGATTGAATTCCAAAAGCGTGGCCTACCACACGCTCATATTTTGATCATTCTGGATAGCAAATCCAAACTAAGAACTGAGGTTGAAGTGGATAATATAGTTTGGGCTGAAATCCCTGATCCAGAAGAATACCCTCTGCTCCATGACATTGTGATGCAACACATGATTCATGGACCCTGTGGTCAACACAACCCCAATTCTCCATGTATGGATCTTGGCAAGTGTAAGAAAGGTTTTCCTAAAGATTTCCAACCAAGAACACTCATAGCTAAGGATGCATACCCTACTTATCAAAGAAAGGAAGGATCATCATTTCAAATCCGTTCAAAGATGATTGATAATTCTTGGGTTGTTCCCTATAACCCTTACCTACTATTAACATACAAGTGTCATATTAATGTTGAGGTATGTGCTTCCATTCAAAGTGTAAAATACCTATTCAAATATGTCTACAAAGGACATGATAAAGCCAATCTTGAAATTTGCCAAACCAATATTCACCATGATGAAACATATCAATTCATGGATTCAAGATACGTGAGTGCACCGGAGGCAGCTTGGCGAATATTTGCTTACCCGATGCATAGACAATCGCACTCCATTATTCGCCTGGCCGTACATCTCCCACATTCTCAACCGCTTTATTTTCATGAGGATGACTCTGTTGACGACATCAGTTCCACAATGCACAGAAAATCTACTCTGATGGGCTACTTTGAGCTGAATGAGAATGACCCGCATGCTCATGATTACTTCTACCGCCAAATTCCAGAGCACTATGTTTGGAAAGAAGGTGCATGGGAAGTTAGAAAGCGAGGAGGTTCTTCAGTGATTGGAAGAATGTATACTGTTAGTATGAAAGATCAAGAACGGTACTATTTGAGGTTGTTGTTACTGCATGTCAAAGGAGCAACAAGTTTTGACAACATTAAGACTGTTAATGAAGTGACATACCCAACTTTCAAAGAGGCAGCATTAGCTCTTGGATTGCTCTTCGATGACACTGTTTGGAGAAATACTTTATTGGATGCCTGTGTTCTCAACATGCCTGCACAGCTTCGTGATATGTTCGCATATATATGTATTTTTGGTCCTCCAGCTCATCCATTGGAGTTGTGGAAAGAATTTAAACAAGACTTTATCCAAGACTACTGCCATGCATATCACTCCAACACTGAGGAGTGTGAGAATTGTGAAGGATATGCTATGACTGATGTCCAAACTATTCTAAAATTTCATGGCAAAACTTTTACTGATTTTAATCTACCACGACCAAAAAGAAAGCCATACATCGCTCCACTATACAACAAGGATGATGAGTTAAGAAGAGCTCAGCAAATGAAAGCTACTTTAAATGACCAACAACTTTTGGCCTATGATGCGATCAATCAAGCTTTACACGATAGAAGTGGACAACCTAAGTGCTTTTTCATTGACGGTCCAGGTGGCAGTGGTAAAACATACCTGTATGATTTATTAATTCATGAACTAAGAGGAGAAGGCGAAATTGTCTCACCTGCAGCCAGTACAGGGATTGCAGCTAACTTACTGCAAGGAGGAAGAACCATCCATTCACTTTACGGAATACCAATTCCAATCAATGAAACTTCCGTTTCAAGGATTAAAAATGATACAGATGCTGCACAACATTTGAAAAGTACCAAACTTTTCATTATTGACGAGTCCACTCTGTTATCTAAATATGCATTGCATGTGATTGATCAACTTTTACGGGATGTCATGACAACAGATATCTCCAAGAAAAATACAACACCTTTTGGAGGGAAAGTCATTGTTCTGGGAGGAGACTTTCGACAGTGTCTGCCTATCATCCCACATGGTACAAGAACTGACATTATAGAGAGTTGTATTAAATACTCACGACAATGGCAGCTTTTCACTCAATTGCCACTCTTCAACAATATGCGCTCCATTGATCCTGATTATAGCCGTTGGTTACTTCAACTGGGAAATGGTGAATTGTCCAATGATTTCAACCTTGGAGATGATACCATTGAAATCCCACAAGACATGATCTGCACTGGCTCAATCATTCTTGCTATATTTGGTGAAAACATTGTCATTGATGTAGATAACAATGAAAGCATTCAGATTGCTGCATCACATGCCATTCTTTGCCCTAAAAATGACCATGTGGATATGGTGAACTCTAAGGTCATGGATTGCATTGCTGGTGAATACACTGAATACATTAGTGATGATTCCATTGATCCTGATGAGACTGAAGATCCAGATCAATATCCAGTGGAATTTTTAAATTCACTCACACCAACGGGAATGCCTTCTCATCGCCTCAAATTAAAAATCGGTACCATTGTCATGCTTTTGCGCAACTTTAACAGCAGAAAAGGTCTTTGCAATGGGACTCGCTTGATTGTCATTGCTTTGTTTGACAATCTGATTCAAGCAAAAGTCATTACTGGCTCTGCAGAAGGAAATGTGGTGTTTATTCCAAGGATTGATTTATCTCCATCAGAGACTGGATTACCTTTCAAGTTAAGACGTCGACAATTTCCCTTGAAGCCTGCTTTTGCCATGACCATCAACAAATCCCAAGGCCAAACACTGGAGAAAGTAGGGATTTTTTTGCCAGAACCTGTTTTTGGACATGGACAGTTATATGTGGCTTTTTCACGAGTGAAAAGAAGATGTAACGTTAAGGTGAAAGTGCTGGATACACCCATTCAAGGAAAGTTGGTGCCTAATTCTGAAAAAGTCTTTACTAAAAATATTGTCTATAAGAATATTTTATCTTAAATTCTTTTGATATATATTACATTTACATACATGATGGATATAACAATGAAAGCATTCACATTGCTGCATCACATGACAATCTTTGTCCTAAAAATGTCCATGTGGAAATGGTGAACTCTCAGGTTATGGATTGCATTGCTGGTGAATACACTGAGTACATTAGTGATGATTCCATTCAGACTGAAGATTCAGACCAATATCCAATGGAATTTTTAAATTCACTCACACCAATGGGAATGCCTTATCAGCGCCTCAAATTACACATTGGTACTATTGTCATGCTTTTGCACACCTTTAACAGCATAAAAGGTCTTTGCAATGGGAATCGCTTCATTGTCATCACTTTGTTTGACAATCTCATTCAAGCAAAAGTCAGTTCTGGGTCTGCAGAAGGAAATGTGGTGTTTACTTCAAGGATTGATTTCTTCTCCATCATAACTGCTTTACCTTTTAAGTTAAGACATCGACAATTTACCGTAAAGTCTACTTTTCCCATGACCATCAACAAATCCCAAGGCCATACACTGGAGAAAGTAGGGATTTTTTGCCCAACAACCCATTTTTGGACATGGACAGTTATATGTGGCTTTTTCACGACTGAAAAGAAGATGTATTGTTAAGGTGAAAGTACTGCATACACCCATTAAAGGAAAGTTGCTGCCTCATTCAGAAAAAGTCTTTACAAAAAATATTGTCTATAAGAATATTTTATTTTAAATTCTTTAGATATATCTATCATGTATGTAAATGTAATATATAACAATGAAAGCATTCACATTGCTGCATCACATGACAATCTTTGTCCTAAAAATGTCCATGTGGAAATGGTGAACTCTAGGTTATGGATTGCATTGCTGGTGAATACACTGAGTACATTAGTGATGATTCCATTCAGACTGAAGATTCAGACCAATATCCAGTGGAATTTTTAAATTCACTCACACCAATGGGAATGCCTTATCATCGCCTCAAATTACACATTGGTACCATTGTCATGCTTTTGCACACCTTTAACAGCATAAAAGGTCTTTGCAATGGGAATCGCTTCATTCTCATCACTTTGTTTGACAATCTCATTCAAGCAAAAGTCATTACTGGGTCTGCAGAAGGAAATGTGGTGTTTATTCCAAGGATTTATTTATCTCCATCAGAAACTGCCTCACCTTTCAAGTTAAGACGTCAACAATTTCCCGTGAAGTCTACTTTTTCCATGACCATCAACAAATCCTAAGGCCATACACTGAAGAAAGTAGGGATTTTTTTGTCACAAACACTTTTTGGACATGGACAGTTATATGTGGATTTTTCACGAGTAAAAACACGATGCAATGATAAGGTGAAAGTGTTGGATACACCCATTCAAGTCAAATTGCTGCCCAGTAGTGAAATACTCTTTACTACAAATATTCTCTCTAATATTTTATTTTAAATTCTTTAGATACATGTTAGATTTACATACATACTTATTTTCTAATTAAATACAAAAATTACAATAAATTAGTTTAGCCATAGATGTATAGTAATATAAAAAAAAAATATATATTATTTGTTTTACAAAAAGATATTAAAATTAGTTATTATATATACAATAGTTATTTAATAAATATAGTCATTAGTGTTCATTTTCAATAACAATATAGTATATAGAAATATTTTAGTTTAAATTCTTTATATGCATATTACATTTAGATACATAATTATTTTCTAATTAAACAAAAATATTCCCATAAAATAGTTTAGCCATAGATGTATAGTACTAAAAAAAAAAAAAAAAAAATTACTTTGCCCATAGATGTGTAGGAATTGACCAAAAAAATTATAAAAAAATAGTTTACAAATAGATGTATAGCAATAGAAATAATCAAAAATACCAAACAAATTACTTTAGTTTTAGATAGACATTATAATTAGTTATTAAATATTAAATAGGTCTTTAAGAAATATAGTCTTTAGTTTCACTTTTCACTAAAAATATAGTGTATAAAAATATTTTACTTTTAATTATTTACATACATATTCTATTTACATACATACTTTCTAATTAAACACAAATATTACAATAATTTAATTTAGCTATAGATGTAGAAGAATAGAAATAGACAAAAATACCACAAATATTACTTTCTTTATAAAGATATTATAAATAAGTTTTAGATATAAAATAGTTATTTAAAATATATAGTACTTACTTTTTTAGCTTTTGAACTTTCTTTTTAAATTTCATAGTATATGTATATAAACACACATTTTATAGTAGATTGTAGATGTGTATCATCTAAATGCTTGCATTTAGTGATAAGAACCTGAAGCTTCAGCAGGATAGCTGCTGCGAGATTTCATTTTCTTTTTACACAGGGTCAGGTTTTTGTGAACAGCTAAGGCTGCCTTCAGATTTGCAGATGCATCTGCAGCGTTTTGAAAATGCATCTGGAATCATCTGCATGCAGACGGTAGACCCTATCTTTATAATGGGACGCATGGTGTTTGCAGTGCTCGCAGGCAGCTGTGCACACACATTTACTCCTATATGTGATCTGTGCGCAGGCGGATGCCTGAATACAAATCACACACTCCCACCATCACCAGGGATGCATCATGTCGTGTCCCTGGTGCGGAGTAGAGTCTGTGATCTGTACCCAAGCATCTGCCTGCGCAGAGATCACATATAGGAGTGAATGGGTGTGCTTGGCTGTCTGGAAGCATCTGCAGACACTGTGCGTCCCATTATAAAGATAGGGTTTACTGTCTGCATGCAGATGCATCTGCAAAATGCTGCAGATGCATCTGCAAGTCTGAATGCAGCATTAGAGACGGGTGGGACAGCTGTTCACACACATCTCTATCTTGAAGTGTGTTCTGTACATATAAATACATACATACATATAGGTACATATTTAGACACATAGATACATATTTAGACACATAGGGAAAGAATAGACATTTTCTTTTTAAATCTGACTTATTCTGCTATTTGTGGAATTTATAGTGTGAACACATCAATTTTGACACTTGCTGTCTAATGGTGACCTACAGCACTCTTACTGTAAGTTGCATGAAATGTTAATGGAATTTGTGCTTTACTTGCAGTAGTTGCGGCACATGTGCTTTCAACAGTTTCAACTGCCAAAATCACAGTTAGCTCTGATTTTTAGTGGTTGCATTTAGTCAACATGTTAAAGCTGTGCTTGCCGTATTTATTGCAAGCTAATTGCAAGTTCCATATACATTACATGTTACTTGCTGAAAGTCAGCTGTAGGTAGGTCCTTTGGTGACAAGTGCAGAAATTGTATATGGTTATTCTACACCTTCTGCAAATAGCCAAAAAATATCTGCTTTAAAAGGAGTCTAACTATTAATTATTAGGGGTAGAGTAGAGTAGGTCCCACCAGTTGTAAGGCTACCTTCCCGTGGTTGGTGGGGAAACATGTACTGGCTTAATCATAGATTATTAATATTCATATATAAATTGAATATACGTAATCTGTACAAAACATCAGTGCCAGTATCTGTACGAAAAGCCTTGCCTTAGAATCATGACATGTACTACACTGACATGTACCATACAAACATTGGTAGTTGATAGATAGATATCATGTCTTATGTGCATTATTGTCAAATTTGAATGAATAATGTATATATGCATGCTACACTCCCGATTCTTTACAATTGGGCCGCCATCTATCATGGAATAATTGGATTATTAGTTAAAAATCTAATTTAATAAACTATACACCAGTTCTAGAATCCCGATGCAATCGCATCGGGCTCACAGCTAGTAGATACATATTTGCTAAGGCCATATTGGTTTTGTGAGCAGAAGGTGGGTAGTCTGGCAAAGTGTAAGGAGGACATGCCAAACTATGAAATAGAGGATTTTTTTTACAAGCTACATTACTACAAAGGAAATGTATTTCTTCCAGCAGCTATACAGACATGGCATTAATGATTTTCCACAGAGCCTCCATTATTCCCTATGTTCAATCGAGGATGCACCCAATAACAACTTATTTGTGTTCTAAATGTGATGTGGCAGGATCTGATTTGTTCCACTACTTTTGGGAGTGTGTGCAGATAAAGGAGGTATGGAGGTGATTTCACTCAGTCCTACACCATAATGGGCCATCTAGAAGAGCCTCAGCAAAGACGAACTAAAGCAGCTCTCATTATCTGAGATTCAGCCAAGGGGAAAAGCATTTTGCATCAAAGGTTTCACTCCGAAACACTATCACTGTCATTCATCCACACTAAAATTATGTTCTTATTGAAAATGAACTGGTTGGACGCACTGTCAAAGAGAAACTAACAAAGAGATTTTTTGAGACATGGTTGGTGTTTATTCCCTCTTTATCGGACACTATTGAAATCAGACTTAAATCCAAATGTGAATACACCTCATGGTATTTGCTTGCAATGGACACACACCATTTTCACAAAAGGGATTGGTATAAACTCTTGGGGGAGTGGTGGGGTTTAGGTTTGTTTATGTAAGTGTTTCTTTACATTGTTTGTGTCCTTTTTTTGTATGTTAAATACTTAAAACTCAATCAAAAAGATCTTAAAAAAAACAAGCTCTCATACATCATTGATGGAAAAAAAAGTTATGGCTCTTAGAAGAAGGGAAAGGAATTAACAAAAAGAAAAAAGGGAAAATTGCTCAAGGGTGAAGGGGTTAATGGATATGTGAATAGACCAGTTAACTGCTATGGCTTTATAGACTGTGCAAAATAAAATCAGATAGCACATGGGCGTGTGATATGGATGTGTGCATGCAGCTTTAGGGTGTTTTTACACGTTGCGTATTTGCTGCATATTTTTACACGTGAGTGTGGCACCCCTGAGGTCTGGTGGCCACAGGGGGTACTGCATCCACACCACGTGTGCAGCATTCCTGTGCTCGGGGAAGCAGGATGGTAAGTCCAAGACACCCATCAGGCACCAAACACAACTTTAGAACTCGGCCCCGGGTACGGTGGGCGGACCTGATGGAGGGAGGGCCCAGTCAGGGGGACAAGAAAAAGGGAAGAGTGTGGGTGGGTAGTAGGTAGTAGGAGCAGTAATGAGTAGGAGCAGTAACGAGGAGGAGGAGGAGAAAGTGAGAGAGTGGTGCAAGGAGAGGACTTGGAGGACTTGAGCAGTGAGCAGCTAGTCCTGGGTCGAGAGAACAACAGCAGGCAAGGAAGAGGGAGCCCTAGGGGCATGGCCAGAGACAGAGAAAAAGCCACCCGTGCGCTGAAATCTAAGTTTGACTGGAGTCGGACGGAGGGGCTGGTTGGGAACCAGGGACTGGCCCTGATGTGGCGAGGAGACTCCGCGCCCCAACCACAGAACCGGAGGCCACAAGGTCTACAGGAGCTGTGGCCGACACCTGACACATCTGCCAAGAAGGTAGCTGTACTAGGGCTAGGTGACTTGGTACCAGTCGCCCAACAGGGCCCATGGCTGCCGGATTGGAGCTCTGTGTGTGAGGCGCAAGTAGAAGAGGCAGACCGTTAGCGCTGTGAGAACAACCTGAGAGAAAGGAACATAAAATGGGGTGTCTTGGACGAGCTAACCCAATTCCTAGAGGACTATCCGGACCGGAGCTTGGCAGAGAGCAGCACCCAGCAGCATTGCTAAAGAAACCCTTGCGTAAATCGGCTACAGAACTCAGAAGCTGTTTGTGAAACTGTTTATTTCCATGCCAAGCAGCCGGGCGGGCCACCACAGACCTGCCTAAGTATCACCCCCATCCGCTTCTCCAGCAAGAGAACCCTAATGGCCCACCATAGCAATATATTATACCGGTTGCCCTAAGGAAACTGCTCCACCCGTAGGGAGCGATATCACCTTAGCTGCGATTTCATCATCCCCAGAAGGCCTGCACCGCAGCATCGACCATCAATATCCAAACACCACATGTGGCGTCATGATTCCTAACCCAAAGCCATAAACCCTGAACTTTTATTTGACACCACCAGGGCCACAGAGCCAGGTCTCAACCCCCGTGACTCTCCAGAAGTATTGTAGCCTGGTTCTGAGTACCCCATGGCCCTGGGGAGGTGGGGCAGGGGTGTCATGAGCTCATCGCAAACCAGGAGTAGAACAATCAGAGGAAAAGTATAAAAGAAACAAATGCTACACTTTTGTATTTAATCACCCACTCCTGGTTTGTGATGAGCGCATGCGTAAAACAATGCAGCAAATACTCAGTGTGTGAACGC
Source organism: Allobates femoralis (assembly GCA_033576535.1). Classification (NCBI taxonomy): domain Eukaryota; kingdom Metazoa; phylum Chordata; class Amphibia; order Anura; family Aromobatidae; genus Allobates; species Allobates femoralis. The sequence goes on from JARQOC010000006.1 coordinate 205,660,553, forward strand.
ACCCTAAAGGCTTTTTCCACTACTCAGACAACCCTTTCTTGATTCATTTGCTTCAACAAGTAAAATAATAAGTATTCTGCCACAGAGATATGTGGGTGAGATGTGTCTGAGGGATGTGATCACGATCTCTATATAAACAATGGCGGATAGCGTTACTCACTAATCGGTGCTCCTAGGTCTTATCAGCTACATGGATGTCCAGAAGGATGATGCAGTGATAAGTTAACAGTCTTTATTTACAATACCTTGAATAGATGAGATGCCAGGGAAGATAAAGGGATGAAGATGAGGTAGGAGTTAGCACTGTAGATTAGAGCTGTTATAGATGCACCAGATTACAGGTAGCAAGAGAATCCTTCCTCCAGTCCTGAAGCATGAGGTCAGAATGGTGGAGAAAACAAAGCAGGAAGAGAAGCATTCCCAAGGAGGAGTTACAGAAAGAAAAGAATTATGGGAGGTAAGACATACAGTGAAATGCACAATGACCAGTAGATGGCAGCAAGGATAGCAGATGCATAGATTATTCAATTAAAGCACAACATTACAAATGTCCATGTATGGCTGAAAGTCAATAGATAAACTGGGAACAGCACACTTCCCGTCTGAAATCCTTGGATTTCACTAAATAAACAGTTCCGAATTTGGGGTATTTACCGGAATGCGCGAAGGAATACCTCAACCTGTAAGATAAAAGAAACAATGTATGCATGCAACAATAACCAACAATAGAACAAGGTAGACGAATGTCTGTAACAAGTTCCTGAAGTAGTCCAAAGGATAACCCATCTTCAGATTGGAGAAGCCGCGCTAGGCCAAACTGTCTCCAACCCAATTGTAATCCAAAGGCTAAGTTACTTGGAAGAGTTCCTTTGGTTGGACGGATATTCTGCTGCACATTGCGTATCACAAACAGTTCACATGAAGCAATGTCTTCTGCAGAGAGAGGCTTATGGCATATGTACCAACCACGGCAATCAGTGTTACCGTCCTTATTGCAATAGCATTGTACGATGTGGACTAACCTTGCAATGGCGCGAACCAACCTCGTCCATCTTGAGAACGGCTCAAATTGCCCACAGTCCAAGCCAACCTTCTCCTTGGATTTGGTGATGAAGGTGTTGACATCAGGACGAATCTCTGGGTCGACATCTGGATCCTGAATGCTGAAGTTGTCTTCAACAGCGGTCTCTTCGCACTGGTTGTGAAGGAACTTTGGTCCAGTTAACCAAGAAGAGTTTGCGAAGGCACCAACAGACATTGGTCTGGTAGCAAGGTCCGCAGGGTTCAGATGGGATGGAATGTGCTGCCATTGCAGTGGTTTAGAGGATCTCCTTATCCTTTCAACGCGGTTACTGACGTAGACATAAAAGCGTTTCGTCTGGTTGTATATGTAGCCCAGAACTACCTTACTGTCTGTGTAGAATCTTGTGTTGTCCACGTGAATAGCCAGTTCGCTTTGTATGAAGTCAGCAATTTCTACAGCTAGTACAGCCCCACAGAGCTCGAGTCTGGGTATGGTGTGCTCGGGTTTAGGTGCTAGTTTGGCCTTCCCAAACAGTAATCCAACATGGGCTTCATCATTAGAGTCCGTAACCTTCAAATAAGCAACGGCTGCAATAGCTTCAGTGGAGGCATCAGCAAATACATGAATCTCTTTCCTACGACTCGTAGAAAGGGATATCAGGATGTAACAACGTGGTATGTCGACCTTATCCAAGGCACAAAGAGATTCTCTCCACGACTTCCACCTTAACTGTTTGTCCACAGGGAGCAGTACATCCCAGTCCTTGATGGATTCTGAGAGTTGTCTCAGCAGAAGCTGGCCTTGTATAGTCAGGGGTGCGACAAATCCAAGTGGATCATATAGACTGTTCACCACTGATAGAACCCCACGCTTAGTAAATGGTTTTTCAGCACCATTAACCTGAAAGCTGAAGGAGTCCTTTAAAAAGTTCCACCTCAGGCCCAGACTCCTTTGTATTGGTGGATTGTCTGAGCCTAGGTTCAAGTCCCTGAATTCTGTGGCATGATCATTAGGGTGAAAGGCCTTCATGACGACAGCACTATTGGAGGCAATTTTATGCAACCTTAAATGAGCTTTAGACAGCATACCTTGTGTCAGTTTAAGCAGATCTATGGCTTCTTCCGTTGTGGGCAGGGATTTAAGTCCGTCGTCCACATAGAAGTCTTTTTCAACGAACTGTTGGGCATCCTTCCCGAACTCTGCTTCGCCATCGGAAGCAGTCCTACGTAGGCCGAACGTAGTGACTGCGGGAGAAGGACTGTTTCCGAACACATGCACCTTCATGCAGTATTCGACCATTTCCTTGTTGGTGTCGTTGTCTCGGTACCATAGGAAACGGAGATAATTTCTGTGGTCTTGTCGTACGATGAAACAATGGAACATTTGTTCGATGTCAGCGGTAATGGCGACCAGTTCCTTCCTGAATCTCATGAGCACTCCCACTAGGTTATTAGTCAGGTTGGGACCAGTGGGGCAATACTACAAAAGACCCATTTCCTTAAAGTGGGCACATTATTTAAAGAGGCCTTCATGTACGTCTCTTCCCAGGGGCATGGGAGTGCCACACAATTTTTGGCTGCCCTGCCTAGGGCAATACTACAAAAGACCCACTTCCTTACAATGGGCATATTATTTAAAGAGGCCCTCATGCACACCTCTATCCCAGGGCATTGGGGTGCCTCCCAATGTCTAGCAGCCCTGCCTAGGGCAATACTACAAATGACCCACTTCCTTAAAATGGGCACATTATTAAAAGAGGCCCTCATGCACGCCTCTATCCAGGGGCATTGGGATGCATCCCAATGTTTAGCAGCCCTGCCTAGGGCATTACTACAAAAGACCCACTTCCTTAAAATGGGCACATTATTTAAAGAGGCCCTCCATGCACGCCTCTATCCAGGGAAATTGGGGTGCCCCCAATGTTTAGCAGCCCTGCCTAGGGCAATACTTCAAAAGACCCACTTCCTTAAAATGGGCACACTATTTAAAGAGGCCTTCATTTACGTCTCTTCCCAGGGGCATGGGAGTGCCACGCAATTTTTTTGAAAAAAATCTTTCATATAATCCAAAAAACTAACATACACCAACTCTGTCTCACAAGTGGGTATGAGCCCTTAATATTTTCTCCAGGAAAATCCATTTCGGTTTCATTTGGTAACGTTTTCTTGACAGTCCGTAAAAGTGGCGTAATAGTCTGACAACATTGTTTAGAGCAGTGACCCTGGGGTCTGAAATGCTTACAGGGGATTCCCCATGCTGCTCCCATGTCATTTGAGCACTGTTCTAATACTTTTGTGACATTTTTAGGGATTTTTCATGCTGCCGGGGGGTCATGCCAGAAAAATACTTGGGTCTCCCATAGGATAACATTGGGCTCAGTGCTTGGGCCGAGTAAACGCGTATCTTTGGATGCTCGGCCCGAGCTTCGAGCACCCGAGCATTTTAGTACTCACTCATCTCTACTAATGACACAATTTTTGGGTAGATGCACTGTTTGTGATTGCATTTAATTGCAATGTTGCTGAGGACCAAAAAAACATAATTTGGGCATTTGGACTTTTTTTCCTTTATGCAGTTTACAGAAATGATTAATTGATTTTATATTTTGACTAGCTGTGAGCCCGATTCTAAAGAATCGGGAGTCTAGAATCTGTATATAATTTTTTTAAGAGTTTTAAATAATAATCCAATTATTCCATGATATCTTTCCATCAACGACATATATTTGTATGGTTGATATCATTTTTGGAAAATTGAACTATTATGTTGTAAGGGTCTTAGAACACAAAGTAGCAATACTTATTAATGTGTCAATGTCAACTTATTAATGTAGAAAGAGTTAATGTCCGACTAACAGGACTATAACAGAGTAGGAACTTATAATGATATCAAAAATGTTATTGAAGGAGTTAATGTCCCACAGGCACTCCCACAACAGACTCAGCGCTGTAAATTATATCCAAAATGGTGTTCAAGGGGTTAATGTACCAGTGGCAGTAGTTATAAACACTACCAAATATGCAGTTAATGCTGAACTGGTATATAATGTGTTAATTTCGCAGTGTCATTACAACTATACACTGTGTAATAGAAATAACAACAATAATGGAATATAAGGGGTTAATGTTCCTACTGGCAGTAGTAATAGAGACTACAAAGTATGGAGTTAAGGCAGAAATGGTATATAAGGGGTTAACTTCGCAGTGGCAGTACAACTACACACTGTGTTATAGAAATTAAAGATAAAACGGAATGTAAGGGGTTAATGTTGCTACTGTCATGAGTACAATATACGCAGTAATAATACTGTTAACCAAAAAAAGATATATTATCTGATTTAGGGTTGATAATGTACAGGAGCTTGCCTCCCGACGTCGCTGTGACAGGATTATCAAAGTAGGAATGATGTGTGAGGTAAAAATTCAAAATTCGCGGTCTAAAATGGCGGCCGCGAAATTTGAATTCATAAAATGGCGGCTTTTGCGAGGCGCTGTTTGAATTGGGCGATGTCGGGACCAATGAGAGAAGCGCCTCACTTCCCATTGAGATACATGGAGGAATTTGAGTTTCAAATTTACCGCTGTGAGGCGCGAAGCTCATTGGTCGCTGTGTGCTGGCGCCGACCAATGAGCATAGCGCCTCACTGCCCATTGAGATACATGGAGGACTTTGAGTTTCAAATTTACCGCTGTAAGTGAGGCGCAAAGCTCATTGGTCGCAGTGTGCTGGCGCCGACCAATGAGCATAGCGCCTCACTGCCCATTGAGATACATGGAGGACTTTGAGTTTCAAATTTACCGCTGTAAGTGAGGCGCGAAGCTGATTGGTCGCTGTGTGCTGGCGCCGACCAATGAGCATAGCGCCTCACTGCCCATTGAGATACATGGAGGACTTTGAGTTTCAAATTTACCACTGTAAGTGAGGCGCGAAGCTCATTGGTCGCTGTGTGCTGGCGCCGACCAATGAGCATAGCGCCTCACTGCCCATCGAGATACATGGAGGACTTTGAGTTTCAAATTTACCGCTGTAAGTGAGGTGCGAAGCTCATTGGTCGCTGTGTGCTGGCGCCGACCAATGAGCATAGCGCCTCACTTCCCATTGAGATACATAGAGGACTTTGAGTTTCAAATTTACCGCTGTAAGTGAGGCGCGAAGCTCATTGGTCGCTGTGTGCTGCGCCCGACCAATGAGCATAGCGCCTCACTTCCCATTGAGATACATAGCGGTCTTTAGAGCTGTGCATGGCCAGGCACTTGGTTCTGTTTTCGGCCACGGCGCTCGGCTCTCGTCGGTCGGAGCGACGAAGTCTGTAGCTCCGCCCCGCTGTATTCTCATTGGTCGGCGCTACTGGCAGCGACTTATGACAGTGCCCATAGTGATACGGGGCTTTTGAGCTGAGCGCCGAATATGTACGGCTCGGAGCTCAGCGGGGCGAGCGCAGAGCTCCGTGGCCAGAAAACTGTAGCTGGGCGAAGCTTGTAGGAAGCTCGCTCTCACTGCAGCCACCGGAGCTCCCGCTGGCTCAGGTCACTGGAGCGACTTATCTCTGGCGTGGTCGGCGGGGTGTACGTGGGGCTATCTGCCGCTTGTAGCCACCGCCGGAGCTCGTGCTCTGGCAGGGGCTATCTGCCGCTTGTAGCCAGCGCCGGAGCTTGGCGGGGTGTACGTGGGCAATGCCGGCTTCGCGGGTATTGCTCGCCGCTTGTAGCCACCGCCGGAGCTGGCGTTCTGGCGGGGTCGGCGGGGTGTGCTTCGCGGCATTGCTCGCCGGGGCGGGAGACTCGCAATGGTCGCTGCGCGGGCAATGGTCGCTGCGCGGGCATTGCTCGCGCCGCTGCAACGGCTCGCAATGCCCGCTGCGCTGGCAATGCTTCACAGGACGCGTGGGCGCTGAGCGCCCACGTCCACAACGACGGAGACAGCGCCGAAACTTACGGAAGTGCGTTAGGGGAATTATATATTAGATAGATTGGGCATTTAAGAACGTGGCAATATCAGATGTGTGTATATTTTTATTTTTTTAATAGTCATGTTTTCAATGGCAGAAAAAGGGAGTGATTTGAACTTTTATGTTTTTTTCTAATAACTTTTTTTTCATTATTTTACTTTACCCACTAGAGGGCCTCAGTATTCCACCGTCTGATGACTTCATTGTGTTCCGATGGACTACAGCGGAGGTTCTGTGATTGCTTGCATTGTACCTCCAATCATGGCAAAGAACAGCCCGCTCCCCACCGCGGGGCTTTGGATTGCACTGTCAGTCACTGACAGGGTGATCCTAGATGTTAACACAGCCGATCGGATCGCTGATCCTGTTGGTGGTGTTAGCTACACATTTCATCTGATGAAATATACAAAGGGATATTATATATTGACCAAATAGTGGAGCAATTATGCTTACAAAATTTACAATTTTATTATTATCAAAAAAGGACAGAGACTCTTACATTAAACACTTAATAGTGCAGGATAAAACAGTGGTGACAGTTAAAGCCAGCAGATAATATAAAATGATCCAAATGGTGATATAAAAGATCTAACCTGTCTCAAATACACAATGCAGTTGCTAATTATGCACAATTCCCATGATGCATGGTTATTACCAGCATCCTTTGCTTCAATTATAGGGGTGCATATTTTAGCATATGCAAAGAAACTATCATTATATCACCTATTAATACATGATCGCTGATGGTTACAATAGGTATCGGATACAACCAGCTACAGGCTACAAATGTAGCTTGTAGCGGCAAAATACCCCGTAGTAGCGGCGTGTAAAGACGGTAGTAGCCACCTGGCAGTAGCGGCACCTGTTTCCGAGCACTGCCCTGAAACAGGTGGCTACACAGCCGATTGTAGCGACCTGTATCGGCGTGTAAAGAAGCAACAGAAGGGATGTGTCGACACCAGGCTATGTACCTGGTATGTAGCTGGGGCGTGACACAGGCTCCGGGAAACCACCCCCCTTCAGCGATCATTGGAGGAAGTTCCTGCATTACGATTGGTAGTCGCTGCATAGGGAGGCATATTTAAGGAGCTGACCAGTCACACTACACAATTGCTCGAGCGTCATGTATTAAACAGCCTCCTGCGATGCCTGCCCAATCATGATGTTCTTGCTTTGTCCTATCAGCGTACGGACGTCTCGTAATCCTCAATTGTGGCACGCCTATGTGTTGTCCCTGTTGCACCAGGTCCGCCCATATTAGCTTGTTGTAGCGGTGTGTAAATGAGGTAAGGTGAGCTACAGAAGGTAACTTGTGGCACCCGGCGGTGTATCCAGAGATAGATGTAACCTACCGTAGCGCACCTTGTTGCGGCGTGTAAAGGTGGTGCGATTACCGTTTGCAACCGTTTGTGCGTGCTCGTGCACGTGAAGTAGCTGGTTGTATCCACCCGCCAGTAGCGGCGTGTAAAGGTACCCTTAAGGTACCTTTACACGCCGCTACAACAGGATGGATACAATCCGCTACTTCACGTGCACGAGCACGCACAAACGGTTACAAACGGTCAACGCACCCTCTTCACACGCCGCCACAAGGTGCGCTACGCTACGCTACATCTGTAACTAGCTACATCACCGGGTGTCTCAAGTAGCCATCTGTAGCTCAGCGTACCAGCTTTACACGCCGCCACCACAGAGTGATCTGGGAGGAACAAAGGCAGGACGTAAAACAAATAGGCGTGCCACAGTCCTGTACGCCGCGCCCAAACCACAACTATTGGCCAACACTACGGAGTTGTGATTGGGCACGACGGAAAGGGCAGATGGGCGAGACGTGCCGTACTAGTGATCGGAGTGAAGCACGGAATAAGCGGTTGTGACATGGCGGAGCATGGCGAATGCATCGAAATCGATGGTAATGCGTCACGCTGGAGCGGTGGCCAGTCACATACCCCGTGTGTATAAAAGTAGCGGTCCTGAGCTATGTGTGCGTAGTAGAAGTGTTTGCCTTGTCACGCACGATCAGCGCTTGTGACAGCGGCGTGTGGCGATTGCACAGAGGTGCGTTTGTGCGACACACAGTAGCGGCTTACAACACACAGTATGTGCGTTTTCTGTAGAAATTCTATCTGTGTCAACTCTGGCGAACTATGTGTGAATACAGGCTGAATGGTACAGACACTAATGAGCCATGCACACAGTGAACAGATCTGTAGGACACTGTTCACACCACCAAAAGACTGAATCACAAAAAACAATCAGAAAAACGTGCAAAAATAACTCTGTTATGAAAAATAAAAATAGTAAAAGCAAGTGCTGCATAAAAAAGTGATAAAAAACAGGGTATTTAGTTGATACGTTTTTTGCAAAAAATGTATACGAAGCCGCTCTACCAAACGTCAAGGTAACCCGTATCAGAGCAGTCCCTATCTGTGTGTTCAAAAACCTGACCATGTGAATATGTACCTACATGAGCCGGGTCCAGACAGGTCCAGTGTCTGACACGGACTGACTGCAGAAGACGGCTTTCATGTGCAGGACCCAAAGGGAGTGGTGGGCGGCTCCCTTATCTTGCAGAAACAAGAAACAAACTAAACAGACACTAATGAGCCATGCACACAGTGAACAGATCTGTAGGACACTGTTCACACCACCAAAAGACTGAATCACAAAAAACAATCAGAAAAACGTGCAAAAATACTCTGTTATGAAAAATAAAAATAGTAAAAGCAAGTGCTGCATAAAAAGTGATAAAAAACAGGGTATTTAGTTGATACGTTTTTTGCAAAAAATGTATACGAAGCCGCTCTACCAAACGTCAAGGTAACCCGTATCAGAGCAGTCCCTATCTGTGTGTTCAAAAACCTGACCATGTGAATATGTACCTACATGAGGCGTGTCCAGACAGGTCCAGTGTCTGACACGGACTGACTGCAGAAGACGCTTTCATGTGCAGGACCCAAAGGGAGTGGTGGGCGGCTCCTTATCTTGCAGAAACAAGAAACAAACTAAACAGACACTAATGAGCCATGCACACAGTGAACAGATCTGTAGGACACTGTTCACACCACCAAAAGACTGAATCACAAAAAACAATCAGAAAAACGTGCAAAAATACTCTGTTATGAAAAATAAAAATAGTAAAAGCAAGTGCTGCATAAAAAAGTGATAAAAAACAGGGTATTTAGTTGATACGTTTTTTGCAAAAAATGTATACGAAGCCGCTCTACCAAACGTCAAGGTAACCCGTATCAGAGCAGTCCCTATCTGTGTGTTCAAAAACCTGACCATGTGAATATGTACCTACATGAGCCGGGTCCAGACAGGTCCAGTGTCTGACACGGACTGACTGCAGAAGACGGCTTTCATGTGCAGGACCCAAAGGGAGTGGTGGGCGGCTCCCTTATTTGCAGAAACAAGAAACAAACTAAACAGACACTAATGAGCCATGCACACAGTGAACAGATCTGTAGGACACTATTCACACCACCAAAAGACTGAATCACAAAAAACAATCAGAAAAACGTGCAAAAATACTCTGTTATGAAAAATAAAAATAGTAAAAGCAAGTGCTGCATAAAAAGTGATAAAAAACAGGGTATTTAGTTGATACGTTTTTTGCAAAAAATGTATACGAAGCCGCTCTACCAAACGTCAAGGTAACCCGTATCAGAGCAGTCCCTATCTGTGTGTTCAAAAACCTGACCATGTGAATATGTACCTACATGAGCGGGTCCAGACAGGTCCAGTGTCTGACACGGACTGACTGCAGAAGACGGCTTTCATGTGCAGGACCCAAAGGGAGTGGTGGGCGGCTCCCTTATCTTGCAGAAACAAGAAACAAACTAAACAGACACTAATGAGCCATGCACACAGTGAACAGATCTGTAGGACGCTGTTCACACCACCAAAAGACTGAATCACAAAAAACAATCAGAAAAACGTGCAAAAATCCTCTGTTATGAAAAATAAAAATAGTAAAAGCAAGTGCTGCATAAAAAAGTGATAAAAAACAGGGTATTTAGTTGATACGTTTTTTGCAAAAAATGTATACGAAGCCGCTCTACCAAACGTCAAGGTAACCCGTATCAGAGCAGTCCCTATCTGTGTGTTCAAAAACCTGACCATGTGAATATGTACCTACATGAGCCGGGTCCAGACAGGTCCAGTGTCTGACACGGACTGACTGCAGAAGACGGCTTTCATGTGCAGGGCCCTGCACATGAAAGCCGTCTTCTGCAGTCAGTCCGTGTCAGACACTGGACCTGTCTGGACCCGGCTCATGTAGGTACATATTCACATGGTCAAGTTTTTGAACACACAGATAGGGACTGCTCTGATACGGGTTACCTTGACGTTTGGTAGAGCGGCTTCGTATACATTTTTTGCAAAAAACGTATCAACTAAATACCCTGTTTTTTATCACTTTTTTATGCAGCACTTGCTTTTACTATTTTTATTTTTCATAACAGAGTATTTTTGCACGTTTTTCTGATTGTTTTTTGTGATTCAGTCTTTTGGTGGTGTGAACAGTGTCCTACAGATCTGTTCACTGTGTGCATGGCTCATTAGTGTCTGTTTAGTTTGTTTCTTGTTTCTGCAAGATAAGGGAGCCGCCCACCACTCCCTTTGGGTCCTGCACATGAAAGCCGTCTTCTGCAGTCAGTCCGTGTCAGACACTGGACCTGTCTGGACCCGGCTCATGTAGGTACATATTCACATGGTCAGGTTTTTGAACACACAGATAGGGACTGCTCTGATACGGGTTACCTTGACGTTTGGTAGAGCGGCTTCGTATACATTTTTTGCAAAAAACGTATCAACTAAATACCCTGTTTTTTATCACTTTTTTATGCAGCACTTGCTTTTACTATTTTTATTTTTCATAACAGAGTATTTTTGCACGTTTTCTGATTGTTTTTTGTGATTCAGTCTTTTGGTGGTGTGAACAGTGTCCTACAGATCTGTTCACTGTGTGCATGGCTCATTAGTGTCTGTTTAGTTTGTTTCTTGTTTCTGCAAGATAAGGGAGCCGCCCACCACTCCCTTTGGGTCCTGCACATGAAAGCCGTCTTCTGCAGTCAGTCCGTGTCAGACACTGGACCTGTCTGGACCCGGCTCATGTAGGTACATATTCACATGGTCAGGTTTTTGAACACACAGATAGGGACTGCTCTGATACGGGTTACCTTGACGTTTGGTAGAGCGGCTTCGTATACATTTTTTGCAAAAAACGTATCAACTAAATACCCTGTTTTTTATCACTTTTTTATGCAGCACTTGCTTTTACTATTTTTATTTTTCATAACAGAGTATTTTTGCACGTTTTCTGATTGTTTTTTGTGATTCAGTCTTTTGGTGGTGTGAACAGTGTCCTACAGATCTGTTCACTGTGTGCATGGCTCATTAGTGTCTGTTTAGTTTGTTTCTTGTTTCTGCAAGATAAGGGAGCCGCCCACCACTCCCTTTGGGTCCTGCACATGAAAGCCGTCTTCTGCAGTCAGTCCGTGTCAGACACTGGACCTGTCTGGACCCGGCTCATGTAGGTACATATTCACATGGTCAGGTTTTTGAACACACAGATAGGGACTGCTCTGATACGGGTTACCTTGACGTTTGGTAGAGCGGCTTCGTATACATTTTTTGCAAAAAACGTATCAACTAAATACCCTGTTTTTTATCACTTTTTTATGCAGCACTTGCTTTTACTATTTTTATTTTTCATAACAGAGTATTTTTGCACGTTTTTCTGATTGTTTTTGTGATTCAGTCTTTTGGTGGTGTGAACAGTGTCCTACAGATCTGTTCACTGTGTGCATGGCTCATTAGTGTCTGTTTAGTTTGTTTCTTGTTTCTGCAAGATAAGGGAGCCGCCCACCACTCCCTTTGGGTCCTGCACATGAAAGCCGTCTTCTGCAGTCAGTCCGTGTCAGACACTGGACCTGTCTGGACCCGGCTCATGTAGGTACATATTCACATGGTCAGGTTTTTGAACACACAGATAGGGACTGCTCTGATACGGGTTACCTTGACGTTTGGTAGAGCGGCTTCGTATACATTTTTTGCAAAAAACGTATCAACTAAATACCCTGTTTTTTATCACTTTTTTATGCAGCACTTGCTTTTACTATTTTTATTTTTCATAACAGAGTATTTTTGCACGTTTTTCTGATTGTTTTTTGTGATTCAGTCTTTTGGTGGTGTGAACAGTGTCCTACAGATCTGTTCACTGTGTGCATGGCTCATTAGTGTCTGTTTAGTTTGTTTCTTGTTTCTGCAAGATAAGGGAGCCGCCCACCACTCCCTTTGGGTCCTGCACATGAAAGCCGTCTTCTGCAGTCAGTCCGTGTCAGACACTGGACCTGTCTGGACCCGGCTCATGTAGGTACATATTCACATGGTCAGGTTTTTGAACACACAGATAGGGACTGCTCTGATACGGGTTACCTTGACGTTTGGTAGAGCGGCTTCGTATACATTTTTTGCAAAAAACGTATCAACTAAATACCCTGTTTTTTATCACTTTTTTATGCAGCACTTGCTTTTACTATTTTTATTTTTCATAACAGAGTATTTTTGCACGTTTTTCTGATTGTTTTTTGTGATACAGGCTGAATGGTGTTAATATATCTGCTCACAGATGTGAATGTAGTGGAACAGCTCCCAAGGCAACATGTCAAAGATCTGTGTGACAGTGTATTTGAAAACACCTGAGAAGAATATGTGCTGCATCAATGTGCTGTGTGCAGGGGACCCTCTGCCTACAACAAAATCAAGGATCATGTACGCACAATGGCCACAAACACTGTTGGGCAAAAGACTTGTAAAAAAAGATGGCAACCCACACATATTGTCTGCACAATCCCAGCCAATAGGTGGCTATGACATCCCTGGCCCCCACCAAAACCTTCATCACATTGCCCTCCTCCACCAAGTAATGAGGCTCACACATATGATTTTGGATCCAACATAATAATTTTTAATAAAATGCATTAATGTTGACCTTGGATTGTAAAAAATAAATATACAGAAAGTAAAAACAATGGACAATTAAAGTGCATGTCACATTCTTGAACCACATTAAAGGGATAACCAATTGACCACACATTGAAACCTGTGCAGCCAAAAAAAAATTAAAAAACATACCTAAACTAACTAACTAACTAATGAAACCTTATGCACATAATGAAACCAAAGATCCAGAAAAGGGTCACCCCAAAAGAAAAGGGGCGCGGCTAACCTGCTGTCACCTCCATTGCAACCTCAAAAGCAACTCCCAGAGCCAGCCACTTACATGGCCTGGTTCTGCCAGCTCACTGCACCAGACCCATTGAAGTAGGAGCAGTAAGCGTCTCTACTGTCCCTGGCCTCCTGCCGAGTGCGGCCATGGCTCTGCGGCTGGAGTGGCACAATCACATGGCCCTCATCACGCCAAGACCCTGGACGGAGCTCCCCTGTTGTAGCGTCTGCATTATCTACATAACCTCCTGGCGTGTATGATGCTCTAACCCTACGACGCAGGAAGTTATGCAGCACACAGCAGGCCACCACTACTGCATCAATAGACTCCGGTTTCATATGCATAGGCGTATGAAAAATCCGGAATCTATTCGCCATTATCCCAAACGCATTTTCAACTACACGGCGGGCCCGGGATAGCCGGTAGTTGAAAATGCGTCTCTCAGAAGTAAGGGCCCCCTGGGGATATGGCCGCAGTAGGTGCTCCTGAAGTGGGAATGCTTCATCCGCAACAAACGCAAAGTTGAGATGTTCGGTCGTGTCCTCATTTGAGGGTAAGTTTAGCCCACCACTCCCTAGTAGTGTTGCCAAGGAGCTTCGGGCAAACACCCCCCCATCTGAGTTGCGACCGGGCATTCCAACATCCACGTAGAGGAACTCATAGTGCGCATCCACTACAGCCATGAGGATTATACTACAATACCCTTTGTAATTGAAAAACAAAGAGCCAGAGTTGGCAGGTTTGGTAATCCTCACGTGCTTACCATCCAATGCCCCGCCACAGTTGGGGAAGTTCAACCGGGTTTCAAAGCCCTCGGGCTACTTCCAGCCATTCTGCGGCGGTTAGAGGTATTTTCATGTAGGATGGCTGCAGAGCTCTCCAGATGGCCCAACACGTTTCAGGGATCAGGCGGCTCAGCAGGGGCAGGGAGACACGTGACAAGTATGTGAGGGATGTCATGGACTGCCCTGTAGCCAGGAACCGCAAAGTGATAGCCAACCGCTCAGCAGCTGATACTGATGGTCGCATTATAGTGTCCTGACGCGCTATCAGTGGCACAACACGCTCCAATAGGAAGGTGAAACAGTCCTCGGGCATACGGAGATAGTTTCGGTAATCATCAGGACAGTTAAGCTCCAGCTCCCGCAACAGCTGCATGTGGCCCCGGGTTTCCCACCTGCGAAGCCAATCCCGGGTCCACAACCGCCGATGTCTGCGCCTCATCAACCTTTCATACCGATCCTGAAGCCACATTTGCTCTTCCACCAACGCAAGAGCCACGATAACATTGCGGTCATGGATATTCTGCATCCTCAATATCAGCACCTGTAGATGAGAATACACAACATGAGTACATAGAACAATATGTGGCCATGTCAGCATGTTAAAGAAGCCACACCTCTTTTCGATTACACACTATAGCCAAGTGGATGGGATCTCTCGTGTGGGCCCAAAACACATCCCTGAAGCAAGGGACGGCAAACACCCAGTAGTCACCCCAACCAAAATGGAACACGGCGAATGAGAGTGGCCTCCTATACATCAACTTCAATCGGAGGGTCTCAAAGTCACACATCTGCACCTAGGTGAGTTAGAAAGGGACATGTGTCACCAATAATGTCGCTCAAACAGGTCCCAGAATCCATTAGACAGACCATAATTAAAATTGGTTACATTAAAAATGAGAAGAAAAGCAAATCTTACGTACCCCGATATGCCAGGTTGAGTAAGCCTACATGAACCAAACAACATTGCACATGACTGCGGATGGTTAACCATGGTTACATATGTTTTTGCAGGTGTCATTTTTAATACACATCTATGCTATGTCTGGAGCGCCACACCTCCAAGCCATGTGTGATCCTATTCCCGTTGGACCCAGTCTCCATTGGCCACAACCAGTATGCAGAAATCGATCCAGTCGACATGAGTTACACATTTCTGTCTACAGTCATGCATCCATTCTCCTCTATGGTGTCTGGAAACAAATACAGCAATGTATCTCAACAAAAGTGTGAAGCCCCAGACAAAATGCCTACTCAAAATCCACACAGTACACTATATCGTCCCCAACAATACAAACCCCTATATAGTCCGCTAAAGCAGTCTTCGGTACTCTCCAATAACATCATCATATGCACCCCACCCTGCGCAAATTCCATGTGTGTCCACAAATACTTACCTAATGGGTCTGGCCAGCAAGCGTAATGTTTGCCGGAATGCGCAGCTTTTAAAGGGCCGCCAACCTATCACGATTCAGCGATCTCCACCAATTAGCGGAAGTCAAATCCGCACCCAGGTGTCCCATCACGATGTGCGTAATTGTGTCCGCTGTGAATGGTTTAGCGGACTATAAAGCCAGGCCAATGGCCACTGCACCTTGTCCAGACGTCGATGTGCATTGAGCTACTGGTGTCCTGTTTGACTTCTGTTGCTCTGACGGTAAGCCTCTTTAGCGGTTTCAAAGAAATTGTAATGAACGCAGATGCTTCTGTCACAGGCCGCTTAGGCAATGTGTGTATGGGCATGTTTGATACGGCAAGTAATTTTTGCCCTGTAATAATACATATGGCAACGTTATTCTCTGTAGGGCAATAGCCAGGTAGTGCCTCTACTTGTATTGTGTAAGTATAGATTGCACCTTGAGGTTATTTTCGATGGCAAGAGATAAAGGTTTTGATTTTGCCGGTACTTCACATCACCATTTGATGGGTGGAAGAATTTCCCCGTTGATTCCAGGGATGTTTGGTACATGTGTTAAAATTGTAGTCCCATGGATGGAGGAACACCAACATGATCATGTGGGTGCACATTAGATGTAGTATGTGCAGTGTTGGCACACACCCAGCCCTCGTTTCTCATATATTTAACCTCAACCATTTTGGACAGTGCACAGGTACTAGCTTGCACAGAATGTGTTTGCTCACATGTTGGCCTACAGGTATGTACGCACACACCGTGTAAAGGTGTGTTTTTAAATAGGTACATTGGGGACTTAAATCATGTATGAAACATGTGTAGGTGGACACAGATATCCGGAGATTGATGTTTTCAGGACACATGTGTTCGACTTTGGAGCGGTGTGAGATTGAGAAAATGCCTCACACACGCAAAGTTGAACTCAACCAAATAGCAGCATATATTCTCCATGTTCCAACTTTAGGAGCATGTTTCTCCTTTTCCAAAGATTTTAAAGTTCGGTATGCCTTGTGTAGTGACTGTCATTTTTTGGTGTGTTTTGTGATTGGCAGATGCCGAGGGGTACTGTGGAGTTGGAGTCCCAGCTTCTCACGGAGTATCAGCGGCACGAGTGTTTGTGGCGCAGCTCGCTGCCTGAATATAAAAATCAGGCAGCGAGGGCCGAGGCCTACAGGTCTCTTGTGGCTCTAGCAAATCGGTTGGAGCCAAGGGTAGGCAAGAGGTGGGACAAGCATATGGTGGCACTAAAAATCAAGAACATGCGGGCTCACACTGAGTACCAGCGCCGTCGCTCAGGGGCTGGAGCTGAGGAGGTACCATCACCTACCCTATGGTACTATCCACTCTTCACTTTCATCCTGGGCGAGGCTCGCCCGCGTGGAACGACGACCAACTGCCCCGTTGCTGCGTCCCATGTAGGCCCGGCTGCATCACCATCTGCGCCACAGGAGGTGGGTAATTGTGTTACAGTGGTGGCCCACAATGTTTCCTACACATGTGTGCTTGTCTAAATCCTTTACACCAACCTTTTTTTCGTATTTTCCTCCTTGCTGTGGGAAACCTTTGGGTGTCAATCAATCTGCCCTCCTTCCAGGAATTTGTAGGCTGTAAATTCTATGGTTAGAGTCGTATTCCAATGTTGCATCTACCACAACATATTTTTATGTTGACGTTACTTATGTAAGGGTTTTCTAAATTGATGGTGGTTTGAATTTAAACAGCCACATAGTACCATGTAGTAAATGGTGCTGCCACACATGTGTGTTGGCTCTGGTGCCAGTGGGTTATAGGTAGTTGAATGTGGGGTGGATTCTCATCATAATAGGAGTCCAAACGGCAAGGTGGCCAATATGTGTCTTTGGGCAGCACAGCCCCCAGTATCAAGGTGTTGTGGTGACATGTACTAATTGGGTTACGGCTCTGTGAATAACACCTAATTCTGTATTGAGCTGAGTACCTGGAATGGTCGAGGTGAGTGTACAGGAGAAGTACTGGTCTTGTGGTATTTAACCTTTGGTGGTGTACTGGGTTTTTCATCATTTCCGATCTTGGTTTGTTGGCTTTGTGTGTGTGGGAGTGGTATATTGAGTCCTGTCGACAATGTATTGAGTGGATATTGCCTTCACTAATGAGGTTTTATTTTTCTCCCCCCACAGGCCCCTGAAGAGGACGGCTCCATTGCGGAGCAATCTGTCGCTGATGATGCTCAGCCAATGACATCTGGGGCTGAGCAGGAGGGCGCGGCGAGTGATGTGGGTCCGGTCCCAGGGCCCAGCTCCGGGATCCGTCGCCGCAGACGTCCAGCACCACCTGAGACGGAGCTGGGCACCTGGGCCCGACGCGTGCTGTTGAGCGAACAGCGGACCCACATCGACAGCTACGCCCTCTACATGAGCGACAGGTTGCGAAGGATGGAGCCGCTCCAAAAACAGATCCTTCAGCGGGTCTTCAGCACTGCCGCTGATGCTGCCGAGGATGGGGCCCTTCAATGGGGATGCCACATCCCCCCCCTATGCCACATAACTTGTGGCCCCTTTCCCCAGCCGCCCCATCCCGGCCCGTGAGAAGACCGGCCCCGCCACAGTCACCCATTACCCCCCAACACGTCGTCGTACATCAAGACGCTCTCGGGCAGGTCGGGGCTGCCATGAGAGGAGGGGGGAGCTGGCATTGTCAGAGCCCACAGAGGATGAAGAAGTAGGACACTAGTAGCCAATGCACAGAATTGGCAGTCTGGACTATTTAATTTGGAGCAATCTCCTAGTTGCTTGATGTTTTTTTTTTTTTTTTTGGAATATTTAACAAATCACGTAGGCTGGATGAGAGCATATTATTTTTTGATGTTTGTTATGTTTTCCGGCTGGAATAAAAATTTTTGTGGAACACAATTGTGTATTTATTTAGGATTAAGGATTGTGGGGGTTAGCGTGGGTGAATGGTAGTGTGCCCAATATAGGTTTACCAAAGCCACACAAAATGGGCCAATGCCCTCAGAGCAGGACCACCATCGGTTCCTTTGTAATGTGTTTGCACTTTGACAAAGGGATGTGGTGATGTGGCTAACATAGTTACCTCATGGTGAGGTTTAGCCACCAAATATTAGTAAGGTCACATGAAGGAGCGTACAAAACACTTACACCAGCATTGTATTGAAAACATACATGTGTCACAGCCATTTGGCACAATACACAGAATGCTTAGGCCAGATAGGGCTAGCCAGTCCACACTCGTGATGGTCCCAATGTGGGACAGGATAGGTAAAGAAGGCAAAGGGCTAGGCAGTCCACACTCCTGATGGTCCCAATGTGGGACAGGATAGGTCAAAGGGCCAAAGGCCTAGGCATCCCACAATCCACCAGTTCATAAAGTGGGACACTATAAGAAAAGAGCCCAACGGGGGCAAAAAAAAAAAATAAAATATCCAAAGCCAAACAGGCAACGTCTGAAATTTCCTGGTCCAACAAGGACAAGATATTTTGGGGTCAGGGGAGCACATTTTGTTTAGGGAGTAGTGACATGTCAATGTTGGTCATCCTGTTGTTGCTGGACGGTAGCCAGCATGTCAGACAGGCGGGTGAGATCCTGTATTCCACGTTGTAGGGCCCGTTGCAGTCGGTGGGCAAACTGGTGGTGGGCCCTCACCACGTCCTCCATCGTGGGTACACCTGTATTGTGTGTGAAAAACACATCATTACTTTAGAATACTACCTCTGCAATTTTTTTCTGGTTCACACAACAAATATTGTCCTTACCCTGGGGCTCAACATCATCCTGACTATCAGGGGGTGATGGGGAGGCACTTACACTCCAGCCCGCAGCTCCAGCACGTTCTCCATCTGCAAGAGTGGGTGAAGGACATTATGTAATAAATGTTTAGCTTTCCCATTTCCCAAATCGCAACAACACTGCTTAAAGTGTTGCGCCCCTATAATCCAACTAAAATCACTTACCGCCATATTCATCAACGCCAGCCTCATTTTGAGGTTGAGCCATAGCCTCATGTTGGTGTGCAGGCGCTGCCACCTCTGCCTCCAGCAACGCAGGATCATCATGATCCTCCTCCTCGTCATGCCCTGGTGAGGGGCTATTCCCTTGTGGGGATGGTGTTCCAGCTGCGTCTTGAGGCGGTGGGGTTGGTGGGCCACCTGCAGGCGCTTGCGGGGGAGCCTCATCTGATGACACATCAGCATCTGGAGATTATGAAACAATAAGTAATGTGTCAGCAGAATGTTTCGGCTCTCTGATGTAGAAACAGTTCAATATTTGGTATATGTGTTTGCTGTTGTTCTGATATGGGATGATCTGATGTATTCTGCATGGCGTATGTATGAGGCATTAGTGTGGTAATTGTGTGGAGAGCATCTAACACTGTGGAGTCATCTTGGGTGCCACATGAACATTAGTTTAAGGCAGATGTGTAGGCAGTCAATCTATAATGTGCTGCCTATTTTGTCCCCCATTGCATGTATGCCGGTGTACCTCTCACTGTACCTATGATGTTGTTCAACGAATGTTTATGTTTTTGGTGTGCTTACATACAGTACAAAGCATGTGTGCCCCTCTCAAATACTCACCGCGCAGCCTGGCAATCCTGGCACGAATGTCTATTATGCGGCCTGGGCATTTGGACTTCAGGTCCGCAATCTTCTTTTGGACTGCTTTTGCGGCCCTCACCACCCCTAGTTGATTCAGCAGAGCACGCTGAATCCGCCGAATAGTGGCGCGATTACGCAGCCTGGGATGACGGTGGTGCCGGTGACCCCAGTAATCATACCGGTCACAGTGGTCTATGAGGACCAGTAGTTCAGCCATCCCCCACGTTGCAGCGCGGTGAACGGCCGCCATGACTGCAATGGTGTGTGCAGAGGAGGGGCTGGCACCTTGCAGGCAGAGTGAAAATGAAACTATCGTGATGACGTCGTTACGGCCACGTTCGGGGTCACGCACCCTTTGAAGTAGTCCTACGCGCAGTGACACGGGCGAACCACTTCTGCGGCACCTACTGTACAACACCCACAGAGCGATGCGTACAGCAAGCCTGTGCGCTGTGTACTGACTACTTGACTTCAATGCGGTGTGTGTATACGTGCATCAGTGTGAGAATTGCGAGCAGACACTCGAGGGACACTTATGCGGCATCTGCAGTTCAATAAGGCAGGCCGGTCCTTAACACAAACTTGACCGCTCTGTCCAGCATTATTCATTATCTGTTTACAGAATGCGCACACTGTATTAGGATCATGGGCCATTTCTCATTTTGCCTTGCGCAAGTTTGTGGCCGCGTAATTGTACTACTATATGATCGTGCATACGGCGCGTATCTGTAGTGCTGAGGGACAGCTCATCCAAGATGGAGGGCTGTGAGGCAAGGGCCAATCGGACCGCAGCATCTTCCACCAATGATCGCAGATGGGGCGCGGTAACACGGAGCCTGGGTGACGCCTTAGCTACATTGCAGCTACATCGCCGGGTGTCCAGAGTTCCCTTCTGTGGGTTCTTTACACGACGATACAGGCTTTGTAGCCATCTGTTTTCGAGCAGTGCTCGGAAACAGATTTATCTGTTGCCGGCTGTCACGTCCCGTCTTCACACGCCGCTACTACGGGCTATATTGGCGCTACAAGCTACATTTGTAGCCTGTAGCGGATTGTATCCATCCTGTTGTAGCGGCGTGTAAAGGTACCTTCAGGGCCGCTTTACACACACCAACTTCTGTGACCAACTTCTGAACAGATCTCTGGTTGCAGTGAAATCATGGACACATTGTTCCATTGTACACAGCCACAAAATGGAACAATGTGTCCATGATTTCACTGCAACCAGAGAATCTGTTCAGAAGTTGGTGTGTGTAAAGCGGCCCTTACATGTTCTTTAGCTCTGACTCTCAATTTGCGTGACATCAAATCGACATAAATTTTATTGCAGCCACACGTTGCATAATACACAACGTGTGTGCTTGTGCATGTGATGTATTGATAAATCTTAAAGATTTTCTTGCCGCCACTTGATGAGAAATCAAAGCTACGATATAAATTGGGGCAAGCAGCGCATTGTCCGCAGGGATACAATCATAACCAAAGATACCTGTTGGTTTCGGGGCGTAAAGACTGTGGACTAAAATGTCCTTAATGTTTGGCGATCTTCGTGAGGTCATTAAAGTATTTGCAGACAGGAATTCCCTCAAGGCTGGTTCTGCCTGGAGTACCGGCCAATGATTTTTTGAGTATTTGCCTCAATGTTCCCCAACCAGAATTAAATATCAAGATAAATCTTGTTTCTCTATAAATCTCGTCCTTCTTCTTGGGACGGGGTAGGAGGAGGTCAGTTCGCAAACTGTGCCTCACTTGGTCATAACCCCTTTTGATGAGCTTACGACCATATCTGATGAGATCAGCTGAGATGTGTGTCGGAGGCTCACAGCGTGAACTCACATCAGGGGGCAGGACATGGCCAAGCACGTCTATATACTTCCTTGTTCGTGAAGGGGTTAATTTTTCTGGAAAGATGATGACCTTCCTATAGTGACAACTGCTGGATAGAATGAACAATATGTGAATCCATCCCCTTGTAATTTTGTACTTTATTTGTTATCATTTTACAGCACACTGATGAAGGTCCTTGCATGGACTGAGACATTTGTGTTTAATTTTTTTGGTTCACTTTAATAATCACAAAATTCATTAAATAGAACTTCCGAGTCCCAAGTTATTTTTATCACATAGACTGCAGACTAGTCTGAATGTGATCGGAAGTATACAAAACGCATATTTGCTGTCACACTACATCACAGTCCGCTCCTAGGTAAATTTAGTAGAATGCTGTTGAAGTTCCATAAAGTGTGGAGGTAGCCTTTCAATTCACACTGAGAGACTAAGGAGACTGTTCCTCCTTTGCGGCTATTTAATCAATAAAAATCTGCCGTCATCATTCCATATGTAATGGCGCTGGCATCCTTGCTGGGTGGAGTGCATGGATGTTCTCAGTTCCCTGGGCACCCAGCGGCTTCTGCTCCAGTTCCTGTCTTTCTACTCCCAGGACCTGCGTACACCGCGCAGGTCTCCTAGGAGCATGCTAAGGGCGTAAACGTGTCCACTCCTCTCCTGTTAAAGGGGCAGTGTGTGGTCTCGGTAAGTGTCCTCATCCAATGGCTAGAGGACACTAGGTACTTAAGGCACCCTATTGGGAGATGTCTGAGCAATGTGTACATTCAGTCCACTGCATGTTTGCTGGTTCTAAAGTACTGATTACTTCTTCCTGTTATGTGTATGTTAACCAGTGGTCCAGAGTCCAGTACTTGCTCAGTGTTCCTGAATTCATGCTCTAGAACAGGGGTCTCAAACACGGCTGGGTTGGTGGGCCACACATAGAAAAAAATTTATATCGGGGGCCGCATCCCTTGTAGGACTAAGCGATATTTTTAGTAATAGCAGAATTTTTTGCTCAATGTAGTAAAGTACAAATCCTGATCCCCTTCTTGTAGCAATGTCCCCATCCTGTAGTAATGTCCGGTGCCAATATTGTAGTAATGTCCCCATCCTGGTCATCTTCATGTACTAATGTCCCCATCCTGGTCCTCATTATGTAGTAATATCCCATCCTGGTCCTCATTATGTAGTAATGTCCTCCATCCTGATCCCCTTTTGTAGTGATGTCCTCCATTCTGATCTCCTTTTCTAGTGATATCCCCCATCCTGATCCCCTTTTCTAATGATGTCCCCCAGCCCGATCCCCTTTTCTAATGATGTCCCCCAGCCCAATCCCCTTTAGTAGTGATGACCCCCTGCCCGATCCCCTTTAGTAGTGATGTCCCTCATCTTGGTTCCCTTTTGTAGTGATGTCCCCATCCCGATCCCCCTTAGTAGTGTTGTCCTCCATCCTGATCCCCTTTAGTAGTGATGTCCTGCAACCTGGTTCCCTTTTGTAGTGATGCCCCCCATCCTGGTTTACCTTCTTTTTACAAACTCACACTCTCACATACACACACTCATTCACACTCACACAACCTCACACACAAACACTCAAACACAAATTATACATCCACACATCCTCATACACACACCCTCATACACCTTTTATACACACATCCTCACACTCCCACACACATTCACACTCACACACACTACATACACACTCACTCACACACACCCACATACTCACACACACACACACTTACACTTTTCTCACTTTAATGATGCATTGATCCAGTGCAGGGGGCCACCGTGGTGCCCGCTGTGCTGACTTACGACCTCCGCTGTGCTATGACTTCCTTCAGCCACCACTCAGACAAGCTCTGTTGTTCTGAAAGATCAATGCAATCTGCCGGCCAGAGATTCACAGGTGAAGTCATAAGCTGCCATCAGCTGAGGGCCTTTCTTTGGCTGGTGGCTTGCATTGATCTTGCTGAGAGGCAGAGCTTGTTAGTGCTGTGGCCGGAAGTCATAACACAGCAGGGACTGCAGGGGCCCACTGCACAGGGGTGATGCATCATTAAGTTGTCCAAGGTGCCGTGGGCCGCATAGTGAAGCCGCAGGGGCCGCATGTGGCCCTCAGGCCGCGTGTTTGAGATCCCTGCTCTTGAACCTGTACAAGTCCTGTGTACACGCTCCTGCCATCCTGCCAGTACCTGCTGTTCTGGCTGTACCTGCTGAATAGTCGGTTCCTGACGTTCTCCAAGTACCTGCCGTCCTGTCTGTACCTGCCGTCCTGCCAATACCAGCCATCCAGTCTGTACCAACTGTCTTGCCTGTACCCAAATCTATACCTGCATTCCTGTCCCCAGGGGTCAGCTGGAACAGTATCGAGTACTGCCCTGGTTATCCAAATAGCATAAGCCTAACCACATTATCAGTGACTCTAGTGAAGATGAGGTAGCCACTTATTTACGCCCCTCCAAGGTAAGCTCGGACTCATGGCACTGTGGGGCAACACCCACCAGCATGACAACATATGAATAGACACAAGCCATACCACAAAAACAACTCACAGAAGGTGAAGACATGTTTCAGAGGAAATATAAACCCACAACAATATGTCAAGAGCACACAAACCAAAATATCAATACCAATGCACTAGAAATGGGATTTAAAGAGAAATGTGACTGTTAGGATTTTTTTTTATGGTAGAGTCAACTTTTAATATCATTCAAATTTAAATCCATGTAAAAAGAGAGAATATTCTGATGGCAAAACTCAAAATCACACACATGAACAAAACATTTGAATGGATTACTCCACACATTGAAAAAACACAGACATATAAAATTGGCTTATGGTACAGAGGTTGAATCTGACAATTTAAGACATTGTTGATCTACATGTGACCAGTCTGTGATCGATGGGTTTAAGGCCCAGTAGATGAACATCAGTTAGACATGATCATTTTGGTGGGAGTGGTTGATCATATTATATATTTGAAGTTATCGGGGAATGAAAGGTTGGAACTGCTTGATTGTAAAATGATGGGAACAGAACAATCGTTAATATAATCATTCTGTCCTAAGAAAGCATCTTATTGTCATAATCATGTTCCTTATTTACACCTGACAGTTTTCTGCCAATAGTTTTGACTTTAAAGATGGTATAAATGATTGTCCAACAAGTGGATTCCGCGTTCATCAGGTTATCACTGAATATCGGCTATTCTAAATGGACCCTGGCACACACGGCAAAGGAGTCAAGATTTCAATGCAAAAAAGATCCATTTATTTTCTGTAAACCAATCCCGACCATCATTTCAAACTCAAGGAGCTTTTCATCAGGGATAGGGATCTGTAACAATCATATTGTACAAGAGCTACAAAATGACAATCAGGATCTGATAGGGCCAACAGAAAAAAAACAATTACCAAAGTGCAGTAATGTGACAATGTATACATCTTTGATACAATTGATTTGGGCAACCACAGAATTGTCAATATAAGACATCATATAAGACAATAGAAAAAACAACAGAATATATGTCACGTGATTACATCAAATAAAGAAGAGCGTAGCTCAGTGTAGAGGGGGTGCAGACGGCTCAAGACGTGTGACAACAGAGATAGTGCAACTACAGTATATAGGAGTTTCTGTAGATATAGAAATAACGCAGGTGCTATCCAATTCCAATGTTAAATGTAAAGTGATTAAAAAAAGGGGCGAAATTTTTTTTTCGCACATCTACTTGTCATTAGGGGTCGGATAGGTATAGAACTCCTCAGAGAAGGCTCACTCAGTAGAATGGGCCAATGTTTATTTAGTACATATCTCGTACTGGACCATTCATAGTTAAAGGTTGAAATGAATCTGACATCCGCCTGGGTGTCCTGATTTTTCCTGGATGGGAGGAGGAGATCAGAACTAGTGGTGCCCCTGGCCCGCTTGTACCCATTCTTAATATATCTTTGACTGTAGCCTCTCACTTCAAAACGCTTACTCAAATCATCAGACTGCTTCTTAAAATTGGCCTCAGTGGAGTAGACCCGTCTCACTCATAGATCTTGTCCAACTGGGATGGCTCTAATTGTGGACGGAGCATGGGCCGATGAGGCATGGAGTAGCACATTTACAGAGGTCTCTTTTCTATAAATATCCGTTTTCCCCCATCCATGCTTGTCCACCTCCATCCTCACATCCAAAAATTCAATCCGTGTGTTACTATATTTGAAAGTCAATTTGATGTTACGAGTGTTACTATTCAGCTCATTCATGAACAATTCGAGTTGCCCTACTGTACCCTGCCACAAAAACAGTACATCGTCTATATAGTGCATCCAGCACTACAAAGGTGCGCGACCGATGCATCTCCGCACATAAACACATCCCTCTCCCAATATCTGAGGAAGATGTTTGCGTGCAAAGGCATGCAGGCCGTGTCCATGGCAGTGCAGCGCCTCTGGAGATAATACAAGTTTTTAAAGATGAAAAAGTTATGTCTCAGGGCAAAATAGAGCAGCTGAATTATCAGCTCACACAGATGTCCATCCCTGTTGGAACTCTCCAAGTATAAATGGACTGCCTACACATCTGCACCATGTGAAATGCAGGTGTAGAGGGACTCCACGTCAGCCATAACTATCAACACGTCTGGATCTGCGCAGATCCCGTCAACCCATGTCAGGAGGTCCATTGAGTCCTTGATAAAGTATGGCAATGTCTCAACAAGAGGTTTTAGATAAAAATCAATAAAATGGCATTCAGGGTACAATGAACCGTCAATGCCTGACACAATCGGATGTCCTGGTGGGTTGACAGGATCCTTGTGGATCTTTGGGAGCAAATAGAAGGTTGGTATACATAAGAGAGGCTACAGTCAGGCCATCCAGCACCTTCTTCGTGATTATGCCCTCCTCTAAGGCACCTATCACTATCCTTTGTAGTTGGTTAGTGAATACTGGTAGAGAAGTAGACTCCAACTTTTAGTAGGTGTTTTATCCCTGAGTTGTTTATAGACTTCTTTCTCATATTTTGAGTTTTGCCAGACCACTATATTTCCCCCTTTATCTGCCGCCTTAATCACTACGTCATTCATAGATTGTAATTTGTGGATTGCAGTACTTTGTTTATGTGTGAGGTTTTCAAACCTCCTCCTTGTGGATAATTTTTTTAAAACCTCCACTACCATCTTTGCAAAGATGTCAATCACAGGACAAAGCAACAGAGGAGGAAATCTAGAGGACCTGGGCATGATTGACTGAGGGAACCTACCTTTGGTTTCAGGTTCTTGCTCTCCCAACAACTCCTCCAAGTTTAGAAATGCTTCATCCTCAATCCCACCACCAGAATCCTGTGTGCCCTTAGGGTATGTGCCCACATAGTGGTTTAACGTTTGTTTAGCAGCGAAAACCGCCGGTGGTTTAGCATAAGTTTTATTTAAATATATGTAAATCCTAAGCAGCGTTAGGACTTACAAGTAACCCTATGTAATTTAGAAAGTGCTGTGCACACATAGTGGGTTTATGTGAGCGGATCTGCCAGAGGTTGAGCGGTTTCCTAGCGGTTTAAGAGCATACAACATGTCAATTCTTCTCAGCGGTTTTTGATCGTTTTCATGAACAAAATCCTCCATAGAAAACCGCTGGAAAAACCGCCGCAAAAAACGACTGAAAAACGCTGTGCACACGCTGAAAAAAACGCTGGGAAACCGCTGGGAAACCGCTGGAGACTTCAGAGCTCAGAACTCTAGGCTCCTGCAAATTTCCACCAGTTTACTGACGGTTTGAACGTCACTAAACCACTATGTGGGCACATATTACTGTGTAATATTTTTAAGAAGGAGCTTCCTTGAGAATAGTTGTACATCTTTTAGGTATAATCTATTTTTTTAAAGGAAACATCATAACAAGGAAATTGAAATGAGTCAGCAATAGGTACATTGTAATATTGAGCACATAAGGGAGTCATGATCATAGTATTCATTCTCACCGACTCAATCAATGTCTATAAGAAAATGTACGTAGATGTGATCGGCTTAGAGCTTCCAATGCTGCCTATGTTGTTCTTCTATCCTGCTGCCAGGAAAAGTATAGTCCTATGCTGTAAATCAGGACCTGAAAAATGGATTGTAAAGGCAGCTTACCTAATAAAGACTGTATAATAAAGTTTGTATTTCTCAATATTTTAGTCTAAGTGTAAAAAACAATCAAATAGGAAAAAGAACTGTAAAGGACTAGAATTCCTAGTTATAGAAAGTAGGGGAAACATTAGGTAGGAAAACAGGTAAAAGTGTGTGAAGAAGAGGCAGGAATAGAAGGGGGAAAGAAATGACAGGAAGGGGGTGGGGCGAGGAGGGGAGGGGAAGGAAAGACATTTCCACCTCAGTAGGGGGAGACGGTAACTATCTGATTACATCCCTTCTCTAATCTTGAAACTCTCTATTGCCCCCTCAAATCGCCGCCTCAAACTCATCATGTCAACGCAAGAAGGGTAAGGGGGCTCCAACCCAGACTGGTGGCTAACAAGGGTCCCGGGGAAATATTTTAAAACGTAGAGGTAAAATCTTAGAAGTCCAGGAGCAGAACCCACTGGCTCCATATCTTGAAGAACCCCTCCTTGGAGTCTCTAACCTCTGCGGTAAGATCCTCCATTTTATAGAGTTTGTGTATTTCTACCAGCCAGTCAGTCTTGGGCTCTGGCGGGTTTTCCAGAAGCGGGGAATGACCATACGAGCTGCCACTAAGCAGAATCGAAGAATATCGTTCTTTTGTGAGCTGATTCAGTCAGGCAGTACTGTGAGAAGGGCCGCCAAGGGGTTAGCCTCCACTCGGTTCCCTGTGATTTTAAAATAAACCTCAAAAACTGAGCTCCACAATGGCTGGATCCCCCCACAACTCAACTACCTTATATGTGTAGGAAGGTGCCTCTGACATTCTCACATCTCCAGCATCTGTCAGATATGGAGGGGAATACCGCAGGTAATGTAGCTGGGTACCTGTACCACCGAGGCATAATTTTATAATTTTTTTCTTGCACTGTGCATGCCATGGAAAGTTTGTGAGTCATTATGCAGGCCTTGTTCCATTCCTCCTCAGATAAGGTCAATGAGAGGTCTTCCTCTCATCTTTTCATGTAATTAAGTTTACCACCCTCTCCCCTCCGGCCCAACAACGCATAGAGGATAGACAGATTGTGTCCCGGGGAATCATCAGCCATGAAGAGTTTTTCAAATCTGGAAGGCAGCCTCCTATGTCCACGCCGAACCCCTAGTCTCCTCAAGAAGGAACATAGTTGAGAAGCAGCCAGCCAGGAAGACTCTCCCTCGGTTCCCCCTCTAAATTCTGTAGACCAACGGTCTCGAGATGCCAAAATCTGGAGTATCTGAGGATCGTCAGATCTTTTCCACCCGAGAAAGTGTTTGACCCCTTTCGTTGGAGAGAAGTCAGGGTTGGAGAAGATGGGGGTTAACGGTGTAATGGATGCCCTCCAAACCTTTCGGGTGGGCTGTCCTCTTAAGTGTCTGCCGCCAAATTGGATGCTTTGTCTGAGTGTGTGCATGCCACCGTAAGAACCACGCTGACACACAAGTCAATGTGGAGCTTAATGACAAAGACCTTTATTTTAGGAGCCGTTAGCAGTTTTACTACTTATCATTAAAGGGGCATTCCTTAGGGGTGTTTCTAGATGATTGCATCATATTATGCTGAATTTACATTTTAATCTGAAAAAAGCATTCAATTATATTCTGTGTGTTAGTTAGTTTAATCTAGCCTTGGATTCATACAGTGCATTCAGAACATGCTGATAAGAACTTCTATACTGCTACCTCTAAGTCAAAACATTATATGAAATCTGAGCCAGAGGAATCCCGAAGGTGGGAGGGAAGAAGGAGAGAGGGCTAACTAGAGAAAAGAGCAAGGCCTTTTTGCTACAAACAGGCCTCTAGCCTGTACACTGAAAGATTTCTGAATGACTTCTATAAACCTATATAAATTATTAACTATTTATTGCCATAACAACGGGCCCCATCCTGAGGATAAGTGACCCTTCCTATTTTCCATATTCCAGAGCCTCAAAGCAATACCACCCAGCTCCATGTCATCCATCTCTAGTTGTCTTGAGCTAGAAGTCAGCCATGGGAGAGAACGCAGCAGAATCTTCGACCCCATTTGCTCAATCTCCACCCATTGTTTTGCCTGGTGATGGAAATGCCAGTCTAGTAGTATAGAGAGGATGGCTGCCTTGTAATAACCCCTAGAATCTGGGAGTCCTGTCCCCTCATACCCCTTATGTCTACTGTCTACATAGAGCTTAATAGCTTACCCTGGGTCTGCGATTACCCCAAATGAATCTCACAAAAGCGGATTTAAGGCTAGCAAAGAATGAGGGAGGAACATAATTGGGCAATGCCTGAAAGAGGAAAAGAAAGCGAGGGAGCACATCCATTTTGAGCGTGTTAATACACCCAAACCAAGAGAGGCCTCTCTTATCGTATGTCTTAAGTTCCTTGAGTGTTTTTGCAAGAAGAGGTGAATAATTGAGGGTGTAAAGCTTATTTAGATCGGACAGACTCTTAACTCCCAGATATTTCAGGCTATCCTGTTGCCATCTAAAAGGAAAGTGTGAACCCTAGATCAGGGGTCTCAAACACGTGGCCCGCATGTGGCCCCTGGGGGTTCTCTGTGAAGCCTGTGGAACCGTGAACTAACATGTGGGCGCTGTAGTGCAGGAGGGAGCCGCGCTCCCGCTGTGTATATTTACCGGCCGCGGCACTGACAAGGATGTACAGGTCTGTAACATCAATGAAAGCTGCCAGCCAATGAGAGGCCTGCAGGTGACGTCATACGCCAACGACAGCTGCGGGCCTCTCATTGGCCGGTGGATTGCATTGATGTTACAGAGCTGTACAGCCTTGTGACTGCCGCTGCTGGAAAGTATACACAGCGGGGAGCGCGGCTCCCTCCTGCACTATAGTGACGATATGTTACAGGTTAGGAAATTGTGTGTGCGAGAGAGTGAGTGTGAGTATGTGTGTGTGAGAGTGAGTGTGAAAGTGTGTATGTGAGAATGTGTGTGAGAGAATGTGTGTGAGAGTGTGTGAATGTGAGAGTGAGTGTGTGAATATGAGTAAGTGTGAGTGTGTGAGAGAATGTATGTATGGGCCCCGTTACACGTAGCGACGCTCCAGCGATCCCACCAACGATCCGACCTGGGGTTAGGGCCAGCTTTGTATTATCAGCTGGCCCTAAGCCCGAAATTCATGGGGTCACACCAATATTAGACATGACCACTATGAATTTCTAGTAATTATATATAAAAAAACACAACACAGAGAAAAAGTGTTTTGTTACAAATAAAACACAACACAATTAGTGACTCTTTATTGGAGAAAAACACTTTGACATAGTCCATAGGAGATCTTCTTTAGCTCTGCTATATCTCTACTAGCTGACACACTCTGCTGGTAGAGGTGTAGCAGGCACAGGCTGCACACCCGGTCATGGGGAAGTTCATCGGAGTTCACTCCAGAACTGCATCAAGCGTGAACTCCGATGAACTTCACTACAAAAGCAGACCAGGATTGGAGACGTTACTACAAAAAGGGGATCAGTATAGGGGACATTACTACAATATTGGGACCAGGATGTGGGATATTACTATAGGATGGGGACCAGTATGGGAACATTACCTCAAGAAAGGGTCCAGGATGGGGACATAACTACAAGAAGGGGACTAGGATTAGGAACATTACTACAAGAAGAGGGCCAGGAAAGAGGACATTTCTACAAAAGTGGATCAGGATGGGGCATTACTACAATACGAGGACCAGGATGATGGCATTATTACAACAAGGTAACCAGGATAGGTACATTACTACAAGATGAAGTCTAGGGAGAGAACATTACAACAAGAAGGGGATCAGGATGGAGACATTACTACAATATGGGAACCAGGATGGGGACATTACTACAAGATGGGGACATTACTACAATATGGGGATCAGGATGGGGACATTACTACATGATGAGGACCAGGATGGGGACATTACTACAACATGGGAACCAGGATGGGGACATTACTACAAGATGGGGACCAGGATGGGGACATTACTACAATATGGGAACCAGGATGGGGACATTACTACAAGATGGGGACCAGGATGGAGACATTACCACAAGAAAGGGACCAGGATGGGGACATAACTACAAGAAGGGAACCATGGTGGGGACATTACTAAAAGAAGAAAATCAAGATTTGGATATTACCACATTGAGCAAAATATTCTGGTATTACTAAAAATGTCACTTAGTCCTACAAGCAATGCAACCCCAAGATATCATTTTTTTTTCTGTGTGCGGCCCACCAACCCAGCTGCGTTTGAAACCCCTGCCCTAGATGGTGAACCTCTGTATCTGGCAGGGAGATATTTAGGGCCTCCGACTTGATAAAGTTGACTTTAAAATTGCTTAGTTTGCTAAATTTATCGAATTCCCTAATAATCAAAGGAAACGATATTCTGGGTTGGGTGACTAGTAGAAGCAAGTCATCGGCAAAGAGTGTTTTGCATTGCCCCCGACCTGTCTAGATGCCATTTATATTTGGGTTTTTCCTTATGGCCACTGCTAGATGATCCATGGTGATAACATAAAGCAGGGGGGGGCAAGGGGCATCCCTGGCGGGTACCATTCCGAATGGTAAAGGATGTTGAGAGAACCCCATTGGTACGCAACTCTGATAGAGGGACTTCTGTACAGAGCGAGGACCCAATTAATAAATTGGGAATCCAGTCCTATTTGTTCTAGAGAGGCCCCTATGAAGCCCCAATCGACCTGATCGAAGGCCTTCTCCGTGTCCACTGATACTTCTAGTCTTGGCCCTTGCCATGAGTATTAATAGTTTATTAGTGTTATCCCTAGCCTCTCTTCCTTTTATGAACCTCACTTGATCATTATGAATAATTCCCGGGAGGAGAGGATTCAATCTGTTGGCGAGAGCCTTTGAAAATAATTTAATATCGACATTGATCAAGGAGATGGGCCTGTAGTTGGCCACCTCTAAGGGGTCTCTACCAGGCTTAGGAATAACACTAATATGTGCTTCTGAGGATTGTTTTAACCAACGGGACTCAATTGGAGATCGCGGAGAACACCCTCGCCAAGAAAGGTGCCAGTTGGTCCCCAAACAGCTTATAGAACTTTGGCGTAAAGCCATATGGACCTGGACATTTGCCCGCCGGAGAGTCTTTAATTAAAGCTCAGACTTCCTCAATGGAGAAGTCTCCCTCTAATATCTCCGAGTCACCTCTGTTGAGCGTGGGAAGAGCCGTCTTATCCATGTATGTTTTGAGTCTGCGCTCCATAGCTTCACAGGGTGAGTCTTTATAATGGCCCTCAATGCTGTATAATTTCTCATAAAAATCTCTGAAGGTTTCAGTGATTTTACCAGGGTGTTGTGTTATCGTGCCATCCGATTGCTTGATTTGTGGAATGTGTCTTGGGTCTCCCCTGGGGTGTAAGATCCTTGCCAAGGGTCTCCCACATTTATCCCAGTATTCGTACATGAATCGGCAATAACCATTTTTTTGCCTAAGGGAGTGTTGGTCTAAAACCACTTTCAATTCTTCCCTGGTTTTCATGAGATCTGCCAGTACCTCTTGGGACAGCAAGTTTTTATGGGACCTTTCTAAAATACCTATTTTAGAAAACAGTGAATTCATCTTCACCCCCCTTTTCCTCTTCAGGCACGTACCAAGTTTAATCATCATCCCCCGTAGTACACATTTAAGTGCCTCCCACTGGACCGGCAAAGCTGTGGAGTCAGTGGAGTGGACCTCCATAAAGCCCCCTATTGTGTTGCGGATGTCTTTTATGCATGTCTGGTCGGACAACAAATTGTCATTGAGTTGCCATGTCCATGGTCTGGGAGTGCCATTAGGAAGGGTGATCTGCATATATATCGGAGCATGGTCCGACAGTGTAATAGGGCCGATGGAGGCTTAGGCGTCCCAAGTCAGTACGTGTTGGTCTACTAGAAACCTATCAATTCTACTATATGAAGAATGAGCTGGGGAGTAGAAGGAGTAGTCTCTCTCCAGAGGGTGGAGAACCCACCATAAATAGAGTAGGTGTAGTTTCTGAGATGCCTTATTGTTAGTTGCGAGTTTGCGGGAGGAAAAGGACTGCCTTCCAGAAGATGTATCAAGGGCAGAATTGAGGGGAAAATTGAAATTATCCCCTACCACCAGGACATCCTCCACAAAGTCGGCCTGAGAGGAAAGGATGACCACACATCGAGAAATGGGATCTCGGTTGGTTAAGTACAGATTTGCTATGGTGAAAACAGTGGAATTAATCCGCAACTTCAGGAATAGGAATCTACCATTAGGGTCGACCCTAGTATCCAAGACTGAATGACTCAGGGATTTATGGAGCCCTATAGAAACCCCTTTAGATCTCCCTACTGGGTTGGAGTAATGTATCCATTTCTTATAATATCTATTTTTAAAGGCTGGAATATGATCTAATTGAAAATGAGTTTCTTGGAGCAACACAATATGAATCTTCTGGGCGTTCATAGAAGATAATATTTGTAACCTCTTTTGTGGTATATTGAACCCACGGACATTGAAAGGGATCCAATTCACCTTCATTGCAGTAAACAGTTGGTCAGCCCCCAAGAGGTGGAAGGGTGAGGAAGGAAATTAGGTGTAGTGTGGAGAGGAGATGAAAATGAAAGCAGGAAGAGAAAGATTTAAAGGGGGACTAGGTAAACAAGGATAAGAAGGACTAGAAGGCAAGAAGGCAAGAATACTCAGGATTCCAAAGTGGGTGAAGGAAAAGTAGTTAGATTCAGGGAAGATATTGAGTCAAGGGAAAGAATAAGAATAAATGTCGGGATCATTATCATATAGCAAATTGTGGGGTATTGGTTTGTCTTTTGGTCTAAAACACTTAAGCTTGTGAGCCACTACACGGCTCCCCACATGTCACAAGTCCTATCCACTAAATTTTATACAGTAATCGGATAGAAAACACGGCACTCACCATAGGTATACTCTTCAACGCTTTATTCCATCCGATTTAGCATGCGATTTCAAACGCAGGGAGGGGAGGGAAGTGCTGAGACTCGGTGACGGTTCCCCGTTTCGCAGCGAGACTCGCTGCTTCTACGGACCAAACTAGTCTGGCGTCTGACGTCACATCCGAGGTGATAAAGCCCCGGGTGGGACCGCCCACGCCAGCACACAGTAAAATTACAGTGCTCAATATGTGAAATAAAACTTAAAAACAAATTTACATATCATACAATCATATGTGCATGCTTGAGACCTTCAGAATAACATTATTCTACATTTAGATATTAAATTTACCCAGAACTATATGGAATAGGAATCGTCCTGAAAAAAGGAGGATCATTCCTGGCAAGGCTCAATGGTAAAAAGATACTGATATTAAATATACAGGTATAATTATACATTATTATATTGCTTCAAATAAATATTTTTTTCTCAAATATATGTGGACGATGTGTTCCTGGTATGGGACGGCACTGAGCCGGATTTCTCTGAGTTCGTACAGTTCCTGAACGATACCAACACATATAATATGCTTTTCACATCTATATTCGGTGATCAGGAGCTCGAGTTCTTAGACGTAAAAATACAAGTTCAGAATGGCTCGTTAGTGAGATCTCTGTATAGAAAACCCACTAGTACTAACTCATTATTGCACTTTGATAGTGCGCACCCATACCATACTAAAAAAGGTTTACCATATAGTCAGTTCCTAAGAGTTCAGAGGATGAACAATGATCCTACTATCAGAGAAGCACAATTCTCTAATCTAGAAGAGAGGTTTATAAAAAGAGGTTACCCCAAAAAGATTCTACAGGAGGCCCGCTTGAGAGCAAATGAAAAACCTCAGTTTGAGAGGAAGAAATTAATGTTGGAAAAACAAGATGATGTTTGTAAGAGATTTACGTTTGCGTTCAAGTTTGGCCCCATGTACAATGTTATTG
The DNA here is from genome assembly GCA_033576535.1 of Allobates femoralis. Lineage (NCBI taxonomy): Eukaryota > Metazoa > Chordata > Amphibia > Anura > Aromobatidae > Allobates > Allobates femoralis. Next base: position 205,696,390 of record JARQOC010000006.1, read on the forward strand.
CAGGTGCAATTAGAAAGTGTTGGCCCATCATAACTAAAGATAAAGATCTTAGTTCAAAGAATATAGGCCCACCTTTAATAACGTACAGAAGGAGCAATAATTTGGCAGACCTTTTGGTCAGGAATCGAATGGATCCAAAAAAGAATGTAACATGGCTCGATAAATCTCGCCCAAAGGGGAATTATCGCTGTAGGAATTGCAATTTTTGCAAGTACCACAGAACTGATAATCCTATTAAAATCGGAGGAAAGTAACATTTGGTAAGAACTTATATTAGTTGTAAGACTAAGTGGGTAGTCTATGTGGTATGGTGCACATGCAACAGATTTTACATAGGTAAGACCATTAGGGAACTGTACGTTCGTTTCAGAGAACACCAAAATTCAATTAGAACAGGGGTAGGTAGCCCCAGGCTCATCCAACATGTACGGGATTCACATAATGGCAATGCAGACGTATTACGTTTCGCAGGTATAGAACAAGTAGTGGCTTCCCCTTTAGGAGGAGATCTACACAAAAAATTGTTACAGTTGGAAAGCAGGTGGATCAATGATACTGGAGCATGCGAAGCTTTGGGATTAAATGAAAGGAATGATTTCTCCCCTTTTCTGTGAGATATGAATAAGTTTTTGTCGTGCCTTTTGCCATAACCTGATAGGTGAGTGCTCTACCTTAGATGTGAGGTTTATATATTCGTTAGTCTATATATGACTGTACTATTATGAATTATTAGTATTAAGTACGTCTAGTTCGAAGAATGTTTGTGGGTTTCCATATAACATAATTTGAGTTAAGAATATATTGTTGGTCTCTTTACAGTGCCTCTCCTATATATCCTCCATTCTCTCTCTTTCTTTTGAGTTTTTCCTTTTCATCCTATATTTCTTCCTACATTTTTTGACTAAAAATTTACTGAATTTATAAATATGTAATATAAATATATTGAGAAAAAATATTTATTTGAAGCAATATAATAATATACCTGTATATTTAATATCAGTATCTTTTTACCATTGAGCCTTGCCGGGAATGATCCTCCTTTTTTCAGGACGATTCCTATTCCATATAGTTCTGGGTAAATTTAATATCTAAATGTAGAATAATGTTATTCTGAAGGTCTCAAGCATGCACATATGATTGTATGATATGTAAATTTGTTTTTAAGTTTTATTTCACATATTGAGCACTGTAATTTTACTGTGTGCTGGCGTGGGCGGTCCCACCCGGGGCTTTATCACCTCGGATGTGACGTCAGACGCCAGACTAGTTTGGTCCGTAGAAGCAGCGAGTCTCGCTGCAAAACGGGGAACCGTCACCGAGTCTCAGCACTTCCCTCCCCTCCCTGCGTTTGAAATCGCATGCTAAATCGCATGGAATAAAGCGTTGAAGAGTATACCTATGGTGAGTGCCGTGTTTTCTATCCGATTACTGTATAAGACTTGTCGCTGAACTCGCACACGTGCACCGCATTATTTAGGAATCACACGCTCTGAGGGTGATATCTAGCGATTACGGATTGGCTGTCGCCCGACTTTCTCCACGTTCTGCTATCCACTAAATTCATGTCTAAAGTGAGCCAAGGACACAAATAGAAAATTACTTTCCTTACCATAGCAAATTCAGGTCAGACGACCATTACACTCAGTGCTGTGTGCAGCTTTGCTCAGGTTATAAAGAAAGGCATCATAAATGCAGGACACCAGCCCCAATCACTAGCAACCTCCTTTTTCACAGAGGGAGTGACCACTGGTTGTCCTGCAAACAGAATGGGATTCATGTAGGGCGTAGTTCACACAGGTTTGCACAGTGTATGCCCAGCCTCTTACATTAGCCCCTATCTCAGTAGGTGGGCTGTTATGGCATTCAACACTGCTACCTGCCGGAACAAACGCACCCATGTGGCCCAGCTACACACAGCAACAAAAAGAGTGCAAGAAAAAACCACAATGACAGGTGCTGAAATTGTGGAAAATTAGTTCGTTCTTATCATATAGCAAATTGTGGGGTATTGGTTTGTCTTTTGGTCCAAAACACTTAAGCTTGTGAGCCACTACACGGCTCCCCCCATGTCACAAGTCCTATCCACTAAATTCATGTCTAAAGTGAGCCAAGGACACAAAGAAAAAATTACTTTCCTTACCATAGCAAATTCAGGTCAGACGACCATTACACTCAGTGCTGTGTGCAGCTTTGCTCAGGTTATAAAGAAAGGCATCATAAATGCAGGCCACCAGCCCCAATCACTAGCAACCTCCTTTTTCATAGAGGGAGTGACCACTGGTTGTCCTGCAAACAGAATGGGATTCATGTAGGGCGCAGTTCACACAGGTTTGAACAGTGTATGCCCAGCCTCTTACATTAGCCCCTATCTCAGTAGGTGGGCTGTTATGGCATTCAACACTGCTACCTGCCGGAACAAACGCACCCATATGGCCCAGCTACACACAGCAACAAAAAGAGTGCAAGGAAAAAAACACAATAACAGGTGCTGAAATTGTGGCAAATTAGTTCTTATCATACAGCAAATTGTGGGGTATTGGTTTGTCTTTTGGTCCAAAACTCTTAAGCTTGTGAGCCACTACACGGCTCCCCACATGTCACAAGTCCTATCCACTAAATTCATGTCTAAAGTGAGCCAAGGACACAAATAGAAAATTACTTTCCTTACCATAGCATATTCAGGTCAGACGACTATTACACTCAGTGCTGTGTGCAGCTTTGCCTAGGTTATAAAGAAAGGCATCATAAATGCAGGACACCAGCCCCAATCACTAGCAACCTCCTTTCTCACAGAGGGAGTGACCACTGGTTGTCCTGCAAACAGAATGGGATTCATATAGGGCACAGTTCACACAGGTTTGCACAGTGTATGCCCAGCCTCTTACATTAGCCCCTATCTCAGTAGGCGGGCTGTTATGGCATTCAACACTGCTACCTGCCGGAACAAACGCACCCATATGGCCCAGCTACACACAGCAACAAAAAGAGTGCAAGAAAAAACCACAATGACAGGTGCTGAAATTGTGGAAAATTAGTTAGTTCTTATCATATAGCACACAGCTGCACACAGCACTGAGTGTAATGGTCATCTGACCTGAATTTGCTATGGTAAGGAAAGTAATTTTCTATTTGTGTCCTTGGCTCACTTTAGACATGAATTTAGTGGATAGGACTTGTGACATGTGGGGAGCCGTGTAGTGGCTCACAAGCTTAAGTGTTTTGGACCAAAAGGCAAACCAATACCCCACAATTTGCTATATGATAAGAACGAACTAATTTTCCACAATTTCAGCACCTGTCATTGTGGTTTTTTCTTGCACTCTTTTTGTTGCTGTGTGTAGCTGGGCCACATGGGTGCGTTTGTTCTGGCAGGTAGCAGTGTTGAATGCCATAACAACCCGCCTACTGAGATAGGGGCTAATGTAAGAGGCTGGGCATACACTGTGCAAACCTGTGTGAACTGCGCCCTATATGAATCCCATTCTGTTTGCAGGACAACCAGTGGTCACTCCCTCTGTGAGAAAGGAGGTTGCTAGTGATTGGGGCTGGTGTCCTGTATTTATGATGCCTTTCTTTATAACCTGAGCAAAGCTGCACACAGCACTGAGTGTAATGGTCGTCTGACCTGAATTTGCTATGGTAAGGAAAGTAAATGTCGGGATCAGTAAGTAACGGCCGGCGTCAGGAGACATCAGCGACCCCAGGCAGGGGATAGGCCGTCCACAAGAGAATCTCCCTGCCCGAACACAAATAAGACAAATCTAACAACCTGAGTATTGTGAGGTAGCGACCCGGGGAACTCGCTTGCTGCATAATGACACCGACACGTGCTTATAATTTTTCAAATGACTACCCGTTTATTCCTCACATGCAGATCATAACCCATGTAGTACATTAAGCATTGATCATAAGCAAAACACATAATACGTTACAGTACACTAGAACAACACATCACATAATACATTACATTACATATAACATAGAACACCTACATTTACCATAACTATTTATCACCGGGACCTTGTGACTTAACCGTCAGTCCCAATGGCGGATAACTCATGGATACCTCATATACGGCCCTTACATCATCAGCCATCATGAGTCACCCACGATACACCACCTTTCCCAGGGTAGTTTTACATAAGTCCTGATGATAAACTCCTTTACAATAATAAATAGTTATCCACATTTATCAATGGGCCCTGCAGGTCCCAATGGCGATGCAAGACGCCTGGCTTTAGTTACCCAGCACAATACTTTAATACTGACCCATAGGACAGGCTCCAGCCTGACCGGACCTTTATACACCGCATGTGATCCATCCTAACCCTTCCATGGTTCACATACGTCCTCACACACGCTCACAGCCCATCATAATACATCCATGGACTGCGGCTCCTCTGGGTCCATAACAGGGATTGGCAAACCTAAGTAACCGGGTGAACCATGCATCACCAAGGCCTCCTCACCCGTGTTTAGGCCCGACAGCCGCCACCAAACCCCCATCCTGTGGTAAGTCTCCAGGTCGAAGACTGTGACCTGCGTCCGAGTCGCACCCTCCAGGTTCAGCCTTGGTTCCCCACTCTAGGAGCCCTCCGTACCCCTGCATCTGGCCACAGGTTCACACACACTGTTAGAGGCACTGTTAGAGGAACAGGTACCCGCCGCATGCAGCAGGCCAAGCCTCCCTCTCATCCCTATGGGACGGATCGCCTCCAATATCATCCACACTGGCTGGGTCTCTCCCACAGACCTCATACATGGCATTTCTACATAAGCCATCATCTCTCATACCAAGGGGCCTTTACCGACTGTCTAGTCGGACCCAACGGCGGCTATGCCCGCCTGGCATGATTCACACATGGTACACAGTTCACTCTAGCATACGAGAACTGCTGTCTTATTGGGAACGGTTCCGGGTCTAGCAACCTGAGTCACGGGTACACCATGCATCCCCAAGAGCTCCTTCCCGGACGTGTCTCGCCACACGTCCAGACCAGTATCCACCTGGTTCAGCCACGGCTTCCTTACTCTAGGAGCCATAAGGCCCCGTTCCCGGCCACTGGTATGGAGCTGGCATGCTCCCTTCACAACCCCTCATCACAGCCCAGGACTGCTCTCATTCCCATGCATCTCTAGTCTCTGGTCTCTGGTCTGGTCTGATCTGATCTCACACAGACACCTGGCTAGCTCTTATCGTAGCTGCCACACCCACACTGACACACCCACCTGGGCTGCTATGCAATCAGTACACGTTGCTCTCTCAGCCCCTCATTGGTCTCATGATTCCTACAGCTATTAACACACTGTGTACCAGACAGGATTACAGCACTCACTCTCATCTGTTAGCTCACAGTAAAACTGGCTCATGTGCACAGGTTTCTAAGCCGACAACCCATGTGATGCACCCCGGCCATAGGATCATGCCGGCTGTGCCTCACAGTATATAGACCAAACAATAACATTTTCAAACAGTAGCCCATATTACGGTATAGAGGGAACCAGACCCCATCACCCGCAGTAACCGGGGTGAACCTCTCCATCTCTCTAACCGTGGACTAAGGGCTACACTGTGGAACTCTGCTGGAAACGGAGATTAAGTCAGCAAGCCTGAATCCTCGGCTTGCCGGTGTGTCCGGTTTAAGCAGAGCTCCATTTGCTATCAAGAGCAGAAGATAAATAAAAAATACTTAAGTCAAACATCAGGTGCGGGGATAATCTTCTCTCTCTCCCGCCGTCTAGAAGGGTAGTTCAGTGCGTTCCCCGAAAATCTCTACTGGGCACTTGGGAGAAAAACAGGCCAGTTGTCGATCCTCACAGGGGGGAGTTCCAATGCAGCCAGGAAGCCGGGACATCAGCCGGGGCCCTCAATACATGCATCCGCCCGCCCCGTCTCACTTGGAGGCGGAAAGGGAATCCCCAGCTGTAAGGGATGTCATTGTCCCGCAACAAGTCCAGCAAGGGACGCAGTGCCATTCTCCTCTGAAGGGTCAGTCGAGACAGATCAGGCAAAATAAGGATATCGCTGAACTTACAGTTCTGTACCGTATTTTGCTCATAATTGCATCCTTGATGGTGTACTTATGGATACGTCATATAACATCTCTTGGTCGGTTAGGATCACTGGGTCTGGGACCTAAGGCCCAGTGTGCTCTATCCAGCTCTATAACCCTGTGCGAATGCTCCCCCAGGATCTCATTAAAAATGGTCTGCAGGGTCTGGGGGAGATCCTTGAATTCCACGGTTTCTGGGATGCCTTGAACTCTGATATTGTCCCTGGATTTTCAGCATCATCCTTAGCCTCAACCAGCTAATGAATCTGATGTGACTGTCTTTCAATGAGCTGTTGTTGGGCTCGGGAGGCCTCCTCCAATGTACTTATTCTGGCAGAGTGTTCCTGACCTCGTACAACGAATTTCTCCACCTCACTCCACACATTAGCCAGCTCGAACTTGTAGGCTTGCTCCAACCTTATAATATAAGTCTCCATGTCTTTCCTAGTGGGGATGGTAATTATTCTGGTCTGCAGTTCAGCCAGCACACTCTAGCTCTGGGGAGCTGTATAATGTGTCCCCGTGTCCCCTGAGGCAGCAGGCCAATAGGATGGGATGGTATTATTACTGTTCTCGATGAATGCATTGCAGGGGCTCACTTCTCTGTGCTCATGCTCTGACCCTTGGTGCAGTATTACATGGATCTCCCTGGCTCCCTGGACTGAGTTGTGGACACTATCAGGGCTCTGTATCTGGCGGTCCTCTTCCCCCTGTACCTGTGGCATATGATTAATGCAAAGCAGTCTGTGGAGCGCTCAGGAAAGGCAGGCAGGGTGAATTATAGATAAAACTTAGCTTTTTATTATTCTCCTTCACAGCCACAGCATGTTTCTGGGCGCTCCACAGACTGCTTTGCATTAATCATATGTTCCAATTTCTCCTTTAGAGGATCAGCAGCAGGAGCAGCTTGGAAGGCACATTAACAAAAGGACCTGTGTGGTGTGAGGTGAAGGCTTGAAGCTACAGGACCTTTCCTGTCTGAGCGGTCACGTGTTCAGAGCTGGGGGCCGGAGGAGGCAACTCACAGGCAAGCAGCACACAGAGATTCCAGGGAGAGTGATTAAGCTCCACACTTCAAGTGATTTACCGGGGCTGTGCAGGGCAGTGCACAGCCTTCCAAGGTGAGCAGCTTTTTTACTAGGTAGGGAAAGAAATTGTTTATACAGGTGTACCCATTGCGCATCCTTTTCTGTTTATTTACCCTGTGCCTGTGGAGCCGACATCTCTCCTTCCAGCAGCCCCTCTGAGTCCTCTGTGCTCTCCTGCACTTTTCTCCAAGGCAGCTCCACTGCCTGAGGTCTGCTGTGCCCCTGCCGTTATTCCCCCTCCGGTTTGCTTACGTGGGGAGACTGATCCGATGCTGTGTCCTCCGGCTGGGGTCAGCGGATTCCTTCTCTGTTGGGTTCTCTGTTCAGCAGGGGAGCGTGGGAAGTCTCTCGTGCCTTCTGTTATCGTGGCTACAGAGCGCCCGCCCCCCTCCGTCCATCTTGGAGCTCATCGAGGATGCTAAGCTCTCTGAACCGCCGCCGGGAAAATAGTGGCGGATCGAGGCTTCAGGAGTCTCCGGAGGCTGAGCAGCACGTCCCCAGCCTCCTCCGGTCCTTCTGTTACTCATGGCACCGTGAGTAACTTAGAGTTTGGTCAGTGAGGCACTTAAACTGTGGTCGGGCCCGGGAGCATACAGAGAAGCGTCCTAACTCTCACATGGCTAGGCCCGCCCGTTGTACATCTTTTAACGCTATAAAGAAATTAAAAGAATTAGTCGGTGGGAATGTCAAGCCTTTAGGTAATACATCCATTTGTGTAGGGGACAGAATATGTTCGGACAAATTAATCACCTGTAGACGATCTTTATCTTCACCCTTTCCTTAGTCTTTCGCTTTGGGTTTGCAGTTATTAGGTGCATTGGCTTGGAGTCTAGTGATTATCTGTCTCTCTTCGGGGCGTATCTGATTGGATATTCCAACCGCCCCACCTATTATTCCTCCACTGGATGTTTCACCTTCATCACAGGTCTCGTCACCTGATGTTATTGAGACAATAGATCCACTTCTAGGCTTAGCGGGATTCTTGGGTTTACCCCCTGGTCCCGGTTTTGGGTGCTGTTATCTCTACTTATATACTCTATTGTTTTGGAGATCATTCAGATCTCTAAAAAACTTTTTAGTTTTTGCTTCCTTTATTTCGCTTTATTTACTTTGGACGGTGACTGTTCTTATCGTTCTTCCATATCTCTCTCTTTATATCCACACTGCCCTTTGCCTATATATAAAAACATAATATGCCTGTCTATGTGTACCTTCTGCCCCGTGCTCCCGGGTGTGACCGCTATGGAGGCAGGGCGGCGGTAGAATGCGGTTTGCGCATAAGCGGGAACAATGGTGACGCGTCCCGGGTCCCTCACATGCGTACTGTGTCACGTGGCCGTTGCGTCTCTTCCGGCGTCACAAACATCTGGTCGGATGTATGGAAGACACCGCGTTAGCAGGAGGAGAACACAATAAGGCTGGCTAATTAACTTGGCAAAGAAAGGGAGCATTGTGGATTAACTCCCCTTGAGGAAGCTAGTGCTACCAAGCAAAACCAGCGAAACGCTGCGTCGGAGCGATCTTTCTCTATGGGTGACTGCTTGACTACCTGTGAATAAGGAGTTTTCCTATCTTACAACAATATGGGTATGAAAAACTTGCAATTGATATAAAGCTTGTACAATGATTTATACCATCTACCTTTGTGCTGCCTGGCTTGTGTCTGGCCCAGGCCCGTGGGGTACTCGGTCACTCAGGCGCAGGTCTCTGAGGGGGTAGTCACGGGTGTCGGTGCCTGAGGTCGTGGGCCCGGGGGAATGCAGATGAAAAGGGGAAGGGAAACGATGGTAGTAAAATAATAAAGATGTCTGTCGTGACGGCGCCTGTAGGGGTCCGGTGATGGCACCGGCGCTGCTTCGACCTCCGGGGTGTTGCACGGCAGCTAGATGGAACCGCTCCCTACAGGACGAGTGGGGTTCCCTGGGGCAGTTAATAGAGTTGAGGGGAATAGGGTAGCGCGGTCGGTGTGGTGTAGTTGAAAGGAGGGACACGCACACATATAGTCTTTTGGTACCTTTACTGATGTTGACAGGTACACTCGACCAGGGATGAGGTAAACACTTCAGGACTTTCCACAGCAAGCAGGATTGTAGGCTTCCTTATCTCTGCTGGAGGCTGGCAGGCATGAAACCCAACCAAACCGTTACTGCACTTTCTGTGTGACTCTTCACACCCGGATTTTCTGCACTGAGGGCACTCTGTGGGATTCCTGTCAGGCCTCATTTGGTGGTGCTTCGGGTGTCCGGGGAGCTAAACCCCCTATTTGTAGTACTGGTTTCTCTGCAAGGTCTATACAGTGTCCTTGTAGCTCGGACCCAGTGACCGGAACTCTGTTAGGGTGAGTCGGGATGACTCCTCTGCCCCTTCTTGTACTCGCTTCTCTCCTTTTCCTGTGACCCCTATTCTAAGGGTCTACCACTTTCTCAGGTGTCTCTGGTAGGGCCTAGCGCAGCTCCAGTACCAGGTCAGCTCACTGAGCTGCTCACAGTTCTGTAGTGACTGCACACTCTGGTGTTTTCTCCTCCAGGACCCGTATTTATAGGGGGAACTGGCTTAAGGCAACCAGTGGAGCTTCCCCTACAGGTCTGGGGTGAAAGGTGTTGTTTGTTAGTGGGGTCTGCTTGCTGTGTACCATCCTTCCATGTCCCAAGGGATCTGTGGTGACCTGGCACAGGGTGCCACATTCCCCCCTAGTTAACCTCAGTTCTACCGGATTGAGCAAAAGTTTTTGTTTACAACTTCAAACACAAATATACATTTAATACCAGGTATTTATAGAGTCTCAAATTGAAAATATACTAAAAGCACTGAAAAAGAAGAAGAAAAATAGGAAAAATATGAAAAAGTAGTCCTTACGGCACTAGTCCATCTGCCGCAGGCTGGGGAAAAAGAGAAGGAAAAGCAGTTTTTGTCACACTAGTCCTGTGACCATAGTCCGGGTACACACTTTAAACTTTACACAAATTCCCTATGGGTGTCTCTGCTTAGGAGGCGAGGCCGGGTCTAACCTTCTTTCTACCCCAGGCACTTTCTGTTCCCAACTTAATATGCTTGGGGCTGTGCCCAGTTCCTCCACCCTACTATACACTAGTATTTACACTTGCTGACTAAGGTCACTTGTTTACATTTAGTTACTAGCTACTGTGTTACTTCAAACTTTTAAACCCACTCTCCATATCTAGATGGGGCCTGTCCTTGGGTACTGTGACATGACCTACGTAGACTAGGTGTTACATGAGTACTGATTTCCCTTTGAGGTGGTAATGCAGGTAGCTGTCTGCGAATTCTTGGTCTTACTGTAAGACTAGCAGGTTCACCGATTATAGGAATCTCAGGTTCCGGTATAACATGCAGCAATTCTTGCAATTGAACGGGTTCTCCTGGTCTTCTTGGTTCTGGTTCTTCCTGAACTGGTTGAATTGGGACTTGATTTTCTACAGGTTGATAGAACGATATAACTGGTATGATAAATGCTCCATTGCATTGAGGCCAGTCTGCTGGTAAATCTCCAATTTCAGTATGGACTACATCTTCTTTTGGTTCTTCAACTGTTACTGAGGGATAAACTGTTTGTTGGGGTTTTAACTGGTCAGGACATTTCTTTAGATGGTCTCTTGATACAGTTGCGGTTGTTCTTCCTTGATCTTTGCTGATTACACAAGTTTTGGAATTGTCAAAGTTAGACTGCATAACTGTGTAGGGTTCAGCTTCCCAATGGTCATCTAGCTTGATTGTTTTTCTCTTTCTCTTGAGTACTAGTTCACCTGGTTTTAAGGGTTCTGCTGAAGCGTGTTTGTTAAAGTCATGCTCTTGCTTGTACTTTTCTGTATTGCTCTTGGCAATGATAATTCCAATCCTCATCTGGAGAATCTTGGGTTGGTTCTACTGTTCCCATCTCTAAGTCAATTGGAAGTTTTCCTGGTCTTGCTTGCATTAAGTAGGCTGGTGCGTAGCTTGTAGAACCGACAGGGATGTGGTTGTAGATATCCACAAGGTCAGGTAGCTTTTCTGGCCACTGATTTCTCTCGTCAAGTGGTAAGGTTTTCAACATATCGATGGCAATGCTGTTCATCTTCTCGCACAGACCATTTGTTTGTGGATGATACGGTGTGGTCCTTATCTTCTTACATCCATGTAATCCTAAGAACGCGTGGAATAGTTCTGACTCGAATGCTGGTCCTTGATCAGTCAACACTTGATCAAAAGTAACTCTGGAATGCTTTAGATGCGACTTCTGCAGTTAAGTCTTTAACTGGCACTACTACGAGGAATCTTGAATAGTGATCAACCATCATGAGTGCATAAGTGTAACCTGTACTGCTTGGTGTTAATTTCACATGGTCTAGAGCGACTATTTCAAGAGGTCTCTTATTGATGATTGGCTGTAACGGAGCCTTCTGACTTTGCTGGTCTTTTCTTCTAAGATGACACGGTCCACAGTTCTTGCACCATCTTTCAATGGAATCTCTCATGTCGACGCAGTAGAAACAGTCTTTTAACAGAACCTCTAGTTTCTTCCAACCAAAGTGTCCTGCATCATCGTGGTAAGCTTCTAGTATCATCTTGACATCTTTCTTTGGGACAACTATCTGCCAGATTAGTTCATGAGTTCTGGGGTTCAGGTAACGTCTGCATAGATTTCCTTGGTAGACGAATAACTTTCCTTTTTCTTTCCATAGGCGTTTGGCATCTTGTGAAGCATCTGAACTCAGGCTGGAGTGCTCTTGGGTTATCAGCTCTTTGACTGAGGCTGTGGTCACAGTACCATTTTTCACATGCGTTTTTGGAGACCTGCATTTTCAAAAACGCATGTAAAAAACGCACCCATAAGCCCCCATGTTAAAAAACGCATGCCCCAATAGCCAAAAAGCATGTGTGACTGTCCCATGCATTTTTGGAGCATATCCAAAAACGCATGCGTTTTTTAATAAGGGGCCTTATGGGAAACGCATGCAAAAACGCATGTACAATTAGTGCCATTCAAAAACGCATGCGTTTCCCATAGGAGCCCATGTTAAAAAAACGCATGCGTTTCCGGAAACGCATGCGTTTTTTTAACATGGGCTCCTATGGGAAACGCATGCGTTTTTGAATGCCACTAAAAGGTACTAATTGTACATGCGTTTTTGCATGCGTTTCCCATAGGAACCCATGTTATAAAAACGCATGCGTTTTCTACAAAAACGCATGCGTTTTTCAAAATGCTCCAAAAAATACTACAAGCACTATTTTTAGGTGCAGATTCAAAAACGCACCCAAAAACGCAGGGAGCCATCACACACCGTTACAAAACTCATGCTGACATGAAAAAATGCATGAGTTTTGTAAAATCACTAAAAAAACCGCATGGCAACTGTGACCACAGCCTAAGCTAACATCTGGGTCATTAGCTTGAGTTTCTTTCCAGTCATGGTGAGGTAACGGGTTCACGGTTCTCTCTTTATGCCTTTGACTTGCCTGATGACATGAGGTTGTACCCGTAGAGTGAAAAGCTGGCAATTTTATTTCTTCCAGTTCATCTATGTCTTCTCCTTCTTCTGGGAGATTAGGCATTCTGGACAGGGCATCAGCGTTGCCATTCTTGTGACCTGCCCGGTACTTGACAGTGAAGTTATAGTTTGACAATCTTGCCATCCAACTTTGCTCCAAGGCTCCCAGCTTTGCAGTCTCTAAGTGAGTTAGAGGGTTGTTGTCAGTGAAAGCTGTGAGCGGGGAGGACGCCAGGTAGTGCTTGAAATGTTCTGTGATTGCCCAGACCAGGGCCAGGAACTCCAACTTGAAAGAGCTGTAATTCTCCGGGTTCCTCTCTGTTGTACAGAGCTTTCTGCTGGCATAGGCTATCACTTTCTCTTTGCCTTGCTGTCTCTGTGCCAAGACTGCTCCTAAGCCTTCATTGCTTGCATCAGTGTATAACAGGAACGGTAGATTATAATCGGGGTAGGTCAGGATTTCTTCTCACGTTAAGGCATCTTTCAACTTCTGGAAAGACTGTTCTTGTTCTGTTCCCCACCGGAACGGAGGACCTCTGATCTTGCCTTTCTTGGATTGACCTACCAGGAGATCTTGCATGGGTGACGCTATCTTCGTATAGCCCTTGCTAAATCTTTTGTAGTACCCGACCAGTCCCAAGAATTGACGTACCTCTTTGAAGGTGGTTGGTGCTGGCCAGTTCTTGATGACTGTAACCTTGTCCGGGTCGGGTGCTACACCTTCTGCACTTACCACATGAACCAGGTACTGAACTTTGGGTTTCAACAAGTGACATTTTGACGGTTTCAGCTTCATACCATATTTGGACAACGACTCAAACACTTCACTCAGATGTTGTAGGTGGTCTTCATAGGTCTGAGAGTATACTATGACATCGTCCAGGTATAGCAGTACAGTCTCGAAGTTTCTGTGGCCTAGGCAACACTCCATCAGCCTCTGGAATGTTCCTGGTGCACTGGATAACGAGAATGGCATACTGTTGAACTCGCATAACCCCATTGGCGTTGTGAAGGCTGTCTTCTCACGATCTTCTTCTGCAACGGAGACCTGCCAGTACCCACTAATAAGATCCAAGGTTGAGAAGTAATTGGCAGATTTTAGTGCGGCTAGTAACTCTTCTATGCGTGGTAACGGGTATGCATCTTTGTGTGTTACTCTGTTGATCTGCCTATAATCTACGCACATCCTCATACTACCATCTTTCTTTTTAACCAGGACCAGTGGTGCTGCCCAGGGACTACAACTATCTCTGATAACCCCTGCATTCTTCATGTCCTGTAGCATCTCCTTTGCTTTTTGGTAGTGTGCTGGTGGTATAGGCCTGTATCTTTCTTTTATGGGTGCATAATCACATGTGGGTATATGATGTTGTATCCCTTTAATCCTCCCAAAATCAAGTGGATGTTTGCTAAACACCTGTTCATACTCTCAAACTACCCGGTAAACTCCATTTTTCTAGTGAGAAGATGTGCTGTCAGTTCCTATACTGAGCTCCTGACATCATTTCTATAGCTGACCTTTGGAGTGAGGGGGTTCGTCTGACACTGTCTGTGAGAATGACTTAACTTCATGTATGGCATTGTTATCTACATGGTACAATTTTGCAACAGTGGAATACCTTGGCAGTTTTACTTCATCATCACCATAATTCAGTACACGTACAGGGACTCTTCCTTTCCTTACATCAACCACCCACCTGGCTGTCAGGAGTGTAGGACTACTGTCAGACATCACGGGCTCCACTTCTGCCTGGTAGTCCTGCCCTCTGAGGCCTACTGCTGCCCGACACAAGATCATCATTTCACTTCTTGGTGGCACTACAAAAGGAATTGGATCTGTCACACCTACACTGCCAATTTCACCATTTGACATTGTTACCTGTTGTTGATACACCAGAGCTCGGATCTCTCTCTGAAGAGCTCTTCTCTCGCTTGGCTTAGCGGTATCTGCACTTTGTTGGAGCAAAAACAACACTTCATCTAGGCATTTAACCATTACATTGGTACCCAGTATCACATGTGGATCCCGCTCATATGATTTGTCCTGAGCCACTATGATGCCCTGGTTCTTTAACTGTACCCTCCCCACCTTTACTGTTGCTTCCCACTGCTCTTCTATGGTAACAAGCAACCCATTGGTTGCCTCACTGTTCAAGTCAGGGTTTGGGGGTTCTAGTTTGACGTCGGACCAGAACCATTTGTAAAGGATACTCGGGATGGTAGTCACCTGGGACCCAGTGTCTATCAATGCAGTGGTAGCGGTGCCGTCAATGATGATGGACAAGTACGGTCGCTCTCATATGTACTTATGCTCCCAGTTGGTCGGGCCTAGACTGTCTACTCCTGGGGTTGGCCCTCCTCTCCCAGGGGCTCCTCGTTTAAAGGACAGGAACGGTAGACGTGTCCTTCTTTGTCGCACTTGCGACAGATGGGCTGTCCGTCGGCACTGTAGCGATCTGTGGGTCTCCCTCGAAGCGGTGTTGTCCTCTTCTTCATCCACGGAACGTCGTCGGGGCTGTCAGCGAGCTGGATCTTGTCTGATGGCCTTGCTTCTGTCTTGGGTCGCCTTGCACCTCGGAGCCTTGCCACCTCTTTCGTCAGATGCTGCACGTCGGAGCACAGTTTGTCAAACCGGTCGGGGGTCACAGTCTGTGCGCTGGATTGTACTACGGGGGACGAAGAAGGTGCTTCCGGCACGGGAGGGGTTTTAGTCCATTGCGGCTGTGGGGTTAAATCTGGTACTGTAGGGAGCTGCTGTCCCCGAACTGTTAAGTCTTTTAACGTAGCAAACTCTGCGTCAGGGTTTTGCAGCGCCCACCAGCGTGCTTGCTTTCTATCATCAGGTAGTCTGAGGCCAATAACAAATTGTTCAATCAGCGTTTTGTCTTCATCACGAACGCCACCGGGATCGGCCTGTTTAAGTAGTCTCAGCGCTTCTTGTAAACATAGGGAATAATCTCGGACACTCTCCTGTGCCCCTTGTTTACAATGATAAAACAACAGTCTCAGTTCTGATTCGGTATGGTGCTCAAAAACTCTTTTTAGCTTTATAAAGATTTGTTCAACAGACTCCTGATCTTCCACAGACCAGTTTCGGGTTTCCAGCTCTGCTGCATCTGTTAACTGTCCCATTACTACTGACGCTCTCTGCTTACCGGTCATCGTGTACATATCCAGCACGGTGCATATCTTCCTCTGGAACGCATCTAAGGTGCCGGGCTTGCCGCTGTACTTGGGTAACCAGGCTGCATTCGGGACATACGGCAGAGATATCAGCATTATCGGGGCCACCGATGCGGGTGGCGCTGCCGGGTGGATTAACGACTGGGGGCTGTACGTTCTGGGCCTCTGGCGGGAAAACTGGCAGGTTCACCGGCGAGGTTACCGCGTTGCTGGGGTTCGGGTTACTCATTCTTGCTCCCCCCTAGTTAATCGCGGACAGTCTCTTTCAAATTAACGGAAGTCGCCTCGGCGGGCGGTGAATGGAGCACCACGGGAGTTTCCGGATCCTCCTGCTGCGTCCGGCGGATCTCGTCAGAGCGTGGGGTGGGGCCTATCTTCACGCCCTTGCCCAGTAACGCCCCTTCTTTTCCCACTCTCCGCACAGCAATGGCGGTTCAAATTTTACAGTTCACAAATCACAGTCAATAAATGGCGCACAGTACCCGGTTACACCGGGCACGGTTATCCTGTTCGTGATGCCAGAATCTGTCCGGCCCAGGCCCGTGGGGTACTCGGTCACTCAGGCGCAGGTCTCCGAGGGGGTAGTCACGGGTGGCAGTGCCTGAGGCCGTGGGCCCGGGGGAATGCAGATGAAAAGGGGAAGGGAAACGATGGTAGTAAAATAATAAAGATGTCTGTCGTGACGCCACCTGTAGGGGTTCGGTGATGGCACTGGCGCTGCTTCGGCCTCCAGGGTGATGTGCGGCAGCTAGATGGAACTGCTCCCTACAGGACGAGCGGGTTTCCCTGGGGCAGTTAATAGAGTTAAGGGGAATAGGGTAGCGCGGTCGGTGTGGTGTAGTTGGAAGGAGGGACACGCACACATATAGTCTTTTGGTACCTTTACTGATGTTGACGGGTACACTCGACCAGGGATGAGGTAAACACTTCAGGACTTTCCACAGCAAGCAGGATTGTAGGCTTCCTTGTCTCTAGAACTCTGCTTGTTGCTGGCAGGCATGAAACCCGACCAAACCGTTACTGCACTTTCTGTGTGACTCTTCACACCCGGATTTGCTGCACTGAGGGCACTCTGTGGGATTCCTGTCAGGCCTTAGACTCCGGGCTCTCATTTGGTGGTGCTTTGGATATCTCTGCAAGGTCTATACTGTGTCCTTGTAGCTCGGACCCAGTGACCGGAACTCTGTTAGGGTGAGTCGGGATGACTTCTCTGCCCCTTCTTGTACTCTCTTCTCTCCTTTTCCTGTGACCCCTATTCTAAGGGTCTACCACTTTCTCAGGTGTCTCTGGTAGGGCCTAGCACGGCTCCAGTACCAGGTCAGCTCACTGAGCTGCTCACAGTTCTGTAGTGACTGCACACTCTGGTGTTTTCTCCTCCAGGACCCTATTTATAGGGGGAACTGGCTGAAGGCAACCAGTGGAGCTCCTCCTACAGGTCTGGGTTGAAAGGTGTTGTTTGTTAGTGGGGTCTGCTTGCTGTGTACCATCCTTCCATGTCCCAAGGGATCTGTGGTGACCTGACACAGGGTGCCACATTTGCCATTGACTATGTGCCATTGTGTCTAAATGACTATGGCGTACATTACTTTGCATTTATGCACTTCACCTTATTAGGCATGTGTCAGGCAATCTGAAGGGTATAATATTGTATGAAATGTACCAATCTGTTGACGTTGGGCTACTATGTAAATGTGTGCCATGTGTCTGCTTGACACTGACAGTGGTATCCATAAACGAACGCACTTGCACTTTATGATATACCCACTGTATTCTAGTATCTGTACCAGATTGACTGACTGTATTTCTATGTACTGGAATTGTATATGCCAAAATTCTGTGCATTGGAACGAAACAAAACCCTATTGTTTTGCTAGTACACTGGGACCTATGTGGTCACCCTCTTGTTCTTTAATAAACTTTTATACCTTCTGTATGTATTCACGGCTGCGTGCACAATAAAAAATAACACTTTTGCATGATACTACTCTTGTTTCTCCAATTTTATTATCTTTGTTTCGCGCTCCTACAGTATTTGGTAATATCAGCATCAACCTCGCTCTCAAACTTCTTCAGTGCATAACCTTTAAGCGCATTCTTTAATACCAGTAGTAAACCATCCATTTCTGACTCTATGAGAGAAAGCATGGTCCCATTTTGTTCTGAGAGTAATTTAATAAAGCCACTCGAGCAGGAGTTAGCCAATGCCTCCCGATGCTGTTTAATGTCACTGTCATCTATGGAGTATGCGGGAAAGACTTAAACTCTAATGGTGGGGTTACACGTCCCGATATCGCGGCGATATCGGAGGCAACGCCGCGGGAGCGCGCATTTTTTGAGCGCTTTTCCCGATATCGCATCGGCGGTTTACACGCTGCGATATCGGGAAACAACGTCCCTCCGATGTGTACGCCCACCAACCCAGTAACGACCATTTAACATGGGAGTTAATGGGTGAGGTGCGAGTACAGATCGGAGTTGGGCTGTCACACGCTGCGATGCTGGTACAACGGCCTTGCGATATCGGGGAGTTGAATAGCTCGGCTATTCAACTCCGATATCGTTTTGGCATCGTTCCAGCATCGCGTTGTACGCTCAAACCGTACAACGCGCACACGATATCGGGTCCAACTCGCAACCCACGTGACTTTTTGTCGGAGTTGGGTCGGAGTTGGACGCCGATATCGCGGCGTGTAAACCCACCATTAGAGTCCTGGGTATTAGGCCCTTATCTAAGTATCTTTCCAAAAAGGCCCTATTCCACAATTTCGTCCTTTTTCTTAAAAGCTCTTTTAGGCTGTGGTCACAGTTGCCATGCGTTTTTTTTAATGATTTTACAAAACTCATGCGTTTTTTCATGTCAGCATGAGTTTTGTAAGGTGTGTAATGGCTCCCTGCGTTTTTGGCTGCGTTTTTGAATCTGCACCTAAAAATAGTGCTTGTAGTATTTTTTTGAGCGTTTTGAAAAACGCATGCGTTTTTGTAGAAAACGCATGCGTTTTTATAACATGGGTTCCTATGGGAAACGCATGCAAAAACGCATGTACAATTAGTACATCTTAGTGCAATTCAGAAACGCATGCGTTTCCCATAGGAGCCCATGTTAAAAAAACGCATGCGTTTCCGGAAACGCATGCGTTTTTTTAACATGGGCTCCTATGGAAAACGCATGCGTTTTTAAATGGCACTAATTGTACATGCGTTTTTGCATGCGTTTTCCATAAGGCCCCTTATTAAAAAACGCATGCGTTTTTGGATATGCTCCAAAAACGCATGGGACAGTCACACATGCTTTTTGGCTATTAGGGCATGCGTTTTTTAACATGGGGGCCTATGGGTGCGTTTTTTACATGCGTTTTTGAAAACGCAGGTCTCCAAAAATGCATGTGAAAAATGGTACTGTGACCACAGCCTTAGACAAAACAGGAGAAACCAGTGGAGTTCAATTGCGTTTTAAACATGTTTATTAACAGATACACCTTAAAGGCATCCAAGTTCAGGCAGCTGAATACGTGTTCTGACACAGCAGATGGAGTAACCAGCACCTGGGCAACAGTACAACTGGATCAAGACAGGATGCTGCAGTTACAATCGCTATACTATCAATACACATGTGCCCAATATTTCACTTAACCCATGTTACATAGTCAGTTTACAATAGCATCAGTAGTATACAAAGTACATGTTATCCATGGTACATGCCCAATATTGCACTTAGTCCCATGTTGCATAGCCAATTTACAACAGCATCATTAGTATACACAGTACATGACATACATAGTATATGATATACACCGAACATCTATCTGTGAAGCACATTCTTTGAGAGTGAACAGAAGTGGAAGTGAATTGGACCCATCCTCTGTTTGAAAACTACTAATCCATCATTAAATATTTGGATATCTGGGTCCTCCATGTGACTCACTTCTATGGTGTAGTTTGTGTCTTTTTCTGGTTAACATTTGGTTGTGGTGCGCCTACACGCACTTTCGCATCTCCCTGCTTCCCCTCGTGGCGTCTCTAGCGTCAGAGAGCGTCTCTTGTTGCTGGGTAGCCGCCTGGTTTCCTGGACTGCTCCAGGACGTTGAGGAGTTGAGGAAGTTGAGGAGTTGAGGAATCTGTGGCGTATGCGCAGGTGCTGCTTCACACATCAATTGGAGGATGCTTTTCATGTGATTGCACCCTCCGACATCATAAGGTACTGCCGGTCAGATCCTTCTGCATTCCCCATGATTAAGTATCATCATATTTCATATTGAAATATGAAGTATCATCATACTGAAATGGAAGGAGAATCAGACCACTGCAAATCTACCAAGACCCGGCCGTCCCTCTAAACTTTCATCTCAAACACAGAAAAGACTCATCAGAGATGCAGCCAAAAGGCCCATGATCACTCTGGATGAACTGCAGTGATCTACAGCTGAGGTGGGAGAGTCTGTCCATAGGACAACAATCAGTCGTACACTTCACAAATCTGGCCTTTATGGAAGAGTGGCAAAAAGAAAGCCATTTCTCAAAGATATCCATAAAAAGTCTCATTTGAAGTTTGCCACAAGCCACCTGAGAGACACACCAAACATGTGGAATAACCTGTTCTGGTCAGATGAAACCAAAATCGAACTTTCTGGCCACAATGCAAAACGATATGTTTGGCAAAAAAGCAACACTGCTCATCACCCTTAAAACACTATCCCCACTGTCAAACATGGTGGTGGCAGTATCATGGTTTGAGCCTACTTTTCTTTAGTAGGGACAGGGAAGATGGTTAAAATTGATGGGAAGATGGACGGAGCCAAATACAGGACCATTCTAGAAGAAAGCCTGTTGGAGTCTGCAAAAGACCTCAGACTGGGACCGAGATTTATCTTCCAACAAGACAATGATCCCAAACATAAAGCAAAATCTACAATGGAATTGTTCACAGATAAACGTATCCAGGTGTTAGAATGGCCAAGTCAAAGTCCGGACCTGAATCCAATAGAGAATCTGTGGAAAGAGCTGAAAACTGCTGTTCACAAATGCTCCCCATCCAACCTCACTGAGCTCGAACTGCATGCGAGGCATCCGGAGCAGAGCCACTTGCAGGGGTGAACTAAGCTCCACTGGCACCTGAGGCGAAGATCAGGGGGTAGGGTTTGGGGTACTAGTGATCCGGTGGCGGGATTGAAGAGCGGGGGGGGTCAGCTAGCAGTCCGGTGTGTGTGTGTACATACCTTCGTGGAGGCAGCGGCCATCAGGCAGGAAGGAGTGTGCAGGGCGCCGCCCACCTGCAGCATTGCTGCTTCCTTGCCTCCTTGCTTGTCCAATGGATGCTGCGACCCTGTCCACGTGTGTGCGGGGCGTGTGGAGCCACATGTGTACGGGGCGTCCGGAGTGGAGCCGCGTGTGTACGGGGCATCCGGAGCAGAGCCGCATGTGTATGGGGCTTCCGGAGCAGAGCCGCGTGTGTACGGGGCATCCAGAGCGGAGCTGTGTGTATACGGAACGTCAGGAGCTGAGCCACATGTATACGGGATGTTCGGAGCAGAGCCGAGTGTATACGAGGTGTATGGAGTGGAGTTGTGTGTGTACGAGGTGTACGGAGCGGAGCCGTGTGTGTACGAATCGGAGCCATGTGTGTACAATGTGTACGGAGAGGAGCCGCGTGTGTACAAGGTGTACGGAGAGGAGCCGCGTGTGTATGAGGTGTATGGAGTGGTGCTGAGTGTGTACGAGGTGTATGGGGCGGAGCCGTGTGTGTACAAGGTGTACGGAGTGCAGCCGAGTGTGTACGAGGTGTACGAAGCAGAGCCATGTGTATGAGGTGTATGGAGCGGAGCCGTGTGTGTACGAAGCGGAGCCGTTTGTGTACAAGGTGTATGGAGAGGAGCCGTGTGTATACGGGACGTCCGGAGAGGAGCTGAGTGTGTACAAGGTGTACGGAGTGGAGCCGTGTGTGTATGAAGTGGAGCCATGTGGGTACAAGGTGTACGGAGAGGAGCCGCGTGTGTACTAGGTGTACGGAGTGGAGCTGAGTGTGTACGAGGTGTATGGAGTGGAGCAGTATGTATACAAGGTGTACGAAGTGCAGCCGAGTGTGTATGAGGTGTACAAAGCAGAGCCGTGTGTACGAGGTATATGGAGTGGAGCCAAGTGTGTACGAGGAGTACGAAGCGGAGCCGAGAGTATATGGGATGTATGGAATGGAGCCACATGTGTATGAGGTGTACAGAGTGGAGCTGCGTGTGTACGAGGTGTACGGGGCGGAGCCGAGTGTACGAGGTGTACAGAGCAGAGCCGCATATACGTAAGAGGTGTGTGTACCAGTGGTAGCCCCCCACAGATGCTGTTCCTATAGACCTGGCTGCCTCTGCTGGCAGCATTCTTCTCCAGAGTCCTGGCCATAGCTGTCTGCCATCTGCAACTTAGCAGATGCTGAGGAGACCGGAGCAGAGAGAAGAGAGGTGACTAGTGGCGTAGTATGGAGTGGAGCCACATGTGTATTAGGTGTACAGAGTGGAGTCGTGTGTGTACGAGGTATACGGAGCGGAACCGAGTGTACGAGGTGTACAGAGCGGAGCTGAGTGTACAAGGTGTACAGAGCGGAGCCACATATGTATGAGGTGTGTATGCCAGTGGTATCCCCCCGTGGATGCCACTCCCATAGTCCCGGCTGCCTCTGCTGGCAGAATTCTTCTCCAGAGTCCTGTTAATCACTGTCTGCCATCTGCAACTCAGCAGATGCTGAGGAGACCGAGGCAGAGAGAAGAGAGGTGAGTAGTGGCGCTCCTGTGACCAGGCGGCCATAGAGGGGAACTGCAGCTGGGACTGGTAAGACGTTCAATTCGAACAAACACCCCCACACACACTCCGATCCTAAGCCAAAGTCACTTCATGTCAGGTGAGGGGTGGCGGGAGTAGCTAAGTGTGGGTGGAACATAGCAAACAACCCGGGAAAGGGGTGCAGGAACTGGAGTAAAACTCAGGAACACTAAATCAGAGACACAAAAGTGAGGCAAGAGAGAACCAGCTGTTTAAGCAGAGACACCCATCAGCTAATCAGCGATTGAGACCAAGCTGAGAATAGAGGGGCTTGGTCGCCTGCACTACTAATCGCTGGCCAGGAACCCACGCTGACACCGGAGAAGGACAGAAGGAGAGTCAAGTGTACCCGACTTATCTGGTACACTGGTAGCTGGGCCAGAGAACCAGAGTGCCGGGTCTGTAGATGTGGGCAGGAAAGCTTCAAGCATTCAACCACAGGAAACCCGGCGGGGTGCAAGAACTCTATGTCCCTGAACCTAACAATCGATGCGGCGAAGGACAAAGCCATTGTGTAGGGTTAGTGACCAAGGGTGTGGGACAACTCACTACAAAGCCTGCGACGGCCAGACTGTATCCATACACGAAGGAGTGGAGAGAGAACAAAAGGGCCCGAAAGATACACTGAGGGGAATGACGCAGTGGAACTGTCCCAGCTGCAGTGAGAACCTAAGCCCGTAAAGAACTGTACAAAGCTGTTGTGTGTGAGAAGTGAGAGTAAAAGCTCGGTAAAGCCTAGCATGGTGTGGACTCAGTTGTTTCCTTGCAGGGGAGAAGAGAAGCCGCGACCGCACAGAGACTGTGCATGCTGCCTGAAGGTACAGGGAACTTCACTCTTACACTACACTACACCTTTGGATGCCCTGGGGAATTAGCCCTACCCGTAGAGGGCTCACCATCTGGCTGCACCCACCATCACCCCAGCAGTCCCGATAGCTGCGGTGGCCTCATATAGCCACACACTACGCGTGGCGTCACAAATAACTTTCATTTAAACCAGTCCATTCCCAAAAACGTCCCCTTTTCAACTGAACCCAGGGTCACAATAGCTGGGTCTAGACCCCTGTGACTCCCCAGAGACAGTATAGCCCGGTTCCGAGTACCCCACGGAACTGTGGCACATCAGTTTTTGGCGTCGCGAACGGGATTACCAGGCCGGTAAAACTGGGCCTTGTGTGCCTACAACCATGTTTGAACTATGTTTTTACGGGGTCCAGAGTAATGGCGGCCCTAAAAGACTAGAAATATGTGCTGGCAGAGGAGTGTACCAAGGTCTCTCATTGTGGGACAGGCTAGCAAAGAGCATAAACTGAAGTTCACACCCCTTCCATTGTCCAAGAGTGAGGAGGGTGGTGCCAAAGATTGGGTAACCTGGCCTGGGGGAGTGGTGGCCAATGACAAAGATGGACGGCGACTCCTCTGCAGGGTGGGAGAAATAAGCGAAAAGGAGACTGCCGTGGCGGGTGGAGAACAAGACTGGGAGTATCCATATGGCCCTGTAGGTGGTTGCTCGGTGAGGTGGCAGAAAGACACGGTAATGGCGGAAAGTGGAAGGATGCCAAAGATAGAGCCAGGTTGGCGTGGCAGGGAATGTGAAGAAGAGGAAGTGAGCTGCTCCGGTCCCGTGCCAGAATGTCAAATGCCCAAGATGGATCCTGCTTTCTTGTTGAGGAGCTGAATCACCAGCTAGAGAAAGTTCACTGTGATACTGTGGAGCAATGGCGGCAAGCACTCTTGAAGAAAACCACTGAGCGTTGGGCGACAAGGTGCCCTGAAACACCCACTTGGGAAGATTTCCCACCTCCCATACCCAAGTCTGCATCTGAAGTCGATCAAGCCTCCGAGGTTGCAAATTATAGGGGATGCCCTGCATAGATATATTGAGGGCCGCAGACTAGGACACGAGCCCTCCCCAGAACTGTGGAATGCTATCAGGGACCTCCATAAAAGTGTGGAAGCGTTGACCAACACTATGCAATCTTGGCAGAAGGTTTCCCCCGATGCTTTTGGATATGAGGATGTCCAACCGACATGGCGGAGCAAGGTATTCTGGAGGAGGAGCAAACCCACCGACTGTTTTGATGCTACAGGACAGCCAGTTTGCCAGCGATGCGACCGGGCAAGATATATGGCCCGCTCTTGCCCCGCACCAGGAGGGATTGTGTGGTGGAAGCCGTAAGTCCCGGACAGACTGCAAAGACAATGAGTGTGACTATTGCATTTTTCCTTGTTGTCCCCATCTCTTCCCTGTGTGAATGTGTTTGATTCCACTTCACTACTTCTATAAGATAAAAGAATTTTGAGATCAGGGGCGTAACTACAATAGGTGCAGGGGTTGCAATCGCACCAGGGCCCTGCAGCCTAGGGGGGCCCCAGATATCCCTTTGGCTTAGAGAAAAAGACTAATACTATTAAAGATTTGCAATAATTGGAGGCCCCGTTGGAGCTTTCGCATCGGGGCCCCTGGGCCTGAAGTTAAGCCGCTGCCCTTTTGGTTTTATAGTCGATTTTATAGTGTAATTTATAATGTACGTTAACTGGAACTGTTGCATAGATGTTTGCACTAAGGAACTTAAAGCACTTGTGACCGCACCGCTCAAAAACCCACTGGGGCGCCCGAAGAATCGGTCATTGTTAGCCCCTGTCACCACGCCCAGGGCACGTAAAGGGTTTTTCTTGTGGTGGGTTCCTGAACACAGCAAGTAAAGAAGACGACGAAAGAGACACTGGACAATTTTTGAACAGTTTTGTACTTTTCTACTTTTTATCCACTACCCCATAATAATAAGAAAGTTGATTTTTGTTACGTAATGCTTAAGTCACGTACCTCCCGGAAGGGAAGACAAATATTCTTGAATTGTTATTGTTATTGTATTAAAAAATATGGGCTAATGTTTAACACCGTACTGGTGCTTAGTACCCGGACATGCTAATCTTCGCTCTGGGAGAGTGTGGCGCCCCTGAGACCAGGCAGCCACAAAGGTGAACTGCAGCTGAGACTGGTAAGACGGTCACTTTGCACAAACACCCACACACACACTCCGATCCTGAGCCTAAGTCACTTCATGTCAGGTGAGGGGTGGGGGAAGTAGCTAAGTGTGGGTGGAACGTAGAAAAGACCCCAGGAAAGGTGTGGAGGAACTCGAGTAAAACCCAGTAACACTAAGTTAGAGACACAAAAGTAAGGCGAGAGAGAACCAGCTGTCTAAGCAGAAACACCCATCAGCTAATCAGCGATTGAGACCAAGCTGAGAATAGAGGGGCCCGGCGGCCTGCACTACTAGGCTGACACCGGAGAAGGATAGAAGGAGTCAGGTGTACTCGACTTATCCGGGACACTAATAGCTGGGCCAGAGAACCAGAGTGCCGGCTCTGTAGATGTGGTTGGGAAAGCTTCAAGTGCCCAACCACAGGAAACCAGGGCAAGGTGCAGGAGCTCTATGTCCCCGAACCTAACAATTGGTGCGGCGAAAGACAAAGCCATTGTGTAGGGCTAGTGACCCAGAGTTAGGGACAACTCACTACAAAGCCTGTGACGGCCAGACTGTAACCATAGGTGAAGGAGTGGAGAGAGAATGAAAGGGCCCTAAAGATACATTGAGGGGAATGACGCAGACGAACCGTCCAAGCTGCAGTGAGAACCTAAGCCCGTAAAGAACTTTACAGAGCTGTTGTGTGTGCTGTAGTGAACTTTTGCAAAAGAACTGTGGAACTGTCGTGAACTGTTAAGTAGAGAAGAAGAATTTCAAAAGCACATACACATAAGCCTGTGCACACCACAGTATTTACATCAAAGTTTATTTAATGAGTAACAAAAACTGGTGCAATAGACATTTTAAAAACAAGATAGGTCCCACAACCCTGGTTGCATATTCCACATGTATTCATGTACAAAATTGTATCAAGAACCAAGTGACTCAGATATAGCTGTGTTTGAACGACCCCTATGGTTTACATGATCTATCGAATATAGATGAATTCAATCCATCTATGTTAGAGCACAAATCATCAGGCTCTATTCCCTATCGAACATGCATAAAAGACTAATGTAGCTAGAAGGGGGGGAAACACCACAGCATACTACATACACACATATTACCTAAATAATCGGCTGCAACCAGATAGTCCGGGGTCCCACGCGTTCTGCTGCACTAGGCAGCTTCCTCAGGGGAAACTGTTAAGTGAGAAGTGAGAGTAAAAGCCCGGTAAAGCCTAGGACAGTGTAGACTCAGTTGTCTATTCACGAGGAGAAGAGAAGCCGAAACCGCTCAGAAACTGCGTATGCTGCCTGAAGGTACAGGGAACTTCACTCTTACACTACACCACACCTTCGAATGCCCTGGGGTGTAGAGGGCTCACCATCTGGCTGCACCCACAATCACCCCAGTGGTCCCGATAGCAGAGGAGGCCTCATATATCTGACACGCACACAGGGCTATGGGGTACTCGACTCTCGGGCTGTTTCAGTCTGGGAAGCACGGGAAGCCATCCCGAGGCCGTGGCCCTGTGGGTCAACTGAAAAGGTTTTGGGGGAACTTCTATTTACAAGTTGTTTCGTGACACCACCTGTTGAGTCTGGTGATGCTCACCAGCGCCGCCACAGTCCTCCAGTGGTCGGTGGTATTGCGGCTTGGATGGAATAGTCCCTGCAGACGGGACTGGACCACTGGGGCAGTGATGCTGAAAAGCAAACAGTTTATATTTGAAAGGATGCAGCAGAGTCAAAGCTTCACTTCACTGGGTAACTTTACTTGAACACTCTCTTTCAGCCTTACAGTTCAACAGTTCATTAGATGGTATACTGGCGAATGCTCTAGGCTGCAATTGGGATTTCTGGCTTGAGATGGAACCCACATTTATGTTCCTTTCTTTTCCTTCTATTCTGTTCCCAGTGTGAAGCCTAATCTCCTGTAGATGATCTGGCCTCCTGCTGCTTCTAGCTTCTGTCTCCTCTCCCTTTGGTACCCGTCGGGTTAACTTTCTGTTGAATGCCGCAGCTGCCTACTGCGCTTCTGGCTTCCCTCTTAAGGGATCTTTGGGAGTCAAGGCCGTATTTGTAATATCCCTGTTTAGCGGATTTTCTGTGAGACTTATGGTACGTTTACACGCCGCTACCGAAAGGTAGAAACCGGCAGGTGTCGGAGACAATTGTACCTTTTACCTGCAAAACACCGCGAAGTGGCGGCGTGTAATTCAGGTTGTACCTTCCTGTCTCTTTGGATACCTGTCTTTCAGCCATGCTGAAAAACAAGCAGGTATAACCCCTATGATAGCGGCGTGTAATCGGGGCACAGGTATGGTATTTGAGTTACCTGGGGCGTGCTTGAGCGTCATGTATACCACGCCCCATCAGCTATCATTGGTGGAGACTACTGTGTACCCATTGGCTGTCCCTGCACAGGGCGGTGTATGTAACGAGCTGACCAGTCACAATACACATTTGGTATAGCGTCATGTATTAGGCAGCCTCCCTGCGCTGGCTGGCCAATCATGATGTTATTGCATTGTCCAATCACCGTACGAGTGTCGCGTAATACACAACTCTGTCACACCTATGTAGTTACGGCGCACGATATGTACGCCCAGATTCCCTTGTGGTAGCGGCGTGTAAATCAGGGAAGGTGCTCCACAGAAGGTAACCTGCGGCACCCGTCGGCACTTCCAGGTAACGAAAATACCTTTTGTGGAGCACCTTGTGGCGGTGTGTAATTGAGGCATCAGGTACCGTTAGGAACCATTGAAAACGCGCGCGTGCACGTGCGGTGCCTACCTGTTGCTACCTTCGGTAGCGGCGTGTAAAGGTACCATTAGAGTACTCACAAGTGCGGGCTCTGGTACCCGGGTTTCTTCCTATTGGGCAAACTCTATCCGTTACTCGCTCCCCACTCAAGTTAACTCGGCAATCATGAGTTTCTTTGCTTTCTTTATTCCTGTTTGGGATCTGTTCCTTCTCAGGGCCCCTCAGCCGAGATGGCTCTCTTGGTTTCCTACAGGCTGGCTGCCTGCTCCTTCCACCTCCTCCTCTCTCTGACTTACTGACTGCCTGACTGACTGACTGAGCTCTCCGGTTCCCTCTAGAGGTCGCTAAGACCCTCCCGGGATTTCTCCAACCCACTGTCCTAGTGTGTGAGTGCAGCTCTAGGGCTCCATCTTGTGTCCATTGTCCCAATTGCAGTGGAGTACTACACCGCTTTTCTGGGTGCAGTACCCCTTCTGTGGCACCTACGTAGTGGGGAGCCACATAGACATACACTATGGGTGGCACCACGAATAACTTTCATTTAAACCACTCCATTCCAAAAAACGTCCCATTTTCAACTGAACCCAGGGTCATGAAAGCTGGGTCTCGACCCCTGTGACTCCCCAGAGACAGTATACCCTGGTTCCGAGTACCCCACGGCCCTGGGGCACGTCATGAGTATTTACTTTTTTTTTTAATAAATGAGTACACTTGTGGGAAACAATGTAATGTGCAATATAATATAGGACTATTGGGGTGCACTATACTATATGGAGGACTATGGGGGTGCATTATACTATATGGAGGATTATGTGGGTGCATTATATTATAAGGAAGGCTATGGGGGATGCATTATACTATATGGCGTGGCCACACATTGGGTAATAAGGGCCACTTTTTTCCTTTTTTTACTCTGTTGTAAGGAACCATCTTGATTGCTGGTTGGGAAGGCTTTGCACATAAATTGAGATAATTTTTGATGCTGTTCCAATTTTTTACTATAAGGCTACGTTCACATTCTGCATATTTGCAGAGTTTTATAGCATATTCCTGCTTTTTGCTGCGTTTACACGGCCCTTTTTTGCGCGCACTTAAATGCAGTGAAACGCAGTTACGGAAATGCAGTCCAGCAAAATCTATGGGTTTTGCTGAATTGCGTTCACATATTGCGCTTTACTGCGCTTTTTTTACGCATGTGCTTTCACTGCAAAAGCGCGTGCGTAAAAAGAATAGATCTGTAAATTCTTTATGCAGTTGCCTCTGCACTTTTCCCATAGCCCACATGATAAAATGAGCTTGGGAAAGGCGCAGAAGAAAAAGCGTAGAGAAGAGCACCATGTGTATGCACTTCCGCTTTTTGCCGCGTACGAGTGTAAAAAAGCGCAACTGCAGAAAAAAAGAGCAAAAAAAAAAAAAAAAAAGCTGGTATTATCCCCTTTATTACCCAGTGTGCCACCGCTACCAGGGCCAGTGCAAGAGCTTGGTAAGGCACCTGGAAATGGCGCTTATTATTAACGCGCCATTTTCAGGGGCGGCTGTGGGCTGTTGTTCTTTAGCGTGGGGGGTCCCTATACCAATGGGCCCTCACCCCACTAAAAATAACAGCCCTCAGCTGCCTAGTTTTACCTTGGCTGGCAAAGAAAAATATGGCGAAAACCACACATTTTTTTTCGCCAGCCAATGGAAAATTAGGCAGCTGAGGATGGCAGCTCACAGCTGTCTGCTTTCATTGGGCTAGACTTAAAATTGCTCCAAAGTCCCACGCATTTTTTTTTATACTTATTTATTTCACACCCTATAAGGCCAGGTTGGTTGCCCTATATGTATACGGCAACCAAGCAGAATCACTGTCCAGATTGAGGAAAAGCACTCTGACTACAACAGCCAATCACAGAAGCTCTCAAACAGTGTGAGCTTCTCTGATTGGCTGTTTGTCTGACAGTGCAGTGAATATGTAATTAGTAGAGATGAGCGAGTACTAAAATGCTCGGGTGCTCGAAGCTCGGGCCGAGCATCCCAAGATACTCGTGTATTCGGCCCGAGCACCGAGCCCAATGTTATCCTATGGGAGACCAGAGTATTTTTCTGGCATGACCCCCGGCAGCATGGATAAACCCTAAAAATGTCAGAAAAGTATCAGAACAGTGCTCAAATGACATGGGAACAGCATGGGGAAGACCCCTGTAAGGATTTCAGACTCCAAGGTCACTGCTGTGAACAATGTTGTCAGACTATTACGCCACTTTTACGGACTGTCAAGAAAATGTTACAAAATGAAATCAAAATGGATTTTCCTGGAGAAAATATTAAGGGCTCATACCCACTTGTGAGACAGAGTTGGTGTATGTTAGTTTTTTGGATTACATGAAAGATTTTTTAAAAATTGTGTGGCACTCCCATGCCCCTGGGAAGAGACGTACATGAAGGCCTCTTTAAATAATGTGCCCATTTTAAGGAGGTGGGTCTTCTGTAGTATTGCCCTAGTCAGGGCTGCCAAACATTGGGAGGCACCACAATTCCCTTGGATAGAGGCGTGCATGAGGGCCTCTTTAAATAATGTGCCCATTTTAAGGAAGTGGGTCTTTTGTAGTATTGCCCTAGGCAGGTCAGCCAAAAATTGTGTGACACTCTGATGCCCCTGGATAGAGACGTGCATGAGGGCCTCTTTAAATAATGTGCCCATTATAAGGAAGTGGGTCTTGTGTGGTATTGCCCTTTGGCAGGGCTGCTAAATATTGGGAGGCACCCCAATGCCCCTGGATAGAGACATGCATGAGGGCCTCTTATAATGTGCCCATTATAAGGAAGTAAAGAGAAAAGGGGGGATAGCGCACGTGAGGAACCTGGTGGTCTAGTGGGGGCTTAAAACCAGTGTGACAAGGTGCCACTCACCTGATCAGGTTGTGCAATCCCTGCACAACCTCGGTAATGCGTTTGGAATTAACGTAATGGCAAGGACCGCGCCACAGGCTTCTTCCTGGTCACGTGGGTATTGCGATCATGTGACTCCGCGTCACCGCTGACATCATGGCATGTCCTTAACTCACAGGGATGGTATCCACCAACTCCAGCAGCTCCAGCTACAAACCCAAGAGGGATTTATAACAGTGAGAGAAGATCTTCCCACTCTGAGCGCTCCTGCAAACTGACCACAATCTTCTCTCACCATTATAAGGAAGTGGGTCTTTTGTAGTATTGCCCTAGGCAGGGCAACCAAAAATTGTGTGGCACTCTGATGCCCCTGGATAGAGGCGTGCATGAGGGCCTCTTTAAATAATGTGCCCATTTTAAGGAAATGGGTCTTTTGTAGTATTGCCCTAGGCAGGGCAACCAAAAATTGTGTGGCACTCTGATGCCCCTGGATAGAGGCGTGCATGAGGGCCTCTTTAAATAATGCGCCCATTATAAGGAAGTGGGTCTTTTGTAGTATTGCCCTAGGCAGGGCTGCCAAAAATTGTGAGGCACTTCAATGCCCCTGAATAGAAACATGCATGAGGGCCTCTTTAAATAATGTGCCCATTTTAAGGAAGTGGCTCTGTTGAAGTATTGCCCTAGACAGGGCTGCCAAAAAATGTAAGGCACTTCAATGCCCCTTGAAAGAAACATGGAGGAGAGCCTCTATATATTGTTCCCATTACAAAGGAGCGAGTCTCCTGTACTTGTAATGCCCATTCTGTAAGCATGGACTAAAATATTTACCCCTGGGGGGTATACATGAAAGTACTGCCTAACTTTTGAATGGTTAGGGTCATCATCATCATAAATATGATGTAAAAAAATTATGTTTTCGTGGCATTATGAACCACGTTCGCACTGATCATATGATGGTGGCGCATAAGGAGAAGGAGGAGCAGTACAGCAAGTAGCCAAAGTCATGAAGTGTGTACCCATCTGTGGGTGTGCGGAGGTGCATGGCAATTTACCGGCACAAAATTTAAATTCCGCTATCATTTGGTGGTGGTGTGGTGAAGTCAGGCCCAATCCAACCCTTGTTCATCTTGATCAGAGTCAGCGTGTCAGCATTTTCAGTTGACAGGCGGGTACGCTTATCTGTATTGATTCCACCACCTGCGGCACTTAAAACAAGCTCTGACAAAACGCTAGCAGCAGGGCAGGCCAGGACTTCCAAGACGTAGAGCGACAATTCCTGCCACGTGTCCAGCTTGGATACCCAATAATTATAAGGCACAGAGGAGTCTAGGAGCACGTTTGTATGATCGGCAAGGTATTCCCTCAGCATCTTCGCAAACTTTGCAGTCCTTGTGACACTACCCCGCACCTCAGGACCTGTGCTACGGGAGGCGGTGAGAAAAGTGTCCCAAATCTTTGAGAGTGTTCCCCTACCTCTGCTGGATTGGACTTGTGCCTCTCTCGGCCGGATGCCTTGGTTGTCCACCGAATCGTGACCTCTGCCGCCAGCGTTTTCAGAAGGGAATTTTTAGACTAATTCCGCGACTATGGCCTTCTGGTACTGCAGCATTTTTGTACACCTCTCCACCTCGGGAATAAGAGAAATAAAGTTCTCCTTGTAGCGTGGGTCTAAAAGTGTCACCAACAAGTAATGAGTGTCCGCCAAGATGTTGATAACGCGAGGGTCACGAGACAGGCAGCGTAACATAAAGTCAGCCATGTGTGCCAGACTGTTAATAGGCAAGACTTCAGGGTCCTCACCAACAGCATGACTGTCCATGCTGGCCTCATCCTCCTCTTCCTCCTCCTCCTCTCTCCCTGTCCTCTGGCCATCAATGCTGAACCGACAGTATGACGGTTGTGCATGTATTACCGTCAATTCTGCATGAAAGTAGCTCTATTTCTTTATCCTCCTCGTCATAGTCCTCCAACGCACGTTGGGATGAGATGAGGCTGGGCTGTGTGTAATCACCCAGTATGGTTTCTTGCTCCAACTCATCGTGCTCTGCCTGCAATGCATCGTCTTTGATTTTGAGCAGAGAGAGTTTTAGTAGACAGAGAAGCGGGATGGCGACGCTAATGATGGCGTCATCGCTGCTCACCATCTTGGTGGAGTCCTCAAAGTTTTGGAGGACGGTACATATGTCGGACATTCATGTCCACTCCTGAGGTCTTATGTGTGGAATTTGAACCGTATACCGACGGCCTAGTTGATGCTGGTACTCAACAACTGCCCTTCTGCTCACAAATCCTGACCAACATTTGCAGTGTGGAATTCCAACATGTGGGGACATCACACACCAGTCTGTGAGCCGGAAGCTGCAAACGCCGCTGAAAGACGGCAAGGGCGGCAGAAGCAGTAGGTGACTTTCTAAAATGGGCACACAGGCGGCGTACTTTGACGAGCAAATCCGACAGCTCCGGGTAGGATTTAAGAAACCGCTGAACCACGAGGTTGAGCACATGGGCCACGCATGGAACATGTGTCAGCTCGCCTCGCCTCAGAGCCGCCACCAGGTTCCGGCCATTGTCACACACGACCATGCCTGTCTGTAGGTTCAGCGGTGTCAGCCAGTGATCTGCCTGCTGTTTCAGAGCTGTCCACAACTCTTCAGCATTGTGGGGTTTGTCACCTACGCATATTACCTTCAGCACAGCCTGTTGCCACTTAGCCAAGGCAGTGCTGCAGTGCTTCCAGCTTGGGACTGGTGTGGAGGGTGAAGTGGAGGAGGAGGAGGAGGCTGAGGAGCATGACGTTCCAGAGCTGTACACTGTGGGTGAAAAACTGACTGAGTTAGGGCCTGCAATCCTTGGTGTCGGAAGGACGTGTTCCGTCCCAAGCTCAGACTGGGTCCCGGCTTCTAGAATATTAACTTAGTGTGCCGTCAGCGAGATGTACCGGCCCTGCCCACAAGCACTTGTCCACGTGTCCGTGGTTAGGTAGATTTTGCCTGAAACTGCGTTGCTAAGGGCATGTCGGATGTTTTGTGACACGTGCTTATGTAATGCAGGGACGGCACACGAGGAAAAATAGGGGCAGCTGGAACCGAGTAACGTGGGATAGCCGCCACCATCAGGTTGCAGAATGTTTCCGTCTCCACTAGCCTAAAAGGCAACATTTCCAGTGCAAGTAGTCGCGAAATGTGTGCATGTACAACTGTGGCATGTGAGGCGTTGGCAGCGTATTTGCGCCTGCGTTCCAAAGATTGGTGTATGGATAACTGAACGCTGCGCTGGAACAAGGACGTGGTTGATGATGGTGCTATTTCTGCTTGTGCAGCTACAGGTGAAGGACAGGAGGCATTTTCGCATGCAGTATGGACAGGGGATTGTCTTTCACGCACAACAGTGGAAGACACAGCGGTGTCACTCGCAGACACTGCTCCTGGACTCTGGTGTACATCCCACAAAGTCGGGTGCTTTGCTGACATGTGCCTGATCATGCTTGTGGTGGTCAGGCTGCTAGTTTTGCTACCCCTGCTGATGCTGGAATGGCAGGTGTTGCAAATGGCCTTTTTGGAATTATCTGCAGACACCTTAAAAAACACCCAGACTCAGGAAGACCTAACAGTTTTACTGGCAACTTCTGTTGTGTTGTTGTTCCGGGGAACGGTTGCCTGCCTTCTGCCTGCGGACACCACCCTGCTTCTTCTGGCCTGTTGTGATGCAACGCCTAACTCCCCCTGTGCACTGCTGTCTTCGCTCTGCATGTCCTCCTGCCAAGTTGGGTCAGTTACTGGATCATCCACCACGTCATCTTCCACTTCCGCACCCTGGTCCTCCTCCTGACTTTCTGGCATTTGTGTCTCATCACTGTCCACCTCTTGTTGAGACACGTTCCCACCATTGCCTTCATGAGAGCGTGGCTGCTCAAATATTTGTGCATCGGTACATACGATCTCCTCATGACCAATTCAAGTGGAGCTGGCGAGAGGCCAGAATCTACAAATGGATAAGTGAACAGCTCTTCAGAGTGTCCAAATGTGGGATCAGTTATGTCCGTGGCCGGGCACTCGGCATGGTGGGAGGAAGGAGGATCAGGGTGTTGAATGTGCAGTCCAGTCTCACGGCTACTGACACTTGACCGTGTGGAAGACAGGGTATTTGTGGTGGTACCAAACTGACTGGAAGCATTATCCGCTATCCAACAACCTGTTGACACCGGTCTTGGTTTAATAGTGGTGTACTGCTGCGGTCCCCTAGAAATTGGGACAGGAAGGTCAAGCGAGATGATGTGGGCGTTTGTCGTGGTGCAATTCGAGCTTGCACATGGCCTCGGCCTCTGCGTGCACCACCATCACGTCCAGTTTCTTTTCCCTTGCCACCGGCTTTGCGCATTTTCAATGTTGTGCTGCCTGTATACAGCTAAATGAAGGCGTCCAAAAGATGTTTTTTAACTGCACACTGAGATTACAGATTAGATCGGTTTAATCCCGGCAGTTGGAACGGTCAGACACAAACGCTGACGAGAATACCGAGTGTTTAGGCGTATCCAAATTTCCGCTACATCCCACTCCTGGCACACAAAAATGGTAAATGAATGCAGACAAGAGTTAGTTTTTAGCTGGACACTGAGATTAGAGATTAGAGGTTAAATCCCAGCAGGTGGACCGGTCAGTCACAAACGCTGACGAGAATACCGAGTGTTTTTGCGTATCATAATTTCCGCTACAAGCCACTCCTGGCGCACAAAAATGCTAAATGAATGCAGACAAGAGTTGGTTTTTAGCTGGACACTGAGATTAGAGATTAAATCCCAGCAGGTGCACCGGTCAGACACAAATGCTGACGAGAATACCGAGTGTCAGACAAGAGTTATTTTTTAGCTGGACACTGAGATTAGAGATTACAGGTTAAATCCCAGCAGGTGTACCCTTCAGACACAAATGCTGACGAGAATACCGAGTGTTTTGGCATATCCTAATTTCAGCTATAACCCACTCCTGCTGCACAAAAATGGTAAATGAATGCAGACAAGAGTTGGTTTTTAGCTGGACACTGAGATTAGAGATTAGAGGTTAAATCCCAGCAGGTGTACCGGTCAGACACAAACGCTGACGAGAATACAGAGTGTTTTGGCGTATTCTAATTTCCGCTACAACCCACTCCTGGCGCACAAAAATGGTAAATGAATGCAGACAAGAGTTGGTTTCTAGCTGGACACTGAGATTAGAGATTAGAGGTTAAATCCCAGCAGGTGGACCGGTCAAACACAAACGCTGACGAGAATACCGAGTGTTTTGGCGTATCCTAATTTCCGCTACAAGCCACTCCTGCCACACAACAATGGTAAATGAATGCAGACAAGAGTTGGTTTTTAGCTGGACACTGAGATTAGAGGTTAAATCCCAGCAGGTGTACCGGTCAGACACAAACGCTGACGAGAATACAGAGTGTTTTGGCGTATACTAATTTCCACTACATCCCACTCCTGCCGCACAAAAATAGTAAATGAATGCAGACAAGAGTTGTTTTTTAGCTGGACACTGAGATCACAGATTTGGGGTTAAATCCCAGCAGGTGGACCAGTCAGACACAAATGCTGACGAGAATACAGAGTGTTATGGCGTATCCTAATTTCCGCTACAAGCCACTCTTGACGCACAAAAATGCTAAATGAATGCAGACAAGAGTTGGTTTTTAGCTGGACACTGAGATTAGAGGTTAAATCCCAGCAGGTGTACTGGTCAGACACAAACGCTGATGAGAATACCAAGTGTTTTGGGGTATCCTAATTTCCGCTACAACCCACTCCTGGCGCACAAAAATGGTAAATGAATGCAGACAAGAGTTGGTTTTTAGCTGGACACTGAGATTAGAGATTAGAGGTTAAATCCCAGCAGGTGGACCGGTCAGACACAAACGCTGACAAGAATACCGAGTGTTTTGGAGTATCCTAATTTCCGCTACAACCCACTCCTGGCGCACAAAAATGGTAAATGAATGCAGACAAGAGTTGGTGTTTAGCTGGACACTGAGATTAGAGATTAGAGGTTAAATCCCAGCAGGTGGACCGGTCAGACACAAACGCTGACGAGAATACCGAGTGTTTTGGCGTATCCTAATTTCCGCTACAACCCACTCCTGCCTATGGAGAGCTAAATTAATCCCTAAAAGAACTGTTTTGGGATGGATGATGTGATGTGATGCAGGCTGGTATACTGGCACAACGAAGTTTGCTATATACCCTGCCTCCCTGCCTGCCTGTATACAGTTCTTATTAGTCCTCAGAAAGACTGTTGTGGTAATTAGATTGGCAGCCCTGCGCCTACACTAGCTGAAAGGCCACAAATCTGTCCTTCAATCAGCAGCATCTCTCCCTACACTGACTGTCTGTGGAGCAGAGTGACGAGCACAGCGCGGTCAGGTCTTATAAAGACTTGATCCTGCTGTGCGGCCAGCCAATCACTGTAAAGCCATAACCAACAGAGCTGTGGCTTTAGAGTGCCTGTTAGCCAATGCCTGCATGCGGGCTGGCTCTGTAAAGAGTGCCAATATGCAGGGAGGTGGACCCCGAGCATTGCAAAAGTATCGCGAGATTACTCGGTACTCGCCGAGTACCAAGATATTCGTGCTAGTACCAAGAAGTGACAAGCATACTTGCTCATCCCTAGTAATTAGCTTAATGGACGGTCCCGGAAGGAGCAGCGTGAGACAAGTGAACCTGATATACCTATTATAGCATCTACAGTTAGGGCCAGAAATATTTGGACAGTGACACAAGTTTTGTTATTTTAGCTGTTTACAAAAACATGTTCAGAAATACAATTATATATATAATATGGGCTGAAAGTGCACACTCCCAGCTGCAATATGAGAATTTCCACATCCAAATCGGAGAAAGGGTTTAGGAATTATAGCTCTGTAATGCATAGCCTCCTCTTTTTCAAGGGACCAAAAGTAATTGGACAATGGACTCTAAGGGCTGCAATTAACTCTGAAGGCATCTCCCTCGTTAACCTGTAATTAATGAAGTAGTTAAAAGGTCAGGGGTGGATTCCAGGTGTGTGGTTTTGCATTTGGAAGCTGTTGCTGTGACCAGACAACATGCGGTCAAAGGAACTCTCAATTGAGGTGAAGCAGAACATCCTGAGGCTGAAAAAAAAGAAAAAATCCATCAGAGAGATAGCAGACATGCTTGGAGTAGCAAAATCAACAGTTGGGTACATTCTGAGAAAAAAGGAATTGACTGGTGAGCTTGGGAACTCTAAAAGGCCTGGGCGTCCACGGATGACAACAGTGGTGGATGATCGCCGCATACTTTATTTGGTGAAGAAGAACCCGTTCACAACATCAACTGAAGTCCAGAACACTCTCAGTGAAGTAGGTGTATCTGTCTCTAAGTCAACAGTAAAGAGAAGACTCCATGACAGTAAATACAAAGGGTTCACATCTAGATGCAAACCATTCATCAATTCCAAAAATAGACAGGCCAGAGTTAAATTTGCTGAAAAACACCTCAAGAAGCCAGCTCAGTTCTGGAAAAGTATTCTATGGACAGATGAGACAAAGATCAACCTGTACCAGAATGATGGGAAGAAAAAAGTTTGGAGAAGAAAGGGAACGGCACATGATCCAAGGCACACCACATCCTCTGTAAAACATGGTGGAGGCAACGTTATGGCATGGGCATGCATGGCTTTCAATGGCACTGGGTCACTTGTGTTTATTGATGACATAACAGCAGACAAGAGTAGCCGGATGAATTCTGAAGTGTACCGGGATATACTTTCAGCCCAGATTCAGCCAAATGCTGCAAAGTTGATTGGACGGCGCTTCATAGTACAGATGGACAATGACCCCAAGCATACAGCCAAAGCTACCCAGGAATTCATGAGTGCAAAAAAGTGGAACATTCTGCAATGGCCAAGTCAATCACCAGATCTTAACCCAATTGAGCATGCATTTCACTTGCTCAAATCCAGACTTAAGACAGAAAGACCCACAAACAAGCAAGACCTGAAGGCTGCGGCTGTAAAGGCCTGGCAAAGCATTAAGAAGGAGGAAACCCAGCGTTTGGTGATGTCCATGGGTTCCAGACTTAAGGCAGTGATTGCCTCCAAAGGATTCGCAACAAAATATTGAAAATAAAAATATTTTGTTTGGGTTATGTTTATTTGTCCAATTACTTTTGACCTCCTAAAATGTGGAGTGTTTGTAAAGAAATGTGTACAATTCCTACATTTTCTATCAGATATTTTTGTTCAAC
Organism: Allobates femoralis; assembly: GCA_033576535.1. NCBI lineage: Eukaryota > Metazoa > Chordata > Amphibia > Anura > Aromobatidae > Allobates > Allobates femoralis. The sequence goes on from JARQOC010000006.1 coordinate 205,735,863, forward strand.
CCTTCAAATTAAACGTTACAATCTGCACTTTGAATTCTGTTGTAGAGGTTTCATTTCAAATCCAATGTGGTGGCATGCAGAGCCCAACTCGCGAAAATTGTGTCACTGTCCAAATATTTCTGGCCCTAACTGTATGTGTTTGTCTATTGTATGCAATCACTCTATTCTGTCAAATCTTATCTCACTTTATACAACATGAGAAATGCCATATTACAATCGCATTACACACGGACCGCACTTGGATGTTATCCAAGAAAATGTCAGATACTCGCATAGCAGTTGGATGCAAAACAGAGCAAAAATCGAATGGCACTCGTCCGAGTCTCCTGGATGAGGAACGGACCGTTTTTTTTTATCGCCAGTGTGTTTCCACCCTTAGACTAAGTTCAGTAGACCTTTCAAATCTTTTGTCTCTCAGTGTTTTATTGCATACTTTGTAAAAATAACTTTGAAAAAATCCTATTTCATATAATGATGATTGCTCAAGTATCTGCTTGGCACAACTGGATTATTTAAGTGCCCTGTAGAAACTTTGCAAAGCTATCATCCACACATTTTACCACAGTGCACAAAGGCTGCTGCTTTGAAACAATGCTGCACATTAGAGCTCTCACAATATAATAGCGTTTCACAATTGCCGGTTTTAGGCAAACTGTGGGCCCTGGGCAAAAGGCTAAAGTGGGCAATAAATGTTAAATCACACTCAGACATTTATGGTACATTTACAAGTGCCGATTTCAGACCGGTAAATGAGAGCAATCTATAATATTCAAGTCCTTCGGCGCTTATTTCTTGTCTTTTTACCCATCATGATGAAGAATGATGGATCCAGAACAATCACTGGTAGAGCAATCTGCCCCTACAGTATCATGTTATCAGCAGAACTTCTGAGGTTTTCAGCGGGCAATCTGCTGCCGAGAGAAAGAGTTTTTGTTCCTCCATAAACATCCAATCACCTGATGAGCAGCATTTTGCTCATTTGTTGGGCGATTGCCAACTTGTTTACACCTGGGAACTCTCTTCTGTGTTGCTAGGGTTTATAAATGTGGATGTTACATACACACAACACACAGTATGTGATGCAAACACTACATATTACACATTTACACCGAGCACACACACATAGACACACTCATCTGTGGTGCCCCGCAAAGCAGGCGTCACAGTGGGGTACTGCACCCATAAAAGCGGTGTAGATACTCCGGTTGTAAGTGGATTTCAGGCTGATGGGTGGAACCCATACACAAGCGCCCGGCTGAGGACCCAGGGGGAAGGAAAGACGGATTCCAGGTGCAGACAGCCAGCCTGGGGGAGAGAGGGACTTCAGGAGTCCAACCCCGGCAGCTTACCGAGTACCGGAGCCCGCACCTGTGGGATCCTCTAAGGACCACAGAAAATCCGGTGAACTAGGGGTATATCTACAGTCATGGCCAAAAGTTTTGAGAATGACACCAAAATTATATTTTCACATGATCTACTGCCCTCTGGTTTTTATTTGTGTTTGTCTGATGTTTATATCACATACAGAAATATAATTGCAATCAAATTATGAGTACCAAAAGGTTATATTGACAGTTAGAATGAGTTAATGCAGCAAGTCAATATTTGCAGTGTTGACCCTTCTTCTTCAGGACCTCTGCAATTCTCCCTGGCATGCTCTCAATCAACTTCTGGACCAAATCCTGACTGACAGCAGTCCATTCTTGCATAATCAATGCTTGCATTTTGGCAGAATTTGTTGGTTTTGTTTGCCCACCCGTCTCTTGATGATTGACCACAAGTTCTCAATGGGATTAAGATCTGGGGAGTTTCCAGGCCATGGACCCAAAATCTCTATGTTTTGTTCCCTGAGCCATTTAGTTATCACCTTTGCTTTATGGCAAGGTGCTCCATCATGCTGGAAAAGGCATTGTTGGGCGCCAAACTGCTCTTGGACGGTTGGGAGAAGTTGCTCTTGGAGGACATTCTGGTAGCATTCTTTATTCATGGCTGTGTTTTTAGCCAAGACTGTAAGTGAGCCGATTCCCTTGGCTGAGAAGCAACCCCACACATGAATGGTTTCAGGATGCTTTACAGTTGGCATGAGACAAGACTGGTGGTAGCGCTCACCTCTTCTTCTCCGAATAAGCTGTTTTCCAGATGTGCCAAACAATTGAAAAGGGGATTCATCAGAGAAAATGACTTTACCCCAGTCCTCAGCAGTCCACTCCCTGTACCTTTTGCAGAATATAATTCGGTCCCTGATGTTTTTTCTGGAGAGAAGTGGCTTCTTTGCTGTCCTCCTTGAAACCAGGCCTTGCTCAAAGAGTCTCTGTCTCACAGTGCGTGCAGAAGCACTCACACCAGCCTGCTGCCATTCCTGAGCAAGCTCGCCACTGCTGGTAGTCTGATCCCACAGCTGAAACTGTTTTAAGATACGGTCCTGGCCCTTGCTGGTCTTTCTTGGGCGCCCTGGAGCCTTTTTGACAACAATGGAAGCTCTCTCCTTGAAGTTCTTGATGATGCGATAGATTGTTGACTGAGGTGCAATCTTTGTAGCTGCGATACTCTTCCCTCTTAGGCCTGTTTTGTGCAGTGCAATGATGGCTGCACGTGTTTCTTTAGAGATAACCATGGTTAACTGAAGAGAAACAATGATACCAAGCACCAGCCTCCTTTTAAAGTGTCCAGTGGTGTCATTCTTACTTAATCATGACTGATTGATCGCCAGCCCTGTCCTCATCAACACCCACACCTAACAATGGAACAATCACTAAAACGATGTTAGCTGCTCCTTTTAAGGCAGGACTGCAATGATGTTGAAATGTGTTTTGGGGGTTAAAGTTCATTTTCTAAGCAAATATTGACTTTGCAAGTAATTGCTGTTAAGCGGATCACTCTTTATGACATTCTGGAGTATATGCAAATTGCCATTAGAAAAACTGAAGCAGTAGACTTTGTAAAAATTTATATTTGTATCATTCTCAAAACGTTTGGCCATGACTGTATATACAGCCCAGATTCTCAAGCAACCAAAGGAGGGGATCAGACACAGCAAGGCAAAGCCACAGTGTTAAGAGAAGGTTACCCGACGGGAGCAAGGAGGAGTGAGAGACAGCAGGAGGCCAGATCCGCTTTATGGGGTCAGACTTCACACCAAACTACTGGGAAGCAGGGAAGAATTGGAAGAGAAAGGCACACACTGAGACTTCCATCCAGCTACCTGTGATCAGCTTGCAGCCACCCGTTAGCTACTTGCCTGTGTAACAACTTACTGCACTGAACTATAACGATTGCTGTCAAAGTCTCAGTAAAGTACCCGGGGTGAAGCGACTTCAACTCTGCTGCATCTTCTTTCTGTGAACTTGTTCTATTCTCAGGATTGCTGCCCCGGAGGTCCCAGTCCTGCCTGCGGAGGACTACAACATCTCAGCCGCAATACCACCGACCTCCGGAGGACTGTGGCGGTGCTGGTGCTACTTCACCAGGAACTGCAGGTGGCGTCACGACAACTACTAATCTTGTAAATAATCTCCTGTACATAACCCCCCTTCTTTTTCAAGAGAATAGTCGCCCGGGATACGGGATCAGGTGCGGCCGCCATTCCCCGTGACACAGTTAGCCCCTTCTACCGCCTGATTCCCGAGTACCCCACACCCTGGAGTGACACACATCTATTCCCATCATTGCCTGTGTCATACAGCCCGGCTCCTGCAGAGAGAGTCGCTCTTTCTAACCACTTATCCTCTCACCAAGAGATGGGGATTGTGAACACAGGACTTCTTATATTGATTAAAAATTACCTGCAAGTGTTTAATGAAATAGGTTTTACAAGCTATAGAGTCAGTAAGAGGAATGTTTTCATAGGATCATCTACTTAAATGTCATCTATAGCAAAGATCTGCTACATTCTTCATATTGTAAGAAAAATACAATTGAATTAAGGCCCAACCTGGCAGTCTTGTGTTGTTCTGGGGTCACTAATGTTAATATTGACCTTAAAGGAGTTGTCCAGAATTCTATAAACATGTCGGATTTCTTTAAAAAATAGTGCCACTCCTGTCTACAGGTTGTGTGTAATATTGCAGCTCAGCTCAATTGAAGGGAATGGGTTTATGCTGTAATACCACATGCCACCTGTACACAGGGGTGGCACTGTTTTTGAAAGAATGTAGTAAAGTTTTATTAATCCTGGACATTCCCTTTAATGCCTTGTAAGGCTGGTTTTACACTGCCATTTTTCCCCTGATCAGGTTCCATCCGGTTTGTGTGCCAAAACCAGGAGAGGAACTTGCAGAAAAAAACTATAATTGAAAGATTGACACCTGTTCTGAGTTTTGGAGACACTCCTGGATTTGGCACACAAACCGGATGGACCCTGATCAGGAGAAAAACTGCAGTGTGAAACCAGCCTTAGTTCTGCTTGATAACTGTCTTCAAATTTGGGAATTAAGGAGGTGCCCTGAGGGTGCATTCACACACTGCATATTTGCTTCATATATTTACGTGAGTACTCTTGCAGTTTTTGTAGCCAAAACCAGGAGTGGCTGATTAAAACCAGGAGAGGGTGATTAAATACATGAGTGGAGCACTTATGTCTATTAGACTTTTCCTCTGATTGTTCCACTCTTGGTTTTGGCTACAAAAACTGCAACAGCACTCGCGTAAAAATATGCAGCAAATAGGCAGTGTGTGAATGCACCCTAAGTCTAATTACAGCCATCATGAACATGTCGGACCCCCAGGGCCGTGGGGTACTCAGAACCGGGCTATATTGTCTCTGGGGAGTCACAAGGGTCAAGACCCGGCTTCCGTGACCCGTGGTATGTGGCTATAGGTGGCCACCACTGCTACAGAACCTCCGGGGGTGATGGACGGGCAGCTGGGATGGAGCGGCTGCCCATGGGCAGAGTGGATCCCCGGGGCAGTGGAAGTAGTGAAGGGGTAATGTGCAGGATGGAAACAAAGTTCAGAAAAAACACGGCACTCACCGGGACTTCAAAAAGCGGTGTCCTTTATTGCAGGGTTTGCATCACAAAGTGCAGGGAGGGGGTACCGAGGTGACCGCTTTTTGAAGTCCCGGTGAGTGCCGTGTTTTTTCTGAACTTTGTTTCTAGACTGTGTTCTTGGTCTCCCACTGGCACCCCTGGTGAAGACTGGGTCTCCAGTCCGTATTTGCCTCCTAATTTGGAGTTCCTTGTTGGTGGTGCCCTCTTTCCTTCTATATAGTTTCGTAATGTGCAGGATGGTGGGCGCAGAAATAAACTGGAGTCCATAGCAATGAACGTTTCCTTTTTTCCTTTACCTTTACTGTCCGTCACAGGTTCAATCTGGGGCACTGGTTCAGATGTTACTGCAGACTTGGGCAGCCTGGAAGCAATCAGGAGAGATCCACCTAGCCAGGTGTGTTGGAGGCCTCCCTTCTGCGCTTTCACTTGCGAGTCCTCACTGCTGCATGAAGCTATGCTGCGGCCCTCTCTCTCCCAGTCTGTACCTGTATAGCAGGCAGCGTGAGCTCTGTTCCAGGGGCTGCTCCTCAGTGGACACCCCGGCCTCTAGCATGCTACTGTGCTCCAGGTGTTAGGTAAGCCAGGGAACCTGGAATCCCCTGCCTCTCCGGATTCCTGCTGCTGGGCCATTAGTACGCGAACAGCCTCAGACTCCGGTGTCCGGTTTCCTGGCGCTGTTCCTCTTGGGTGAGCACGACACTGCTCGGCTCCCCCAGGCTCTCCTCTCCTTCCTCTTCAGACTCACTCCATGGTTGTTCTGACTAACCCCACCTCTGGGCATGAATTTATATAGGGAAGTTCCTCTTAAGCCGGGTTCTAGAGCTCCCCCTTCTGGTCTGGAAACAGGAAAGCGTTGGATGCTGTGCCACCAGAATAGGGAACCCCATTTTTGCTTCCAGGTGTGACATCACCCCTTATGAGGGAGGCAATGCCATTGTTGCAACCAGACCCCTGGGGTGCTACAACCATGTGAAGACTAAAGCCTGTGGAAGGGGAAGGGGGCGCTCCTGCTGCTGTTACACGGATTTTATACCTTTCACCACTGAGCATTTTTCATTTTTGTTCTTTCCTCCCCTTCTTCCAAGAGCCATAACTTTTTTATTTTTCCTTAAACATAGCCGTATCAGGGCTTGTTTTTTTGCAGAACATGTTGTACTTTTGAATGACATCCTTCATCCTACCACAAAACAGTACTGGAGAATGAGAAAAAAAAGTCTGAATGCTTTGAAATTTCGAAAAAAAAGTGCAATTCCACAATGTTTTTTTCAGTTTTTTATTTATCATGTTAACCATATGGTAAAAGTGACCTCATAAGTTGATTATCTGGGTCAGAATAAACAGATACCGAACATTTTTTTTATTTCAATAATGAAAAAAACACAGAGAATTGTAAAAAAAAAAAAAAAAAAAAAAAATTTGCTTTATTCGTCATTTTTCGAGACCAATAAAATTTTTGATTTTTCAAGATACAGGGCTATGTGAGGCTTACTTTTTGCTCCCTGAGCTGCCATTTTTGCTGATACCATTTTGAGTCAGATACAATATTTTGATTGCCTTTTATTGCATATTATTGTAACAATGTGGTGGTCAAAAAACATAATTCTGGTGTTTTTATTTTATTCCCATTACGCCATTTACCAATTGGAATTAATTAACTTCACATATTGATAGCTTAGATTCTTATGAACACAGCGATACTAAATATGTGTATTTTTTTATTTTTTTTACTGTTTTAATGCTATTTTCAGTGCAGCTCCTTTGGGGGCCCCCAAGAGAGTGGGCACTGTGCAACTGCCCAGTCTGCCCTCCCTTAACGCCGACCCTGTAAATAACTGCCCCACATAATGCTCTCCAATAAATGATATTGCCGCACAGAGCCCCATCAAATGCAATGTGAAATTGCCACACATTGCCCCCCCAAGAAAATGATGATGTCATGAAGAATTAATATTATATATTTTTGGGAGGAGGGGTCAAGTATTCCCCAAAATGACATTGCCAGACAAGTGTCCTCACATAATTTCAGTGCCTCACAAATGTTCCCCAAAAATTACAAAAGAAAAAATTACAGAAAAACAGATACTGCACAATAGGTCCCTTCCAAAACTAGTTGTGCCACACAAATATCCTCTCCCTAAAGAAAAGAACTGCTTGTAGGGCACTAAACTGCAATTGGAACAGCAACAAAGTAAACCTACAACATTCTTGTCATTCACTATCCTTTGCGGTCCAACTTGCCTTCAGTTAAGGCTAGCTTCACACCACGGTTATGGTCTATCAGGGTGGATCTTGTTTTTGCACGATCTCCCAGACAGAACCTGACAGTACAGGATGTGTAGAAAGTGTGGCCAAATAAGGTCCTGGATCCAGTTTTTTGCAGGATTCATTTTCTGCCACTGTCCATGGTGCTGAAGTCTGCCTGTATCTGCTCTGCCGCTGTCCTTGCTGCTGAATTCACAGCCTGTGCTGGAAGTAGTGCTGTCTATGATGCTGAAGTTTTGACAACAGGATTTCTGAGCATGCTCTGTGCATAAAATCGGATCCAGGAAACGATCCGATTTTTTTCCGTAGCCCATAGACTCCCATGTTATGTGTGTCGGATTGCCCCGGATCCGTTTCTGTCCGGTTTTGTTTAATTTTTCCACTGGAGCCAAAAAATGCTGCAGGCTCTGATCTTGGGGACCGTGAAAAACCAGACAAAAACGAATCTGGCACAGAACACACAAAGCCTGATGGCCAAAAAGAGCCAATCCGGCACCATAGGGACACATGGGAGGCAAAACCGGATCAGGTACTGTCTGGTTCAAATCGGACAGAACCTGATCCCAAAACCCGTGGTGTGAAGCTAGCCTAAGTAATAAAACGTTAACATGACCCACTACACACATGAGCTGGAGGCAGCTTTGAGCATGTGGAGGGTGAAGACCCAATGTGCTCATATTATTCTGCCTTGCATGTCCTGATACTGGAGCAAGTGTGCTGCTCATCAGGACCTTGTGAGCTAACCTGGGGAGAGTGGACAGGACCCACTGCAGGTCCTGTTAAAAACCTGAGTAGCACATCAAGGATCTGCTTAGCATGGCAGACTACCACTCTGTTTTGTTACAGCAGTTATATTTTCAATAAGCATATTGCTTTATGTGACATTCTGAAACAGTATTGATATTCTTTGCAATCCCATTGGGCATCTACGTAGCCCCAATCTTGGCTTACTTTGTATGCCTCAAAATGTCTTAAAGACTGAAGAAATTTCAATCTAAATCCTTACTTTATTATCTCCCCAATCTAGCTTAACTTCTGATACAGCTGCATTTAAAATATCCTACCCTTTCCTGACTACACTATCTAACTACTATCAATTTTTATTTGAAGATACACACAACTGTAAAAAATCTGTAAAAACAAGCAACTTTACAATTTATGATTTTTTTTAATTTCTCTTCACCCAGTTAATTTAAATAGTATTTTTTTTAATATTTACTCCCAGTTATCTATGGGTAGTAGCTAAACATGCGCAGTGCTTATAAGCTCCTTTCTATTGAGCTTGTAAGCACTACACTGAAACTGTTGTGAGCGGTGCATGCTGTTAGCTCCCAATCCTGGCTAGCTGCAATCCTGCTTTATTCCGATTCTAGGGAGGCAAAGTGGCTTCACATAGAGGCATCAGAAAGTTCCCAGTATGGACCAGTAATATCTGATTCAATGGTTAGCACACGGCATATGAGGGGGTGTGGTGCCAGTGAAGGGGCCTCTTGAGTTCCGTATTCAAGTCTGTTAGAATCACTGCACACACACACTTCTAGTCTTTTTGCTTATTGGTGAATGTTTATTCGGAAGGTGCTCTTGTTAGAACTGTATGACGTTTCGGACGATTAGGTCCTTGATCACAAATATCGCCTTAGAATAGTTTGAGTTTCAATAGCACGATGTATCCCTTATGGTCCCGTACAGGGTACAGAGTATGCCCTGAGAGATACTGTACTTGAATGTAGCCTCTTTTGGCTGAGTATTGGTCACAGTGCCTATGGCAGTCAGGAGCAGTCGATCTGTGGACGGTGGTGGCACAGCAGTGGGGTGTGTACACACCCAGGGAGATGCAGGAGGAGTGTCACTCTGTACCCTGTACAAGTATGGACCAATGGCACAAGAATATAGCTAATCCAAACTTTCAATCAAGCAGGATTTACCCTCCTTTGCAAGCAGAAAGTTGGTAGGAAAGTGATCATTGTGTTTCTGAAAATCAATATTGGTACCAACCCTTTAGGGCCCCCTGCACATATATCTGCCACTGTGTCATCATTTCCATCTAGGATTTAAATAAAACGTCAGATAGGACCTGGGGGAATGACTGATCCTCATTGTTTGCAATGGGATAATTCCTACTTTTCTGGCACATCAGTTGACAATGCTGGCACCAGTCTGGTGGCAAGATCACAATGCCTGATGTAAGATTTTGATCTGACTCAAATCAGCACCTGAAAGAAAAGAAAACTGCTGAAAAAGCCGTAAGGCATATGACACATTTTACATCAGTTTTGCAATGAATTTCAATCCAGTTATGTTGAATCAGGCTCAATAATCCGCGGCCCCGGCTCATGATTTGCACTTTTTAAGTGACATTTCTTTTGTGTAAAATCATTGAAGTTCCTCTTTTACTTGTCTTTTAAGTTTTTGCCTTTGCAAAACAAAAAATACCGTAATTAAAATGTAGCCTGTTAGTTTTCAACTGTACAAATCTAAAATAAAATACAGATTTGGGACTTTGCCAGTACTACAAATGTAACTGGCCACAAATGATAAATTACTCTAATACATGTAGATAAGTAAAACGATGCCCACATTGGTAAATTAAAAACAACCCAAATGAAACCAATGAAAGTGACTAGAGAAAAAGATGAAAATTTAATAATTAATAACACACAAATATAAAATAGTTATAGAACATATTATAGTATATAGAACCAGTTTCCTTAGAAAAATGATGTAGAATTGGGGCCTCTCCAATGGAGCAGTGTATAGGATTGTTGGTGTCAGTGGCTTTAGGTATGTCAGTTTGTCTGATCGGATCAAACATAAAAAAATACATATAATATCCATTAACTGCTTTGTCTGCACAAACAATACGTTTGGTGTCTGGGGTAGATTTATTAATTTTACTCATTTATATAGCATCATTAATCCCACAGCACTCTACAAACATGATCACCACTGTTCCCACTGGGGCTCACAATCTAAATTCCCTCTCAGTAAGTCTTTAGCGTATGGATGGAAATCGGAGTCCCTGGAGGAAACTGACCCAAACATGGCGAAAACATACAAACTCCTTGCAGATGTTGTCCTTGTTGGGATTTGAAGCAAGGACTCCAGCGCTGAAAGCCTGCAGTGCTAACCACTGAGCCACCGTACAGTGCTAACCACTGAGCCACCATACAGTGCTAGCAACTGAGCCAAAGTGCAGTGCTAACCACTGAGCCACCGTATACAGTGCTATCCACTGAGCCACCATATACAGTGCTAACCACGGAGCCACCATATACAGTGCTAACCACTGAGCTACCATATACAGTGCTAACCACTGAGCCACCATATAGTGCTAACCACTGAGCCACCATATCGAGTGATAACCACTGAGCCACCATATACAGTGCTAACCACTGAGCCACCGTACAGTGCTAACCACTGAGCCACCATACAGTGCTATCCACGGAGCCACCATACAGTGCTAGCAACTGAGCCAAAGTGCAGTGCTAACCACTGAGCCACCGTATACAGTGCTATCCACTGAGCCACTGTACAGTGCTAACCACTGAGCCACCATGCAGTGCTAACCACTGAGCCACCGTACAGTGCTATCCACTGAGCCACCATATACAGTGCCAAACACTGAGCCACCGTTCAGTGCTAACCGCTGAGCCACCATATACAGTGCTAACCACTGAGCCACCGTACAGTGCTAACCACTGAGCCACCATGCAGTACTAACCACTGAGCCACCATGCAGTGCTAACCACTGAGCCACCGTACAGTGCTATCCACTGACCCACCATACAAAGTGCTAACCACTGAGCCACCGTACAATGCTATCCACTGAGCCACCATGCAATGCTAACTACTGAGCCACCATGCAGTGCTAACCACTGAGCCACCACCGTACAGTGCTAACCACTGAGCCACCATGCAGTGCTAACCACTGAGCCACCATACAGTGCTATCCACTGAGCCACCATATACAGTGCTAACCACTGAGCCACCATACAGTGCTATCCACGGAGCCACCATACAGTGCTAGCAACTGAGCCACCATACTGTGCTAACCACTGAGCCACCATACAGTGCTAACCACAGAGCCACCATACAGTGCTAACCACGAGCCACCATACAGTGCTAACCACTGAGCCACCATACTGTGCTAACCACTGAGCCACCATATACAGTGCTAACCACTGAGCCACCATATACAGTGCTAACCACTGAGCCACCATACAGTGCTAACCACTGAGCCACCATACTGTGCTAACCACTGATCCACCATACAGTGCTAACCACTGAGCCACCATACTGTGCTAACCACTGAGCCACCATACAGTGCTAACCACTGATCCACCATACAGTGCTAACCACTGAGCCACCATACTGTGCTAACCACTGAGCCACCATACAATGCTAACCTCTGAGCCACCATATACAGTGCTAACCACTGAGCCACCATATACAGTGCTAACCACTGAGCCACCATATACAGTGCTAACCACTGAGCCACATATACAGTGCTAACCACTGAGCCACCATATACAGTGCTAACCACTGAGCCACCATACAGTGCTAACCACTGAGCCACCATATACAGTGCTAACCACTGAGCCAGCGTATACAGTGCTAACCACTGAGCCAGCGTATACAGTGCTAACTACTGAGCCACCTATACAGTGCTAACCACTGACCCACCATATACAATGCTAACCACTGAGCCACCATATACAGTGCTAACCACAGAGCCACCATATACAGTGCTAACCACTGAGCCACCATATACAGTGCTAACCACAGAGCCACTGTATACAGTGCTAACCACTGAGCCACCATACAGTGCTAACCACTGAGCCACCTTATACAGTGCTAACCACTGAGCCACCATACAGTGCTAACCACTGAGCCACCATACTGTGCTAACCACTGAGCCACCATACAGTGCTAACCACTGAGCCACCATATACAGTGCTAACCACTGAGCCACCATCAGTGCTAACCACTGAGCCACCATTACAGTGCTAACCACTGAGCCACATACAGTGCTAACCACTGAGCCACCATAACAGTGCTAACCACTGAGCCACCATTACAGTGCTAACCACTGAGCCACCCTACAGTGCTAACCACTGAGCCACCATAACAGTGCTAACCACTGAGCCACCAATACAGTGCTAACCACTGAGCCACCATACAGTGCTAACCACTGAGCCACCATACAGTGCTAACCACTGAGCCACCATACAGTGCTAACCACTGAGCCACCATTACAGTGCTAACCACTGAGCCACCTATACAGTGCTAACCACTGAGCCACCAATACAGTGCTAACCACTGAGCCACCATACAGTGCTAACCACTGAGCCACCAATACAGTGCTAACCACTGAGCCACCATACGTGCTAACCACTGAGCCACCATAACAGTGCTAACCACTGAGCCACCATATACAGTGCTAACCACTGAGCCACCATCAGTGCTAACCACTGAGCCACCGTATACAGTGCTAACCACTGAGCCACCATATCAGTGCTAACCACTGAGCCACCATACAGTGCTACCACTGAGCCACATATACAGTGCTAACCACTGAGCCACCATACAGTGCTAACCACTGAGCCACCATACAGTGCTAACCACTGAGCCACCATACAGTGCTAACCACTGAGCCACCATACATGCTAACCACGAGACCACCATACAGTGCTAACCACGAGCCCCATACAGTGCTAACCACTGAGCCACCATACGTGCTAACCACTGAGCCACCATATACAGTGCTAACCACTGAGCCACCTATACAGTGCTAACCACTGAGCCACCTATACAGTGCTAACCACTGAGCCACCATACTGTGCTAACCACTGATCCACCATACAGTGCTAACCACTGAGCCACCATACGTGCTAACCACGAGCCACCATACAGTGCTAACCACTGACCACCATACAGTGCTAACCACTGAGCCACCATACTGTGCTAACCACTGAGCCACCATACAATGCTAACCCAGACCATATCATGCAAACTGAGCACCATATACAGTGCTAACCACTGAGCCACCATAACATGCTAACCACTGAGCCACTATATACAGTGCTAACCACTGAGCCACCAATACAGTGCTAACCACTGAGCACCATACAGTGCTAACCACTGAGCCACCATATACAGTGCTAACACTGAGCCAGCGTATACAGTGCTAACCACTGAGCCACTTATACAGTGCTAACTCACTGAGCCACCGTATACAGTGCTAACCACTGACCACCATATCATGCTAACCACTGAGCCACCAATACAGTGCTAACCAAGAGCCACCATATACAGTGCTAACCACTGAGCACCAATACAGTGCTAACCACAGAGCCACTGTATACAGTGCTAACCACTGAGCCACCATACAGTGCTAACCACTGAGCCACCTTATACAGTGCTAACCACTGAGCCACATTACAGTGCTAACCACTGAGCCACCATATGTGCTAACCACTGAGCCACCTACAGTGCTAACCACTGAGCCACCATACAGTGCTAACCACTGAGCCACTCAGTGCTAACCACTGAGCCACCATACAGTGCTAACCACTGACACAATACAGTGCTAACCACTGAGCCACCATACAGTGCTAACCACTGAGCCACCATACAGTGCTAACACTGAGCCACCATTACAGTGCTAACCACTGAGCCACCTATACAGTGCTAACCACTGAGCCACCATATACAGTGCTAACCACTGAGCCACCAAAACAGTGCTAACCACTGAGCCACTAAAAGTGCTAACCACTGAGCCACCAATACAGTGCTAACCACTGAGCCACCAATACAGTGCTAACCACTGAGCCACCGTATACAGTGCTAACCACTGAGCCCATAACAGTGCTAACCATGACAGTATACAGTGCTAACACTGACCACCAATACAGTGCTAACCACTGAGCCACCAATCATGCTAACCACTGAGCCACCAATACATGCTAACCACTGAGCCACCATATACCACTGAGCCACCTATACAGTGCTAACCACTGAGCCATCCATACAGTGCATAACCACTGAGCCACCATACAGTGCTAACCACTGAGCCACCTATACAGTGCTAACCACTGAGCCACCATACAGTGCTAACCACAGAGCCACCATACAGTGCTAACCACTGAGCCACCATACATGTGCTAACCACTGAGCCACCATATACAGTGCTAACCACTGAGCCACCCTATACAGTGCTAACCACTGAGCCACCATATACAATGCTAACCACAGAGCCACCATATACAGTGCTAACCACTGACCCACCATATACAGTGCTAACCACTGAGCCACCATATACAGTGCTAACCACAGAGCCACTGTATACAGTGCTAACCACTGAGCCACCATACAGTGCTAACCACTGAGCCACCTTATACAGTGCTAACCACAGAGCTACTGTACAGTGCTAACCACTGAGCCACCATATAATGTGCTAACCACTGAGCCACCGTACAGTGCTAACCACTGAGCCACCGTATACAGTGCTAACCACTGAGCCACCATACTGTGCTAACCACAGAGCTACTGTACAGTGCTGACCACTGAACCAACGAGCTGACCAGATGTACCAGACCAGTGCTGCCTGTAGCTATATTTTTACTCAAAGTATGGAGTGTGTCTGAGTAACAAGAGACCTGATCTGACAACACAATGCATAACCCAGCTGAGCTCCTCACTATCCACTATACCACTGTTCTCTAGTCCACTATCCCTGCCCAAAGTGACTCAATCCACAAGACTGAGGGACAAATAGCAGCAGTCCAGTATTGTGCAGCTGAAATAATGTGTGCTATTAGCACAGAGCCTATCTAGAGTGAAGCAGAACTGTGCTGATTTACATCCAACTATTTTAATAGAGGAAGGATGTAATAACATGCCAGAGGTGATAAATCACTGGAGCTTTGTCCCCACCCCCAGCCCTGCACTTCCAGGCATCTCCACAGTGAAGGAGCTCATTCTCAGACTTACTCTCCTTCTACAAACATCTACAAAGACAGCAGCATGGACGTGAAGTACCTGGCTCTCCTTACTCTACTGCTGGGGATGATCTGCTCCTCTGAAGGTAGGGAGTCATGGACCATCCATCAATCACACAGGACCTATGGTGCAGTTACTGCATCACTAATGCATACTCTGCCAGCTTCTACACTGTTAACATAGAAAAGCACTGTGTACCCAATAGAGGGGTGCAGGGATGGGATCTAGGACAAGTGACTGGTATTTGGCTGCTTGACAGCATGTGGCATGGCTTGTTACTATGTTGCTTGTATGCAGGTGTGTTAATGGATGGCTCAGTGAGCATCTGCTCTTTGAAATGTGTTTTATGTTGCTTCATTCCAACATTTGCTACTGGTAGATAAATCTAACAATGTCCCCCCTCCATCATTCTAGCTGGTAGAAAGTTTTTTTTTTTTGGAAACATATTTTTCCTCTTAGCTTTTGTCACATGCAGATCTATGGAGATGTACTGAACTCTGCATGGGGACAAATTGTAGACCTCTACTACTGAGCCAGGCACAGCAGTGTACAGTATAAAGCTGAACACAAGCCTAGCTTTAAAGAGAAGGAGCTATTATTAAATAGATCTGTAAATGTTTTCTGCCTGGAATGTGTGCCACACAGTGGGGACCTAATTGGTGTACATGGCTTTCTAACAAGCACTGCCTGCCATCAGCAGAGGTTCAGCACAGCTTCCTTCCACTAGTTGAGTTCAGGCTATTGATGACTCAATGAAACTCCCTCTTTAAAAGATTTACAATAATATATATACAGACACACACACATACACACACACATATGTACACACACAGACAGACACACAGACATACACACACACATACACACACACATACGTACACACACAGACATACACATACACAGACGCACACACACAGACACACACACACATACACAGACACACACACACACACATACATTCACACAGACACACACATACATACACACAGACACACACATACATACATACATACAGACACACACACACTTACACAGACACACACATACATACAGACACACACACACACACACACACACACATACATACATACACACATACACACACAGTTTACTTCCAAGTGTGGTAGCTAGAGTTATTAGCTATTAAAGAATCCCAGAATCCTAATATTTTTCAATAATGACTGAATTCCTTGGTCAGTCATGATTTTGCTTGGTGTCATAAATCTTTCGAGCTGTGTTCTGTTCAGATCCAGATGTTTCAGCTGTCAGTATAGATTATAATATGGGTTTGTTCTATGATACTAAGGCGTATGGTTGACAAGTCATCATGCTGTGGCTTTTATTGATAACATCTTCCAGTATGTCTCTATTTTTTTCCAACTGCAAGAATGTTAGTTATTTTCTATGGCAGAGCGGATTCATGTAGCCATAACATTGCACATATGCATTCCCATACTATATACTACAGTTGATAGATATAGCCATATCATTGAATAGAAATGTCTAGCTCTCCGAGGAGCCCCTGATCTCCACCTGGATTTCTTATGATCACACTGAGATTTGTACCCTTTGTTCTGCACTGAAAACATCTCAGGTGGCCGGCTCTCTGGTCTACTATAAAAACTCACAGGTTTGTTTGGGGATTGGGATCCATCAATGTAACTGTTCTCCATTAAAAAGAAACCCATAAACATCATTAACATAGAAAGATAAAAGAAGCCCTGGTCCCAGAGGGTGTGACTAGCCCATGGATCCTGTCCTCTGATGAGCTGCTGCAGATTACCCCCCCTACATCTATCTGGTAGTGGTATATCAGTGTTCAACATCTGGAAAGTATAAATGTATCTGTACTAGCTAAACGCCTCAATACTACCTTACCCTAAAAGGTTAACATTTCCAATGGCCTTATAACTTTTAGGGTTCATTCATAATTTCTAATGGCCTTATAACCTTTAGGATCTGGATGAAAAAATAGCTTTAGTCATAAATACTGACAGACTGTTATGGCATGATATATATTTAGATGTCATGGGTTTCAATGAGGTGTGTAGTGAGGAACCTCAGCACAGTCATAATTCATTTAATAATTGTAATTCGTTAAAAAGGGAAGAATCTAGTTTATAACTCCATGATGGGTGATGTTGGATGCTTTGTTATTTTTCTTTTACTTTCCCCACGATTGTCAGGGCATTTTAGAATATTGTAAATATAGAGTGTGCCATGTACTCTAAATATACTACATATTAAAGTACATTTACACTTCTAAGATCACCATAGTAAAAAAAGACACATATAGTCTCCAGCATACATCTACTGTAAGGCTAGTTTCACACTAGCGGCATTGCCAGATCAGGATGAAAACAGGTTCATCCTGGTATGGCCACGCATCTGCAAACGCATGCCACCGCAGCAGTTGGATGCCTGATCCAGCGGAGAGAGGGTGAGATACAAGTTAATAAAATTTATTCTGAATATGTACATGCTATGGGGGCACCTGGGGAGGGGCTGCACAAGTGGGTTAAACCACTACTTTAATACTATGTTTGAAGTCCCATCTGCTTTTGCTGGCGCAGTGGGACTTTTTCTATGCATAGAATTGTCAGAAGAGGTGTAGGAGCAAGATCTGTGGCTATTCTGAACTATTTCTACGCACACAACTGTCAAATGCAGTGTAGATCGTGCTCCGACGCCGCATTTCACAGGTCTGTGCGTAGAGAACTTTCAGAATAGACGTAGATTGTACTTCTACGCCTCTTCTGACAGTTCTGTGCATAGGTCAGTCCCACTTCACTGATAAAAGTCGATGGGACTTCAAATAGTGATAGTAATAAAGTAGAGGTTTTAAACCACTCGTGCAGCCCCTCCCCAGGTGCCCTCATAGCATATACATATTGAGAATAAATTTTATTAACATTTTTGACAAATTACATAGGGCACTAGCCCTTTTTTTAATGCAGGGGTTCATGCTTCTGAGATGCAGGAACTACTCTGGGCATGCTCAGTGTATTACAACAGATTCGGATGGACGGTTCCACTCTGTTCGGATCTGTCCACTATTGAAATACATTATATTTGCAGCCACATTAGGACGCATCTGAACGCATCAGGATTTTTGACAAATTCAAAAATCACAACGTAGTCCGGCTGGGGAGGAGGTCAAAGCACGCACTTATAATTATCCTCCGAAATACTGATGAAAACTCCTGTGCCTGCTGCCTCATGTTAAGTATAGGGACATATGCAAGATCAGGATGCTTCAGGATTTGGATGGATTACAATGCAAAACAAAAAAATGCAAGTGTTAACCCACCAATTACTACTGTATATTAGCATCAAAGTTTATACAATAGTGTGCATTTGGATATATTGTGGAATGTAACAATTTAATATTCATTGCAATATATGGTACAGCAGTGTCAGTGTCTAAGGGTGGTCTCTCTCCCTCTCCCTTCTCGCCTCTCCCCTATCGCCACTCCCCACTCCCAAGTTTCCACTCCCCACACTCTCCTCTCCCTTCTCCATACTCCCCTCTCCCTTCTCCCCTCTCCCACTCCTCACACTCCCTTCTCCCCTCTCCCACTCCTCACACTCCCTTCTCCCCTCTCCCACTCCTCACACTCCCTTCTACCCTCTCCCACTCCCCACACTCCCCTCTCCCATTTCCCCTCTTCCTCTCTCGACCGGATTACAAATTCATACTCACAACGCAATATCTATGGGAACACAAAGACAGGTTAGGACAGAAACGGAGGCAGATGCTCCCGTTTTTGTCCTGATATGGACACGACACAGTTGTGAAACCAGCCTAAGAGGCACTTGACAATAAGTCCTACAGTATAGTTGTGTAGTGATGAGCCATGAGCCCACCGTTCACATATATAGCAGTCACTGCTCACATATCCTATAGGTACTAGGTTGCCCTGACATTGTGGGGACTCTAAATCTTCAGATTTTTGTGGCTGGTAGGTTTTCTGTTATAAGTGCAGCTGACCACCTCTGCTCCTTATCTCCCCCATGTTACGGCTATCTTTATGTATACATACTCTAATCACAGACAACACTGGCTGAAGCCAAATACAAATTCAATTATATCCTTCTGTATATTTATATATGATCAGATAAACCCAGACAGAGGATGGGAATGTTCCTCAAACATGTGTGCCTGGTCTATGTCTCGTTATCATTTACATCTTGCACTTCTGGCATGTAATGCTTAGTCACAGCCGACAAGAAGTATACGTGTGTTTCATTGTGGATCTTATGAGTGCCCAAAAATAAACTACAAATGTTTTATTTGCAAACCAACCTGATGAAGGAGGCTCTGCGCTGTGAAAGATTGTAAATGTAATGTTCAGTGGTGTAATGTGAAGCTCATGGGCCCCGATGTGAAAGCTCCAAATGGGGCCCGCAATTATTGCAAACCTATAATAGCATTAGTCTTTTTCTATAGACCTAAGGGACTTTTGGGGCCCCCTAGGCTGCAGGGCCCAAATGAGATTGCCACCCCTGCACCTATTGTAGTTACACCCCTGCTAATATTTCTGGTTAGGCAATAAATGGATCAATTTTCGAATACTTTTGTTCTTTGCGGGCCCATAAGTATTTACATAGATTTTTCTGGCTAACACAGCACCACAATATATACTTCATCTTAAATATTGTACTGTATAATTATTGAGAATAGTTATTTCTAATGACTTGCTGCTTTGTGCTATCACTATACCTCTTTTACATCAACTTTTTTGTACCTGTTTTAAATTAGAACACAGAATGACTTTCATTTTACATAGATTATAGTTTAATACCAATAAACTATTTTAGATATTTAAATGCTTTTTAATATATTGAGAGAAAAGGCTTTTTGGTCATTAAGGATAAAATCTGTATGTATGATATTCTTATGCTTCATTATTCATTTATGCATTATGTAAAATTATAATTGTGTGTGGATATACATAATTTATTTTGACATTATTTAAAGGTCTAATTTTTATTTGTGAAGATTATTTTGAAAGTTATTATTTTGTAGTAATTGTTATCTACTTTTCGGACTTCTGTTGTAATTAATTTCAGCCATGAGCATATCCTTAAAATGTGCAATAAACGTTTAACAGGCCAAACGCTGGGTCCTACTATTTACTATGCCCTGCCAGTAGTTTGTATTATCTAGTAATTACAAGCCAAGTGATAAGATATTTAGTAGCAATGCAATAATGACACTTCTGTGGTGAAGAAACATCTAGTTGCTCCAATCTTTATGGGACTTAATTACTAAAATATTTTACAAGCTATCCATGGCTACAGAGGGAAAGTGGAGAGGGAAGCAATCAATGATAAAGGATCAGAGGAGATAAAAGTAACTACTAAAAAAGAGACACCTTTGTAGTGCAAACACCCAAGTACCTGGACACCAGTTTATTCACCCTCCAAGCCATTACTTCACTAAAGCCTTGCTATTACATGGGTCAAACAGACCACAGCTTTGACCTGTCATGGACAAGTAAATACTTTGATATCACTTAGAAAATGTGAAGAATTAATGAAAGCCACAATGGAATAAATAATGGTGTTTGACTTAAGAGTGGGTCGTTTTCCAGCTTCTAAAATCTCCCCCAAAGGAAAGTCTGAGGCCTGTAGCAACAATCATTGGATGACTCTTAGGACTAAGGCTAGGAGATCTGTTTGAGATATGAAGCTCTGGAATTCCTATGAAAACAGAGATTTTAAGGTTGGTTGCAGATGCCTCCATGAGGACAAGAAGTTAAACTAAACAACCCTCTCCCCCTACTATACAGCTTTGGTTTTAGTGAGCCCGTATTTACAAAATGATGGAGCTTCAGTGACATAAAATAAAGCGGAAACCTGCAGGGTGTCCAGAGATAGAGTGACATTTAAATTGGATAATTGTGGCTAATGTGAGTCTGCGTCCAGTGGTGTCTGGATTGACTGAGCTTCAATTTAATTTTCAAATTCCAATGACTGTAATATAATACAGAGCTCCATACATTTCCTGTTTGATACCACGTCTGGGTGAAAATACATTAAAAACCAACAATTTTCACTTAACCTTGCACAACGAATATCCAACAATAATAACAGGAATAATAAATAGCATAACATATTCAAGTGGAGTCAATTTAATGCATCACATTGGAATGATCGGAGCTCAATTTATTATTTAATAGAAAAAAAGTTCTTTTTAAAGAATATATGAAATATTATATATATATATATATATATATATATGGTGAATCACTGCAGATAAGGATCACGCCAGTGTTAACAAGAATATGAATACATGTAGACATGTATATGAAGTGATATCTGCCTCACAAGGCTTCCACAGAATAAAATCAAGGAGTTTTTTTGTTTTGTTTTTTCAGCAGCCAAACCAAAAGTCTGGTGGGAGAGTGTAGATCACCCAGAGAAATGGAGACAGTGAGAACCTGGAATTTACATTGATGACTGACAAAAGAAATATGTTTAAAAAACAAGTAGGATGTATATTAACTCCTTCACTTCTGGGCGAATTTCCGTTTTTTCCTCCACTCCTTACAAAAGCCATAACTTTTTTTTATTTTTCCATAACTACAGCCATATAAGGGCTTCTTTTTTGCAGGACGAGTTGTACTTCTGAATGACATCAATCATATACCGTATAGTGTACTGAATACCAGGAAAAAAATTCCAAGTGAAATTGCATATAAAGTGAAATTCCACAGTGGTTTTGTTTATTTTTTTATTCATCATGTTCACTATTATCGTAAAATTGACATGTCGGTATGATGCCTCAGGCCAGTATAAGTCCATAGATACTAGACATGTATACTTTTATCTTTATCTGAGTTGTGAAAAAAGTTTCAGAAGTTTGTGATAATGCAAAAAAAAAGACCTCATTTTCTGCGAACTATTGCAGTCTAATTTTTCAGGATCTGAGATGTGCGACATTTTTTGCATCTTGAGCTGACGTTTCTACTTACACTATTTTTGAGTATATACGTTGTTTTGGTTGCCCGTTATTACATTTCATTGCAATATTGGACAACCAAAAAGATGTAATTTTGGCGTTTTGACTTTTTTCCATTATGCTCTTTACCAATCAGATGAATTTATTTTCTACTTTGATAGATCTGGCATTTCTTAACGCGACGATACTGAATATGTGTCATATATATAGATATGTGTACATGTATATCTATATATAGTTTTATTTTTAATGAGACAAAACGTTTGTTTTTTTTATTTTTTTCTATGTTTAAAAACTTTTTTTCCAGTTATTTGTTTATTTTGCTTTGCTCCTAATGCCACCTCTTTGTTTGACAGCACAATCTAAGGGGTTAACAGCAGCTGTTAGCTGCACATATCAGCTGATCAGATCAGCCAGCATGTACAGGAAATGATGCGAGCTCAGCATCACATAGTGCACATAGTCAATAGAATGTTGTGAGGTTGTGAGGTACAACAGATATTGGTTGTACAGAATCTACAGATTTACACTATTATTTTCGGGCATACAATGACAATCAACCCAGCAAACATAAGACAGAGTTAAAGGGATCCTGTCACCCCCAAAACACCTTTAAAGCTATTAAAACCTGTCCCTACAGCATATTAACACTTTCCCTACACTCTTTTTAGCTCCTAAATGCAGTAAATGATATTGCATAAAAACGTTTTATAAGTACCTGCTTAGTGATGATAATGAGTGACTATGCTATTCATAGTCACTCATCAAGACTGCCCCTCTGCTTCATAGCACGCCTGAATAGGCGTGATCTACATCCAGGATTCAAAATCGCGCGTCCCTTCTGTGCCCTGTGTCGTAGGAGGCTGCAGTGTGGCTTGTGACGCGATCCGCGTCATTCCCGGCGCCCTGTGACGTATTTACAGCGGCGCCGCGCTGTGAGCTTCAAAATGTGCACTGCGCATGCGCAGTGCGCATTTTGAAGCTCACAGCGCGGCGCCGCTGTAAATACGTCACAGGGCGCCGGGAATGACGCGGATCGCGTCACAAGCCACACTGCAGCCTCCTACGACACAGGGCACAGAAGGGACGCGCGATTTTGAATCCTGGATGTAGATCACGCCTATTCAGGCGTGCTATGAAGCAGAGGGGCAGTCTTGATGAGTGACTATGAATAGCATAGTCACTCATTATCATCACTAAGCAGGTACTTATAAAACGTTTTTATGCAATATCATTTACTGCATTTAGGAGCTAAAAAGAGTGTAGGGAAAGTGTTAATATGCTGTAGGGACAGGTTTTAATAGCTTTAAAGGTGTTTTGGGGTGACAGGATCCCTTTAATGAGACAACAGTGAAGATACGAAAGAGGAAGCAGTAAGTGAAATAGGCACAAATTATTACCAGACCTCCTGCCATGCATTTCACTCTGGCTTTTCCTCTTGTAGGAAATGGGGAAAATCCAGCACTAATTCTTCTTAAAATTTCTTTATTTATCAATGTTCAAAAAGACATGTTAAAAACATAGACCACCTAGAATCCTAGATCATCTGTTGACCAACGTGTGGACACCAGTCACTTTTCGTGCACCTGTGGACTTGTGAAGACTTATGGTGAGCTGCTTCCACTTTCCCTATACTATTGATTTTTTTCTATTGTGCCCTATCTGAAGAAGTCATAGAGCGAAAGGTGCATCAGGGGGCCTGGTGGTAACTATTTGTGCTTATTCTATTGATCTCCATGTCCTTGGTTTTATAGCTGGAGCCTCTTTTATATCCAATTAAACCATTTATTTATTTGAATCATGCATTATCTTTGTTATAGTAGCTCTTTTTATATCTAGATTCTTTTATAAATCATTAGTCAGTCGCGCACATGTATATTTTTATGTACATATTATCTTTATATATGTGTATATATATTTTCACATGATTAAAGGGATCCTGTCACCCCCAAAACACCTCCTAAGCTATTAAAAGATGTCCCTAGAGCATATTCACACTTATCCTACACTCCTTTTAGCTCCTAAATGCATATATTGAAACTGAATATAAACGTTATTAAACTACCTCATTAGTGATGTTAATGAGTGACTATGGTATTCATAGTCACCCAGGCAGGCTCTCCCTCTTCCTAATATCACGCCTCAATAGGCGTGATCTTCAACTCACATTCAAATGCGCGCCTCCCCACTCTCCTATGTCGGCCGGGGCTGCAGTGTGCGGCTGTATGACGGGAATCGCGTCATTTCCGGCTTCGGGTGATGTATGTACACCCGCGCTGCTCTGTTAGCTTCAAGCCCCGCACTGCACACGCGTGCTGGAGGTATAACAGAGCGGCGCGGATGTACATATGTCACCCGAAGCCGGAAATGATGCGATTCGCGTCATACAGCCGCACACTGCAGCCCCGGCCGACATAGGAGAGTGGGGAGGCGCGCATTTGAATGTGAGTTGAAGATCACGCCTATTGAGGCGTGATATTAGGAAGAGGGAGAGCCTGCCTGGGTGACTATGCATACAATAGTCACTCATTAACATCGCTAATGAGGAAGTTTTATAACGTTTATCTTCATTTTCAATAGATGCATTTAGGAGCTAAAAGGAGTGTAGGATAAGTGTGAATATGCTCTAGGGACATATTTTAATAGCTTAGGAGGTGTTTTGGGGTGACAGGATCCCTTTAAATGATTAAGATTTTTTCACATATCAGCTCTAATTGATTGTATTCTGTTAAGGCCGCTTTACACACACAGATATCTGTGTCCAACTTCTGAACAGATCTCTGGTTGCAGTGAAATCATGGACACATTGTTCCATTTTGTGGCTGTGTACAAATGTAACAATGTGTCCATGATTTCACTGCAACCAGTAAGTTGCAGGTGAAATTGCATGCAATGTTGTGATGTGTAACGGTGCCCTAAGCCACAGATTCAGTTTTATCACGGTGGAGACTTTAAATATAAAATAAGGAAATGGAGAGAGAGGAGAGAGCTCAGATTCTAAGTGCAGGAGCTAGATTCAGATGTATATTAAACAAGTGCTATTTGCAGTCACCTTTTTGATGTCTTTATAAACTTGTCTATAATTCTACTGAGTAGACTAGTTGTTCATTCCTCCTGTTCACAGTTTTCAGCACAATCCTGGGTACTTGTGAGAGCACTCAAAGTGTTTCAATAGGAAGCCGCATATGTATTTATTCTCCAGGTAGTATGCGCTCCTGGGTACACAGTAGGTAGGATACGATGATATATTCCAAAACCAAGTTTTATTAACACAGCATACAATGCATTTCAACTCTTATGAGCCTTCTTCAGGTATTACATATAAGCTTATATATTTGACCTGAAGAAGGCTCATAAGAGTTGAAATGCATTGTATGCTGTGTTAATAAAACTTGGTTTTGGAATATATCATCGTATCCTACCTACTGTGTACCCAGGAGCTCATACTACCTGGAGAATAACTACATATACGGTGGTGACTTTGTATAGCATATTCTGAAACCTGATACGCGCATGCACACTTGTAGTCACTCACTCACAATGGGACATATGCAGTAGCATCGACAACAGTGTGAACATATGATGTGCCCATATTTTCCAGTGTGCTTACATGTATTGGGTGTGTTCAACAAACTTTGTTAGTAATGTTGTGTAATTGACGAATCAGCAAACATGCCGGCTCCATTGCCATCTCCTGTAGCTGATAAGATTTTAGTTGATCATTATGGACATATAAATCTTTACAGCAGGACTTCTGTTGCACTTTACCGCTGATGAAGCCACATACCTAGGTTCCCACTCCTATTTTCTCTTTTCATTTTATATACAGATGACGCAGTACTATCTGCTTCTACTCTGTACATTATTTTTTCTTCATACTGTGTGTGCTATATTTTACATATGCTGCAGCAGGTTTACCAATGTATTTCCTTCATGATCCTTCCTTGTATTGTGCTGGTGATGTAATGTTTTGTAAGCTGGTGATATGCTTTATTCAGTTTTATGTCATACCAATGTTTTTGTATTACATTTGCACTTGCTAAATGGGCTGTTTTTTTTTTTTATTATTTCTGACGATACCTATTATGCTTTCATTTTTGAGCATTCATTATCAAGTAGTATTCACATGCACTATCTGCTTTTACTCTGCTCCAATAGTGTATTGCCAATGGCAACAGACCATGCATCCGCTACGGGACCTGAGTCAGGTGGGCCTGCCCTTGCAGCCCATCATCGCACTTTTAACTGTATCAGCATCGCAGATGCCGATACAGGTGAAAGCAATAATAAAAGGAGTGCTCGGCTGTCCACTACCGCCATTTTTCTCAGTGTACTGATGTCTCAGCACAGTGCATCATTATGACGTCACTACCAGGGCTGTGGAGTCAGTCTCGGGGCTCGGTGTCCATTTTGGTGGCATTGGAACATCTTCACATCATGACTGACTCAGACTCCAAAAATAAATTGGGTCCAGCAGTTCAATGCGGTATGTGCTGAATATTATTATTATGTTCTATCTAAATAGCTAAATTGTTGTACCATAATGATTAAAAGCCTGATGTTCACTTTGTACTACACTAAATTTATCACTTAAAGTTAATCTGTCAGATCAAAAATTCATATGTAACTGATTTCATTTTCTAATTTTTCTGGTGAAGCTATATCTGTTCATGTATTTCCATCCCATCCTCTGTAAACTGCAAAATAGAAGATTAATCCATCTGTAAATCACAGTGAGTGATCACTTAAATCTCTGCAGCGCACTCCCCAAGGAATGAATATTCATGTAGTGACATCACTGCACTGCCCTCCTCTGTAAGCACACAACCAAAGTGGTGGAAATAACTCACATGGGGGTCTGTATCCTGTGTGTGCCTCTCCTGGCACTCACTGAAGAGGAGAAAGGAAGGGGAAGGTGTGTGCTCTTATCAGTTGCACCTCGGACATCTTCATTTCTCTCCAGTATTAAGCAGTGTCATTGTATGTATCTGAGGCATATGTGTAGTGTGTGCTTTCTGAGATATTTCTATGTGTTTATATGAACATTTGATAATTTGCTCAGCAGATACACACATTACAGGTATGCAGGAAAACCAACGTTCATATAAGCAGATAGAAATCTCTCACAGACAGGACACTATAGTACAAAAGTTGTAGCTCAAAACACCCCTTCTCAACCCTCTCCTGCTCCATATCAGCCTGTAGAAACTGGAGATTTTCTGTGTAACGTCACCACAGAAGGGAGGAGCAGAATAACAGCTTGGATAGGCATGGCTATTTAAATAACATTTACATACTGCTGACTACTCGGTAGTGAAAGTCATGAGCAGGACTAGTGAAGCAGCTGCCTGCAGGATGAGAAGATGTTTATAGCCAGAGAACTGCAAAGGGTACTGTAATTATTTTTACATATTCTGAAAGGGATGTCCAGGCACTATTCAAGGATACTATTAGTATCATACTGAAAAATGACCTGACAGTCCCTTATAAACATGAACCAGGTATGAGGGAGTCAGAGTCGTGGAGTTAGAGTCAACGAAATTGAGGAGTCTGAGTTGAAGTCAGTGGGTTGGTTTACCGACTACACAGCCCTAGTCACTACTCCACGTCTGTTGTGCTGAGATATGCAGATCTTCAGGATGCTCACATGGACATCGGAGCAGCGGGGACCAAGGAGAGATGAGTGCTTACATATTTTTTTTGATCAGTGTGTACATGGTGGCTTAAGGACTATGAGGTGTGCATTATATGATATGGGGATACCTTGTAATACATAAAGGACTATGCAGTGTATTATATTATATGGAGGACTCTAGGGGGTACCTTATTATACTGTATATGAAGGACTATGCAGTGTATTATAGTATATCGAGGATTATGAGTTATGCATTATAATATATGAAGGACTATAGGGGTGCATTATACTATATGGAGAATTATGGGGGTGCATTATATGATTAGAAGGGACTATGGGAGTGTAATATGCTATATGTAGGCATATGGGGTACATTATACTATATAGAGGACTATGGGGCGGTGTATTATAATACATGGAGGACTATGGGGTGTGCATTATAATATATGAATGGCTATGGAGCCTGCATTATACGATATGGAGGACTATGGTAAGTGCATTTTACTATATAGAGGACTGTGGGGGAGCATTATACTATATGTAAGGCAATGTGGGGCCCATTATACTATATGGAGGAGTAAGAGGGGTACATTAAACTATATGGAGGACTATGTGGGGCCATTATAATAGTTAAAAGGGAATTCCGGGGAGAGAAAACATTTTAGTACAGTCCCTGCCCTCCTGCATGATGAAGCAGAGCTGTACACTGCAGTTATAGGATCTATAGATTGCTTATAATTCAATAAAATCATACCTACCCTTTTGCTTTCCCCCCTCTCTTGTGGGATGTAGAATTTCACCCTGACAGCCTCATGCTGTTGCTGAGAGCTGGAGGTGTGTCGGAGGCGTGGATGCTGGAAACTGCAGGATCATCTTAGATTCCAGCCCCCTCACACTTCTGTATAGGGAGGAGGCGTGGCTGCCGGAACCATGCTCATACTACAATTCCAGCTCTGATGTAACTTCCTATGTAATGTGACAGGGCTGTTCTTGCACAACTTCATGGATCAATTGCCACAAACTGTAGCTTGTGACCAAGCTTATTTGTATTGTATATAAGCAATTCTTTACAAATGAACCTGAGGTGTCACATAGTCTAAAACTGCCTTGGTACAAGACCATAACATAATATAAGACAATCTATACTTGGGAAAATTAAAGTATCTTTTTACTTTTAATAGATACTACTTGAAGAAACAGTGCAGATCCTTAGTCAGAATCCACCAAGTAGCTATGGGGGAGGGGAGACCATGGTGGAGCTGACCAATTCAGGGCTTTGCGTGTTCTTCCAGTCTCATACATATTAGCACACATTATGCACCATCATATCATTATACAGCAGAGGATTGCAGCATGTATTTATCTCTGCTTGGTGACATAATTGCTATTTGAAGCGAGAACACCCCTGTCTCATTACATAGGATGGTATATCAGGGACAGGATTGTAGTGTGACCATGGGGCGGTGGCCACGCCTCCTCTCAACACAGAAGAGTGAGTGGGCGGGAATGTAGGATGATCCTGCAGCTGTCAACATTCATGCCCCAGGCACACCTCCTCTTCTCACCATCATCATGAGACTGTCAGGCTGGCATTTTACGTCACACAAGAAAGTGGGGAGAGCAGAGGAGCAGGTATGATTTCATTGAATTATAATTAATCTATAGACCTTAGAACTGCAGTGTACAGCTCTGCTTCATCATGTCGGAGGGCAGGAACTGTACTAAAAAGTTTTCTCTTCTCGGAGTTCCACTTTAAAGGTCTTGTTGGAGATAATTATACTTTTGAAGAGCTATGTGGAGGCCATTATAATATTTGGAGGGCTATGAGAGAGCCTTTATACTTTATGGAGGGCTATTTGAGGGCTATTATACTATGTTCAATCAATTATATAATGTCCAGGTTTGTATGAGGTCCACAATACTGTGCAGAGGGCTGTGTTTGTGTGTGTGTGTGGGGGGGGGCATTATATTATTTGGAGGGATAGTAGGGGCTATTATACTGTATATATTCCCGTTATACTGCTTGTGTGGAGGTCACAGTTGAGAATCATTCTGAGTTGAGGTCACCATTCATTGCCAGGGTAGTTGAGGGGAGGTACAGTAGGTTCATAGGGTCATTATACTGTGCCTGTGGAGGGTACTGTGGAGAAATTCACTGTGGTGGTATTGTACAGTGTTTGTGGAGCAGTTCTTTTGGCATCATACATTACGGCTGCAAAGCTGTGAAATATGCTGTTATGTGGCCCTGCCGAATAGTATTATTTTTTTGCGCTTCTCTGTACTGTGCTGGGAATATGCTTCATTCAGGTATACGACTTGTCACCAAGTTTTTGTATTGTATCTGTGCTTGTCTCCTGAAGGTTTAAACCTTTCTTTGGAGAATAATATATAGTCATAGAATATATAATATGTTTTTTCAGAATAATTAATAAATATATCAATAAATCAAAAATAAATAATTGACTCTATGGGCCACCTTGCACGCGCCGACTTGTCTATCCGGCTTCTGGCCGGCTTGCTGGTTGTGGTGGAGTGGTGAATACATTGCTCCATTTTGTGACTGTGTACAGTGGGGCGGTGTGTCCGTCGTTTCGCTGCGGCCGGCGGGTTGGTCGGAGGTTGGGCGGATGGGTTGGTGTGTGTGGAGTGGCCAGATGGGTTAGAGAACACTTGAAGTAAGGGGTAATTTTATATGATGAATATGTATTTAATATATTTTTAATGTAATTTTAATGTGATTATAATGTATCTTTGATGTAATTCAAAGGATTTTAAGCATGAACTATAGATATTTAATAATATAGACTGTATGGTAGGTAAGGTTATTTAGGTTTACACAGAAGATTAGGTTAACAGGGGTGTGAAGGGAGAGTGGAAGGAGAAGAAAAAAAAAAAAAAAACACACACCTTTGTACAATGATTGGTAAAGAGATAGGATATAAGGGAAGTTTGATAGAGGTCCAGTATCCACTTGAGGAAGACGCATGTAGCGTCGAAACGCGTTGTGGGAGAAGGACCTGTACTGTGTTTATCGTAATAAACCTATAGGTATTGTCTACAAAAGCGTTTGGCTTGTTCCATTATCCCTAGCGCTCATTTCTATATACCACATTTATTATTACATTGAGTTTTTTTATGGGCAGTTTTCATTTTTGCATACCTCTTACATTTAATAAGTGTTTTTTTTATAATTGCTGATTGCTTCTAATCTGCTTTGTAATTTTCTTCTATTGTGTATGCTTTAAGAAACAAACCAACCATTTATAACATCCTAGGGATCGTTCATGCAGTTGTGCTTTCTGTATATTTAGACAGATGGGGTGGATGTAAAGGGTTAGTGCATGACCAGAAATTTGTCTACTAACTCCCTATATAATTTATCCCTATAATCTAAGCTTTTTCTAATATACTTCCTTTATTAATTCCCTATGGTCCCTCTCTATGCTGTCTAACATCTGTTGTTTTTTTTCTATTTGATGACGTACCGTGTGAGTGCTCCAGTGCATGCTGGGATCCTCACACGGTGTCAGACAGGCACCAGGCACTTCCTCAGCCTCTACCTGAATTAAAACATCACTGTGATGCCAATTTCAGGGGCGCGGGCTGTCAAATACTTCAAAAGGCATTTCAGCCATTCTTAACCCCCCTCTCCACATTGCAGTGTCTCAGCGCCCCCCATTTCTTCCCCCCTCTCCGCAATGCGCTGTCTCAGTCCCACTGTTCTTACCCTCCCCCCCCAGTGTGCTCTCACATCTGTCCCCCTGTGCCATGGAAGTGACAAGTGACATCAGTGGTCTATCAGCTTATGCATATTGATAACCTAGGAGTTTCCACTGATATGACTTGTGGACAGCGCTTATGTCCCCAGGCACCCCAGATTTGCACTGCGCATGGGATACTGACATTTCAGTGCACTGAGTCCTCCCATGCTTCGTCTTCTCCCTGTGCGATGAGCACACTGAAATGTCAGTACTCCAGGCGCAGTGCAGATCGTTGGTGCCAGGGGACATAATACCGCCCACAAGCTGATAGACCACTGATGTCACTGGTGGGCGGTGCTTATGTCATCCTGCACTGCCTGGCCTTCAGTATCGCTGACACTTCTCATTGCACAGGGGGACAGATGAGGCATATGGTAGATGTGAGAGCACACTGCAGAGAGAGTAGGAAGAGTGGGGCTGTGGGGAGGAGGTGAGAAGGGGCTGGGGACCCTTGAAAAGTGATTGGCAGCCCACCACTGAAACCAGCATCACAGTGACGCTTTGTTTCAGGGAGGGGATGACAAAGTGCCTAGGGCATGTCTGACACTGGGAGAATCTCAGGATGCACTTGGGCACTCACACGGTACGTCATCAAGCAGGTAATAGAAAAAAAAAAACAGTTGTTAGATAGTATGAGAGGGACGTGTAGGAAATTAATAAAGGACTTATATTAGAAAAAAAAAGCTTAGATTATAAATATAAATCAGATAGGAAGGTTGGGAAAAAGTTGCTGGTCTTGGACTAACACTTTAAGTCTTATTATTGACTTTTATCTCGTTCTTACACAGCTTTTTAAGTGTTTTTATAATTTCTTTGGTTCAGTTAATTATTAACATTTATATATATTTTAAAGGTGATCTCTTCTATTGTGCATACTTCTCTTTCCTTTTTACAAAATTCAGAACATATGTACATATTCAAGGCAATTTGAAATTGTTGCTCATATGTTCATTCTTTTGCCTTTTTTAGCGCTATTTCTTGCAGAATCCACCTGGGAACAAAAGTTGTGTGTACATACCCTTACTCTGCTTACAAAAAGACACTTAATGGGGTCTTCAAGAACTAGAACTTTGATCTTTCATCTTTAGGATAGAGTGTTGATATGTACGGTAATTGAGAAGGTCCTACCTTCATGATGAGTAGGCCATATGTAGAGATGGGCAGACGTGCCTGGATAAACTACAAATAGGGTCACAGTGTAAGTTGGAGTTCACAGGTCAGATCCTTACTTTTTAAATATTAGAGGTCTATAAAAAAGACTAATAATTTTTCATTTTGGATAATCCAATTTAAACATGTTTGTTTTGTCACATGAAAAAATACAGAACTTTATGCAATTTACTTGTAGCATTTATATAAAGATGTTCTACATGCTATAGAATAAACAACTTTTTCTTGACACACATTATTTTTTAGTGCCCCAAAATCTCTTAAAATCAAAAGAGCAGTCATTTAACAATTGCCCAGCCTCTCTGTAAAGCATAATAATTTCCATCCCCAGTAAGTAAAAGTGATTTACACATAGAATCTGCAAATGTACATGTAAGTATCAAATGTAATAGCACAATTGTTTACAAGAAGCATAATTGAAGCGAAGACAGAAATGTTTCCATTAGCACACATGCACTTCATATAAATGACACATTGACACTGGTCCTATTTGGCAGCACACGGACTACCAGTTCTCTCCGTGTTAATCATATTGAGAAATTCCAGGCTGATCCTTTTACTGTAGTTAAACAAAGATACATGATATATACAGTAGACATACAAGAATGCAGTGAGTGTGTGGCACAAATGAAGCGACTAATATGAGTCTTTAAAGATGAACCCTGGCTCTGTCATGTGTGAAATGCCGTGCTAGAAGCCGACTGCTAATGGAAACATTTTAAATTTACCATTTGTACAAAATTCTAGATGTGTAATGTTTTCAAGTAAAAATATCTCAGATACCTTGATAGATGAAAAAATAGATGAAAAAATGAAAGGCAGCACTTCCTCCAATTCAGATTATGTGGGTTTATTTGGTCCTAGGACTGCGACGTTTCGGCACGCAGCCTTCCTCAAGCAGTGTCATACAACCAATAGTGCTCACATATAAATAGCACCCATGCAAGGGGCTTACAATAATTCAATTGATACAGTGCATCTACTGAAACACATATACAATTCAAATCTGATAAATACAGTGAACAGTCCGTGCTTTTAAAGTGCAAATAGTGCATTATTTCATATTTAATATAATAGGAAACATAGCCCATAGTCATATATAGAGCTATTACTCTTAATTATACCAATAAAAAGCGTGTTACTCATCTATAATTAGAGGCTCCTCATGCTGCAACTGTAGCTATATCACCGTCGCCGCCATGTTCTCGGCGTTCCAATTAAGTAAATGCCATGCCCTGTATGAAAAAAAAAATTTCCTATCTAGATGAAGTCACAATGACTCATTCAGATCCCGCGCATGCGCATTGCACTGCGGGAATCTCATCATTACACCCACTGCTTCTGCGCAGTAACGTTTTAAAGTTACTACACCAAACACATAATTTCGCGCATGCACCCTACGTAACAAGATTCTCTGGTGCCATATTGGTTTTACTTGCTTCTGCGCAATAGCGTTATGAAGCCACTATATATCGGTGCAGTAGCGCTCCTACATATTCCTATCCTAAACAGCAGAGGTGTCATTTCATATCTCCTTATAACAACAATTTATATATCTTAGGTATACCCAAAATGTCAACACACTAATCACAGTGCTAATAATGGGCTTTAGCTCAAGATTTTAATAATATCAAAAGGAGACATAACATCCACAGATTAATGTTCCCAAACTGGTATAGGAGGTTATATATAAAGGGAATACACAGTCACCTCCCGGTGGGCTTGCTACAGTTAGGTATGCTGGTGCCAGACATACAAATGAACACATAAATAATGCGTCATCCTGTTTTAGTGACAACTTCCCACTAACTTTAATTCAATAGTACTCTACTCCCCTCCAGTAATTATACATCAAGGGAACAATTAATGAATATATTGTTTATTAAATAGACTATATGAATGAGTCACCGTTCATCAAGAGACATGGTTATCTCATACAAAAAAAAATTTCTTCGAAAAACAGTGTACAGGAACCTTTTCAGTCTGGTGAGGTCCTCTGTTCTAGATCTATAAAAAGCTAAAACAAGAAAAACATTTTTAGAAAAAACGTTTTCCATCAAAACAACTTTTTTTTTACATATAAAATATTAAGGCTTTTGAAGATTTCTTCCCCCAAAAAACCCAATACAATAGTAAACTCAAAAGGACTATTGAGGGAATTCTTATTATAATAAATTATGGATCTTGTAATCCACATTTAGGCCATTGAGTCTTAGCGTGTTTAGTTTGTGGATCCACTCCATTTCCCGTTTTTTTTAGCAATTTTTGTCGATAACCTCCACGCCTTTGTACGGGAATAGTGTCAATCAATCTGACCCTTAAGTCCTTTTCAGTATGTCCCATGTCAACAAAGTGTTTAGGGACCGGTAAATCCCTTCTTTTTTTCCTAATGGTATGCCGGTGATGTGCAAGTCTGGTTTTAAAGTCCCAAGTTGTTTCACGGACATACCACAAGGCACAAAGACATTCAAGGAGGTAGACCACATATTCTGATGTACATGTTAAAAAACATTTTATATCGTACTGTATACCTGTAGTTGATGTACAAAATGTGATCCCTTGTTCATTAGTTTACAATTTATACAAGAAAGACAGGGATAACACCCTTTTCTTTCTTTTCAGGTACCTTGATATCTAGGATTTACTTTAGTAACCAACTAAGACTACAGTTGAAAATCCATATTTGTTATTGATAACATTTAGTTTAGGCCAGCGTTAAATCAGATTGGTTGCTAAATGCAACCACCTCTAAAAAGAAGAAGGTTGTCTCACCACCAACAACAAATCTCACATGACCATCAATGTTGCCATCATCTGATTATCTCTCCTGCAAAGGTCAGTGTTAGGAATCTAAACAACAGGGTTTACCAAAGCAGATACAATGAGCATGGTATACATATTCCCACGTCAACTGTATCAGTTTTCTCATGCCTCAACTGATGTCAAAATGCCACATCAGCTGTCATAAGACTTTTTTACCAGTTTACATGTTATCCGTATGGTAAATTTAAACGCCAGTGGCTAATTCAGCCATATACTGGCTACTGCAGCTCAACACATGTTAAACTATATAACAAAAATACACATATACAACAGTATAATGTGTATTGGTCCTGGAGGACAGGACACAGCGCATCTACTGGTGCAACATCAGTGACATACATGACAAATTAGCATTTTCACCCAATATAAGTGTATCATTAATTAAACAAATAGAGAGGTACATCTATCAGAAAAGATCCACCCTTATAAAAAGGGGACGAAGCTCATGGTCTCATTAAGACCTTTAGGTGACATCGTGTCCAAGGTGACAATCATGTATGTCAGTGATGTCACACCAGTAGAGGTGTGCTCTGTCATGTCCCCCATCACCAATACATATTATACTGTTGTATATGTGTATTTTGTTTATTGTTATTAACTCTAGTGGTAATTTTGCCCTTTCTATCTTGCTAGTGACCTTAAATTGGAGTCTGGGGAGCTTTTTCAGCCATGAAATTTCTGTGTGATCCATGAGGCAGAATAAAGAAGAATGAAAGCCAACACTATGTTAACCTTTTGTTTATTCACATTGTATTGATGCCATACTACGTTGTATATGATTTATACTGCTCCCTATGTAATCCTATCTGCTCTCCCTGCGCTGTCCCCTCCGTCCTCGCAGCGTCATCTGTCTCTGGCATCTGGCCCAGTTGCCTGGTTACCGCCAGGCTTCCTGGCTGACGTCTGTGACGCTGTGTGGGCGGGGGTTGGCGGCATGTGCGCATGCGCCGACTCTGACACTGCGATTGGTTGAACCTGGACATGTGACCAGACAAGCCGGCATTTAACGTCCTATACGTTAGATGGAAGGCATCCCCATGAAGAAGCACTTTACCATATTCACAAGATAACATGCGAAACGTAGGTAGGGGGTAACTTCATCCTGGGGCACTGTCCCAGCCACTTTGTCTGCCTTGAGAACTTGGTAATGGTTGCCTGCAGGCAGTGCATCTAACTTAGTTGCATGGTTCCTTTACATGCACTTTATACACCTTCGGTGTTATTACTACAACTAAGTACCTTGCACTTTGTATTGGATGCACTAGTTATGTAATGGACAATTGAATTTATCATGCACTATAGGTGTCGACCCCATAGTACAGTATTTTACCTTGATGATAAATTGATTTGGAGTTTGCACACATTCAGTAACAGCTGATGGCATGTTGTGATTTGAGATGGATTTACCAATGTGTTAATTTCCATTGTATACCATTGTAATCAATGACTTGCACATGCCACCAGAATTGTTCCCGTTATTCATCAATTTTCAACCTAATATTTATGTATTATCCCAGTTTTTCATACATGTAACCTGCTGACTCAGTGTCACCACTTTTGTTTGGTGTGTGGATGAATAAAGAATAAAATCAAAATTGTCTCCTGAGGTCAGCGCGGAGGAATTCCGGTAATACAAAAACCTTCCTTTGAAATAAAATTGTCATAATCTTTGTAAGCATTATAGCTCCACAATTTCTCCTTTGTATACCGTATATACTCGAGTATAAGCCGACCCGAGTATAAGCCGAGGCCCCTAATTTTACCCTCCAAAACTAGGGAAACTTATTGACTTGAGTATAAGTCTAGAGGGGAAAATGAAGCAGACTCTCATCACGGTATACAGCCCCTCTCTTCATAATAAATGGCCCCCCATTACTGGTATATAGGACCTCCATCACTGGTATACAGTTCCCCCCCATCAGAGGTTACAACCCCCATCAGTGGAATACAGTCCCCCATCAGTGGTATATACAGGCCCCCCCTCAGTGGTATATACAGGCCCGCCATTAGTGATATATACAGGCCCCCCTCAGTGGTATATACAGGCCTCCCTCAGTGGTATATACAGGCCCCCCCTCAGTGATATATACAGGCCCCCATCAATGGTATATACAGGCCCTCTCCAGTGGTATATACAGACCCCCCTCAGTGGTATATACAGGCCCCCCATCACAAGTTACAGCCCCCCTCAGTGGTATATACAGGCCCCCATTAGTGGTATATACAGGCCCCCTTCAGTGGTATATACAGGCCCCCCCAGTGGTATGATATATACAGGCCCCCCCAGTGGTATATACAGGCACCTCCCCTGTGGTATATACAGGTGCCCCCCCCCTGTGGTACATATAGGCGCCCCCCCTGTGGTATATACTGGCGCCCCCCCTGTGGTATATACAGGCGCCCCCCCTGTGGTATATACAGGCGCCCCCCCTGTGGTATATACAGGCGCCCCCCTGTGGTATATAAAGTCCCCCCGTTGCTGCCACACACCTGTAAAAGAATAGCTCAGTCATACTTATCCTCCTCGCTGTCACCGTGCGGCATCCTCCGCTCTCCTTCCTGCTTGTACCCGGCGTCCATCCATGTGACCGCGCACAAGCAATGACGTCATTACAGGTGCGCGGTCACATGGATGGACGCCGGGTACAAGCAGGAAGGAGAGCGGAGGATGCGTGCGCGGTGACAGCGAGGAGGATAAGTATGAAAGCTATTCTTTTACAGGTGTGCGGCAGCCACGGGGGGCCTGTATATACCACAGGGGGGGGCCTGTATATACCACAGGGGGGGCGCCTATATATACCACAGGGGGGGGCGCCTGTATATACCACAGGGGGGGGGAGCTGTATATACCACTGGGGGGAGCGCTGACATAGTGCAGTGTAATACGGACCGCTCCCCCTGCCGCTGATGGACAGGGGGATGCAGTGCATATTGCATTGCACTAATGAGTGGGGGCACGTGACTGCCCGCTCCTATTGCAGCCTGCCCCCGCCTCCTCCAGCCCCCGGACACCGCCCTCCCCCCCACACTCTGAGCCGTCACTGACTCGAGTATAAGCCGAGGGGGGCACTTTTCAGCACAATTTTTTGTGCTGAAAAACTCGGCTTATACTCGAGTATATACGGTATATTTTTTACCTCTTTCTAGTGCAAATCGGTGAGTAAGCTTAAATATGCAACATGAAACATTTTCGCTGGCACACAGGCAGATTCACCAGCGATCAGTACCAGCGAGCGCGCTGGTATCCATGTAAACAAGCGGCTTAGTTACCCACTGTTTACCATGGATACCAGCTCCCAGCGCTTGTTCAGAGGCGCTGGGAGTTTGCTGATCACACGTC
Organism: Allobates femoralis; assembly: GCA_033576535.1. Taxonomy (NCBI): domain Eukaryota; kingdom Metazoa; phylum Chordata; class Amphibia; order Anura; family Aromobatidae; genus Allobates; species Allobates femoralis. The sequence goes on from JARQOC010000006.1 coordinate 205,774,810, forward strand.
TCCCGGTGTCACACGCATCGATGCTGCGTGTCCACCGGGCGCCCATCAACCAGCGATTTATTGATTTATTGATTCTCCATGTCACACGTGTCAATATCGCTGTAACGTCACGTGCAGCAGCAACATTGACAGCGATATTGACGCGTGTGACGGCCCCTTAACTGTTGCACTGGAAGAATGTAAGGATCCCATAGCAGTCTAATCAATCGTTTCTCTCTTCCATCCACCACATTGTTACAATGGTAGAACGAAGGATAAAAAAAGCCAGATGGCTGGATATATGGCAGCCCAACCTTATAGAGAATGTTTGAATCTGAAAGATCCAGCTCTATTTTGTCACATACAGCTTTAGTCATCGATTGTCAATGTAAGAAAACTCTATTAACATAAATAACATTACAATATAAAACAGATTGTTCTCCTTTGTGAAAATGTAAAAATGTTACCACCAATACAACTTTCTCAGGAGTTGTCATCGTTAACTGAATAATGAAATATTTTGATTACTTAAGCCCCAGGTTTTGTGACGTTACAACGATCTCTCCAGCGATGTCGCTATGTGTGACATCTAGCGGCGATCAGGCCCCTGCTGTGAGATCACTGATCGCTGCAAAGGGTTCAGGACCATTTTTTGGTCGTTGGTCGCCCGCTGGTCAGCATGCATCGCTGCGTTTGACAGCGAGAGACCAACGACCACCTGGCTGCGTTAAGCAGGGAGAAAGCTGGTAACTATGATAAACACCGGGTATCTAGGCAGCGCGCGCTGCCTAGATACCCGTTGTTTATCATGGTTACCAGCTTCCTCCCTGCTTACATGCTGAGCTAAGCAGGGAGGACACTGGTAACATCACTTCCAGCGATGTGGAGGTGGCTGCCTGGTCCCTGCTCTCTGGGGAGATCTGCCTCTTTGACAGCTCCCCAGCGACCAGGTAGCGACGCTCCAGTGATCCCGGCAGGTCGTTATCGCTGTCTGGAAGGCTGGAGCGTCATTGTGTGTGACGGGACCTTTAGTCTTCATAGAGATGGCTGGATAGAATTCTCAAAGAGAATCTGTCACCGTGGTTTTGCCACCTAATCTAAGAGCAGCATTATTTAGGGGCAGAAACTCTGATTCTAGCAAACTATCACTTATTGGGCTGCATGCTGTTGTTTTGGTAAAATCACTTGTTTTATCAGCAGGAGATTTTTACTAGAAGCCGAATATACCTGTTGAAATTGCCCTAGCAAAAGGAGGAGAAATGAACTGGAGCGATGGAATGTTGGCATTCTCATAGTTTAATACAATCACAAATCTATCTTGACAAAGAAGATTGAGGCTTTTTTCCCTTTAGATCTTCCCCACATAAAGTACTAGTAGGTTTTCAACCCTTCTGAAGTTCAAAGTCCTCACCGGATAGATTCCTAGGCATTTAAAAATGTCAAGGGTGGAGAGATCCTCTTCCTGAGACAATGTTGCTTCAGAGACATAAACCTCAAGAGAGATCATCTAATCCAGATATTCTGATGACTGTTATTTCATTCTAAAGGGGGGGAGAAGCCTTAGATTAGCCCTATCCTGTTGAACATCGTGTAGGGTTCTTTAGAGGACAATGCTTTAAGCTTGCTCATTCTTCTTGATGAGGTAACAGCTAGCAAGAGTACCGTCTTGAGGGTTAGGAACCTCCTCTCACAGAGTTCAGGGGTTCAAAGGGCCTCCAGCCGTCTGAGCACTAAACCGAGACCCACTGAGTAACCAGTCTACAGATTCAAGGTCTCAACCCAGTAATGGACTTCAGATAATCTGTAATCTTGATTGATCTTGATTGAAAAAAAAAACATTAATGAAGATATTTGTGCAAAAAAGAAAAACTGATATATCACCTGGTCATAAGTATTCAGACCCTTTGCTCAGTATTGAGTAGAAGCACCCTATTGAGCTAGTACAGCCATTAGTCTTCTTGGAAATGATGCAACACGTTTTTCACACCTGGATTTGGGGTCCTCAGTCATTCTTCCTTGCAAATCCTCTCCATTTCTGTCAGGTTGGATGGTGAACGTTGGTGGACAGCCATTTTCAGGTCTCTCCAGAGGTGCTCAATTGGGTTTAGGTCAGGGCTCTGGCTGGGCCAGTCAAGAACGGTCACAGAGTTGTTCTGAAACCACTACTTTGTTATTTTAGCTGTGTGCTTAGGGTCATTGTCTTGTTGGAAGGTGAACCTTCGGCCAAGTCTGAGGTCCAAAGCACTCTGGAAGAGGTTTTCATCCAGGATATCTTTGTACTCGGCCATGCTTCCTTAAGTTGCAACCAGTTGTTCTGTCCCTGCAGCTGAAAAACACCCCCATAGCTTGATGCTGCCACCACCATGTCTCACTGTTGGATTATATTGGGCAGGTGATGAGCAGTGCCTGGTTTTCTCCACACATACCACTTAAAATTATCACCAAAAAGTTCTATTTTCATCTCATCTGACCACTGAATCTTATTTCTCATAGTCTGGGAGTCCTTCATGTGTTTTTTTTGCAAACTCTATGCAGGCTTTCATATGTCTTGCACTGAGGAGAGGCTTCTGTTGGGCCACTCTGCCATAAACACCAACTGGTGGAGGGCTGCAGTGATAGTTGAATTTGTGGAACTTTCTCCCATTTCCCTATAGCATCTCTGGAGCTCAGCCACAGTGATCTTGGGGTTCTTCCTTACCTCTCTCACCAAGGCTCGTCTCCCACGATTGCTCAGTTTGGCTGGACGGCCAAGTCTAGGAAGCATTCTGGTGGTCCCAAACTTCTTCGATTTAAGGATTATGGGGGCCACTGTGGTCTTAGGAATCTTGAGTACTGCAGCAATTCTTTTCTATCCTTGGCCAGATCTGTGCCTTGCCACAATTCTCTCTGCGCTCCTTGGGCAGTTCTTTGACCTCATGATTCTCATTTGGCCTGACATGCATGGTGAGCTGTGAGGTCTTATACAGACAGGTGTGTGCCTTTCCAAATGAAGTCCAATCAGTTTAATTAAACACAGCTGGACTCCAATGAAGGAGTACAACCATGTCAAGGAGGATCACAAGGAATTGGACAGCATGTGACTTAAATATGAGTGTCTGAGCAAAGGGTCTGAATACTTACGACCATGTGATATATCAGTTTTTCTTTTTAAATAAATTTGCACAAATATCTACATTTGGGTTTTTTTCAGCCAAGATGGGGTGCAGAGTGTACATTAATGAAAAAATTAACTTTTTTGAATGTACCAAATGGCTGCCATGAAACAAAGAGTGAAAATTTTAAAGAGGTCTGAATACTTTTCTCCACAGTTTCTGTGGGATGGAAGGATCTATCTTCAGAGTTGATAGATCTCAAAATGCACCAAGAAAGATTCTCCTTATATGTGCCATAGGACCTGTTGATTACTTCACTCCTAGAGTGAGCTAGCATAACCAACACCTTGTTAGAAAATCCTTGGTTTTCAGTCAGCCTCCAAACCGTCAGAATAAGTTCTCAGGCTCTGATACAGATCCTCTTTATATGCTGACATGGATCCTGTTGCTTGCTCCACTCCTTGGGTGAGATTGCATAACCAACACCCTGTTCGAAAAACCCTTGGTTCTCAGTAAAGGTGGCCGTCAGACCCTTCATAAAGTCAATGACCTTGTCCTTCATGGTAAAGGCCCTGGGCACTTTAGAAGTGGAAGTAGCTCAGCCATTTGTCCTTTTTGCACATCTACCTCAGGAGGCAACTCATTCATAGGAGAATGTGTTTACCTCAGCCGAAAGGGCAACCATCTGAACCGGTCCTAGGATTGGGTTCCACCAGAGGGGAACTTCCTAGAAGTGACCCAGGCTCTTACAATCCTAGAGTTGGTGACCTCATGCTGCAAGGCAGATTCCCCTGTCTGCTGAGCTATGGTCCTCTTTGCCTCATCTACCTCAGGAGTCAACGCCCAATCCTAGACTGAGACTCATCCAGTGAGATTGCATTTCATCTCTCTTGTGCCAGAATGGAAGGATGGCTATGATGGACACCTGATCCTGTTTGGTCTTTATCCATACCCTTGGTATCATGAAAGTTGACTGACAAATATATGCTAATTTCAAGCTGCGCAGTACGGACATGGCGGTTCTCGCCATAGGGTTGTCTGGTTATAGGCTGAAGCAGTTCACTGTTTTGGAGTTTTCTCTGATCGACATCAAGATCATCTTTGAATAGCCCCAGTTAGTGTAATCCACTTTAATACTTCTGGATTAAGTAACCAATGTCCCAGTCTATCACCTGGTTAACATTGACTCTGCTCACTGAAAAAAATCCGAACCACTTCTGACAAGAGAGGTGGAGATTTCATCCCACTTTGTTTACATAATGAACATGGAGAATGTTATCAATGCAAAACTTCACTATTTGATCTCTCAGGGATTCTGTGGAGGCTAGAAGAGTTAGAAAGATCATAATCTCTTATATTGGAGCATAGGAGAAACTCCGAACTGGGCCAATACCTTGCAATGGTACTATTTTTTGAGTGGGCTTTGCAACCCATTTCTATTATTCAGCTGGTCTCTCTATCCCTGCCATCCATAATGTGTCCACCAAGAGATTGTTAGTCTTGTTACCGTGAAAGGGGAAGAGATTTATAGTCTCAACTCAGAGAGATGACCAAACACCCCAGGAAGGATTTTGAGTTCCTGGACCCATACTTATCAGCCTTCCGAGGTCTGTAAGAGTAATCTGAACGTATACTAGAAGGAAAGGGCAAGATGAGGCTAAGAGCAGCCAGTTGTCCAGATATGGAACAACACGTATTCCATAAAGACAAAGTCTGGGCCCTATTGCCAATATCATCCTGGTCGATTTTATGTTCAATCTGTGTTTATTGAAACAGGGAAGGGGATAGGGGACAAGGGTAGCAAAGGGTACATACATTGGAGACAACATATCTCCTCAAATTGAAACAGGGAGGGGGATAGGGTACAGGAGTAGCAAAGGGTACATGTATTGGAGACAACATATCTCCTCAAAACAACAATACAGTGTGATTCATTGTCATCAGGTCAATTTAAACGCCATCAAATTATATCTAGACTGGTATCTTATAATTTCAAACCTGTCAGGAATCGTCTTAAAAAAGAAAAACACACATAATAATGTAAGTAACCATATAGAAGAAAAGAGAGTAATTTTCCGTCATATACCAATAAGGCAACTGTAATCGTTTAGTAGTTTGAAGTATAATTCACCCGTTCCTATATGTCAGAGAACTATCCGGTGAGATCAGAATAAGGGAGGATGTCTATTAATGGATTGTTGATTCTCATCCACCAAATAGATAGCCCTCTGTTTTAAAAGGCTTGTGTTGCAGGATATAGTAGGGGAAAGAGTGAGAAAGGAGTAAAAAGAAGGGAATAAAAAGTAAAGGGAGAGAAAGAATGTAGGTTAACAAGCTGAGAGAATAGAGATAAGTATACTGAGAAAGAGAAAGAGGCTCCCCCGCTCCTAAGTTGCCACAGTTCTCATTGAGATCCGAGGTCCTCCAATCGCTTGGAAATCTAGTCTGTCACCTCATTAGGGAACAAGTCTCTACATTTTGGAGTATCCAGGAACATGACCCATAAGCTCCATATCTTTAAGTATCTGTCCCTAGCATCGTGACTTCCGCCGTCAGCTCCTCCATTCTGTGAATTCTACCCATTTCCTCCAACCACTTGTCAACGTTGGGGCATGAGATGTCCTCCAGTGCCTTGGAATCACCGCTCTGGCTGCCGCCAAAAAGAATCGGAGTAAGTCACCCTTCTGAGATTTAATAGATCCCGGGAGGACAGAGAGTAAGGCCAATTCCGGGGTCACCGCTAGGTCGTTTCCACTCATAGCCTTGTAGAACTTAAAAACAGAGTCCCAGAATGGTTTAATACTGTTACAATCCCACCATATATGTAGCATTGACCCTCTAGAAGAACTGCACCTCCAGCAACTGTCAGGGGTTGAGGGGAAGGCCGCGTGCAGGTTCACCGGGCATTGTACCATCTCGAGAGAATTTTAAAGTTCCTCTCTTGTGCCAGACATGCCATTGATAATTTATGGGTGAACAGACATGCCTTAGTCCAGTCCTCTCCCGTCAACTCCCCACCCAGCTCGATTTCCCATTTATCAAAATATCTGGGTCTATCTTCAGGATTTTTATGAAGTAATTCTGAATAAATGAAGGAGACTAGATGTGTAGGGGGATTTTCCTGTGAGTACATTTTCTCAAAGCGGGTTTGCACCGCAGAGAAGTTACCGTCACGTTTAAATTTAGCCATGAATGATTGTAATTGAATCTGCTCCATCCAGGATCCCTCATCATCAGGTCCCATTAGGGTCCTAGCGGGCGCCAATCCTCTTCTCCCAGATATTTGGTACATTCTAGGCTCATCTTCTACCTTCCATTTTAAAAATGAAGTCTTTTGCAATGCCGGGGGGAACAGCGGATTTTTGAAGAGTGGTGTCAGAGGTCCAAGTTTTTTGGCTAGTGACCCCTTTCTAACCTCAAGGTCCCATATTTTTAAAGTCATTGAGATGGAGTGATCTGCAGAATCTATCCTGGGTCTATCAGAAGGTAGTAACCAGGGTAGGTATCTAAGGGGTGTATCTAAGTCGCCCTGTTCTAAGGTTACCCATTGTTTTGTGGTGTGATGGAACTGCCAGTCAAATATTCTTACCAACACAGCCGCCCTGTGGTACAATTTAAAATTAGGTAATCCAGCTCCCCCTCGGAGTTTATGTCTATAAAGGTTGTTAATACCTATCCGCGGCCTGCGTCCTCCCCAGACAAACCTAGTGAGAAGAGCTTTTAAGCTATTGAAGAAACTAGATGGAACATCTAACGGGACTGTCTGGAACAAGAACAGAAATCTCGGTAGTATGTCCATCTTTATCGCATTGATGCGACCAAACCATGAGATGTTTCTTTTGTCATACTTCTGTAAATCGTTAGTCGTTTTCCTTAAAAGTGGGAGGTAATTTAAGTCGTACCATCTACTCGGGTCTTTAGGGACACTGATTCCTAAATATTTCAGTGCTTCTGACTTCCATCTGAATGGAAAATATTCCATCAGATGTGATTTTTCGTTCACCCGGGAGGGAGACATCCATGGCCTCAGTTTTAGCTATGTTCACCTTGAAGTTACTTAATTTACCGAATTTATCAAATGCTTTCATTATAGAGGGGAAAGAAGTTCTAGGTTGGGTAACACATAAGAGCAGGTCATCCGCAAATAACGCCGCTTTATAGGAATGAGAATTCCAGGTAAGGCCTGTAATGTCAGGGTTTTGCCTAATTGCATTTGCGAGGTGTTCCATTATGATGACATAATATTAATGGGGATAGGGGGCACCCCTGACGAGTCCCATTACCAATGGGGAAGGCCGCTGACACAGATCCATTCACTCTAACTTTTGCAGAGGGTCCTCTATATAGAGACATAATCTTGTTTATGAAGCTGTCTCCCAACCCCAACTGCACCAGTGAGGCCCTCATGAACCTCCAACTGACCCGGTCGAAGGCCTTTTCCGCATCAACCGAGAGAAGACACATCGGGATTTTCAAGGCCCTCGACCGGGCCATCAGAAGCCTCAGTTTATTGGTATTGTCTCTGGCCTCTCTCCCCTGGATAAATCCTACTTGATCGTTATGTATAATTTGAGGGAGGAGGGGAGCCAGGCGGTTAGCTAGGATCTTGGAAAATATTTTAACATCAATGTTAATTAAGGAGATAGGTCTGTAATTTGCTGCCTCAGTATGTTCCTTCCCAGGTTTGGGTATAACACTGATGTGTGCCTCTAGTGACTGGGGGACCCAAGGCTCGTCAGGGGAAATTGAATTGAAGACTTTTGTTAAGAAGGGAACAATCAGGGGGCTGAACAGTTTAAAGAATTTGGCTGTATATCCATCTGGGCCAGGACTCTTCCCTCCCGGGGAGCCTTTAATGACCTCGGTTACCTCAGTGTCGGTAAACTCTGAGTCCAATATGTCTGCATCACATGGTTTTATAGATGGTAATGCGGTCTCCTTGATATACTCCCTAATCTTCTCGTCTCTCTGAGTCTGGTCCATGTCGTCATAGTGGCCTTTAATATTGTATAAATGACTATAAAAATCACTAAAAGTCTGGATTATTTCGTCTGGGTTCTGTGTTAAGTCTCCAGTTGGTCGTCTAATTTGAGGAACTCTACCCGGGACGCCTCTGGGGTGTAGCAGTCTTGCAAGTGGTCTACCACATTTGTCGCCATATTCATACACAAACCTATGGAGTCTCTCCTTACCCCGGAGGTATCTCTGATCAATTAAGCGTCTCAGGTCGTCCCTGGCAATCACCAGTTCGGCCAAGGTTTGCTGTGATAGGGACTGTTTGTGGGAGCACTCCAAGACTGATATTCTATTAGTCAGAGAATCAATTTTTTTGTTGCTTTTCTCTCTTAATTCTGGACCCGTGCTTAATCAAAACCCCTCTAATGACACACTTTAAGGTTTCCCATTGAGTTGGTATAGTGGTGGAATCTCCGGCATGTACGTTGAAAAACTCTGAAATGACATTTTTGATCTCTGCGACGCACATCTCGTCATTAAGGAGATTGTCATTTAACCTCCATGTCCACTGTTTTTTGTGTCCCCCCGGCATCTGCAACTGACAAAATACTGGTGCATGATCCGACATGCAAATCTGGCCTATGGAGGTTGTGACTCGCCAGGTCAGTGTTACCTGACTTACCATTATCATATCAATTCTACTGTAGCTCTGGTGGGCAGTTGAAAAAAAGGTGTAGTCTCTATCATTAGGGTGGAGGGCTCTCCAGACGTCTACCAGGCCCAGGGTCTGCATTTCTCTCTTAACTGCTCCCAGTTTTGCACGTGGAAATCTCCTTCCCCCCGAAGAGCTATCTATTGCCGGATTAAGACTGAAATTAAAATCCCCCCCAACCAACAAAATCCCTTCAGCAAACGCAGCCAATTCCTTAAGGAGAGTTAAGCATTTGTCCAGGGGGTTACTGTTGGGTAAGTACCAATTTGCCACAGTAAAAATGGTAGAATTCACCTTCATTTTCAGAAAGATGTATCTCCCCTCCTGATCTATGACAGAGTCCAGCACGGTATGAGCCAAGGATTTGTGGACTGCTATGGAGACTCCCCGAGAACGTGTCTCTGGATTGGAGCTATGCAGCCAAACGTTGTATCGTCTGCCACCGATGCCAGGGACATGACCCCTCTTGAAATGCGTCTCCTGTAAAAGCAATAACATTACTTTTTGCCTATGCATTTCTTCAATTATCTTATTACGTTTTTGAGGAGTATTAAACCCTTTGACATTAAATGAGCAGATTTTTAACTGATCCATTCTGAATATCTTGGATTAAAAAATCTACTGGCACTTCTACTGTTCCAACTGGATATGCCCCCAAGTTACCAGCGGGTTCTATAGGGGCCGCAGGGGAGCTTGAAGAAAAAAGAGAAGGTAAGATAGAGAAAAGATCGAGTTTAGATAGAGATAAGGAGAGTATGGGTATTTACAGTCTAGGAATTAAAGAAAGAGAACAAAGACCTAGCTATGTAGGCCTCCGTCAGAGAATTAGATGTAAAACCAACTTCTGAATCGCTGGAATGGTAGGGATAATCTAAGCCCTGCACGTGTGTGCTTTGGGAAATCCCTGTTGGGGAAGAACCTTCTATCGAGGAGCCCCCCGTCCCGGGCTATGTATTTAAAGTTACACATATTTGTCATCTTACCATATTAACTCTCTTTCTGTGAGTTCAAGTCAACGTCTATATATGTGTCAGATAAAAGGACCAAAACATCTATTAACTTTTAAATTTCACTTATAAAATAAATGGGTGCCATAAGAATTACTAATACTTAATCATTCTGTTACCCAAGAGAACCCAGTCTCCGTCCCAGTGAGTAGTATGTGGCAACCCCCCCCCTCCCAACTCCTGTGGATAATGCTATACATTCATCTGATCCCAGATGTAAGAATGATGGGAAAAAGGAGGGGAGAGCCCAGGGAGGGGAGGGAGACACATCGGGAAACAAGAATGGGATACTGATAGGGTAACATGAGGGTAAGGCAATTTCAACTAACAAGCACAAAATTCTATAAGAGCCAATTTGGAATTAAGGAGTTAAGAATCCTGTTTAACCAAACAACTATGACTGTGTTTACGGATAACCAACAGGATGTCCATCTAACGTGGAGGTCTCCGGTCTTCATATATCCTCTGTCCTCGACGAGGGACTCCCATCGGCCTCTGGAAACCTCCTGTTGCTCTCAGAGGAAACTCCGGCCATCCAGTAATGGATACTGGTGGCACCTCCAGATCCGAAGTGAACGACTGCACATCTGCAGGTGATCGAAGGATGTACATTCAGCCTCCTTTTCTCACTTGTAATTTAAAGGGGAACCCCCAGCTGTAGCTCAAATCGTGGTCTTTAATCACTTCAAGCAGAGGGCGTAGAGCTCTCCTTTTCTGGAGAGTTAAACTCGATAAGTCCGGTAGAATCGCCAGAGTTTTGTCTCTAAATCTGCAGATCTTTCCATTTCGTATCTTGGCCATAATGGCGTCCTTGATGACGTACCGATGCACCCTGCAAATCACATCTCGGGGCCAATCAGAGTCAGATGGTTTAGGGCCCAAAGCTCTATGTGCTCTGTCGAGTTCAATGGTGTTGGTGGGGGATCTCCTAGTATACTGTTAAATAGGGTCTGGAGCACCTCTGGCAAGTCTCTGGATTCCACAATTTCGGGTAAGCCGCGTACACGGATATTATTGCGTCGTCCTCTGTTCTCGCCATCATCCAGGGCATCAACCAGGTGTGAGATCTGAGTGGACTGTGTTTGGAGCATGATCTGTTGAGATCTACATGTTTCTTCTAAAGCTGTAATGCGATGAGCATGGTCCTGTCCCTGGGAATCGACCCTATTAACTTCACCCCTTAAACAGGATAGTTCACTTCGGTACGCCTGTTCTAGGCGTGCAATGTATGACTCCATGTCCTCCCTTGTAGGGATGGAGGCCATGCGAGCCCTGAGGTCTCCCAGCTCCGTCAGCACACTTGCCCTCTGAATATGATCATCAGGGAGAAACATCACTCCTGCGTTTTGCAGCGTGGGTTGGGATCTGGATCCTCCTGAGCCGGGCCCTGTGGGTCCCAACAGAACCGCAGCAGAATCTGCCACATGGTCGGGGGATTTCAGGGGTGTCACCTCTATTCCCGTCTGGGCTCTTCGGATGTCTGGGGTCTCAGAGTCTCCAGCATGAGAGCCACGAGGGCTCAGTTCCGCCATTTCGTCTCCCTCTATAGGCCCGGCGTTGGCACCCATCCCAGAGGGACCCCCCTCCTCCTCCCGATACCTCTGCTGTGAGCCCGCTGCTTCCTCCGACATCCCGGCTTGTCTGCTGCTTGATCTCCTTGTCTGTACACCCTCCGCTCGGCTGTGCCCCTCACTTGGGTGTCTGTCAGCCCGTCCGGGATGAGAGAGTCCTTGTGCTGCGGCTGCCGCTCTGTTGGGCTCTGCTGCTCCTCCTCCCCTCTGTGCCGCGGCCATTTTAGTGGAGGCGCTTCTGGCGGGAAGTCTGTCTCTTTTGTCAAAAAAATGGTGTAGGGTAGGTCCTGAGGTCCTCTGAGTCGGGAGACTGGTGCCCGATGTTCTCACCGACTTCCCCTTGCTCATGGTGGTCTGTAAAACTCCGGTGGCTGAGGATAAACGGCAGATATAAGTGCCCGGGAGCGGGAGCTAGTAACTCAGCGTCCTCACTCCTCCATAGCCAGGCCACGCCCCCATCCTGGTCGATTTTAAATGGCACTTGCCTGATGGCTCAGACCTAGACACAGGAGAGTATATCTTCCAACTGGGATATAGAAACAGGTTCCAGTTCGAACAGAAGAATAAGCTTTTGTATCGCCCCTTCTATAATTTTCTGCCTGGAAGGCGAGAAAGTCCTTGACTCCCATGCCTTCCTTGAGGACAGGAGATAAAAGGCAACAACAAATCATTGATTGTACACCTTTGAGCCCCAACCCTGCAGACAGCAAGGCACAACCAAACAGCACAGCATAACTGTGTCATCCTGCTAGATGTTGCGAAGTCTGAGCACCAATGGAGGATTTCATGGAGGCCGAGGGATAAGATCCAAATCTATGGGCCATGCACAGATTGTCACCTCAGTTTCAGGATTTGATTGGTCTTTTTTGCGACATCTACCTCAGGAGGTGACGCCCAGTCCTAGATTTAAACTCATTCAGGGAGAACAAAAGAAGAAAAAGAACCTCCATATAAGAAGTGCACAACTAGTTCTTTATGCAAACAGTCATTTTTATTATAACCATAGACAGAAACAGGAACCCAATCATTTTAAAAACACTTAAAAACAATGGGTCCAAACCACTCACACACCTGTGTACATTACATCAACACTTAAAGGGGTATACACATAGTGTGTGTAGATGGGAACTGTATAATCAGAGTTAGTGAGACACCATATTTGACAGTTTTCAATACCCTCAAAACCAAAATTAGATGATTTAGCTTACAATAAGTATTTAAGGCGAGGGGATGTCAGGAGAAGAGCTCAACCAAGGGTAGATGGGTAACTCGTAGTGACACCTAGGAATGAATCAGTAGTTCATATCAGGGCTTGTACATGGTTAATACTTAGATGAAACATAGTAACATAGAGAGAATATAATACAGCCAACCATTGTAATGATCAGATGAGGGATTTAGAAACTCAATCAGGTTATGGCTATAAACGTACACAAGAGCAGAATGCAATTATAAGTGCAAATAGTCATAGGGCTGAATGTCCCTAAGTCACCGACATTCTCAATCACCCCTGTATAGTAAACTGACTGTGTATACCCCTTTATGTGTTGATGTAATGTACACAGGTGTATGAGTGGTTTGGACACATTGTTTTTAAGTGTTTTTAAAATTATTGAGTTCCTGTTTCTGTCTATGTTTATAATTAAAGTTACTGTTTGTTTGCATAAACAACTGGTTGTGCACTTCTTATACAGAAGTTCTTTTTCTACTTTTGCTTCCAGATTTTTTCTACTTCCGTGTTGTTGCACCCACATGATATACTACCCGGGCGGTTGCACTCAACCCCTATCGCTCTCACTTATTCAGTGGAGAGTGCACTCATCGACTTTCATAAGATCAATGACCATGTCCTCCACGATAAAGGTCCTGGATACTTTAGAAGTGGAGGTAGCTCAGATTTGAGAACTTAAGGTACCGTCACACGCCTCCATATGGCTTCCATATCGCTGGCGATTTGACATGAGTGCGCACATTTTGGGCACTTTTCTCACATCGCTGTGGAACTGTCACACGTAGCTATCCAGAGTGCGATCTTCGGCGATCCTGCGTCCCGGAATTCGCCTGCAGAAGACTGGAAGTGATCTTCCCTTCACACATCGCCGCGTCACACGCCACAATCGTAGCAGCGATGGGGCCATACAGTTTCGATAGGGGCGTGCTAGAGTGTGTTTTACTGTGCTCCTATCACTGCGATTGGTGGACGGAACTGCGTTCCTATTGGTCAGCCTTGCGTGAACGCACAGGTCATTAAATTAGGCACCTCAAACAGGGCCAGCCAATCGGAACGCAGTATCAGTCACCAATCACTGCAGATGCGGTGCAAAAAAAACACCATCCAAGCACGCCTACGGGATCGCTGTGTACGTCGCTATCACCCTGTCACACGCCACGATGCGCTGAAATCGCCTGGCAGATATCGCCTGATTTCACTGCAGTGCAGGGCAATCAAGCGACGCTCCACCAGTGATTTCTCGAAGTAGAATCACTCAGTCACACGCCTCTACGCACATGTGATGTGGTTTCCACATCGCCGAATTCGGGAATTGCCTGCATTCTCGCCGGCGATATGGAGGCGTGTGACGATACCTTTACAGATTCCTAATCTCTCCATTTTAACCTTGAGCCTGAGCCAGACCAACTCCTTGCAATGCACCAACAATGCTGCAATGGAATGAGCTTTGCATACATGCTCTTGCACCATCAGAGAGATGTAGAAAAGGTAAACAAGGAACTGCTGGGACACCACTGAAAGATTGTAAATCAGTAAGGCTAACCACTGAGCCACCTAGATGCTCATCATGGGATTTGATTTAAATTCAGAGCTATAATTCAACACTGCTAGACACTGAACCAGCGTGCAGGTCAGCCATAGTCCAGTACTCTCACTGTATGGCTTCAGTGGCTTAAGGGATAATAGTGGGAAGCTCGGCCATGTTGGTACTCCTAGTGTTTCTTTCAGAATCCCCTGCTCATCAGAGAGGTACATGTAGTGCGCCATTGTGCGGGGACTAGAAATGTTCTAAAAAGATCTGATTTTATACCATGTGGAGACAGAGCTAAAGGTGCTGTTACACGCTTCAATGTTGAAACGATATCACTAACGATCTCGTGGGCGTGCAGTCGTTAGGACATCATTTAGAGATCGTTGGTGAGATGTCACACGCCTAGATATCGTGCACGGCGCGCCAACGATCCAGCGAGTAGGTATTGTTCGCACAACCCAGCGAACTATACTTGTTCACTGTTGTCAATAGGGGAAGTCGCTCCAGTCAACGTTATCGCGGTGTCACACAGAACGATGCAGCAGGTTGGCTGATTGTGGATCGTCTGATTTGAGAACATGTGCTCAAATCTGCGATCAACGATCCAACGATTTATCGTAGTCGTATATCGGTGTCACACGCAACGACGTACTAACGATGTCGTTTGAACGACTCCAAATCCGTGACGTTTCAGCGATATCGTTCACGATATCGTGCCGTGTAAGGGTACCTTAACAGCAATAGCAAAACCAATTGCTTTAGACTCAAATATCTAAGCAGATGCTAATGACAGAGTTAGGCTAGGGTCACATTTGCGTTCCAAAATTCAGATCCTGATCCGGTATTGAGCTGTTAAAAAGCACTACATGCAATCCGGTTACCGCATCTGGATTTGCAGCCTGCATGAAAAATCATGCAGGCTGCAGTTTTCAGAGCGGTTTGCAATCTGCAGCAGGATTGCTATAATGGGCTCTTATGGGAGCCCATGCGGCTGCCACAAGGCACATGTGAATGCCTGCGGCAGCCGTATGCTTTGTTCATCCCTGCTGCTGCAGGGATGAACAAAGGGTTAAATGTTAATAATAGATGTGGGCAACATGTCTCAAGGGAGTGCCCACCCTCCCTAGAGACATGCTGTCCACACAGATCGGCATGTGAGGGGTTAAAGGGATCCTGTCACCTCCAGAACGCCACCTAAGCTACCAAAACATGTCCCTGCAGCATCCTATCACTAATCTCACACTCCTTTTGTCTCCTAAAAGCATCCTGTGAAAGTGCATAAAAACGTTTTAATACTAACTCATTAGGCATTATAATTAGCAGGGGCTATATTATTTAGCCCTTAGGGCATGTTGTTTTGCAGCCTCGAGGATCCACCCTCTCTCTCTCTGTGCTGCTTTGCTTGTGCAGGCTTTGCCCTCCCCCTCTCTGTCACTCACAGAATGCAAATCATTAGTCCTGTCTTCAGCTCCATATCACAGCAGAAGCTGCACAGAGAAGGCTGGATCATTCAATTTGCCTTCCTAATGTGACCCTAGCCATTGGCTATATCCACACACACCATTTTTGCAGTTAAAATGCAGTGAACAGATCACTAAAATGGAATCCCAGCAAAGTCTATAAGTTTTCACTTTTTGCTGTTCAGACAGGGAATTTAGAAGAAAAAGGTTTGGTACCGTGTTAGCCAGTTGAGAAAATGTTGATTGCTCTCAGTGTGAGAAACAAGATACAAATCTTGTAGTTGTGATACCTTTTAATGGCTAACAAAAATAAAATAAATGATGTTATAGGGCGAGCTTTCGAGACGACTCAGGTCTCTTCATCAGGCATGGTATGACAAGATATTGAATGAAACTCAAAATATATGCATGCACAACTAAAAATGATTGGATATTTGGCTCAATAAACATTACAGGGACTGGACATTTGGCAAAACAAACAAAACTGCCTAGGAGAGCATCTTCAAACAGGCAGGGCCAGTGGTAATAAAGTCTTTAGGACACTAAATTATAAGAAAACTTGGTGTCTAAGATCTCCATGTCTTTGAACAACATTGTTTACACGTGGTAATGAGCCATAAAGCCATCAGCAATGTTAAGTCCATTCTGTATACAATTGAAGCTTCTAATTAGCTTGGATTCACAGACTCTTCGGTGTTTTTGGGATTTGAAGTTACCTCTCAAGATTAAAACCTTCATATTGTCAATGTTGTGTCCCTGGCCAGAAAAATGCTCCGCTACTGGAAAATGGATTTTTTTGTGTGTAATTGTGTGACGATGAGACCTCATCCTTGCTCTTAGACGCTGTCCAGTCTCCCCAACATAGAAAGAACCTACTGGGCAAATGGTGCACATAATTAAATATACCACATTGGAAGAGGAGCATGTGAAACTCCCAGGAATCCTATAATCCTGCTGTGTATTGGGGATCTGTATCCTGTCTCTAGTCTCTATGTGAGTACAGGTCTTGCAGCTCTTCACATTGCATGGATAAGTTCCTTTTGGTGTATCCGAGGGCATCAAACTTCGGACCATGATGTTCCTTAAATTGGGAGGCTGCCTGTAGCACAGCAAGGGAGGGTCTTTGAATAATATTTTAAGTCGGTCATCCTTGTGTAAGATGTGGTGAAGTTTCCTGGCAGTTCTCCTTAGTACCTCAAGCTGTGGGTTGTAGGTCACCACCAGGGGAACACGTTGGTTCTCTTCTTTTGCTCTGTATTGGAGTGCTTGACTTCTAGGGATCCTTGTGGCTTTACTTATCTGATCATCAATGGAGGTGGGGTGGTAGCCCTGGTTTAAAAATGTCTTTTTTAGCTGGTTTAAGTGTTCATCCCTTTCCACTGGGTTGGAGCAAATACGGTTATATCTCAGGGCCTGGCTGTAGACAATGGATTTTTTTATGTGTTTTGGGTGGAAACTGTCCCATCTGAGGTATGTGGGACGGTCAATCGGTTTCCGATATACTGTTGTTTGGAATGAACCATCTAGAATTTTTAAGGTGGTATCCAGAAAGTTGATTTCTGTTTTTGAGTGGTCCAGTGTCAGGTTTATGCTGGGATGAAATTGGTTGAACTTGTCATGGAATTTTAGAAGTTCATGTTCAGTCTCAGTCCAGATTAATAAGATGTCACAGGGAATTTGTGATGTGATTGTTTTTTCCCTTGAAAATTGATACTCCCAAAGAAAGTGCACATTAGTTTCTGTGACGTTTTTCTGATCCGCTTCTTCCATAGAAACTATTCTGAATGGAGAAAACAAAATGCAACACCAAAAGCGGATGACAAACAGATAATCCAATTTTTGTGAGTTTTTTTTTTCTTTCTTTCAAGCATTGCTTTGTAAAAGGCCTGTTTCACACGTCCGTGAAACCACGGACGTGTGAGACAAGGCCGTTTGTGGGTGGAGCTTCTAACGTGTCTGATCGTGTGACACATATATGCTGTCCATGTGCCATCCTTGGATAGCACATGTTTGGAGCCCACTGGGACGGGGTACTCGGTGCCGGACCGGTGTACTGCGGGGGGAAGTCACGGCGGTCCTGGTCCGGACCGTGTCCCGGGCCCGCACAATAAAATGGGGGGTTATTTACAGGGGATTTGTCACTCGTGACGCCACCCACTATATGCGGCCAGTAATGGGGCCGCCGCTGCTGCAGAACCTCCGGGGATGATGGGATAGCAGCTTGGATGGAATAGTTCCTGTGGGCAGAACTGGGTTCCCCGGGGCAGTGGTAGAGGTAGTTAAATTCTGTGAGGATAGTTATTGATGTTGCAGGAGAGTAGGGGTAGTAGTAGAGATGATGAGAGTAGAGGTAATCGCAGTATATGAGGGCAAGTGGGGCTTCAGTATAAGGATCACACACACTCACGGTTTCTGTTGTTTTCCAAGTCTTTACTTGCAGATGGTATAACACAGTATTGTCCACGGAGTCTGTACCGGGTTGCTCTCACCCTGACCGGGTCCTTGGCTTCCTACTTAAGCGCTGTGTGTGGCCCTGCTGCTGCGTGTAGCTGTACTGCTGGGCCTGTCTCTGCTCATGGGTACCAATATGCTGGGCAACTTGAGTCCTCTGTGTCACTGACTCCTCCGTGTTGCTTTGCTATGGTGCTGTGAAGATGGTGGACCTTCAGTATGCCGGTGTTTACTGTCCTGTCTGTCTCAGGCACAACCTCAGATCCGGTATCCGTCTTAAGCGCCTCCCCGGGGTCAAGTTTTTGGGGTAACTTTTTATCCCGGGTATGTTCCTCTGTTCCTCTGTCTCCTCTCCTCAGACCTCTCAGGACCTCCACTTCTACTTGGCTCTGCTCCTGCTCCAGACTCAAACTAAAACTGAACTAACTGTTACTTCTGCTCTGTGGTAAACAACTTAGCTCCTCCCACTAGTGCAGGTGCCACCTAAACTCCTCCCACTTTCTAGTGTAGTGTTGTGTGGGGATTAAACCTGTGTTGATGTTTCTGTGGCACATTAACCCTTGGGGTGCCACACATGGACAGCCTGTCACCGCATACTCACCTCCAGCGCCGCTGCTCCTCTCACTTCCATTCCACTGTTGGGCTCAGTGAAGTAAATATTTATAAGCCTAATGAGCGTCAGCAGAAGTGAGAGGAACTGTCAACGCTGGAGGGAGGAGAGTACGAAATTATTTATTTTGACACTTTTAGCTTTTATCTGTGGTCCGTGCACACGGATGTTACACTGTGAAAATCCGCGTGCCAGACTTTTTGGAGCAAAAGCGATCCGTGCTTCCGCAAAAAAGGTCATGTCCCTGTGTGGAGCACACGGACACGCATCTGCTCCACACGGTGACATGATCCATGCCGAAAAACGTACGTGTGAAAAGGAGCATAGGGGATCATATGTCTCCGCATGTCCGTGCCTTCGGCATTTGTTGGCATGGACCGCATACGTTCCGGAGGCATGGATGTGTGAAAAAGGCCAAAGGAGCACATTGCTCCTAACTTCAGAGTCTCCCAGTCAGCACATCTCAGCTGATTAAACAGCTTGATTACAAGTGCACAGCACTTAGGCTGCATACTCAAGATGAGTATACGCAGTGTTTTGGACGCAGTGTCATGCCCACTGCGTCCCAAACACTGTTTAGTACAGTATAAGCATAGTGGATGGGATTTGTAGAAATCCCATCCTCACTATGCTTAACCCAACTGCAGCGTTCTTTTACCTGCGGTGCAGGTTGCTGGCATTCCGGTCCTCCGCACCCTGTACCCGCCGCACACGGTGAGCACAGGGCGTCTGCAGGCTCTCTGCGCCACCCGCGGATTTACTCAGGTCCGGATTAGCTGCGTCCAACACGCAGTTCCTCTTGACCGTGAGCACATAGCCTTACCTTCCTGCAGAGAGAACTCAGGAACTGAATGATCCAAACAGAGGTTGAGAATAATACACTCCCCCATTTCAGGTCTCCGTGCTACATCTGACCTGGGTAAACTGCGCAGCGTGTTGCAATGGAACTATGTCACCGCACACACAGTGACGGCCTGAGCAGAAAAACAGCTCATGGCGAGTCGCCGGTAAAGCTGCACAGCAGTATGGAATCACTACTACAGCAGGTAATACAGGGATGGGAAAGAGAAAAAAAACGACCCGCATTAGCAAGGGACAAAGTATAAACTGGTGATTTCAGAGAGGCCCCCTCTTTATGCTGGCGGGAGGTACGGGGAACAAACCTGCAAAACATATTAAAAGTTCCACTGCCCCACTGGTAACCCTAATTGTGCTTCTGTGGATGAAGGGGAAGCTTCAGCTACTTATTAAAAGTTGTTTATCTACAACTACAATTTTAAAGAATGGCCACCAATCTTTAAATGCAAATAAACTCTAAAGGTACCGTCACACAGGGACATATCGCCGGCGATGTTGCCGGCAACTGAGGGGCGTGGCCAGGTTGCGGCGACATCGCCGGCGAGTTGCCTCGTGTGACAGGGCGATAATCAGGCGATGAATCGCCTGAGTCACATCGCCAGGTTTCCCAACAATGTTGGGAAACCTGGCGATGTTGCTCAGGCGATCATGCCTGATCGCCCTGTGTAACGCGGCAACCAGCAATGTTGCGGGCGATTCCGCCTATATCCAACATTGCGAGTGATCGCTTGCTGGGTTGCTGGGCAACCCAGCGAGCGATAGCCGCGGCAACTAGCCGGCGACATCGCCGGTAAGTTGCTCAGTGTGACATCTCACCGGCGATGTTGTCAGGGATGCGCGCTCCCGCGATCCCCGGCAATATCGCCGGCGATATGTCCCTGTGTGACGGTACCTTTAGGGCACCTTTACACGTCGCAATATTGCATGCAATTTCACTTGCAACTTACTGGTTGCAGTGAAATCATGGACACATTGTTACCTTTGTACACGGCAACAAAATGGAACAATGTGTCCATGATTTCTCTGCAACCAGTAAGTTGCAAGTGAAATTGCATGCAATGTTGCGACGTGTAAAGGTACCCTTAAGGGCATGCTCTCACTGGTGTATAGCCAACGTATAACTTGCACGAGGACCATATTGCAATGCATTGTCTGGATGGTGGATCCCTTGCCCAGGCGTTACAGTATCATGTATTTATTTGAAGCTATCATGCTGCATAAGGGCTCGGACACACTCATCAAAGTTTGACTGAGGAGACTCTGAAAGGGCTGGAGCAGTGACCCTGAATGGATTCTCCCTATCTGGACAGGGCTGTCAGCTGATTGTGTTTTTGTGCAGCTCCAGACTCCCCGTCCAGAGAGGGAGAGGCCATTCAGGGTCACTGCTCCAGCCCTTTCAGAGTCTCCTCAGTCAAACTCGGATGTAACTAGGAAAGTGTGTCCAAGACCTTACAATGTGATCCTCTTGCAAATTATACACTGGCTATATGCCAATGAGAGCACACCCTTAAGGCCCTGTTACATGGCACGCCATCATTAACGTTATTGCTTAAACATCACGGATTTGGAGTCGTTCAAGCGTCATCGTTACGACCTCGTTGCGTATGACTCTGCAAAGTTGTAGCGATAAATCGCAGGTTTGAGAACATGTTCTTAAACCACACGATCAGCGATCAGCCAACCTGGTATATGTTTGTGTGTGACACCGCGATAACGATGTTGTTTACGACTTCGCCCATTCACAGCAATGAGCAGGGATTGTTCGCTGGGTTGTGCGAACGATACCTGCTCACAACATCGTTGGTGAGTCGTGTGGCATCTCACCAACGATGTCAAAACGATGTCTGAAACGACCGCGCGCCCACGAGATCGTTGCCGACATCGTTCCAACGTCGTGCCGTGTAACGGGGCCTTTAGAGATACTTGTATTTAAAGATTGGTGGCTTCTCTTTAAAATAGGAAAATAACTGAACCCCCCCTGCAATATGCAAGATTGTGGTATAAGAGATGCAAATAAATCTACTTTTCAAGCCTAAGTTTATACAGAGAATTTTGGATTATGTTGGTACTTGAAGGCTTTTCAGAGTCTTATTTGGAAATGCTCACTTGGAACACCTTCTACTACTGAGTGGTTGATAAAGTAGATGTCTAAATCTCAATTACTTTCCTGTGAAAGTTCGAAACAGCAAAGCAGCGTACACACAAAAACATTTCAGCTCATTTAGAGATCACTGATAGGAAATGTTCCCCCCTTTCCCATAAAACCACTGAAACATGTCGCAACATTTAGTATTATCACTCAAACTATTTTCCAGTGTAGAGATTTCATAATGAAAAATTTATGATCGATGTCTGCTAACAGATTAGACGAACTACAAATTTGGTATTTTCTTCCTCCCAGATGATTTTAGTATTTATGTTCCCATTTTATATACAGCTAAAATACAAAGTCAAGGGAACTTATGTAAAAAAACTCTATTGTAAATATGAGGTTAATCTGCAGGTTAATAGCATTCGAAAACTGCCTAGCTGCCACACTGATGGCCACTTTACACGTCCCAACATCGTTTTGATATTGTATACAACGGCACGGGAGCGCACACTTTTTTGGCTGAAATCCAAGATCGCATAGAAGCTGTCACACAGGGAGATATCAGCAGGCAACACAACTGTGATGTATACGCCCCCTGGACATGCGAACCGGGGAACGACCATTTAACATGGGAGTGAATAGGGGAAGTTGCTCTCCAAGTCGGTGTTGGGCTGTCACACAGAACGATCCTGCCAGATCGTCCATCCAATATCGGGCAGTTGGAGAGCCTGCACAATTCTTCCCCGATATCGTTTTGGCATCGTTCATGCATTGAATTGGACATTTACATCATACAATGCACAAACGATATCGGCGCCAACACACGAACCACTTGACTTTTTATCGAAGTTGGAGGACGATATCGGGACGTGTAAAGTGGCCATGAGTATTTGTCTAGCTGGAGGAAATGAACTTAATTTCTCCCGGCAGCCTCTGACTTTCATAGAGGCATGGCCAGAGAAGTTTCACACTTCCTCACTGACTGACGGACACTCTAGACTGCCTCAGTACAGAGCTGTCTGTTAGGCTAGGGTCACACTTGCAGATTTTACATACGTTTTTGAGACTTACGTTTTCTGAAAACGCATGCAAAAAACGCATGCCCCAATAGCAAAAACACATGTCTTAATGTACCATGCGTTTTTGGGATGCGTTTTTGGCTCAGCACTAAAAAATGCTGCTTGCATTGTGCATGCGCGGCTTGTCTGCTTACAACTAAAGAGTGTACACACGTCACAAGGAGCGGATGTGATGCAAATAGCGTCACACCGGCTATTACGCCCTTTCTACAGGGTGAGGAGGATTAGGATTAGTTATCACCCCATCAGGGCGTGATAATGAGCGGGTCAGGACGGCTTAGAGTCTCACAGGGAACGCCCTGTGAGACTTATTCAGTGTGAAGAAGTCCCTAACATGTAAGTTTACAATAGCCTTGATATCTACTGTTTCTTGTTAAATTTTTGAAACCTAAATAAAAATAAATGGTTTAAAAAAAAAAAAAAAAAAAGTTTATAATAACCATAACCCTCTTCCCAATGAAAAAAATAAAGTTGGATCCAAAATGGCCGCCATGGTCACCACCCATCTGAAAAAGTTTCCCCTCCCCTGTACTAATGTGCCACAAACAGGAAGTTGATATCACCAACTATTCCCATTTTATTTAGGTGCATCCATATAAATGGCCCACCCTGTCTGTATAGAGCTACTTGAAACTACATTACTTTTCTTTTACTTGATTTGTATTGGAGACCAAATAGTTCTGGAGTAGACTAATTTCCACACAAAAGAGGACTTTTTTCACGCTGAAATTTGAGCCTTCTCAATGTTCCTGTTGCCAGTTATGATGAAGGATCTGGAGTTTATTTCCCTCTTTGCGCCTCTTCCATAACCTTTAGGTTATTTCCTTTGTTAGTGAACAGTGCAGAGAGGAGACGGTGGGGATTTCACATCCCCAAAAAGGGGACAGGAGCAGGCCTGGGCACTTTTTCAGGCTCCATTGCACATAGCATGTATCCTCATATAAAGTGTTTTTTTCTTGTCTACAATTACAAAAACAATAATAAATTGTATTGCCCTTTTGCAACCTTCTCTATCACCAAATTATTTGAAGGATCTACAGATTAATCACTCGGGTTTCTTTAAAAAAAATACAGTGACTCAGTTTTTAGCTTGGAGCTTGACATCTGATAATGTACTGTAGTATTATCGTTTTTTTCTTAGAAAAACATTGTTTAAGCGCTGTATTTTTAGACCCTTCTTGCACAAAAGGGGTTAATCCCTTTTGCTGCAGTCAAACCTCCATTTCCCTTGTTAGCTTCCATGCCTCCCAGAATAGAATTCTTCATAGCTTGAGGCTATAAAACATTTAAATAACTCGAATAACAAGGCAGCTAAGTGCTGATTTATCTACCCTGTTATCTGATCTAATTACTAACACCCAAGGCCATACTGGGACAAAAAAAGGAGCCCTGGCACACAGATCCCAGGAGCCCACATACTATAACACTCCCCCCCCCATGAGTGAGTTTTGCTTTTACATTAGCATGCCCCTCATCACTCTCTTAAAGGAGTTATTTGTGAATTGAGCAGCAGTGCATATGATTGACCACAGGACCATTTAAATGGTGCGCCTCAGGGGTCACAGTTAGGGATGAGTGAGTAGTCAAATACTCGGACTCCCTATACTTGTGCAGAGTACATCATAATACTCGGGTATTCGGTGTGAGTAGTGAGTCCAATGTTAGTCATTGGAAAATACAGGTACCGTATATACTCGTGTATAAGCCGACCCGTGTATAAGCCGACCCCCCTACTTTTGCCCCAAAAATCTGGAAAAACCTATTGACTCGCGTATAAGCCTAGGGTGGACAATGCAGCAGCTACCGGTACTGAAAAATTTAAAAAATGAAAATAGATACGAATAAAATTTTGAACTTTTATTTCAAACAGAAACAGTAAACAAACTCTGTAAGAGTAAAAGAGGCTCACAAAACCAATATGGTGTCAACAATAAAACTTTAAAAGTGCAAAACCCTGAGTTCAATCAGCAACCAATGTAAAATACAAGAGTTAAAATCCTTCAAAACTGGATTCCTCCTCATCATCTGTACTCCCAAATAGAACCTCAACTTCTGCTGGTGTGAGGTTGTCAGCATAGACATTATCATCATCATTGATTTCACAGTCATCATCATCATCGCTGCTTTCGTCCTCATACAAAGCACTGTCTTCGCTACCATCTAGAGAATTACTTATGCCACATTTCTTGAAGGCACGTTGCACCATGTCCTCTGGAATATCTTCCCATGCATCACGAACCCACTTTGCTATTAATTCTATGGTGGGCTTCTGCAGATTTCCAGTTTTTGTCAGTTGGGCTTGACCAGATGACATCCAATCATGCCACATCCTTCGCACACGGTCTTTGAAGGGTTTATTTAAACTCACATCTAGAGGCTGTAATACAGATGTAAGCCCGCCTGGAATAACGGCCAATGTAACTTGGGATGACTTTGCCAATTTTTTTATGTCCTCAGATGTGTGGGCTCTGAACATATCCCAGACTAGCAGTGATGGTTTTTTCTTTAAGGCTGCTCCTGGTCGTCCGTTCCAAATTTCTTCCAGCCATTTTTTGGTTCCCTCTTCATCCATCCAGCCTTTGACATGTGCGCGCACTGTAATTCGTGCTGGGAATGTGACCTTTTTTGGCAAGGTCTTTCTTTTAAAAATAATGACAGGCCGCAGCTTAGTTCCATTAGCCAAACATGACAGAACGACGGTGAAATGGTTTTTCTCATTTCCTGTGGTTCTGAGTAAAATAGTTTTTTCTCCCAAACTTGCCACAGTTCTGTTGCTTGGAAGATCAAAGGTCATGGGAGTTTCATCCATATTTCCAATATCTCCCAGGTCATAGTTATGGATCTTTCTTTGCTTTATGATGAATGAATGGAATGCCATGACTTTGTCGTCAAGGTCTTTTGGCAGCTTCTGGGAAATTTTTGTTCTTTGCCTCAAACATAGAGAAAACCTATTCATGAAGCGGGTACACCATCCTGCTGACGCAACAAAATTTTCAATGCCTGGTGCTTTTAATCTGTCCTCTTTAGACAATTGAAGGGCACGTAAGCGAATTCCCATGCGTGTTACGCAGTAACCATTTTGACGACACTCCATAACCCATTTATGCAGTTCAGTCTCTAGCGCCCCATATGTAGTTGTTGAACCACGTTGAGCTTTTTTTGCCTTTGGAATCTTTTCCAAGTCCGCTTTCTTTTTCCGCCACTCCCTCACTTGTTTTTCATCAACGCAAAATTCTCTACTTGCTATGGAGTTATTGCTTTCTTCTGCTCTTGCCACAACATTAAGTTTGAAAGCAGCTTCATATGACCTGCGTCTTTGTTTTGGTACAGAAGTACCAGTAGAAGTAGTGGCTTCCATTTCTAAGAGAATAGAAAAAAGAAAAGGATTGCCATACCACTCTCAAAATATGGTATACCGTAAGCCCTACAACAAAAATATCGTAAGCCCTAGTTATAATTCTACAAAGACTCCACGGTATCTGCCAGATTCAATTTCTATGGGACTTGCGGTTAGCTGCGGTAAGTGCGGTTTTGCCGGATTTGACACTTAATGCGACGCAAAAATGCCACTGCTAGCTGCATTTTTCTGACTTGCTGCAAGTGCCGGATCTGGCAAAACCGGACTGCAAGTCCCTTAGAGAATGAATGGGACTTGCTGCCGTCTTGACAAATGAACCGTTATGCAGCACAGCCTCAGTATTCATATTTCCCTCTCCATCTACGGTAGTTACAGTACTGTCATCCTGTCCCCTGTTCTATTACTGTACTTTCCCTCAGAATCCATCTTTCCCCTGCTCTATTGATCTTTCCCTAAGCATCCAGCTACGTGCGGTAATTCTATACCCTGCACTGCTTCTCCTTTCCTTCACTATATAGCCACATCACTGGTATATAGCGCTCCCCTCACAGTATATGCCCCCATTGCAGGTATACAGCCCCGATCACTGGCATATAGCGCTCCCATCACAGTACCCTATATACTGTAACCCCAGCTTTCCCTCACTAGACTTCTTTCCCCTGCTTTATTATTACCGTACTTTAGTATTACTGTTCTTTCCCTGACAACCCAGCTTTCCCCTGCTCTACTAGCAATGGCTCCTCACCTCCTTCCTTAGGGCCAGACACTGTAATTAAAGTCCCCTGCGGCCACACCTTGTTTTAGGTCAAGATCTGGCCGTAGGGAACTTTTTTTGTGTTTGCACAGGTGGACAACGCCTATTACAAGGCGGATGCACACTGTCCTCCCCATCACTATAGCATGGTGGAGGGATACATCCCCCCCATTGCTATAGCGGAGGGATACAGGCGCATTAGTATAGCGGAGGGATCCGGGGCCTCTGTGCCTCTACTAGTGATGGGCAGTCCAGCTCTTTTTGATGAGCCGGCTCTTTCGGCTCAGTTCACTAAAAAGAGCCGGCTCTTTCGGCTCAAAAAACGGCTCTTTTTTACAATAATCCTCTGCTACAACCTGTGATGAATACTGAACCTCCACTGTACAGTGAGAACCTTATTCTACACCTCTGTATGTATCTAGTGAAGCAGTAAACACTGTTATTAGCATTATTGTTTCCTCAGATTGTCAGCTCTTCTGAACAAGGCCCTCGCTCCTCATTTGTATTCTCAACTTTTATTGCTTTCTAATATGTGGTGTTTTTTTGTACATGTCCTTATTAGTAAATGCTGTAGTATATGTGTCAGTCCTAATTCTTAAATATAAAGGTTGCAATTACTGTGCTATGTCACTGTATGTGCAACATACACTGTACATACTACACACATACTGTACACACATACATACACACATTGTACACACATACATACACACATACATACACACACTGTACACACATACTGTACACACATACATACACACATTGTACACACATACATACACACATACATACACACACTGTACACACATACATACACAAACTGTACACACATACTGTACACACATACATACACATTGTACACACATACATACACACACTGTACACACATACATACACACACTGTACACACATACATACACACACTGTACACACATACTGTACATACACATTGTACACACATACATACACACACTGTACACACATACTGTACACATACATACACACACTGTACACACATACTGTACACACATACATACACACACTGTACACACATACTGTACACACATACATACACATTGTACATACATACACACACTGTACACACATACTGTACACATACATACACACACTGTACACACATACTGTATACATACACACACTGTACACACATACTGTACACATACATACACACACTGTACACACATACTGTATACATACACACACTGTACACACATACTGTACACATACATACACACACTGTACACACATACTGTACACACATACATACACACACTGTACACACATACTGTACACACATACTGTACACATATACACACACACATTGTACACACATACTGTACACATACATACACACATTGTACACACATACTGTACACACTTACATACACACAAGATATACACACACGATATATATACACACACGATAAATACACACACACATGATATATACACACACACATGATATATACACACACACGATATATACACACACACACACATATGATATATACACACACATGATATATACACACACGATATACACACACACATGATATATATACACATACACGATATATACACACACACATGATTAACACACACACACATATGATATATACACACACACACACATATGATAAATACACACACATATGATATATACACACACGATATATATACACACACGATATATATACACACACACATATGATAAATACACACACATATGATATATACACACACGATATATACACACACACACACACACACAGCGCCTTCCACTAAACATTGAAGAGATGGAGACAGAACATTTTGTTAAAGATTTTCTCTTTTTTTATACCAGAAAAAAAAACTTAAGGGGTTAAACACCAGTCCTGGATGTCAGTAGGCCAACTACACTGGGCACTATGTGCTGACTTCCTATTACACTGTCTGTATATACAATTATTGAAGCTGCACCTATATATCTCCACGTTTTGCCTAAAATCCTATTACTGTACTTACCCAGCAACAGGTCTATTCTCCCCCTTCAGTGTCCTCCTGACTAGACTGAGAAGATGATCAATGATAATAAACAAGCTGAGTCCTCCTACACATCCCATATGCAGATAAGGTCAGGGAAACTTAACCCATAAACATGCTGCTGGTCTTGTGCCCACTGCCCTAAGGAAGAAACAATGTGTGTATAGCTTTAATTGGGAGAAGGGGCTTCACGCCATGTGTTAGAAACTTTGTTTACACAGCTCACTTATCTCCTGGCTGCTTCTCCCAGTCACAGTCAGGCTTAATAAAGCTGCCTGCCACACAGACCGGGAGGCAGGAGGATGGACGGGATCGTGGCCGGCTGCTGCACCGGAGGAGGATGGACGGGATCGGGGCCGGCTGCTGCACCGGAGGAGGATGGACGGGATCGGGGCCGGCTGCACTGGAGGAGGAAGGACGGGATCGGGGTCTGCTGCTGCACCGGAGGAGGATGGTAAGGTGGAGGGATCCGGGCTGGCGCTGCACCGGTGAAGTTCTAGGCAGGAGGGGGGGTCCAGGGAGCTAAGCAGGACCCGGGTGGATTTTGCATGGAGGGATCCATGCTGGCGTGCAGCGGTGAAGTTCTGGGCGGGAGGGGGGGTCCAAGGAGCTAAGCAGGACCCGGGTGGATTTTGCATGGAGGGATCCATGCTGGCGTGCAGCGGTGAAGTTCTGGGCGGGAGGGGGGGGTCCAAGGAGCTAAGCAGGACCCGGGTGGATTTTGCATGGAGGGATCGGGCTGCAGCGGTGAAGCTCTGGGCGGGCGGGAGGGTCCAAGGAGCAAAGCAGGACCCGGGTGGTCTAAGCATGGAGGGATCCAGCCAGGGTGACCGCAGCGGGGGAGATATGGGCAGTGGGGGAGGCTTTGAGAGTGCTGTGGAGCCATTTAAAGCAAGCACATAAGTGCTTGTAAAGTTAGTGACTCGCGTATAAGCCGAGGGGGGGACTTTTCAGCACATTTTTTGTGCTGAAAAACTCGGCTTATACGCGAGTATATACGGTAATTGTCTGCTGGACCCAAAAACGCGGTCTGGGGGCTGAGGAAAAGGCTGCATGAGTGCCGTAAGAGCGAGATATGATGGAGGAGATCTTTTGACAGCTCAGTATGTAAGTGGTGTAAAGAGAGCGATCCTCCCTAGGGGCTGTGTGATGGTTAATGCAGGAAGAAGCCACCCATCATCATCACAAGGGCTTCACAATTATAAAGCTTGGACTACTGGTATTGTTGTTCCACTGCCACTGCACAATGTGCAGGCATAGTGTCTCCAAAAATTAGCTCAAGGGCTGTATCTTGGTTGATGAAGGAAGCAGGCCTCAAGGGCCAAACAATTGAGAAGCTAGGACTATTAGCACAGTTCTTGCAGTGCCCAATGTGCAGGCATAGCCATAGTGTCTCCAAAAATTACCCCAAGGGACTGTATTATGGTTGATGAAGGAAGCAGGCCTCAAGGGCCAAACAATTATGAAGCTAGCCTAGGACTACTAACATAGTAGCTGCAGTGCCCAATGTCCAGGCATAGCCATAGTGTCTCCAAAAAGTAGCCCAAGGGGCTGTATCATGGTTGATGAAGGAAGCAGGCCTCAGGGGCCAAACAATTATGAAGCTATGAATACTAGCATAGTTCTTTCAGTGCTCAAAGTCCATGCATAGCCATAGTGTCTCCAAAAATAACCCAAGGGACTGTATCATGGTTGAAGAATAAAGCAGGCCTCAGAAGCCAAACAACCATGAAGCTAGGAGGACTACTAGCATAGTTCTTGTAGTGCCCAATGTCCAGGCATAGACATAGTGTCTCCAAAAAGTAGCCCAAGGGGCTGCATCATGGTTGATGAAGGAAGCAGGCCTCAAGGGCCAAACAATCATGAAGCTAGGAGGACTACTAGCATAGTTTTTGCAGTGCCCAATATCTAGCCATAGCCATGGTGTCTCCACAAAGTAGCCCAAGGGGCTGTATTATGGTTGATGAAGGAAGGAGGGTCTCATTACAAGTGCCTCCGATGTAAAATATTAATTAATGGAGCATTGTTTTTAGCTTATTGACCATGAGGTACATATTGCAGAAGCAGGAGTTTAAAACATGTGCAAGAAGAAGAAAAGGGTGTTGTATGGGAAAGGATGGACGTGATTAGTGATGAGCCAGCATGCTTGGCGCTACTCATTACTCGCACGAGTATCCCGGTACTCGGGATGCTTGGCGAGCACCGAGTACCGCTGAGATGCTTGGACTCTTCACTAATAATTATCGATCTGACACACATACACAGCTCCCTTCAGTGCACACAGTGAGCTGGCACCTCAAGGAGAGCAGATTGATTGTTTGGGTCCCTCTGGGGGTACAGCAAGATGTTATATGCTGCGATGATTTTAAAAAGTCCACCCTCCCGCCCTTTCCTAGAGACACTCGTTTTATAGCTGGATGTCTGTGGGCGGAGCCTATCACTAATTGACTTACATTGGGCTCGGTGCTCGGTTGAGCACCCGAGCATTGAGCACCCGAGCATTTTACTGCTCACTCATCACTAGATGTGATCACCAGTTGCCTAAAATAACATTTTGGGTGACTTTAGGTTGGGATGCTGTCATCAGGAGGGCTTAAATATTCTTGCGAAATCCAGTCCACTGAAAACACGCTCTGACATCACACTAACAGCAGGGTAAGCCAGCACCTCCAAGGAATATAAGGAGAGGTCTGGCCAACTATGCAGCTTGGATACTCAGTAATTAAACAGAACAGAAGCATCAGGAAGGATGCAGATATGGTCACTTGGATAGTCATTGACTATCTTGTGCAACTTCTCCCTCCTTGACATTGTTACCGGTCCAGGTAGCCCTAGCTGATGAGCCGGTTTGTTGAAGATGGCCCAGTTTCAGGACATTTTACCACCACCTCTTTTGGACCTGCTGGCCGTGTCTCTCTCCATTAATGCATGCTGTTGCACAGAGCTGGTACCTCTGACTAGCAGTGGTGTCTGAGGGTGAGGTTGCCATCAAATAATCAACAATGGCCCTCTTAAAGGATTCTATTGTGAAACCCCTTGTTGACTGCAACAGTAGCAAAGGAAATTTGTCCTTGTACTGTGGGTCTAGAAAGGTGGCCATCCAGTATTGGTTGCTGTTGAAAATGTGGATCACTCGAGGGTCTTGGCACAGACAGATATGAAGTGTGGCATGTGTGTCAAGCTGCAAAGAGGCAAATGTTCTGTGACCCCAGAAGGAGGATCAATACCCATGCTCACCCCACACTGAGTCTTCTCCTCCACCTCTTCCTCTCCAGCCCACCCATGCTGGACAGACATGAAGCTGGGGTTGGGAGTCCCCTATGTAGCATGAGGTACCACTGAAAAAGAAGTCCTCTCCCTCTTCATCTTCCTCATCATCTTCATCCCCCAATCTTGCCTGATGAGATTGGCTGAGCTGGGTAGGATCACCCATTGTGAAATCTTGCTACATAACTAGCTTCTGGGCACTCAAAGATTCCATTTTTAGGGTATGCAGCAATTCTTTCAGCAAACATAGCATAGGGATGGTTACGCTAAGAATAGCCTGATCACCGCTCACAAGCTTGGTGCAGTACTCAAAGTTATCAAGCACCAAACAAATTTAAGCGATCCACATCCACTCGACAGTTGTTATGTGTCTTGGCTGAGTCTCAAATGGAGTCCATGGAGCCTCGTTTAAGAGCCTCAAACACGGAACTAGCCAGATATCCCTCTAGGTAAGGACCTAGCCCTGGGGTGGATACCTTGCGGAGACCACCATAACCACCATATTAAGTGACCCTTTCAGTCACTATCCCACTCAGTTACTAGTTTAAGGATATGACAAGGGAATTACCAAAGCCAGGTATCCATCCACAGACAGCTGTTTCGGGGTATCGCCACTCATCAGTGTGGAGTAGGATTCTGGCTAGGTTGGAGCAATGCCTGGTAGACCAACATCACAAAGCTCTCACTGATCTCAGGGAGACCAATTGAGGAAAACACTGCGGACAGCTGGCTAAATCGTTCAAACAGTGAAATCCAGGTGCATTGCCCCCTGGGAATTTTAATATGCAAATGGAGTCCGTGGAGTCTCGTTTAAGAGTCTCAAACACAGGACTAGCCAGATATCCCTCCAGAAAAAAACCTGGCCCTAGGGTGGACTCCTTGCGGAGACCACCATAACCTTCATATTAAGTGGCCCTTTCAGTCACTATACCCCTCAGTTTCGAGTTTAAGGATATGACAAGGGAATTACCAAAGCCAGGTATCCATCCACAGACAGCTGTTTCTGGGTATTGCCCCTCATCAGAGTGGAGTAGGATTCTGGCTAGGTTGGAGCAATGCCTGGTAGACCAACATCACAAAGCTCTCACTCATCTTAGGGAGACCAGTTAAGGAAAACACTGCAGGCAGCTGGCTAAAGCGCTCAAACACAGTGAAATCCATGTTGCATTGCGCTCTGGGAATTTGAATATGCAAATGGTGTCTGTGGAGCCTCGTTTAAGAGCATCAAACATGTGATTAGCCAGATATCCCTCCAGGGAAGGACCTAGCCCTGGGGTGGACTCCTTGCGGAGACCACCACAACCACCATATTAAGTGGCCCTGTCAGTCACTTCTCAAGTAGGTACGGCAAGTCAGGGTATGTTTTTATAAATTTCTGCACCACTAGGTTCAGCACGTGAGCCATTCATGGCACGTGTACAGCTTCCCAAGCTTTAAAGCCACCACCAGGTTACACCTATTATCGCAGACAACCAGACCGGGTTGGAGTTGCAGTGCGGAGAGCCACTGATCAGTCTGTTATTTTATTTCTTGCCACAGCTCTGCTGCAGTGTGTGGTGTTTCACCTAAGCAGATGAGCTTCAGCAAAGCGTGTTGCTGCTTTGCCAAAGCTCTGCTGCACAGCTCCCTACTTGGGAGTGATGTGGAGGGTAATTCAGCATAGGATGATGAGGCAGTGGAGGAGGAGGAAGAGGGGAGACAAGAAGTATATGATGAGGTGGAAACCCTGATTGAAGTTGGGCCCGCTATTCGTGGCATGGGTAGGATATGTGATGGTCCAGTTTGAGACTGTCCCACCCTCCACCAGGTTGAGCCAGTGTGCCGTGACAGATGTATTGTCCCTGTCCACAAGTACTTGTCCACGTGTCTGTTGTAAGGTGGATCTTCCCGGTTACGGCGTTGGTAAAAGCACACTTTAGATTGTTTAAGATGTGCTGGTGTGACGCGGGGACGGCACACCGGGAAAAATAGTGGCGGCTGGGAACCGAGTATCGTGGGGCAGCCACAGCCAACAGATCACGGAAAGACTATGTCCCCACAAGCCAAAATGGCAACATCTCCGTGGCTAACAACTTGGCAATGTGCGCGTTCAGTTATTGTGCTTGTGGGTGTGTGGCTTGGTATTTACACCTCCTTTCATATATCTGGGACATGGACTACTGGACGCTTGGCTGGGACAAACAAGTGGATGAGCTAGAGTTATGATCACCTGCTTCCTGGACAAATCACAGGTGACATGGCAGTGGTTTGACCCACAGACACCGATTTGGTGCCCTGTTTTTCTGCTATCGACTAGGGTGCTTGGCTGCCATGTGTTTCCGCATACTGGTGGTGCTTTGGTTGCCTTTGCCCTGGACTCTTCTCAGCTTCATATGGCAGATGCCACAGATGACAACATTTGGTTCAGAAGGACTATCTGAAAAAAATTTCCAGACAGCAGCTGAATGCACCCTTGCCTTGACTTGGGGCACAGAGGGATTGCTCTTGGCAACAGTTGATACACTTCGCACTCTTCTCAAACCAGTACCCTTTGGTGCCTTTGTGGGTGCTACATATCCACTTTCTTCCTCTGTGCTGCTGTGCTGGCTATGCGTGAAGAGAAGAAAAAAAACATATTTGGCCACTTACAAATATCCATTGCATTTAGCAGAATGCTGTTTGCCACTTTTAGGGGATAACCCATGTCTCCCACCACCGATGCTCAATCTCCTACAACCCTGGCATGGGGGCTATTGAAGCATCTGCGTCCACCCATGCCATAAGGAGGAAACTGGTGGTATTACTGGGCACAAGGTCACCCCAGGGCGGCAGCCACTCCAGGTAAAGTGAAACATAGTGTCAGAGCACAGCCTATTAATGACACCCAGCTATTAACCAAGGCGGGCTGTTCCGCACCAAAAATATGCTCCACAAGTGACTGACGCCCCTTAGAGGGCTCAGCCTCAAACTGCAGAAAGATAAAAAAAAGCAATAAACATTTTTAGGAAAAAAAATGTGAGCAGTTAGTTTGATATTTTGGACCAAAATAGCGCAAGCTCGTAGCCCCCTTCACGGGCCCTCACGCCTACAAGTATCGTGGGGCAGCTACAGCCAACAGATCACGAAAAGACTATTTCCCCACAAGCCTAAATGGCAACATCTCCGTGGCTAACAACTTGGCAATGTGCGCGTTCAGTATTTGTGCTTGTGGGTGTGTGGCTTGGTATTTATGCCTTCTTTCATATATCTGGGACACGGACTACTGGACGCTTGGCTGGGACAAACAAGTGGATGAGCTAGAGGTATGATCACCTGCTTCCTGGACAGATCACAGGTGACATGGCAGTGGTTTGACCCACAGACACCGATTTGGTGCCCTGTTGTTCTGCCCATTGACTAGGGTGCTTGGCTGCCGTGTGTTTCCGCATACTGGTGGTGCTTTGTTTGCCTTTGCCCTGGCCTCTGCTCAGCTTCGTATGGCAGATGCCACAAATGACACCATTTGGTTCAGAAGGACTATCTAAAAAAAATTTCCAGACAGCAGCTGAATGCACCCTTGCCTTGACTTGGGGCACAGAGGGAATGCTCTTGGCAACAGTTGATACACTTCGCACTCTGCTCAAACCAGTACCCTTTGGTGCCTTTGTTGGTGCTACGTATCCACATTCTTCCTCTGTGCTGCTGTGCTGGCTATGCGTGCCAGCGGTCCAGGTCGGATCAGTGGTCTCATCATCAACCACCTCGTTGTCCATGTCATCCTCCTTCCATGTTGATATTGACCAGATGGCAACTGTGTGTCATCACCTTCAGCCTCCACCTCTTCACCCGGTATATCACGTGGATGAAAGTGGCCTCCTTCTGGCCGTGGGTTTTCAAATATTTGGCCATGAACACATGATACCTCCTCACGTTCCTCTTTAATGTCGCGTGGTGAGAGGCCAGAGGCAACGAAAGGATATGGACCAAACAGATCCTCGGAGTGGCGAAGGTTGGAGTCAAATGTTTCCTGTGACTCCTGATGGGGTGAGGAACTAGGAACAGCTTGAGAATATGATGACCCAGCATTCTGTGTATGGACAGGAGACTGTGTGGTCGTGGACGATTGGGTGCTGCTAGAAAATTTCTTGGTGGCCTTATTAGCCGTCCAAGACAGTATCTGCTCTTGCTCTTCTGGCTTCCAGATCCGTTTACATTCCAGACTGGGAAATTTCTCCATGAACAAGATGCATCAGCCTTTTTCTGTCTCTGTCCTTGTCGGGCACCACTGACAACCCCACGCCCACGTCCACATCCGTGTCCCTGTCTCTTCACAACAGCCTTTCTAGGAATTTTAGTTTTTTCTGACATAGCTGCAGATGTTCAGGTGCAGATATTTGGGAACAAGGAGCAGTTAGTGCTTTGTGGAAGGTAGCACTACAGCCTAGTTCTGCTTTGTGTTTTACACACAGCACCACAACGGCACCCAAAAAATTGCCCTAAGGTTTAAGGCTAAATTTTAAGTGCGCCAGTCACCACACAAGACAGCGATGCTGCTTGTGTGTCACTTGTGCAGTACCGTGCGTCCAAGCCTCTCGATGAGTTCGTTGATGCGGGGCATCGGGTATGCGTCATACTTGGACACCTCATTCATCCGACGGTAGTCGTTACAGAACCGCCACTCCCCGTTGGGTTTTGGCACAAGAACGATAGGACTCAAGCATCCGCTCTTCGATTCCTCTATGACCCTGAGGTCTATCATCCTCTTAACCTTGGCCGCGATCACCTCCCAGCGTGCTTCCGGAATCCGACATGGCTTTAGATTCACTGTCACCTGTGGATCCTGAGCACGTTGTGCTCAATCAGCTGAGTATGCCCTGGCAATTCCGAAAACAACTCCCGGTTCCGCTTTAGTAGTTCACGACACTGTTGCTTCTGGGCTGGCGATAGGGTCTCTGCAATATTGACTATCTCCACCCTGCCTTCAGGAGCTGCCTCCAAGCAAGAAGTTCCCGCAGGTTCCTGGTCCTGGTACGGCTTGAGCAAGTTCACGTGGTATACTTGATACACCTTTCTGCGGCCAGGCTGGTGGACTTTATAATTAACGTCACTGATTTTTTCCACTACCTCTTATGGCCCTTGCCATTTGGCCAGGAACTTGCTTTCGACGGTGGGGATTAGCACCAACACCGGGTCCCCGGTCTGGAACTGTCTTAGACTTGCCGATCTGTTATACACCCTAGCCTGGGCTTCTTGTGCCTGGAGGAGATGTTCCTTCACAATGGGCATCACCTGTGACATTCTTTCCTGCAGCTGGGAGACATGTTCAATGATACTCTGATCCCTCGTGACTTCAGACTCCCAGGTTTCCTTGGCGATGTCGAGGAGACCTCTTGGATGTCGCCCATATAGAAGCTCAAACGGCAAGAAGCCCGTGGAGGCTTGCGGAATTTCTCTGATGGAGAAAAGTAGGATGGGAGCAGGTAGTCCCAGTCTCACCCGTCTTTTTCCACTACTTTCCTGAGCATTGCCTTTAAGGTGTTGTTGAAGCGCTCCACCAGACCATCTGTCTACGGGTGATAGCCCAGATTCAAACCTTGTTTTATCTGGAGGACTCTACAAAGCTCTTTCATTTCTTTGCTCATGAAGGAGTTCCCTGGTCGGTCAGAAACTCCTTTGCCAGCCCTGTTCATGCAAAGATATGGACCAGCTCTTGGGCTATGGTTTTGCTGGACGAGTTCCTTAGGGGTACTGTTTCGGGGTACCGGGTCGCATAGGCCATGATCACCAGGATGTATTGGTGACCCCAAGTGGACTTCACTAAGAGACGGACCAGGTTCATGGCAATCCTATCAAACGGAACCTCTATCACCGGTAGTGGAACTAAGGGGCTTCAGAATTTCCCAGTAACACCAAGGACAGTAAAATTTCAATATCCTCTCCTGCGTTTTCTCGACCCCTAGGTGTCCCTCCAGAACATGTGAGTGAGCCATATCTAACACTCTCCTTCTGTATGGCCTCTGCACTAACAGCTGTTCTTCTTTCTCACTGCCCCTTAGTTTAGCCACACGGTATAGCAACTCCCCTGTACTGCAAAATGGGGGAATCTGGTATCGGCCCCTGGCTCTTGGACAGCCCCATTACATACAGTAACCTGGTCAAATGCCCCCTTTAAAGTTAAGTCCCGAACTTGAGCAGTCCCGAAGTTGTCTCGGGATACGTCTAACTCAGGTACGTCCTCCATCTCAGTCTCCGCCTTGCCCTCATCGCCGGCGAGGACGCACAGAGGAAACTCCTTCCCTTGAGGCTTCGTCGGGGCTTCTTCTCCAAGGACCTGGTTTCCGTGCATGCTACTAAGTCCAGTTCCCCTCCCCCACAAGTCCCAAAACAAGGGAAATTCACGGCCCAGTATAAAGGGATGTATCAGGTCCTTGACCACCCCGAACTCATGGATTCAAGCACCGCAATCTGTTTCCATGGTCACTCTGGCCACAGGATAGTTCTTGGCATCCCCATGTATACAGTGGACATCCACGGTTCTGGCCGTGATCAGCTGATGGGGTAGGGTAGCACTAATCAATGTTACCAGACTTACGGAGTCCAACAGTCCCAGGACCCTGATTCCATCCACAGGCACAGCACACACCTACAGTCCCTTCCTGGATTGTCCATTCACACTACAGGCCGGATAGGTATAATAAGAGCACCGTTTGCCCAGGCTGCAGTCCATCGGCTCAGGGAATGTAGGTCACCTAGCGGCTATGTGCCCAGGGTTATGACACCACCAACATATCACCTCCGCCCTAGCAGACTTGGCTGAACCATCAGTGGAATTGGGACGCCCCCTTATGTGGTGTCACTGCCTCAGCATGGAGAGCATCGCATGCTAATTAGCCATGTGGTGGCTCCGCACCAGAAGGCAGACGCAGCTCCTTTCCCTGCAGCGGTGACAAGGGCTCTGGCTGAGGCTTAATAAAGCTAAGTATTTACCCTGGTGCCCTGAACGACTGGACCCCTTACACCAGTCAGGGCTGTCATACCCAGATGGTGGCCATGGTTGTAAGTCATGGGCGTCACCAAACGCTGGGTTTTCTACTTTGTGAAGCTTTACCAACCTTTACTAGAGCTGACTTCAGTTGATGTTTGTTTGAGGGACCTTGAATTTTATCTTAAGCTTGTGAAATGCAGCTCGATGGGATAGCGATCTGTTGTTTGACTCGGCCATTGCGAATATCCCACTTATTTGCCTTAGGCTGCCTTCGCACTGCGTTTGTTGTGATCAGTGTCTATCCGTTTTAAAATCGATAGACACTGATCAGTTTTGGCCTCCCATGTATCCCTATGGGCACGCATTGGTCCTATATGGCCATCTGTGTGTGTCAGTTGTGTCACTATTCCGTTTGTCAGTTTTTTCATGTACCCAGAATCAGAGACTGTTGTGATTTTGGGCTGCCATGAAAAAAGCGGACACAAATGGACAGACACGGATCTGTAGCTGTCTGCATCAAATATCATGGGAGTCTATAGACATAGATCCGTGAAAAACATGGATCCATAAAACGGATCCGTTTTGCTGTACTTAGCATACTCAGAAGCAAGGTACAGCTTCTCCCAGCCCTATCTCTGGTACTGAGCAGTGAAAAACACTGATCCATGGACATCAGTTGGCATACGTTTGAACAGATCAGTGCCTGTCCGTGTGGTCCTTGAAATTCAAGGATCCACACTGATGTGCAAAAAACGCAGTGTGAAGGGGCCCCCAAAATTCAAGGTCTCTACCGAACACCTAGTGTACGTTCACAGATCCTGACACGGGTTTCCCTGGGAAATCCGTGTTACAGTTCGGGTTCGGGGCAGTAAAACAAAGCATATACTTAATAAAAATTATTATTATTATACTTACCAGGTCCCTCGACGCGCGTCCTGCCGGATCACTGTCCTGGCCGCATCTACTTCCTGGGCCACTCATTAACTTCCAGGGATATTCACTGTACTGTCGAGAACCGCTTCAGTTCTCACCAGTGTTAATGGTGACATCAGGGGTCACCTGAGTTCATGGCTTAGCTATGAACTCGATTGACCTCTGTCACTGTCATTGTCAGCCTGCTTGTCACTCTGGCCGGACACTTGTCTGTTCAGAGCGATGAAGCAGAGCTTACATTGCTCTACCTGTGGACTATGTTGGAGGGAGGGATTTTTGGTAATTAAAGATGGAGTCCTTAAATTTGTTTTTTTTTATTTTATTTCTAAAAAAATGTCTTTTTGTAATGTTTATTAGAAATTCATGGTGGCCAGGTCTAATTTGGCTTGACACCATGAATTTCGGGCTTAGTACCAGCTGACAATACAAAGTCTTACACTCACAGGGAGTGTTAATGTAAAGCGGACTCACAAGACCACTGGTGGTGCAGTGGTAGCTGAATATCTGATGCTGAAGAGACAGGACAGTGACTTTCATAAAACCAAGGATATTTATTAAAGAAAGTTTCACAAAGGGTAAAGGTGCCTGAGGGGAGGACACTCTGTATTGTGACACTGTACCATGTAGTGGAGCACCAGAAAAGGTTAACACAGGTTAAAAGGTTAATACAGGGATTCCCCCATCACAACACCAGGAGGCCTGAATGCCACGAATCTCAGACCAGGGGGGTGAACCGTACAGACCAGATAGTAGATATGGAGAAACAGTAGAATACTGGCTCTGTCAATTAAATTAATCCTTGGAGCTCCGATTGATCCAGGAGAGATGATCCAGCCAGTGCAGGAAACCGGAAGGGCCTGTGCATATCAGGAAAGGCCTTGACAACCCAAGGATTCTGTGGAGACACAGGTGTTAGAATCAAGTGGAAACAATGCAGCTGTCTTCTTAGTAGAGAGCTCAGTAGATTGTGGCCTGAGCAGAGGCAATGATTTCCAGAGAATGAACACTTTGCCCAGGCACCTCCCATAGGGGGAGGGTGCCTTTTATGCTGAGAGCAACAGCATCAAGCAGAGACTTAATAGGGAACAGATGTATTGCTCCTGTAAGTGTGTGCAGGATGCTGGGCGCACATCCTAAGAACATTCCCAGTCGACCTGCCAAGAGGACGCAGGTTCCTAGCAGAGAAGGAAACAGATGGTTGCATGGAACCATGACCAGGGTGAGCAGAACCATTGGAGTTGTGTGGTAAGTGTCGATCTCCCTGCTTAGCAGAGACTGATCCCACGGGCGAGGGCATAACACAAAGCTGGTATTAACCCCATTATTACCCAGCATGCCATCCCCCACCAGGGCCGCTGGAAGAGTTGGGTAAAGCACCTAGAAATGGTGCTGCGATAAATGCGCTATTTTCACAGGCGGCTGTGGGCTGCACTATTCAATGTTGGGGGCCCAGAACACTTGGGCCTTACCACGCTAAGAATCCCAGCCCCCAACTGTCTGGTTTTACCTGGCTGGCGATTAAAATATGGTGGGAGCCCACACATTTGTTTAAATTATTTATTTAAATAATAAAAAAAAAAAAAATTGGGCTTCCCTGTATTTTGATTGCCAGCCAAGGTAAAGTCAAACAGCTGGGGGTGGCAGCCTCTAGCTGTCTGCTTTATCTGCACCGAGAATTAAAAATACCCCGGACTGTTACAGCATTTTTTAAAAATTATTTATTTTTACACTACTTTACAGACCCGACAGCCAATCAAGGATGCTGTGACAGCGAATGGGCGTCTGTGATTGGCTGTTGGAGTAACCTGGAATCTGCCTATACATTCTAGATGCCGAATGTATGGGCTGGTTTCAGGTTACTCCAGTAGCCAATCACAGACGCCCACTCTGTGTGACAGCATCTGTGATTGGTTGTTGGACCCCTCACAGATTGAGTGACATCATAATAATGTAAAAATATATAAATTTTAAAAAATTATGTAGCACTTTGCGGTATTTTTGTTTCTCAGCACAGATAAAGTGGACAGCTATGAGCTGCCACCCCCAGCTGCTTGGCTTTACCTTGGCTGGCAATCAAAATACAGGGAAGCCCAATATTTTCTATTGATTATTGACAAAAAACAGAAAAAAGAAAAAAACAGAAAAAAATATTGATTATTTAAATAAATAATTAAAAACAAATGCATGGTCTCCCGCCATATTTTGATCGCCAGCCAGGTAAAACCAGGCAGCTGGGGGCTGGGATTCTCAGCATGGTAAGGCCGAAATGTTCTGGGTCCCCCACGCTGAAAACTGCAGCCCGCAGCCGCATTCATCGTAGAGCCATTTCCAGGTGCTTTACCCAGCTCTTACAGCAGCCCTGGTGTGGGGTGACATGCTGGGTAATAATGGAGTTAACACCAGCTTTGCATTGTCAGATGCTACTAATCGGGAAATTCACGGTGTCTAGTCAAATTAGACCTGGCCACCATAAATTTTTTAGTAAACATTAAAAAAAAGCATAACACAGGGAAAAAAATGTTTTTATTAGCAATAAAAAACAAAACACATTTAGAGACTCCATCTATATTAGAAAAAAAAATAAACCTCCCTCCAACGTAATCTTATCTTCAGCTCTGCTACATCTTTGCCAACAGACAGACGAGCAGGCACGGAATGACAGCCGGGTGCTGTGTGAAAGGTTATCGAGTTCACATGAACTCAGATACCCCCAGCATCATCCGGCACCTGGAGCCCAGCCATAAGTGAGTAAGAGAAGCATTTAGGTACTCCATCTTTAATTACCAAAAATCCCCTCCCCCTGACATAGTCCACAGACAGAGAGCAATGTAAACTCTGCTTCATCAGTCTGAACAGACAAGCGTCTATCCAGAGCGACAATCAGGCTGACACTGACAGTGACAGAGGTAAAATGAGTTCATAGCTGTGAACTTAGGTGAGCCCTGACATCACCACAAACACTGCTGAGAACTGAAGTGGTTCTTGACAGTGCAGTGATTATCCCCGGAAGTTAATTAGAGGCCCCAGAAGTAGATACATACAGTCCAGCGAGACAGCAGGACACGTGCCGAGTGACCCGGTAAGTATAATGATAATCCAGAGCGACAATCAGGCTGACACTGACAGTGACAAAGGTCAAATGAGTTCATAGCTGAGCCATGAACTTAGGTGAACCCTGACATCACCACAAACACTGCCGAGAACTGAAGTGGTTCTTGACAGTGCAGTGAATATCCCCGGAAGTTAATTAGAGGCCCCAGAAGTAGATACATCCAGTCCAGCGAGACAGCAGGACACGTGCCGAGTGACCCAGTAAGTATAATGATAATGTTTATAACTATAAGCTTTCTTTTACAGCCTCGTGCCACATCCATAAATGTAAAGTCCAAGCTCAGGGTTCGGACGCAAATTTAAGTTACATCCGGCCCCAAACTCAGACTTTACAAAAAGGTCTGGGTGAGCCTGCCATTCCTGAGCATCAGCAGGTTCGTCCATGACTACTTACAATCCTCGGTTGCTTTTGCAGTATGTTTGGGTCATTGTCCATCTGTACTGTATAATATGAAGCACCATGCAATTAATCTTGCTGCAATTGGTTGTCAAAAGGGCTGTACATTTCATAATACATCTGTCTGTTTCTGTCTTCAGTCACATCATCAATAAACACTAGTGATCCATTGCTGTTGGAACCCACGCATGGCTAGCCATCACACTACCTCCACCATGTCTTACAGAGCATGTGGTGTCCAAGCCTTCTCCATACTTTCTATTTCCCATAATTTTGGTACAGGTTGATCTTAGTTTCATCTATCTAAACAATGATTTTCCAGAAATTGGCAGGTTCTTTAGATATTTTTTTAGCAAAATCTAATCTGGCCTTTAGATTTTTAAGGCTTCTAATGATTTGCACTTTGTGGTGAATCCTATGTACTTGTTCTCTTGAAGTTTTCTCTTTATTGTAGACTTATATACTGAAACACCGACTTCCTTGGGTTGTGTTCTTCACTTGGGTGAATGTTGTGAATTGGATTTTCTTCATGGAAAGGAAAGGACACCACTATTGTCTTCCATGGACATCGAAACCTCTTTGAGATCCCAAGATCACCAGTGCGATCTTTTTTTCAAACTGTACCAAACTGTTGGATTTGCTATTCCTAACATTTCTCTTATCTCCCTGATGGATTTTTTTTTTTTTCAACCTAATGATGGTCTGCTTCTCTTACGTTGAGAACTTTGACCGCTTGTTATGAGTTTACAGCAACACTTTCCAAATGCAAATGTCACAGCTGGAATCAGTTCCAGACCTTTTACCTGCCTAATTGATGATGGACTAATGAAAGGTAGCCCATTCAGCCCATTAAAGAGCTTTTGACATAATTGTCCAATTACCTTGGTCGCTTGAAAAAGAGGTGAGACTTGTGGCTTAATCATACTCTAATAAAGATCATATGTGGCACATACCAATGAAAATAGAAGATATCTGCTGCAACACTAACACTAAATGTGTACAATTCATGAGTGATATGAGCGGCTGAGCTGCGCAGCTAATATTAGAAACATGATAAAATGTATTATGGCAAACACTGC
The DNA here is from genome assembly GCA_033576535.1 of Allobates femoralis. Taxonomy (NCBI): domain Eukaryota; kingdom Metazoa; phylum Chordata; class Amphibia; order Anura; family Aromobatidae; genus Allobates; species Allobates femoralis. Next base: position 205,819,324 of record JARQOC010000006.1, read on the forward strand.
CCTAGAATATATTGCAAATTGGAAGACTTAGCTTGAGCAGTGGCCACTGCGGAGTGCCCTGTGACCAACGACAAGGTGCTTCCATCTCACCAGGTCCTACCACTATGACTAACAGAATTGTGAAATGTGAATGGGTTTATAAGCCCTTATTTTTAATTGAAAAAGTGAAAGTGTGTGCTGGACTCCAACAAGATGGAGACCCAAGCTGGCCTCCGGGCAGGGAAGGGGGAGGGGGGAGAGAGCTCAGTCAAAATGTTTTTGACTGCTGGAGCAGGAAGGTGTGGTGGGGGCATGGCCGCTGGGGCTGCATGATCATTCTACATTTCAGCCCCCTCATACTTCTTGCTAGTGTAATGACCAGGATTGTCACCACAGGGGTCTACATGGTCATCTTACATTTCAGCTCCCTCATACTTCTGTATGAGCAAGGGGCTTGGTGGGACATGGAAGCCAGCCCCATGGTCATACTACATTTCTACCCCTGATATACATCCTATGTAATTTAAGAACAGGGGTGTTCTACCTTTAAATAGCAATCATGTCACCAAGATGATAAACGTACAAACTGTGATCTTTTGCTATACAATCCTTGATAATTCATAATGTGTACTGCCATGTCTCAGGCTAGGAGCAGAGGCAGAGCACTGCATTGGTTTATTGCCATGGTCTCCCCTCCCCCATACTAATTTGGTATGTTCCTGACCTGATAAATGCACAGACATGTGAGAGATAGATAATAGATAGATACATAGATATTTTTAAGCTTATATATGTTTGGTACACAGTATATTTAATAGAGCATTATAATGGAACTTTGGGGTTTATACCATGTATAAACCCCATGCTGCAGCAGATGGCTTGTTTTTTACTGAGACTGAGAAGACATGTGACAATCCATAGTGCTAACGTTTTAGTGGTCAAGAACCTACCAAATCAATATGGGGGAGTGTAGACCATGGCAGTTATGAATAAATCAATGCAGTGCTCACATTATGCACTATTATAGGTTGTAGAAGATCACAGCATATATTTATATCTTTTGTGTGCGGCAGATGAAAAAAGACGGCACTCACCAGTTTTTCTTGCAGCTCTGTTTAATGGTAACCTGGGGGGTTACATCAAAGCGGGGAGGGGGTGGTGGAGGCGTGAGACGACGGCACCATTTCATGGGAACTCCGCTTCTACAGGTCTGTGCTTGGCAAAGTGTCGTCAGATCCTCTATCTTAAGGGGATGATCAGTTAATGTCACAGACATTCAGAAAAGTGCAATCGAAAGAAAATTGTAACAGGAATATATCAAGCAAGCATGACATTCATAATGAATGAACAAAGTAGCTTATCTGCTATTATAAGTTAGACCTATATCCCTATACGTTTACTGAAAGGGCTGTATTTTTTTTTTATATATAAGTGTATATATATATATATATATATATATATATATACATATATGCCCTGTATAATGTAGGCCTGGGGGCACAGTTCGACTGACTACCTTATTTTATCTTTAGGAGTAAGCACCTAAACACGGATTTAAGAAAATAATTAGTATCTTTACACTATGCAACACAACGACGTGTTGCAGATGCTTATATCTATACGTGTGTGTTAAATATTTCAGCACCGTGGAATGAATGGTGCTCTATAAATAAATAAATAATAATAATATACATGCATTTATAATTCTCCTCCCATATATTTAGAAAACCATCTAAGGATGACAAAATATATATGTGTGAGATATTCTTTTGCTTTTATCTAAATTTATAGGAAAACAGCTAAATCGTTTTTGCCATTGAGCCCGTCTGCTCAGCTCAATTATCCACCGGGCTTCCTTTTGTAGCAATACTTTCCTTTCCTCGAAAGGATGGCGATACATGTTCTAGTCCTATAAAAGATAGGGATCTAGGATCTACATTGTGGCATTCCCTTATGTGGTTTATTAGGCGAGGGCAAGCTTTACCTGATGAAATGGATTTATAGTGTTCTTTAAATCTGACCCACATTGGACGTATAGTTTTGCCTATGTAATATCTTTTGCAGGGGCACAACACAGCATATATGGCCCATTTCGATTTACATTAAATATATGTTCTTACTTTATGCAATTTATTCCCAACCTGGATAGGATTGTCAGTAATGTGGTACCGTGTTTTCCCGATAGTAAGACCTCCCCGAAAGTAAGACAGGGTGGGGGTGGACGGGGGGTCTGCTAATGTAAGACCCCCCCGAATGTAAGGCAGGGTAGGGAAGAGGGGGAGTCTTACTATCGGGGAAACACGGGGGGGAGTTTACATACATACATACACACGTACAGACACATGCATACACATATATACACACCATACACACCATACACACCACACACACACATAGCACCGCTTCTTACCGGGTCCGGTGTGGGGTCCCCGATGGTCCTGTGCCGTCCTCTGTGCTCCGGTCTGGTCCCCGAGATGATCCGCTGCCGTCCGCCATGTTCCGGTGCCGTTTTGCACCGGTATTGCCGGTCCTAGGCTCCATGGTCCCTGTTCTTCCGGAGTTCAGGCCGCAGCTCCTCCCAGGTCATAGTGTGGGCCAATCAGCATAGCGGCGCTGACGTCAGAGGCAAGCGCCCGATGACGCTTACTTGAGCGCCGCTATGCTGATTGGCCCACACTATCACCTGGGCGGAGCTGCGGCCTGAACTCCGGAAGAACAGGGACCATGGAGCCTGGGACCGGCAATACCGGTGCAAAACGGCACCGGAACACGGCGGACGGCAGTGGATCATCTCGGGGACCGGACCGGAGCACAGAGGACGGCACAGGACCATCGGGGACCCCACACCGGACCCGGTAAGAAGCGGTGCTATGTGTGTGTGTGGTGTGTATGGTGTGTATATATGTGTATATATGTGTATGCATGTGTCTGTCTGTATGTGTGGGAATGTGTGGATGGATGGTTGCAGTGTGTGGATGGATAGATGGATGGTGGGGCCTCCAATGTAAGGCCCCCCCCGAAAGTAAGACAGGGGGCCACTTTTGGCCACAAAAAGAATGTAAGACCCTGTCTTACTTTCGGGAAAACACGGTAGTCGCAATAATTACAGTTTCTGCATTTGTAATTGCCTATTGGACGCCTCTCACCTAACCGTGTTCTGTGCAGTTATTCTGATTTTATGTGATTTTTGACTAGAAGATCTTTTCAATTTTGTCACCTTTTATAGGTGACTAAATGGTGGTCCAGTGTACTAAGATCTTTGTCTGATTCTATCATGTGCCAATGTTTATAAATGATAGATTTTATCTTGTCATACATGTTGTTAAATTTAAAAGTAACAAGTAAAGCTTTTCTTCTCTTGTGTTACTTGTTTATCCTTACATTTATTCTCTTTTTAATATACTGTATATACTCGCGTATAAGCCAAGTTTTGGGCTGAAAAGTCCCCCCCTTGGCTTATACGCGAGTCACTGTATACTGTATACACTGTATACAGTATACAGGTCCGCCCCCATCAGTATACAGGCTTCCCCCTTGCTGCACAAACCTGTAAAGGAAGAGATTAGTATACTTATCACTGTCCCGCTGCCACTGTCCCTCCGCTGTCATCGCGCTCCTCCGTCTTCATCCGTCTTCTTCCAGCTTCCTCCGGTCGGCGCAGGCAATGACGTCATTGTCTGCGCGCCAGAGGAGGACGGAAGACGCTGGATGAAGACGGAGGAGCGCGATGACGGTGGCGGGACAGCGGCAGCGGGACAGTGATAAGTATACATATCTCTTCCTTTACAGGATTGTGCACCAAGGGGGGCCCTGTATACTGATGGGGGGGCTGTATACACCTCTGGGGCTGCTGTATACTACCTCTGGGGCTGCTGTATACACCACTGGGGCTGCTGTATACTACCACTGGGGCTGCTGTATTATACCTCTGGGGCTGCTGTATACTACCTCTGGGGCTGCTGTATACTACCACTGGGGCTGCTGTATATACCTCTGGGGCAGCACTTGAGGCACAGCCACTTAAAAGAGTCAGGGACTGCAGTAACCATACTGGAACCATAGGTGGTGTCACAAACTACTTTTATTTTTATTATTTTCCCCAACATTTTAGCGACCACCAGGGCCAAGGGAACGGGCACAGACCCCAGTGACATTCCCAATGAATCAATGCCCGGGACCGGGTACCCCACAGCCCTAGGGCAAGTCAGCTTCTGGTGTCAAAATAGGATTCCGTGCCCATTACCGACGGGTACTGTGTGCCGTGTATTGACTGTGTTAAACTGTAAATTGGGCCACCATAACTGCGCCACACGGTGAGCGAGAAGAAGGGGGTGTAACTGCCGAAAGAGTGTGAAGATAAGCCCTGCCCCGCGCTCTGACGTCAGCCGACGAAGCACAGTGGCCCAATCCGAAAATACCTGAGAGCGCTTAACTTCCCGCCTGAGGAGCCAGAAACTGCTTTGTCTTTTAAGAGACTGGTTGAAGTTAACTAGGGGAGAGCAAGGGTAGATGTGCAAGGGGATGCCGATGCATCGGTTCCAAACATAGACTTATCCCAAAATGATTCGTCGGCTGGCTCCTCAGCTGCTGGAGCAGCCGCAGCACCTGAAGCTGTGGCCTCCGATCATGCCGCTTGCTCTGCCGTATGTCCTGAATGCTGGAGAACCAGATACCCTGGATGGATTCAGAGAATAGATGCGCAATGTCTTGGATATGTACTCTATGACTGAAAAGCAAAAAGTGTCTGTCGTGCTGGGGCAGCTGACGGGTGCAGCCAAGCGAGAGGTCAAATCCTGGCTGGCTCAGGCGAGGTCCCCTATAAATTCAAGCTTGGAAGTGGAGTTAAGGAGTTGCAGTTCCAGGGAGGACTGTGAAGACATCCTGGTGACAGAGCAGTGCTAAGCCCGTACCAGTGAGCACTACTAACCTGCGTGAGGGACCCTAGAGTGAGGGTCGGAGACAAGGAGTAATAGCAGCAGGGGGAGTGGAGCCATACCAGTTCGCCCTGAGGAACAGCGCCTGAAACCGGACACTGGAGTCCGTGACTGCAAGGGATCTAACAGCCCATCAGTAAAGACCAGAGGCCAGGGAGACATCAGATCTCCTGGCCACAGCAGCACTTGAGGCACAGTCACTTAGAAGAACCAGGGACCACAGTGGATACAGTGGTGCCCCGCAGCAGAGCTGTCACCACCTGCCATACAAGTGAGGACTACAAGAGAGGGTCAGGGCTTAGCTTCAGACAGCCTGGGACCAAAACACACAAAGCGCAGCAGGGAGACCTCATAACTCGCTGGGTGTGGAGATCCTGAACTGTTACCAGACCACCTGGACCAATACCATCAGAGTTTGTACCCTGGACTATACATGAATCATCAGTAAAAGGTACGGAAATATCAACCCTGTGTGTGACTGTTATTGCGGCCCCAAATCCTGCTCCCTCCATAAACTGTCCTGCAATTCCCATATGCCACAACTGCCCTGGGGATTCCGCTCACTACGGGGAGCGTAACCATCTGGCTGCCCTACCATCACCCCGGAGGTCTGACCCGCAGCACCGGTAACCATACCGGAACCGTAGGTGGCATCACAAACTACTTTTATTCCCCGTGAATCAACGCCCTGGATCGGGTACCCCACGGCCCTCGGGCCAGTCATGTATACAGTGGAACCTTGTTTTACGAGCATAATCCATTCTGGGATTGTGCTAGTAATTCAAATTGCTTGTATATCAAAGAAAATTTTCCCATAAGAAATAATTGAAACCCAAACAATTCATTCCACAACACAAAAATATCTGCTGTATTAATGTACGAGAAGTCGCCGTCCAATCAGACGCCAGTGTCTGCTGGTATCTGATTGGCTGGCGGCTGCTGATGTCTGATTGGCCGGTGGCTTCTGGTGTCTAATTGGCCAGCGGCTGCTGGTGTCTGAGTGGCCGGCGGCTGTCGAACTTGAAAGACGTCTGGCAAGTGGACAGCCACGCTCTGAGCTCTCTCTGCTGCCGGCGGTTTCCCATACTTGTACAGCTGAGAGAGCTCAGAGTCGTGTCGGAATACTGTAAATACAGCGGCGGACAACAGCGGCGTGGAGCAGGCAGACAGTATATACTGCAAATAAATACATAAATAATAATAAACATAGTTGTGCTCAAAAGTTTACATACCCTGGCAGATTTTTTGGTTTCTTGGCCCTTTATCAGAGAATATGAATGATACCACAAAAACTTTTTTCACTAATGGTTAGTGATTGGATGAAGTCATTTATTGTCAAACTACTGTTTTTTCTCTTTTTAAATCAAAATGACAACCAAAAACATCCAAATTACTCTGATTAAAAGTTCACATACCCCAGTTCTTAATACCATGTATTTCCCCCTCACACATCAATTACAGCTTGATGTCTTTTGTGGTAGTTGTGGATGAGGCTCTTTATTTCCTCAGATGGTAAAGCTGCCCATTCTTCTTGCCAAAAAGACTCCAATTCCTGTAAACTCCTGGGCTTAACTACGCACTTGAGTTCTCCCCAGAGATATTGAGGTCAGGAGACTGAGATGGCCATTCCAAAACCTTGACTATGTTCTGCTGTAGCTAATGACAGGTTGACTTTGCCTTGTGTTTTGGATCGTTGTCTTGTTGAATATCCAAGTACGTCCCATGTGCATCTTCCGGGCGGATGACTGCAAATTTGCTTTCAGTATTTGCTAATAACATGCAGCCTTCATCTTTCCTTCAATTTTGACCAAGTTTCCTATGTCTTTGTAGCTTACACATTCCAACATCATCAGCAGTTCACCTCAGTGCTTTCAGTAGAAATGGTGTTCCTTTTAACATAGGCCTTGTTGACACCTCTCTAAGTTTAATGTTTATGGTGTGGACAAAAAGTTTGATTTTGGGCTCATCACTCCAAAATACCTTGTTCCAGAAGTTTGTAGGCTTGTCTCTGTGCCGTTTAGTTTATTGTAAGCGAGATACTTTGTGGCATTTGCGCAGTAATGGCTTTCTTTTGGTGACTCAACCATTTTTCTTCATGTGCCTCCTTATTGTGCATCTTAAAACAGCCACACTGCTAGTTTTCAGTGAGTCATGTATTTCAGCTGATGTTATATGTGGCTTTTTCTTTGCATCCTGAACAATTTTTGTCATGGGGTGCTTCGGGAAAAAAGGAGGAAAGGAACCTGGGCTCTTGAACTGTCCCTCAGACTAGGGGAACCCTGACTTTTCTTAACTTAGGGATACCCTTGATGGTAGAGAGGCCTGAGTCTCTGACCTGTCGCTTTCTCCTGTCCAGCCCTGAGTTGAACCCCCGACCCCCACCCCAGGAGGTGAACTGTTATGGAACCCATAGATATAGACAGACAGGGATAAAGCAAACATAACCACACAGCAAACAATCAGGAATATACAATATGTGTGTAAGGAGAACTTAAATACAAATAGGGAATGAAAAAACAACAAGGGATACTTCACCAGACACCAAGCAACAATTGGAGTTTTTACAGCAACTCTAACACAGGACTAGTATGCAAGAGGCTTGCAAATGCTATAGTCAGCATCCAGGAATGTTCTGAGCCATACTTAAAAGGAGAAGGGATTCCAGCAGCATCAACCTTCAATTGACACTAATCAAAAAGTTAAGTCCTGCAAAAAGCTGCACATCAGTGAACAAACCACCGCTGATGCCCTAACTCAGTCTGAGCAACAAATGGTCTACGGCTTCACATCAGACTCCCCAGTGTGAATAGAGTCTTTCCTGGCAGTTTTTGCTGAAATGTTTGTTTATCTACCTGATTGTGGTTTGATTTTTACAGAGCCCCTGATTTTCCATTTGTTATTCACAGTTTGAACACTGCTGACTGACAATATCATTTCATTGAATATCTTTTTGTATTCCTTTCATGTTTTATACAGTTCAACTACCTTTTCCCGTAGATCCATTGACAATTCTTTTGCTTGCCCCATAACTCACAATCCAGAAACATCAGTGGCTGGATGAAAGATGCAAGAGTCTGCCTGGATCCCTTAAACTCACTCAGCTTTTATGCGCACACACACTGATTACAAGCAAACAGGTCACAGGTGAGCATGTTATCTTTTTTAGACATTCAAACCCATTTGTGTCAACTTCTATGCATGTTATCAGGCCAAAATCACCAGGGTATGTGAACTTTCGATCATGGTTATTTGGATGTTTTTGGTTGGTATTATGATTTAAAAAGACAAAACACAATAGTTTGACAATAAATGGCTTCACCCAGCCACTAACCATGAGTGGAAAAAAAGTTTTTGTGGTATCATTCATATTCTCTGAAAAAATGCCAAGGAAGCAAAAAATCTACTGGGGTATGTAAACTTTTGAGTAGGGATGAGCGAGTAGTGAAATATTCGGACTAGCTATACTGGTAACCAGTAGGTCCTAATACTCGGGTACTCGTCATGAGTAGTGAGTCCAATGTAAGTCGATGGGAAATGCGAGTACTTTCGCAGTGTATCTATATACACTACGAAAGTGAAATAAAAGTTAATAAAAGGTGTTAAAAACAAAAAAATAACATACCTATCCAACGACTGTCCCAGGACCCGAAAAGAACAAATCCGTGTGACGTCACACACCACCTGATCGCTATCGGTCATCTGATTGGCCAATCAGACCTAAGGTCCTGGCAGTCCATCGGAAGTGTTCTTTTCAGGTCCCGGGACAGCTGTCGGATAGGTGAATATGTTATTTTTTTATTTTTAACACCTTTTATTAACTTTTATGTCACTTTCGCTGTGTATATAGATACACTGCAAAAGTGAATGTATTACTCGCTACTCCTAACAAGTAATCACAAGCAATCTCGCGGAGTAGTGAGTAGCCAGAATACCGTACTATTTAGTGAGTACCGAATAGTATACTCGCTCATCCCTACTTTTGAGCACAACTGTACGTATACTGTACATAAATACACATGCATAGTATTCGCAGTACTGGCCGGCCAGATGCTTGTAATCCAAACCATTGCTCGTCAAGTAAGTTACAATTTTTCAGAAATAGTAAATTGTCTTTCAAAATGCTTGCAAATAAAGTTACTCATAAATCAAGGTACCAATGTATAAGGTAACTTGTATGGTATGTGATGTTATATACTGATGGACTTCTGTTGACCTTATGTATAGAGGTGCTTTTCAACACACTGGCATTTAGTGCTTTCACAGAATATTTCTCTACATAACAGTTTATATTATCTTGATATTACATACCAACAAGTCCGAAATGACCTGTTTTATGCCTGATTTGGCATTGATATCTGTATCTTGTATATTATTGTGATCTCTTAGGGTACCTTTACACGCGGCAACGTTTCTAGGAATTTCACTGGCAACTTACTGGTTGCAGTGAAATCATGGACACATTGTTCTATGTTGTTGCTGTGTACAAATGGAGCAATGTCTCCATGATTTCACTGCAACCAGTAAGTTGCCGCGTGTAAAGGTACCTTTACATGTAGTTATTCTCTAGGTAGTATGCACTCCTGGGTACACAGTAGGTGGGATATGATGATAAATTCCAAAACCAAGTTTTATTAACACAGCATATAATACGTTTCAACTCATGAGCCGTCTTCAAGTATTTTATATAAGCTAATACTGCTTTGTGCATTTTATATATAAAGGAAGGCAGTTCACATCATTTTATTTTTGGGGTGGGTGCCATACTGGGGATTAGCCCTTCTCCGACACACCCATATCACTCCAACCTTATCTAGAGTTTTACACGCATAAAAGCATAGAAGCTAAAAAACAAATCTAATTTTTTAAAAATCCAATCCACTTATAAAAGATTTTTTTTAAATATGTCTAATAGCATATGCGAAATTCATAAATAATATATCATATTTCACATTAATATCTATGTATAGCAGATTAAAAAATGTTTTCTGTTTTTAAATATCTACAGAAAAGATTTTATAGGAATATATATATATATATATATATATATATATATATATATATATATAAATATATACATATACACAATTTTAATCTTTTACGGGTTGTATAATATTTTCTTTATGAATTTCATATATGCTATTAGAAATTATTTTTTAAAGTCCTTTAAAAGTGGATTGGATTTTTTAAAAATTTAGATTTGTGATTTTAACTTCTATGCTTTCATGCATGTAAAACTTTGGATAAAGTTGGAGTGATATAGGTGTGTTGGAAAAGTGCTAATCCACGGTATGGCATCCGCCCCCCCAAAAAAAAATGATGTGCACTGCCTTCCTTTATATACAGTCTGGTTTCCGCCCCCTTCACTCCACAGAAACTGCCCTCATCAAAGTGACCAATGACCTTCTGACAGCAAAACGTAATGGTGACCACTCTCTGCTTATTCTCCTTGATCTCTCTGCAGCTTTTGACACTGTCGACCATCAGCTCCTACTCTCTATGCTGCACTCCATTGGCATAAAGGACACTGCTCTCTCCTGGCTCTCCTCCTATCTTTCTGACCGCTCTTTCAGTGTATCTTTTGCTGGCTCCACTTCCCCCCCTCTTCCCCTCACTATTGGGGTCCCTCAGGGTTCAGTCCTTGGCCCTCTCCTCTTCTCTCTCTACACGGCCCCGATTGGACAGACCATCAGCAGATTTGGCTTCCAGTACCATCTTTATGCTGATGACACTCAACTATACACTTCAGCCCCTGACCTTACCCCTGCGGTAGTAAAGAACACCAATGACTGTCTAGCTGCAGTTTCCAATATCATGTCCACTCTCTATTTGAAACTAAACCTTTCCAAAACTGAACTTCTTCTGCTCCCCCCATCCACTAACCTCCCTAAATCGGACATCTCTCTCTCAGTGTGCGGCACCACGATAACGCCTAGACAGCAAGCTCGCTGTCTGGGTATTATATTTGACACCGATCTCTCCTTCTCCTCCCACACGCAATCTCTCGTCCGCTCCTGTCGCTTACACCTGAAGAATATCTCTAGAGTCCGCCCCTTTCTCACCCTGGAAACAACAAAAACCCTCACCGTGGCCCTAATCCATTCCCGCCTTGACTATTGCAACTCTCTATTAAGCGGCCTCCCCCTCACCAGACTTTCTCCTCTCCAGTCCATCCTTAATGCAGCAGCCAGGATCACCCATCTGGCCAATCGTTACTCAGGTGCCTCCGCTCTGTGCCAGTCATTGCACTGGCTGCCCGTATACTACAGGATCAAATTCAAATTGCTTGTTCTCACCCACAAAGCTCTTCACAGTGCAGCTCCCCCCTACCTCTCCTCCCTCATCTCTGTCTATCACCCCACCCGCTCTCTACGTTCCTCAAATGACCTTCAACTAACATCTGCACTAATCCGATCCTCCCACTCCCGGCTCCAAGACTTTTCCAGAGCTGCACCAAACCTCTGGAATGCTTTACCCAAAGAAATCAGGACTATCCACAACTTGCATGGCTTCAGACGATCCCTAAAGACACATCTTTTTAAGGCGGCCTATCATACTCCCTAACATGTCCATTGTACTGTAGACAGTGAATGGGCTATCCTCTGGACATTATTCTTCTACAAACTCCACCAAACCATAAAGGTCTACACAGACTGATGACCATTCATGTAAGCTTAGCCCTATACCCCATTTCCTCAAGATGCCTGGACCACCAGTGCAATAAGCCCCGGCACCTTGCACAACCCCTATCCCGTTGTAGATTGTAAGCTCTTTTCAGCAGGGTCACCTTCATTTCTTGCTTTATTTATTGTATTTTTTTTCCACATTGATTCTATGCCTATTGTTTTTGTATCCAATGATTGTACTTTATTTGTTCTCTATTGTAATTACTTACTGTATATTTTCTGTACGCTAACCCCACATTGTAAAGCGCTGCGGAATATGTTGGCGCTATATAAATAAAGCTTTATTATTATTATTAATATTATATATAAAATGCACAAAGCAGTAATGGTTTATATGTTATACCTGAAGAAGGCTCATAAGAGTTGAAATGCGTTGTTTGCTGTGTTAATAACATTTTCGTTTTGGAGTTTATCATCGTATCCTATCTACTATGCACTATGTACAGGGATCTCCCTGAGGAAGGAGCCAGGAGGGGCTCCGAAACGCGTTGGTAAAATAAAGCTATCATTCTCCCAGATATCCCGGTGGGTCTGGTATTTTTTCTGGAGCAGCAGCGCGGACAAGAAGGCACTTTGTCCTGCATAACTGATCTATCCCACAGTGAGCTGTGGAAGTGCTGTCCCTGCAGCAGCTGCATTGTTTTCTGAGTGAGCATACTGGTTGTGGGTGACACAACTGAACCAGGTGAGCGGTTTTCATTTTGTCTATTACCATCAATCTCTCTTGGGAGATAAGAACCTATTGCGCATTCTTATCCCACAAAGTGGACTTCATGGGAGACGACCAAGGAGGACACCATTGTTGAAAAAAAATCCTAAAAGAGCCAGACTGGAATTTGCCAAACTACATGTTGACAAGCCACAAAGCTTCTGGGAGAATGTCCTATGGACAGATGCACATAAGCTCTATGTTCAAGGACGAAAAAGTGAAGCATATTAGAAAAGAACACTGTCCCTACTGTGAAATATGGAGGAGGCTCTGTTATGTTCTGGGGCTGCTTTGCGGCATCTGACACAGGGTGTCTTTAATCTGTGCAGGGTACAATGAAATCTCAAGACTATCAAGGGATTGTGGAGAGAAATGTGCTGCCCAGTGTCCGAAAGCTTGGTTGCAGTCACAGGTCATGGTTCTTGCAACAGGATAATGACACAAAACCCACAGCTAAAAACACCCAAAAATGGCTAAAGGTACCGTCACACATGGCAATATGGCTTCCATATCGCCGTAAATGAGTGTATTTCGGTGATGTGAAAACCACATCCCTGTACGTAGTGGCGAGAGACAGGGAGATTTTACGGCGTGAAATCGCCGGTGGAGCATCGCCTGATCGCCCTGCTCTGCTGAGAAATCAGGCGATTTCCAAGAGGCGATTTCTGCACATCATGACGTGTGATAGGACGATTGCGTTGTAGAAATCGAGCTCAGACAATCTGGAAGAAATTTCAGAGGCGTGCCTGAGCGTTCTGTTAGGCGCGCCCCGTCTGCTTCAATTGGTGGTCGCTCCTGCGTTCCCATTGGCTGGCCATGGCTAAGGCGCCATATTTAAATCGCGATATAGTAGAAAGGACACATGCGTCATGTACTGGGCAGACTTCCTGACAAGGCTGACCAATGGTGACGCGGTTGTGTTGGCCAATAGGAGTGGTAGGGACACGGTGTACAACACTCTGGCACGCCTGTCTCCTCGGCGCACTCACACTCTGCGCCCACATCGCTAATGCGGTGGAGGCGTGTGACGCACAGATTTGGCGGCGATGTGGTTATGTGAAATTGTTTCCGGTCTGCAGCAGGGGATTTCCAGAACACAGGATCGCTGAACATCGCACGAGAGATCTCTATGTGTCACAGGGTGACGGCTATGTGTAAAAAAGTGCCTGAAACATGCGCGCTCACTTCAAATTGCCAGCCATATGGTGGCGATATTTCTACGTGTGACGGTACCTTAAGAGGAAAACATTGGACTATTCTGAAGTGGCCTTCTATGAGCCCTGACTTAAATCCTATTGAGCATCTTTGGAAAGAGCTGAAACATGTCGTCTGGAAAAGGCAACCTTCAAACATGAGACAACTGGAGCAGTTTGATCTTGAAGAGTTGCCAAAATACTTGTCGAGAAGTGTAGAAGTCTCATTGACAGGTACAGGAATCGTGTGATTTCAGTGATTGACTGAAAATGTTTTGCAACAAAATATTAAGTTAAGGGTTCCATCATTCCTGTCCAGGACTATTTCAGGAGTTTAATTTACAAAAAAAAACTCTGTGGAAGCATTGTTGAAAAGCAATGTCTGACTTTCCTTTGTTTATTTTCATACATTTTTTATTTATTATTACTTTTCTGAGATTCAAGTTTTCTCCTTCGCCTCATTGGGGGACACAGACCGTGGGTGTTATGCTGCTGTCCACTAGGAGGCGACACTAGGCAGAAATCTGCAAAAGAGTTAAGCCTCTGCAGCACTACACCCCTGGAGCAGGAAGTGATTCTCCAGTTTTTGCTTAGTGTCTTAGGAGAGCACACACAAAGTTCCTCTCTTCGTTTGATCTCTTGGATTCGAAGAAAAGTGGGCCCGGAGCGGCCCCCGGCATACTCCCTCCTCTCACCACCTTGTGGGCTGCAGAGCTGAGGTTGAGATTTTCATTTTTTAACTTTTATATGCCGTTCCTCCTTGTCCATCCCCCCCTTGGGGTTTTGGATTAAGTAGAGATACTCACGGACCTCCATGAATCCTCATGCGTCCGTCCTCCTTCTCCAGCCCTGTGGGTACCTGGCTAGAAGTTGAGAGGCCCCAGCCACCCTGAGGTCGAGAATAGACCCGGACCTCCCTCAGGATAGGGGCTACAGATCCATCCATGATGTCGAGAACAGCATCTCCGCTGCCCAGGACCTCCATCTGGATGTGGATAGCAGGATTCCTCCCTAATGGTATTAGGTGGAGGCAGCACAGGTACAGGCCCCATCCGGGCTCCTTTCCCTACACTACAGAGCCACAGCTAGTACTGCGGACTCTGGGACCTCTGGGGTGAAATGGGGCGTATTATGGGTTCCCCCCAACCTCCCCTGGCATTATAGCAGGTGGAACAAGGATTGCGGCAGTATCATCTGACTGCCTATCCGGCCGAGCAACCATAGAAGCCCTCTACGCCTGCACATTGACCCCAGGCAAGGAGGCAGCCGGGTTCCCTGCGTAAAGGCAAGGAAGCATCCTTCACACAGGGTGCAGCTCCTTCCCCTGGATCCATACTGCCACCACTCAGCAGCCCAGGAACTCTGGGGCTCCTGGGGCAGCAGACACCTGCAGCCAGCAAGACACAGGAGATCCAGCTTTCTGGATCTCCTGCGGGTCGCCTCAGAGGGCTAGTGCGGCAGTGCCCAGGCGTTTCGGAGGGGTCCGGGTCGTTTTTGACCCCTTCCCGGACCTCCGCGCCGGCCCGGAGCCATTTGCGGCATGGACTTCCTAATTTAGGCCGCGGCTTCGGCCTAGTGCGAAGCCGCCGCCTTTTGCCCGCCCCCGGCCCGCCTCTCCCGATGACGCTGTATGACGCTGATAGCGTCATAATAGGGGCGGACCGGACTGCAGCCGCGTCATGGGGGGGCGGGACACCTGCTCCTGGCGCCTCTCGCTCGCCGCGAGAGTTACTGCGCGCTTTTTTCATGGTGGAACCGCCCCCTCTATAGACAGGGCGGCCATATAATGAGGGCACAGTTAGAGTACAGTGCCCATTACCTCATATCAGCGGTACCCCTGCTACACCTGCATAGGGGCTCCCTATAGGCTCCAGCAGCAGTACACTAGATGGATAGAAGCTCTCACTTATTGGGGCTTCTTCCCTGCTGCAGCTGAAGGGTCTAAAGCAATCTTTGCACAACTAGTGCACTACTGTGTCTGCTTTATTCTTTACGTTTTTTTTAAGGATCACAGCAGGGTTTAATCCCTACTTCAGCCCTATAAGTGCTCCCTGGCAGCCTTCACCTAAGAGTCTATGGCTGCCCACAGGGATTCTGGACTTACAAATAAGCCATGTTGCTTACCAGTTGCCAGTAGCAACCGCAGGACAATCCAGCAGTACTATCTCCTGCTGCACCTTGTCCACCTACCTCCGCCATGCATGGAGCAATATGCGAGAGGCAGTGTAATAGATATAAAAAATAGGGGATTATCAGTAATCAGCTCGGTTGCTGAGCTAGTTAAATGCAGGTTCTTGTCGGTTCACCTAATACTACACTTAATGGTTTGCCATTACGTACGCATCTGCATTCTACATTTACTTGTGTTTCTTGCAGATCAATTCCTGGCCAATGATCTTGCGCTGTTGACCCAGGCTGCTCGGGTCGTGTCCTCCGGACTATTTGACTCGTAAACCGTAAAGCTGACAATTGTTCTGCAAGAAGTACGGGTCAGGATTACCCTCAGGCGCTAAGGCGCCGGCGTAACAAATTCTGGTCATCGGAATCGTTAAGGATGGTTGGAGATATGTTCATTCTCCCAAAGGATCGGTCACCACGCAGGGACCTCTTTACTGGCAGACTTATTACAGGATTAACAGGTTCTTCCTCGGGCCCCACTATTGCAGACCTCAGTTGAGGCTCATATAAACTACCATTATATCGGACACGAATGTTTGCCAATCCTTTCCAGACCCTGCAGCTGGAGCTCTGGTTAAGTAACGACAGCCAAGTCCCATAAGACGCAGGCTGTAACACTATGATTCGCAATGACACGGGTAGTTCAGCTACCGGTATCTGGAATCTATGAACCATGCACCCTCGATTCCCCACTGTTAGGGATTCGGGTTAAACTTGCGTCCGCACAAGGCCTTCCCGGACTCCATCCCCTGATCTCAAAGAAGAAGCGGCCAATCTCATCACTATACCTATATTAGGTATTTGGGTTGAGATACTACGCACACGCCCTCTGTTTCGCCCGTCCGAAGCTGGACCTCACAGTCCCGCGGCTGCACTACCAATATCGTTGGGTCCTCCGGTCTTCCGTGTGGCTGTGCCAGATCCTCCTCCCACAGTCGGTCTTTTCTCGACTTAGTAGTCGGGAGTCAATGCTATAAGACCTATAACTCATACACACAACCCGAGGTTGGGAAATGGCGATCTAGCCCAGCTGGCAATCTCCTCACTGCACCAATATTAGGTACTTGGGTTGAGATAACACGCGCACCTCCTCTGCTCAGCCCGCTTCAAACCAGGACCTCGCAGACTCACGGAAGCAATAACCCAATGGATGGGCCCCCTGGCCTCCCGTGGGGCTGTAGCCCGGACCTTCTTCCACGCAGTCAGTTCCTTCTCGTCTCAGGAGTTAAGAAGTGAATACTGTGAGACCTATTGCTCATAAATACAGCCTGAAGTTGGTATTGTCTATACTGCATTCCAGGAGTCTCCCACATCTGGACGACTTATTCATCAATGCAGGATTTTCGAAGTCTGCGAACACTGTCGCTTTCACTGAGCACGTTAAGAAGACTCGGTTGGCGGATCACCCTCCAGGAGTCTACCACAACTCTAGAGCACAGATTGCAGCACAGCACACAAACTCAAGAAGTCCCAGCTCCGCTGCGTATTTCTGATGGCCACATGCTACATAGGGACTACCAGCCATGGTGGATTTTCTCCGACAATGCACGGATTCTTCTAGGAATCCACAGCCTCCCTCAGCGGTCTCCTCAATCCTTCACAACGGCTATAACAATCCTAGACAGGATAGGGCAGCATGGGAAGCAGTTCCATAAGCTCAGCCGAACCTACGGCCTTCTTTCTTTTTCAACTATCCATGCTTAGACATGGCCCAGGAATAGGATGTGGTGTGATGTACTCACACCACAATGCACATGTAGATAGTCACGCCCACATCCGACTTCCCCTCATTTACGAAGATTCGGGCAGTAATTCTAGTACTGACATCATTCAGTCATCTTTCGGCAGTCAGATTCGTCAGAATACAGTCAGACAATGTCACAGCCGTGGCATATGTCAACCACCAGAGTGGAACCCGCAGTCTCCAAGTGATGACAGACGTTCGCCACATTCTTCTCCAGGTGGAATCCTCGAACACTGTACTACCGGCTGTTCTCATACAAGGCTAACCCGCCAAGTGACGGACTCAGGGAAGCGGTCCCCCATCCAGATGTTCTCCGTCAAGGCTGCCAGCACCAGGAACCTACAGATGTGGACCTGACGGACTCACGCCTCCATGCTAAGGTTCCATTCTTTTCGGCCAGGTCCTAGGACCTACAGTCAATACGACAGACGAGCTAGTCCAAGACTGGCCTTGTTTCTGTCTCCCCTATATTCTTTTCCACTAACAAGATAGTGTGGAAGGTCAAACAAGAATGTCCCCAGTTCATCCATGTACTTTCAGACTGGCCCAGATGAGCTTGGACGGGAAGTTCGTCCAACTCATAACAGCAGCACCAGGACGACTAACTGTCAGTCCAGACCTGCTCTCTCAGGGCCAGTTCTCAATCGGAATTCTTCAATTCTAAACATGGTGGCGTAGCCTTTGAGATCTGGAATTTATCCCCAGGGCTTTTTTCCCTGGGTGTTGTAGCGACCAAGGTCGCAACAAGTAAACTAACCTTATCGACGATATACCACGAGTGTAATCGTCTTGTTTTTTTCTTTATATCCAAGCACCTCTGGAGGTCATTCCCCTGACCCTATTTCATGCAAAGAGCTTTCATTTCTTCCACTCAGAACTACACTCAGGTCGGTCCTTGAGGCCTCTCACACAGCAGGTTTTTCTGCCTGTTTCACCTTCCTTCAAGAACGTCTTGCCACCAGTTCTTTAGGAAAAACTCCTTTTCACAGGGTCTTACGTTTAAGGTCTCCATCCACAGGACTACTCCTGCGGGACCTGATCTTCGTTCTCACAGCTCTAAAGAATTCACCCATTGACTTTCTACGGGATATTACTCTTCGCATTATCATCCAAAACAGTAATGTGTCTTGGTGAAAAATTATTTTTTTCTGCAGAGGTGTCGGTACTTCATCGCTCTTATGTTAACCATCTTTTCTAGTCCTCTACCTGAACAAGACTGTCCTACGGCTGGTTCCATCCTTCTTCTTAGGCGGTATACTCCTTCCACCTCACTAAAGACGTCTCTCTGTCATCACTGCGCCCGACTCCAGTCTGTCTGGTCGTAAAGGACCTTCATATGCAGGATCTTGTCAGATACCTACGCATATACGTATCAAAGAAATGTTTCTTGCAAACTGCTCGGATTCGTTTTCTCTTCTCTTACAGAGGGCAAAAATAATGACATGTCAGCCTTTAAGGCTCCTCTGACCAAGTAGATTCGTCTAACCATCCAAGATGCTTTTCCATCGAAAACTCATCCATTTTGGCACATTGTACTATAACCGTGAGGGTCTCCTGGTCAGTCCGGCACCAGGGGCCAGCGCAATATGTGTGTGGACACACACAGGTGTCCGTTTTCCCCACTTACTCAACCACGACACAGCCTGCACTTCGTTCTCGCTATTCGCAGGTCTGGGTAGACGTATACTCCAGGTGACAGCTGTCGTCTGTCGGTGCATAGTTTCTCACTGATCAGGTTCAGTGTGACTGGCGCATTGTTTTCTCCCACCCAGGGACTGCTTTAGGACGTCCCACGGTCTGTGTCCCCCAATGAGGCGAAGGAGAAAAGGAGATTTTTGTGTACTCACCGTAAAATCCTTTTCTCTTAGCCTCTAATTGGGGGACACAGCACCCACCCTTTTTTTTTACCCTTGTGGGTTCTGTAGTTCTTACATGGCTTCTCAACTATTGCATGGTTAAGAGGTCTACACATGTTTGCCTAGGCTACGGATGTTCACTGTTGAATGTTTAAACTGTGCCTGTCTTGTTACAGGTCCTATGGTACTGTGAGTCCGGTTAGATACAGGCCTTGTTATACAATTATTGCTCCGTTGACTCTTCACGGTCTACGCATGTGCCTGTTTATCCACAGGTCTTGTTGTACTAACATTACTGCACTAACTATTACCTGTCTTCAAGCATGCCTGTTTAAATTCAGGATCTATTACTCTGTTGTTAACTGGTTAACCATAATGTTTTCACAGGTTGCCTGTGTGGTTACAGGTTCTGAGTTACTGTTATTATATGTTAACTCTCCTACTGCTTTAGCACAAAACTGGAGAATCACTTCCTGCTCCAGGGATGTAGTGCTGCAGAGGCTTAACTCTTTTGCAGATTTCTGCCTAGTGTCGCCTCCTAGTGGACAGCAGCATAACACCCACGGTCTGTGTCCCCCAATTAGAGGCTAAGAGAAAAGGATTTTACGGTGAGTACACAAAAATCTCCTTATTTCTGTGACCATTGTGGTTTTTTTTCTTTCATTAAATGAGGGGTACCAACAATTTTGACCATGTGTGTATAAATATATATATTTACGTTGGCTGCAGCCTGTGATGTGATGTGTGCTGTGCGGAAAGGATGGAAGAGAGAAATTCACCAATTGTAGCTGATGGGTTTTATAGTAGAAGGGCTTGGTGGGGATTGTACTTTTTGATCCCAGTCTGGCCCTGTGCAGAATATACACAGATACTGATGATTACACCCATTTTATAGAGGAAAACGTTGTCGAGCATCATCGTCAAAGACAAGGAGCAAAGATATTAAAATTCCATGTTTATTAGAAAAAATTCATAAAAATGACAGTCATTAGACACATTTGGGTTAACAAACCTGCAGGTCACCCATACGCATTTCGATCATGTTAATGATCTTAGTCATAGTGGGATCATATTACAACAGGTGTCTTCATTATATACAACATAGGCTCTAAATGATGGGCAGAGAGCGATGTATAAAGGTACCTTTACACGCCGCAACTACGGTGTAGCAACTGAGAGGCAATCGGGATTTCCGTCACGGTTGCTTTGAAATTGTTACGAAATTGCGGCGTGTAATTGGGGAAAGTGATGGTGATTTTCGCAGTTGCTCCCGGTTGCGATTTCAGAGCATTGTTCAAAAACCAGAGGCAACCCTGAAGGTGAATTGCCCTGGTTTTGGCTTTTGACGGGGTATAGGGATGGAATCTGCGTCGCCTAGTGATTTCCCAGAGGCGTGCCACAGCATGCTGGATACCGTGCCCCATCAGCGATGATTGGTGGGGGTTACTGTGTTTCCATTGGCTGTCCCTTCACAGGGCGCCATATTTGAAGAGCTGTCCATTCACACTTCACAATTGCAATGGCGTCATGTATTAGCCAGCCTTCCTGCGCAGGTTGGCCAATCATGACGCTATTGCGTTGTCTAATCTGCGTGTTTGGGGCACGGAATACACAACTCTGTCACGCCTCTGTTATAAAACATATAGGAGACACTGGAACTGCAGGATATATATCACATAGGAGACACTAGGACTGCTGTATAAATCACATAAGAGTTACAGATTGCTGTATACACATCACTGGAGATGCTGGAACTGCTGTATATACAACAAACAGATACGCTGGGACTACTGTATATACATCACACAGGAGCTGCTGGGACTGCTGGGTATACATCACTGAAGACATGAGGCAAATACATCACAAGAGATACTGAGGCATCACTTTGGGGCACATACAGCACTGGAGGATGTATACATCAATGGGGTGTATATACACTATGTGTGCACTAGCATCACTGGGGGACACAATAATGGGGGGCACATAAAATTTAGGGGCATAAGCATCATTAGGTGGGCAGATAGCACTGAAGATAATAGACATCACTAGGAGGTACCCATAAAACTGGGGGGCACAGTCATCACTAGAGGGGGCACATAGCACTGGGGGGCACATGCATCACTGAGGAAGCATATAGTAATGGGGGGCACAGGCATCACCGGGGAGACACATAGCACTAGGGCACAGGCATCACTGGGGAAGCACATAGTAGTGGGGGCCCAGGCATTACTGGGGGCACATAGCAATGGGGGCACAGGCATCACTGGGGGGCACATAGCAATAGGGGCACAGGCACCATAGGGGGGCCCAGGCATCACTGAGGAGCACAGTACTTGGGGACACAGGCAACACTAGGGGGCACGGTACTGGGGGCACAGGCATCGCTGGAGGAGCACATAGTAGTGGGGGCATATAATACTGGCGGACACAGGCATTTCTGGGGGCACAGAGATCACTAGGGAGGCACAGAGCCCTGTGTGATGCTGTAGCAGCCAGTCATCTAGGGCACATCACAAAGTAAGCCCACACACACTGTGAGTCCTCACGCTGACATGCCAGCGTGAGGATGTAATCTTTCATGAATGCACATGCAGCATTCAGTAGTGAAAGCTGTGGTGCATGTATAAGTTAGGGCCAGCTGCCTGCAGGACTCGGCTGCCGCTCGAGCAGTGCGATCCATGGGATCCTGCCCACTGGCTGCATATCCGGCCCATAGGCCAGAGGTTCCCAACCCCTGGATTAACCCTATACACAACTTCTAATGGAAAAAATGCAAAATTACATCAGAACTTTATCAAAAATTTACATTAAACTTTACAATTGTAAGACATACAGGTGCATCCCAATGAGTTAGAATATCATCAAAATTTTATTTCAGTAAGTCAATATAAATGTAAAACACAGATATTATATAGTCATTACAGAGTGATCTATTTCAAGTGTTTATTTCTGTAAATGTTGATGATTATGGCTTACAGCCAATGAAAACTCAAAGGTCGTTATCTCAGAAAATTAAATTAGGGAGGATGAACGGTTAAAAACCACGCTGCCGTATTCCATGAAACATAGAAGAGTTAATATAATGTTGATTTATTAGTCAACGCATTTCAGAGCTCCCTGAAATACCCTGAAATATGGCAATATGATATTGATTTGTCCTGAGGAAGGGGCCAGGGAGCCCTGAAATGTGTTGACTAATACATCAATATTATATTTACACTTTGATATCTTGTGGAATAAGGCAGCGTGGGTTTTAACCCTTCATCCTCCCTACTCTATATGATCCATGCTGGTGACTGCAACTGGTGACTGCAGCAGCTGTGATATGCTTTCATAGTGGTGGTGACACTCACAATTACACAAGATGAGCCTCTTAGATACCTATTTAGGTAATACTTTATCTCTATGACCCATTATCGTCCCTACTAGGGATGAGCGCGTTTACTCGCTACTATTTGAAACGCGCCGAATAGTAGCGATATTCGGGTACTCGCTACTCTCTGAGTATCTTACGAGTATTCGGGAGTAGCGAGTAGTCCAATTACTTTCGCAGTGTATCTATACATACACTGCGAAAATAGCCTAAAAGTGAATAAAAGTTGTTAAAAATCCATACCTGTCCAACGCCTGCACCGGAACCGTCCCAGAAGACCTGCGATCACCGGACAAGGACCTGTGCCTTCCAGCCAATCAGATGGCGGGTAGCAATCAGGCCAATCAGATGGTGACACGTCACAACCACGTGATCGCTAGCGGACACCTGATAGGCCCTTGCAATCTGGCCAATCAGGTGGCTGCTAGCGATCACGTGGTTGTGACGTGTCACCATCTGATTGGCCAGATTGCTACCGGCCATCTGATTGGCTGGAAGGCACAGGTCTTCTGGGACGGTCCCGATGCAGGCGTCGGACAGGTGAGTATGTAATTTTATTATTTTTAACAACTTTTATTCACTTTTAGGGTACTTTCGCAGTGTATAGATACACTGCGAAAGTAATCAGACGAGTACCGAGTACCGGGACCTACTTGTTGCGAGTATAGCGAGTCCGAATAGTGCGGTACGCGCTCATCCCTAGTCCCTACTTTAATTTTCTGAGATAATGACCTTTGGATTTTCATTGGCTGTAAGCCATAATCATCAACATTAACATAAATAAACACTTGAAATAGATCACTATGTTTTGTAATTAATAATATATGTGTTTCACTTTATATATTGAATTACTGAATTAAATTAACTTTTTGATGATATTCTAATTCATTGAGATGCACCTTTAAATTGAAGCTATTCTCACCAATACAAGCTATAAATTTATATCTCTTGTTTAAAATGAAATAACAGTATTTTAATGTTATTTTAATATACTAGGGATAGATCTGAACGTAAATTTAAGCCAGCAGGTTTGTGTGTATACAATTTTAGCAGGGCCACCATCAGGGGGTAACTGCCCTGATTCCTGTTAGGGACCAACTGAAGCAGAGGGACTCGGCAAGCAACAAGCAGGCGGCGGGGCTATGGACATGCAGGGGGTGGGGCAGGGCTGTTTCCTCAAAGCAAGGCCCCACTCAGACCAATCAGGATTGACAGGTGCAGATTCTGGGCCCTCCTACCAACTTCAATCATATCCCTGATCCCGCCTTGAGCCGATCATGTGACACATGACGCCTCCACTCTATGTGACATCACAGGTCCTCTTATGGTGAGCATGACATGTGTGTCTTTGTGTCTAGTAAACAAAAACAAAAGAGAGCGCTCCCTGTGTATGAATCTCCTGGGATGTAATTATGGGAAAGCGTTTCGGCCGCTCACCTTGTGGGGTTGTGCGCCCTCGCATAACCCCGGATATAGCCTCCTATTAGTGCTGGGCTCTCTGTAAGCGGTGTTTTACCAGTGGCATCCTCCTGTAACGGTCCTGCAGCCCCTCAGCGTGATACATCCCGTGTTCCGGGTCACGTGACCATGAATCCTGGAAACACGTCACCGAAGGTCCTGGAGTGATACAGGCGGTTCCCCGGAGATCACAGGTCCTTTCCACTTGTTGTAGGATCGCTGTATACAACAAGTGGAAAGGACCTGTGGTCTCCAGGGCAACCGGGTCTAGCCTTATTCAGCATTCTAGATGAAATAATGGTGAATGGTGAATTGAGTAAACTTATTTATTTTCATCATGTTTCCAACAAAGACGTCGTGATTCAATAATGACTGCACCTAACCGCAACCCAGTTGTTATACCTTGTGGCATCACATAGACAGGATAATTAGGTGCTAGGTATTAGGTAACAAGAGTGTGCAAACATTCAACTCTGGTACTGATTACCTAGGACTGAATCGAGTCACTCAATGGAAGAGGTGGGCCCCTTAGGGTAATAAGACACACCTAAACCCTTAAAACTGTGTCAGCATTTCCCCGCCATCTTACCCGCCATCTTACTTGTGCATTTCCAATGGTACGCACGCATGTACATGCATGTCTGCTACCATTCAACTTGGTGCTGTGACAGCATTACGCAGTGCTTTCAAGATGGATCCCCTGCAAGGTAATGGCATGGCTGACCTGGACTCAGAGGATGTCATCTTCCTAAGTACTCTAAGGGCAGAAGGTGAGTCACCAGAGCCAGACCAGAGTGGCATCATGGAGAGGTGATGGAGACATACAGTTAGGGCCAGAAATATTTGGACAGTGACACAAGTTTTGTTATTTTAGCTGTTTACAAAAACATGTTCAGAAATACAATTATATATATAATATGGGCTGAAAGTGCACACTCCCAGCTGCAATATGAGAGTTTCCACATCCAAATCGGAGAAAGGGTTTAGGAATCATAGCTCTGTAATGCATAGCCTCCTCTTTTTCAAGGGACCAAAAGTAATTGGACAATGGACTCTAAGGGCTGCAATTAACTCTGAAGGTGTCTCCCTCGTTAACCTGTAATCAATGAAGTAGTTAAAAGGTCAGGGGTGGATTCCAGGTGTGTGGTTTTGCATTTGGAAGCTGTTGCTGTGACCAGACAACATGCGGTCAAAGGAACTCTCAATTGAGGTGAAGCAGAATATCCTGAGGCTGAAAAACAAGAAAAAATCCATCAGAGAGATAGCAGACATGCTTGGAGTAGCAAAATCAACAGTTGGGTACATTCTGAGAAAAAAGGAATTGACTGGTGAGCTTGGGAACTCTAAAAGGCCTGGGCGTCCACGGATGACAACAGTGGTGGATGATCACCGTATACTTTATTTGGTGAAGAAGAACCCGTTCACAACATCAACTGAAGTCCAGAACACTCTCAGTGAAGTAGGTGTATCTGTCTCTAAGTCAACAGTAAAGAGAAGACTCCATGACAGTAAATACAAAGGGTTCACATCTAGATGCAAACCATTCATCAATTCCAAAAAAAGACAGGCCAGAGTAAAATTTGCTGAAAAACACCACAAGAAGCCAGCTCAATTCTGGAAAAGTATTCTATGGACAGATGAGACAAAGATCAACCTGTACCAGAATGATGGGAAGAAAAAAGTTTGGAGAAGAAAGGGAACGGCACATGATCCAAGGCACACCACATCCTCTGTAAAACATGGTGGAGGCAACGTGATGGCATGGGCATGCATGGCTTTCAATGGCACTGGGTCACTTGTGTTTATTGATGACATAACAGCAGACAAGAGTAGCCGGATGAATTCTGAAGTGTACCGGGATATACTTTCAGCCCAGATTCAGCCAAATGCTGCAAAGTTGATTGGACGGCTCTTCATAGTACAGATGGACAATGACCCCAAGCATACAGCCAAAGCTACCCAGGAGTTCATGAGTGCAAAAAAGTGGAACCTTCTGCAATGGCCAAGTCAATCTCCAGATCTTAACCCAATTGAGCATGCATTTCACTTGCTCAAATCCAGACTTAAGACGGAAAGACCCACAAACAAGCAAGACCTGAAGGCTGCGGCTGTAAAGGCCTGGCAAAGCATTAAGAAGGAGGAAACCCAGCGTTTGGTGATGTCCATGGGTTCCAGACTTAAGGCAGTGATTGCCTCCAAAGGATTCGCAACAAAATATTGAAAATAAAAATATTTTGTTTGGGTTATGTTTATTTGTCCAATTACTTTTGACCTCTTAAAATGTGGAGTGTTTTTAAAGAAATGTGTACAATTCCTACATTTTCTATCAGATATTTTTGTTCAACCCTTCAAATTAAACGTTACAATCTGCACTTGAATTCTGTTATAGAGGTTTCATTTCAAATCCAATGTGGTGGCATGCAGAGCCCAACTCGCGAAAATTGTGTCACTGTCCAAATATTTCTGGCCCTAACTGTATGTCACTTGGAACTCCACTGCACTTCCCAGTTTGGGCCACATCTGCAATAAGGTGCAGATCTAATCCTGGGCTCCGCTGCCAGACGCGGACCGAAGGAGCGTGTCACAGTAGTTAGGTGACACTTACCCTATGGCATCCGTGACCGGGAGCACCACATGTCAGACTGCAGGGGATCTTGCAGCATTTCTGGCTAGATTCCAGCAGCAGCCGGTGTCGCAGCTACTGGATCCCATTTCCCAATACCACCAGGACCAGGATCTTTATGAGGATGCCGAGAAGGTGGAGCACCTAGAAGGCACTGTTTCCCAGCCATGTGGATCACCCTCCCCACCTCCACATGCATCCATCTGGGACAATGCCATGTGGGGACCCCTACCCACTTCAAGCAACTATCCTACATGGCATCAATCACCCCGTTCTCCTGTGTCTTTTGTTGAAGAGATTCGACATGCAGATGCCATCACCCGGGACTGGTTGCATGCGCATAAGGCTAATAACTTACTCAACCAATGCATCCAAGGCAAGGTGGTGACATTCCGGCAGGATAAGGGGTATAGTGCCATGTTCCACTAGGAATCCAAGAATCGCTGCTACGTCAACTGCTCTGCCCTCCAGCTTGACAATCTTTCCCAAAGACTACATATCAACTTTGTCGGGGATGATGTAACATTCATGAAGTTGTGGGGCAGGGAGGGGTTGTTTGCGGTTGGTATATGTAGGGCTGGCACCACTGAGGACTTTGAGATATGTCAGGAGAAGGCCGACCTGGAGAGAAGTTGGTGTCGGGTGCGGCCAAACTATCTGTTGGTTGGCCAGCCAGATGCACCCAAACTCACAGGGCATGTTAATGTTCCTGAAGATGGTCCTGGTCCTGTCTGTCCTATAGGGCGTGCTCATCCCCTAATTCCTCCGTCATGCTCCTCAGCAGTAGCCATGATGGAGAGTACTGAGGGCGGAGAATACCCCTACAGGAGTAGCCACTGCAGCCCTCAAGACCGTCCAGCAGCAGAGTACGATGAGAAAGTGCAACAACCTTCCAGGGCATGGTTGAAAATGGTGAAAGACAATGTCAGTGGACCTTCCTAAAGTTATGTTGGTAGGCCGGTGAGACAGTGACACATCCCTTAGTTGGCATTTTGACCAGAGAATGACACTTGGGAGTTGTTGTTTTTTTTCAGTTCTTCATAGTCCTTTACCAGGGCCTATGTTTTTGTTAAAGTTTTAGATAAACCTTCCAACATTTTGCGCCATTTGTGCTTCCACCTACTGAGCATGCTTGCAGCCTTTGGAGTTCAACTGAAAGACCTTAACAGACTCTGCCCTTCATTGCATCTCCACCACTTTAACAGTCTGTGTGCTGCTGCTGAACCCTGTGGGACTTTCATTATATTTATATACCATGAGTATTGTTGTGTTTTTTGTTTGAGGCTTATAGCCTCTGTGTTATAGTAAAGTTTTTTAGTTCAATCACTCCTTGTTTGTTGGAGTTTTTCTGCAAACAGGTGCTTTGATACTGCCCTACAGACATACAGACACTGGTGAACAAGCCGCAGGCCTCTGTGATGTATGGAACTGCAAGACATTACACACACTCCAGTAGAACATGGCTGGCCAAGTGCAGTTCTCAAGGGCTGTAAATAGTGCATGTTTTTATGATTTCCTTAGCATTGTAGAAGGTGCTCATCCATCACCTCTGCAGATGATAAGATTAGCATCTGTGCAATGCTAAGAAAATCCCGAAAACTTTCTCTGTTTTCTGACCTTGAGGACTCTAGTTGGCCACCCCTGCCCTAGAAGTCTCTGTGGGGGAAAAGGCAAGAGGAATCCTTGAGCCCTTTTATCACAACTGCGTTGATTGATGTTCTTTTACACAGATTAAAGAATCTGCATCAAAATCTGCATGTCTATCCTGAGTCCAGCAAAGTCTAGGACAGGTCAGAGGTGCTGTGCCCACATTGCTTTTTTGTTTCCTTGCATATGTAGTTCAGATTTTTTTTCAGCCTTAAAATCTGCACCAAATCTGCAAGGAAAAAACACGTTGGCACAGCACTTCTAAACTTTCATAGACTTTGCTGGCTTCAGGATAGACATGCAGACTCTCAAAATCTGAATAAAAAAGGATCAAACATGACAGTGCCACACCAGGATTCCCTGCTGCATGGTGCCGGCTATGTAAACTGCAACAACCGCTGAGAAGTCATGATGAGGAAGTCTGAGGTTCATGAGCAGGCCCACAAGCATGCTAAATGTGACAATGTGCTGAAATATGTCAAGTAATAGTGTAATAATTATAACAAATTACTCTAGAATCTTTTTGTGTTGAGCAAAGAGCCAACTGAACACAGTTCATAAGTGAAAAAGACTATATGTCATGCCACGGACCAGGGAACGTCCAGATAAAGTGCATGATAATGGTGCATAAACCAACAGTGTCTGGTGCAGTACACAAAACAGACAAGGGAAACACCGGGGAAGGGGGTGGACAAATACAATGGAGGGCCTTGCTCATAGAATATTGGGGACAGAAGACCTCCAACACCGGGGGGGGGAACAAATACAAAGGAGGGCCTTTCTCATACAATATTGGGGACAGAAGACCTCCCTACATGTACCTATTGCTGTGGTCTGACCACCCTAGTGTCCCTATATGGGTTTTTTCACCCTGTCGCCGAGCAGAATACCTAGTCCCTTGCTGGCCCTGATCTCAACCCTCAATAGGAAGATGGCCGGCAGGAGCACTAATCCCAACCATTGCACTAATAACAACAAGAGGGGATGGAAAGACAGATTGGGAAACACCAAAACAGCTTCATGCCTGCTGCCACACTCCTAGGCTGCAGATGGCTTGGCAACGGTCAGCTTCTCCAGAGTAGCACCTTCACCTCAGGTAGCTAGGCCAGGAATGGAGTTCAATCACCAGCAAGGAATGCTGGAATATGTGACCATATAAAGGAGATGAGAGTGATCACACAAGTAGCCACACCTAGCTATGAAGCCTTAAAGGAAAAGTCTCTTGAAAAACTTCAAAGGAAAATGCAATCAGCAGTGCAGACTTTAAAGCTCAGTTGACAGTAGGAGATGCTGTAAAAAGGAAAATCAATAGCAAGTCCAACCAGGGGATGTAAGGCAAAGTCCATGAACACATTTAATCACCCAGTGAGGCCTGGGAAAGGAAGTCTAAGGAAGCTCTAAACCAGATGCAGAGCAAAATTACTCAGTCCAGAACAGTTCCATGCTCTGCATCTATTTTAACATGGAAGTGACAGAGAACTTGAAGGGAAATTATCAGATTGTTTATGCCCCCTAAGCTATCACTATCTGTACCTGCAGCTTGATAGTTTTCATCTAAGCATACCTGTCTTAGCCACAGACTAGTCTGTGTTCTAATTTACATAAAAAATGTAAGTTTATAACTGCTTTTTTTCAAGTTTAACATTATGCTACTTTATTAGCAAAGACAGGAATGCTTGGGTAAGGACTATGAAGCTGCAGGCACAGATAGTGATAGCTTGGGGGGTATAACCGATCTGACAGGTTCCCTTTAATAAAGCAACCCAGGTTACGTGTCAGCAAAGACAGGAGAGGCAGTAGCAGAGGGAGTAACACAAGCAGATAGGAGCAGAAGGCACGCTGATGACAGGTGAGACAGCACCTCAGATGAGTAGCAGCAGGAAACATTCACTGGGTTTGCAGAAGTAGCTTAAGAAACTTTAGAAGCCACAAGGAGCAGAAAACCAGGCAAAATAGTCATGCAAAGAACTAGAGGCCAAACTGTAGTTTATAAAAGCAGGCAAATGAAGAGGACTGAAGCAAAGGACGCCATCTTGGAAGAGGGCAGGAATACCCAAAAGGTTGTCAGAATATCCGAAGTCCTGACAAATATTGTAGGAAGCTAATGTCTGTGCCAAAACAGAGGGGCTACTCTTTAAAATGGTTTGAGCTGTGTTTGGCAGATTTTGGGACCCTTTTAAGGTGTTTTCTATGCTTTGATGTTGCCTTCCATTGATTTAAATTGGGTTCATGGGGTTCAGCGAACTGTTCATTGACAATTCAGCGAACTCCCCTGCATTTGGCAAACCAAATCTAAACCCTCAGGTGTTCGCTCATCTCTAGTTACGTATCTTATCATATGCCCTGATGAAGTGATCAGTGGATCAAGAAATGCGTAGGCTAAGGATATGTGCCCACAGGACGTTTTTGCTGCAGTCCTGAACGCAGGAAAACCTGAGGATCCTAGAGTCCTTGACAGGAGAAATGCTATGATCTTGTCTGCGTTTTTTGCGCGTTTTTACTGCGTTTTTGGTGCGTTTTAACTGCGTTTTTGATGCTGCGTTTTTCCAGCGTTTTTCCCATTGACTGCACCAAAAACGCAAAAAGAATTGACATGTCCATTCTTTGCTATCCGCACCAAAAACGCAGGTATTTGACAGTTCTTGACACTTGCAAAACTGATGTGTGTGCACAGCGTTTTTGTAAAACACATTGGTTTTGCTGGGAAGCCCAACCGCAGGAACAGATTAGCATACATTACCATAAAACCAATGGTTTTCTGCATGCGGAAAACGCAGGAAAAACGCAGCAAAAACGCCCTGTGGGCACATACCCTAAGTGTGTTATATTTGTGTGTAGTGTGTTAAATAAAATGCTTCTCCAGCAAGTCCTCGTGGTCAGCGCAGAATAAATCCCGGTTCCTTCCTGATTTCTGTAGTTACGTATCTTGGAATAAGGATAAGAGAAAACAAAAGTGCAAAAAGGAAAAATTGGATTGAGCACTAGATCCTGTCAGAGCCTGCTGATGTTCTACAATCTTCATTTTAAGGATGTTTCACACGCTAGGATCTCGTTAACGATATCGTTGAAATGTCTTGGATTTGTGATCGTTCAAACGATATCGTTAGAGCGTCTTTGCATGCAAACGAACGATGTAGGAAGGAAAATTGTTAGAACGGTCATCAAAAATTTGAGATCCGGACCTCAAATCTATCGTTTGTCGTCCAATTAACGTCATCGGAAGAAGCAACATCATTCAATGTGAAACCTTTTTGAACGATGTCATTCATAATTATCCTATTCCTGCCGCTTTGTAAAATCGTTCAAACGTTCTTCTCCAAGTAGCTGGAGCGTTGCCAAATTTAAGATCGTTAACGATATCCTTGCGTGTGACAACGCACTAACGATGTCGGAAGGATCGCGGTCACATGACATAGCTAACGATCTTGTTCACCTATATCCTATCATGTGAAGCGGCCTTTAGGGCTCGCTTCTATGAGCGTATGACTCGATCGACTGCAATGCAAGGTAAGCTCGCATTGCACTTGGCACAATGTTATTCTATCAGGCAGAGCAGATGAGCAATTTTTTCTCTCATCCAGATTCTGTGTAGGCATCAGTTTGCATGCACATCTGTCCATGTGCATTGTTTTCATGTGTCCGCTGAATGCATCATTATACGTTTATGGGGAGCATGAGGCTGCATGAAAAATTCTGATGTGCCGTACAGCGTGGAGATGACATATGGATTCCAAAGGTGGCGCATCTGCCTATGGATACCTGCAGATGAGACGGATACGCCACTATTGGAAAAAATCCACTCACAGTTTCTCATCAGGCTTACCAGTGTCCCACTACTACTTCCAGGGTCACCTATTTAGCTACTTACATATTCTCTGCACAGTCTGGCAAACAGCCAGTCACAGACAGTCAGTCTGTGAGGGCCTCTGTGATTAGCTCTTGCAGTCAGACTGCATTTCCTCAATGTGGACGGTGATTGTGTTTGGTTGCCATGCATATTAGTGTATGGCAACCAACCTGCCATCATAGGGTTTTAAATAAATAATTGAAAAAAAATGCATGGGGCTTCACAGTATTTTTCAGTCTAGCCCAGCAAAAGCGGAAAGCAGCAAGCTACCACCCTTAGCTGCGTAATTTTACCTTAGCCGGCAAAAAAAATGTGTGGGCTCCACCCTATTTTTAATTGCAAGCCAAGGTTAAACTAAGCATCTGAGGGCTGGTATTCTCAGTGGGGTGAGGGCCCATTTTCTTAGGGTTCCCCTATGCTAAAGCAGCCCGCAGCGGCCCCTGAAAATGGCGCATTCGTGAGAAGCACCATTGCCAGATGCTTTACCATGCTCTTCCAGCAGTCCTGGTGGTGGGTTACACGCTGGGTAATAAGGGGTTAATACCAGCTTTGTTTTACCAGCTGGCATTTAGCCCTGATATTCTTGATGTCAGTCCAAATTAGACCTGGCCATTAAGAATCTCAAATAAAGGGTTAAAAAAGACACAACACAGAGTAAAATTAATTTATTAGAAATAAAAACACAGAGACACTTAGAGACGTCGTCATCTTTATTACTCGCTCCTCACTCTCTTACCCATACATGATCCTCGTATTCTGTGTTCTCTCTTCATGAACAGATGCAGCTCTGCTATATCAGAGACCACGGGGAGGAAGAACACTTCCACTTCCTGTGATCTATGATCATTGGAAAGCAGTGATGTCACCAAGGACACCAATGCCTTGGTAAAGGAACGAGTGGTTACTATAGCAATGGTGACCTCGAATCACCACAGTTAACTCCCTACTTGCTACTTCCCGCAGCTACTTCCATAATATTTTTTAAAAATGCATTGACATTTAAAAGTTTAAAGTTATGTAGGTAGATAGAGAGATAAATTGAAGGGGTTTGCCCGGGTTTAAAAAAATGGTGATTTTAATTTTCCAGAAGCAGTGCAAATTCTACCTTATGGGCAGTAACTGGCATTGCTCCTTAACCCTATTCAAGTAATAGGGATTGGCTGCAATACAAACTAAAAAGATTAAAGGGAGCCTGTCGCCTATCTAAGCAATCACAACCTGTCCCTGTAGCTTCCTACTACATTAATAACCATCCCTCTCTGATCTAAATGTGCATTATAAAAGTGCAAAAAAGCAATTCATAAACTTACATGTTCCTAGCTGTGTTAGCAGTCCTAGATGGCTGGCCGTCGGGTGGGCAGTCTCTCCAAGTCCACTCTCCCCCCACCTCGCTGCTGCAATCATGCCCCAGTGGGCATGATCATTCATTCAGGAGCGCACTCATGATTTAAAATTCCCACCTCCCCACTGGGTGTACAGGCCGGCTTCAGAATGCACACTGCGCATGCTCTGGAGTCAGCCTGTACAACAATACACCCACCACACTGTGCAGGACCGGAAATGACGCTTGGCCAGTAGCGCATCATACCCGGAAGAAGGAGGCTGAAATTTTAAATCAGGAGCGTGCTCCTGAATAAATGATCATACCCACCGGGGCATGATTGCAGCAGCGAGGCGGGGGAAGAGTAGGCCCAGAGAGACTGCCCACCCGACGGCCAGCCATCTAGGAACACCCACATGGCTAGGAACATGTAAGTTTATATATTGCTTTTTTGCACATTTAGATCAAAGAGGGATGGTTAGTAATGTAGTAGGAAGCTGCAAGGACAGGTAGTGATAGGTTAGGGGGCTAAACTAGCTGACAGGTTAGCTTTAACTAGAGTGGCACTTTTTCTGTGAAGAAAAAATGGAAACCTTTTTATATATAACTCCTTTAAAGACGTCTTGTATTTCTTAAAAGTGGGCTCAAAATCAGCCCTCTATGCTGGTCCAATAGTCGCTGACAGAAATTATGTAATGCCTATTTTGCATGTGACCAGTGTATCCAATCCCTGTCGTGCTGTTCACTATGAAAATCAGTGATTGGTTGCAGCAGTCATGTAAATTGCAAAGATAATGTTATTGTTGCTGGAATGGCAGTTGTGATCATGTCGGTGACGTTGGAATGAAAGAAGAGCTCTTTGGATAAATTTTGCTTTTGTACATTTTATGCTTATAAACCATAACTATAATAAGACTAGTTAATAATTTTTAACACTAGACTAGTTTCTTTCAGCTGATTTGTAGCTTCCAAGCAGGCAGGTACATGTGCATGTTATTTGAGTCTGTTTCTTTACATTTTTCCAATTTGGTCTCTTTACTCACATAACTTCTTAAAAATTGTTACTATTTTAAGAACAGATCACTCTGCACAGCAATTACTAATTATTTTGTAATGCCTGTTCTTTGACCAGGTGTTATACTCCTAATGTTTGTGTTTTGTCCCCACAGAGAAGCCGGTCAGCTTGACTTACCGTTGTCCCTGTAGATACTTTGAAAGTAATGTGTCCAAGAGCAACATCAAGCACTTGAAGATTCTGTCCACCACCAACTGCTCTCTGCAGATTGTGTAAGTACAAAGTAACAAAACATGCTGATTTTAAAAGAAAACATGAAGGATCACAGAAGTTTGAACATAGGGAAAATGTCAAAGATTTTTCAAAAAAGTGAAGCAGACCTCAATTTACAAATAGCACATGCACTGCTCTTTCATATGAAGCCTTATGTTTTATGTTGCCATGCTTCTTGAATCCCAAGCAATAACACAGTAATAGTAATAGACATGAGCAAATTTTCCTCGAACATGTTCGCCAATTTCAAATTTAGCACGAACATTGCAGATTCTGATCAAGATTGGAAACCCGAGCAATTACCAAAATATCACCAAACGCGGCTTTGTTTGGGAAAGAAGTTCAAAATTTAAAAATGGCCCTAAACCTTTCCCGATTGTTTCGCTGGAAGATCCGCTGGCCTCGAACATCACCTAACCTTACGCTTAGGAATGTTCTCAGCCACCGGGTCTACCATTTTCTTTCAACTTCTAAAATCTTTTACAACCTTTAAATAATATTTTAACATTCCTGTAGTTTGCAGCCATCCCTTATTTGGAATTTTTACAAAGAAGGACTTTTTTCAGTTGTTTTTCAGTTCTTTGAAAAGTGAGGCCTGTTTTTTTGTTCATTTTATTTTCCCTTTCCAAATTTAGCATTGGTTGTGCTTTTCCCTGCTGAATTAGCGGACAGCAGCCTTTGGACCACAACTCAAAGCCCTTAATGCACTTTGCACTTAATGGACTTTGCATAATGGTAATTGAGTCTGCTCCTTGTGGGACTGTCCTTATATACACTGTGTACAGTCATGGCCAAAAGTTTTGAGAATGACACCAAAATTATATTTTCACATGATCTGCTGCCCTCTGGTTTTTATTTGTGTTTGTCTGATGTTTATATCACATACAGAAATATAATTGCAATCATATTATGAGTACCAAAAGGTTATATTGACAGTTAGAATGAGTTAATGCAGCAAGTCAATATTTGCAGTGTTGACCCTTCTTCTTCAGGAGCTCTGCAATTCTCCCTGGCATGCTCTCAATCAACTTCTGGACCAAATCCTGACTGATAGCAGTCCATTCTTGCATAATCAATGCTTGCATTTTGGCAGAATTTGTTGGTTTTTGTTTGTCCACCTGTCTCTTGTTGATTGATCACAAGTTCTCAATGGGATTAAGATCTGGGGAGTTTCCAGTCCATGGACCCAAAATCTCTATGTTTTGTTCCCTGAGCCATTTAGTTATCACCTTTGCTTTATGGCAAGGTGCTCCATCATGCTGGAAAAGGCATTGTTGGGCGCCAAACTGCTCTTGGACGGTTGGGAGAAGTTGCTCTTGGAGGACATTCTGGTACCATTCTTTATTCATGGCTGTGTTTTTAGCCAAGACTGTGAGTGAGCCGATTCCCTTGGCTGAGAAGCAACCCCACACATGAATGCTTTCAGGATACTTTACAGTTGACATGAGACAAGACTGGTGGTTGCGCTCACCAGGGGCGGAACTACCGTGGTGCAGCTGGTGCGGCTGCACCAGGGCCCTAACCGGCTAGGGGGCCCCTTGAAGCCTGGAGGGGGCCCCCAACCGACCCCGCAAGCCGCCGTCAAAGGAGAGGAGGGTCAGGCAAGGGAAGCTGAGAGCCTCCTGCTTCCCTTGCCTCCTCTGCCCCTCTGGCTCCTACATGCGTCCGGCGTGGTTCACCAGGTAGGAGAGCACTGCGCCCGCGGCTCCCAGCAGCACCCCCCTTCCCCCCGGTCCTCTCCTGCACCAGGGCCCCCGGGGGTGACGGTCCGCCCCTGGCGCTCACCTCTTCTTCTCCGAATAAGCTGTTTTCCAGATGTCCCAGACAATCGAAAAGGGGATTCATCAGAGAAAATGACTTTAACCAAGTCCTCAGCTGTCCACTCCCTGTACCTTTTGCAGAATATCAGTCGGTCCCTGATGTTTTTTCTGGAGAGAAGTGGCTTCTTTGCTGCCCTCCTTGAAACCAGGCCTTGCTCAAAGAGTCTCCGCCTCACAGTGTGTGCAGAAGCACTCACACCAGCCTGCTGCCATTCCTGAGCAAGCTCGGCACTGCTGGTAGTCCAATCCCGCAGCTGAAACAGTTTTAAGATACAGTCCTGGTGCTTGCTGGTCTTTCTTGTGCGCCCTGGAGCCTTTTTGACAACAATGGAAGCTCTCTCCTTGAAGTTCTTGATGATGCGATAGATTGTTGACTGAGGTGCAATCTTTCTAGCTGCGATACTCTTCCCTGTTAGGCCATTTTTGTGCAGTGCAATAATGGCTGCACGTGTTTCTTTAGAGATAACCATGGTTAACTGAAGAGAAACAATGATACCAAGCACCAGCCTCCTTTTAAAGTGTCCAGTGGTGTCAGTCTTACTTAATCATGACTGAATGATCGCCAGCCCTGTCCTCATCAACACCCACACCTGTGTTAATGGAACAATCACTAAAACGATGTTAGCTGCTCCTTTTAAGGCAGGACTGCAATGATGTTGAAATGTGTTTTGGGGGTTAAACTTCATTTTCTAAGCAAATATTGACTTTGCAAGTAATTGCTGTTAAGCTGATCACTCTTTATGACATTCTGGAGTATAAGCAAATTGCCATTAGAAAAACTGAAGCAGTAGACTTTGTTAAAATTAATATTTGTATCATTCTCAAAACTTTTGGCCATGACTGTATATTCATATTTCATATATGTGTTTTTGAGACTTTATTTTAGACTATGCTAAGTGTCTGTGTTTACATTTATTATTGTTTGGATCTGATAAATGTAACTCAGAAACAGTCATAAAGATGTGAAACCGGGCATAAATGTATGATAAATGTAACTAATGACATTATATACCACCATGGCCTTTACTTAAAAGTAGCTGCAGTAAAGTTTTTAACTTCACTCCTTGTGTGCTCTACTGTTTCTGCAAAGAGTAGATTTGAACTGCCCTACAAAGACTGGCAAACAAGCTGCAGGCCTCTGGCCTGACGGTCTGATTTATAGAAATGCAAAACAATACACACACTCCTGTAGAACAGGGCTGGCCAAGTGCAGTCCTCAAGGGCCACAAACAGTGCATGCTCTCAGGATTTTCCTGGCATTGCACGAGGTGCTGGAATTATCACCCCTGCTTGTGATAACATTTGTACATGGGCACTGCTAAGGAAATTCTGAAAACTTGCAACTGTTTTCAGACTTTGAGGAGTGTAGTTGTTCACCCCTGCCCTAGAAGTCTCTGTGGAAGTAGTCAGGGTGCAAGAGGAATTCTGGAGCCCTTTTACCACAACTGTTGCTCTCGCTGGACCCTCTTAGGTCTTCTGCATTGGTTAATTCTTTTTCTTATGCAGATTTTGAAAATCTGCATCAAAATACCGTATTTTTCGCTTTGTAAGACGCACTTTTAGTCCCCCAACTTTTGGGGGAAAGTGGGGGATGCGTCTTACAAAGCGAAAGTGTGCTTTGGGGGGTGGGAAAGGCAGCTCAGGAGCGGTGTCCGGGGGCTGTCAGGGGCCAGGAGCAGGCTGCAGCTGTGGGCTCTGGTCACGTGGGGCCGCTCATTATCTCCTGTAATATGCACTGCATCCCGCTGTCAATCACCAGCGGGAGCAGCCCATATTACAGGAGCCGGGTCCGCAGCTGCAGCCTGTCTGTATAGTCAGTGATTTCCACGCTTGCATTGCGTGGAAATCACTGACTATACCATGGATTGATACTCACCTAGCTTCACCGCTGCCTCCTGACCGCGATATCCCTGCCATCTGTGCTCTGCCGGCATCCGGGTGCTGTGAGCGTCGCTGCGAGTGACGTCATCACCGAGCGGCGCTCTCAGGACCCGGATGCCGGCAGAGCACAGATGGCGGGGATATCGCGGTCAGGAGGCAGCGGTGAAGCTAGGTGAGTATCATGTGCACAAAGGGGGCTACAGTGTGCCAGCCAGGGGACATTACGCCAGCCAGGGGACAGTGTGCCAGCCAGGGGACATTGTGCCAGCCAGGGGACATTGTGCCAGCCAGGGGACAGTATGTGCCAGCCAGGGGATAGTATGTGCCAGCCAGGGGACAGTGTGTGCCAGCCAGGGGATAGTATGTGCCAGCCAGGGGACAGTGTGTGCCAGCCAGGGGACAGTGTGTGCCAGCCAGGGGATAGTATGTGCCAGCCAGGGGACAGTGTGTGCCAGCCAGGGGACAGTGTGTGCCAGCCAGGGGACAGTGTGTGCCAGCCAGGGGACAGTGTGTGCCAGCCAGGGGACATTGTGCCAGCCAGGGGACAGTGTGTGCCAGCCAGGGGACAGTGTGTGCCAGCCAGGGGACAGTGTGTGCCAGCCAGGGGACATTGTGCCAGCCAGGGGACAGTGTGTGCCAGCCAGGGGACATTGTGCCAGCCAGGGGACATTGTGCCAGCCAGGGGACAGTGTGTGCCAGCCAGGGGACAGTGTGTGCCAGCCAGGGGATAGTATGTGCCAGCCAGGGGACAGTGTGTGCCAGCCAGGGGACAGTGTGTGCCAGCCAGGGGACAGTGTGTGCCAGCCAGGGGACAGTGTGTGCCAGCCAGTGGACAGTGTATGTGCCAGCCAGGGGACAGTGTATGTGCCAGCCAGGGGACAGTGTGCGCCAGCCAGGGGACAGTGTCTGTGCCAGCCAGGGGACAGTGTCTGTGCCAGCCAGAGGACAGTGTCTGTGCCAGCCAGGGGACATTG
This sequence comes from Allobates femoralis, assembly GCA_033576535.1. Classification (NCBI taxonomy): domain Eukaryota; kingdom Metazoa; phylum Chordata; class Amphibia; order Anura; family Aromobatidae; genus Allobates; species Allobates femoralis. The sequence continues at coordinate 205,858,832 of JARQOC010000006.1, forward strand.
TGCCAGCTAGGGGACATTGTGCCAGCTAGGGGACATTGTGCCAGCCAGGGGACAGTGTGCCAGCCAGGGGACAGTGTGTGGCAGCCAGGGGACAGTGTGTGCCAGCCTGGGGGGACAGTGTGTGCCAGCCTGGGGGGACAGTGTGCCAGCCTGGGGGGACAGTGTGTGCCAGCCTGGGGGGACAGTGCAACACCATTGGAGGCAGTGCGCCACTCTGGGGGAAGTAGTATGTGCCAGCCTTGAGAGGCAGTGTGCCAGCAGAGGGAACAGTGCACCAGCATGGGAGGCAGTGTGCCAGCATGGAGGACATATATACCAGTATGGGTGTTTCATGTACCAGGATGAGGAACTTGTATATGATCTGTAAGACGGACACTGGCATTATAAGACGAACTCCGTTTAACATTAAAAAAGTTTTTTTTCTCTTTTCCTTAACCAATATTGTGGGTGCGTCTTATAATCAGGTGCGTCTTATAAAGCGAAAAATACGGTATGCATTTCTATCCTTAGGCCAGCAAAGTGTATGACAGGTTAGAAGTACTGTGCCCACATTGCTTTTTTTTTTTCCTCGCACATCTGGTTCAGATTTCTTTTTCTGCCCCAAAATCTGCACCAACTCTGCAAGGAAAAAAACTGATGTTACAGGACTTCTGAACTCATAGATTTTGCTGGCTTCAGGATAGACATGCAGATTTTGATGCAGATACTTGAAATCTGCTTCAAAATAAGTATTAAGTAACGCACCATGGGCACGGGGCCTTACAACAATATGGTGGAGTCATGTTCACAGAAAGCACCCCCTATATGCTGTGAGAACCAGCATGCAGGCACTAGTGAGAGTGTGAAAAGCAGTGCCATCACAAAGATTACTGCAGTTCAGACTGGAGGGGTCACACAGGGCCTATCCCACAAGTTGGATCAGCGCTGCATTCCCTGATGTCACCATTCCTCATACATGCTGTCTCATGGTACCAGTGAAATATATCCACTTTGTCTTGCGTGATATCATGGCTCTCACGAGTCAGCTAGTGTTACGAGTGCTGAAGGCACTGAGATTATCTCAGGCCACACAGTGGAAATCCCTGCTGCTTGATACTCACTGTGTAACATGAGACAACCTCAGGGAAGTTATGAGGATGTCTGCGGTTTATAAGCGGGCCCAGAAGCATGGTGACAGTGGCGCTGATGCTTGCTACGTCAAAGTGTAGGAAGATAATGTATGTGCCAAAAGAGAAGGGCTCCATGGTAAAACAGTTTGAACTGTGTTTGGCAGCTTTTGTGCCCCTTTGAAGTTGTTTATTAGGGTCTTGATTTTGCCTCACATTGATTTGAATGTGGTTCGCAAGTTCAGCAAACTGCTCGCCGATCCATTCGGCGAACATATGCCCGTTCAGCAAACTGAACCAAAAAGTATGATGTCAATATTGTAAAAATAATGCTTCCAGTCTACATTTAAAAGAAAAATAGCAAAGTGCTTAGGCCTCTAAAAGAAAGGAATTTTTGGAGTAGAACTTCTCATTAAAGCTTGCTATCAGATTTGTAGGACATTTCTGTCTTGTGTCACAGGTAGGTATAAGCAAACCTGAACTGTAATGTTTGGGGTTTGCCCGGGACATCTAGTATCCTTTGCTGAACCCGAATACAGACATCTAATTGTATGTCCTTGTTACTGTTCAGATTCAGAACCAAATAAAGCTTGCTAAAAAGCTGTTTTCCATGTTTCCTGGAAAAGAAAACTGTATTCAGACTTTTTCCTGGCCTGCTCATTGCAAACAATCACAGACGCTGGCACAGAGGGTGAGTGGGGGAAACAATAAATATTCATATGATTTAATAGGCAGGCCAGGAAAGAGCCTGACTGCTGTCTTATCTTCCAGGAAACACATTATTTTGAATTGTCTTGCTCTTACCCCATTTTATTTCCGAGACCCCTAGCCCTTACTGCCATTATTTTACAGCACTTAAAGGGAATCTGACCATTAAAAGTCAGCCCCTAGCCTATTAATACCTGTCCCTGCACCATCATTAATGTATTCTAGCCATCCCTTTGTATAAAAATGGGTATTTATAAAGTTTATAAAAGTGATTTTAATTCCTGCTGAACTGCAGCTTCTCAGTGCTTGAGAGGTCACACAGGGCGTTCCCTGTGGCTTCTCATCGCTGCCTGTAATTCAATTATTCACGCCTCGATGGGCGTGCTAATCAATAGTGATCCTCCTCGTCCTCCCACATGGGTGGTATTGTCGGTATGACGCTATGCACATTATATCCGGCTATACTAACGTCAGTACACCCATTTGGGTGTAGAGGACCACGTGATGTGCATTGCTCATCTGTGATGAGCTGCCATAAAGCAATCTCGCGCATGCGCAATGAGCATTGCGCGGTCCTCTACACCCAAATGGGTGTACTGATGTCAGTATAGCCGGATATGACACGATTAGCATCATACCGGCTATACCGCCCATGTAGGAGGACGAGGAGGAACACTATTGATTAGCACGCCCATCGAGGTGTGAATAATTGAATTACAGGCGGTGATGAGATGCCAGAGGGAAAGCCCTGTGTGACTTCTCAATCACTGAGAAGCTGCAGTTCAGCAGGTACTAAAATCACCCTTTATAAACGTTATAAATACCCATTTTTATACAAAGGGATGGCTACAATACATTAATGATGGTGAAGGGACAGGTATTAATAGGATGGGGGCTGACTTTTAGGGGTCAGGTTCCCTTTAAGTCCCATTGACTTATATGGGGTTTGGGTCAAGTCCAGGTCCCAAACTGACTTTTTTTCAAGTCCAGCCAAACTCAAACATCCATGGGTTGCAGGTACAAACAATGAGAGAAAAGACAGGCAATTCCCCACTTTTATAAATAGTCATTCCAACCTGTAGTGCAAGTAGATAGGAAAGGGGGTGCATACACTTACCATTCAGCAGATGATGAAGTCTAAAATACAGCACTTAGTATTCAGTGCATGGTGATGTCCTATGTATGGCAGTTAGTATTCAGGATTTGAACAAGTCCTATGTACTGTACTTACTATGTACTTGTTTCAGTAAACCGTTTATATACAGTGGTGTGGAAAAGTGCTTATGCCCTTCCAGATTTCTTATTCTTTTGTATGTTTATCACACTTAAAATGTTTCAGATCACCAAACAAATTTAAATATTAGACAAAGAAAACACAAGTAAACACATAATGCAGTTTATAAATTAAGGTCATTATTATTAAGGAAAAAAGAAATCCAAACCTACAGGTCCCTGTGTTAAAAAGTGATTTTCCCCCCTTAAAACATAAATTAACTATGGTATATCACATCTTTTGGAAGTGGAGTTCAGTTTTCTTAGGCTGTTTTCACACTGCAGTTTTTCCCTGATCAGGTTCAATCAGATTTGTGTGTCAAAGCGAGGAATGTCTCCAAAACTCAGAACAGGTGTCAATCTTTCAATTATAATTATTCTCTGCAAGTTCCTCTCCTGGTTCCTCTACTGGTTTTGGCACAGAAAGCTGATCGAACCTGATCAGGAAAAAACTGCAGTGTGAAACCAGCCTTAGGCTGGCTTCACATTGCGGCATGATCCAGTCCGGGGCTGTCAGGGGTGACAGCCCGGGACCGGATTTTTGCTCCATAGGATACTATCGGGCGGGACGGAGCTGGATGTAGCTGGATGGCAGTTATCTGCCATCCGGCTGCTATCTCGCCGGATGAATCCTGGAGAAGTGGGATTTTTCTGCCGGATCCAAAAACGTTGCATGCAACGTTTTTGGATTCGGCAGAACAAAACCACTTCTAACGGATACATCCGGTGAGATAGCAGCCGGATGGCAGATAACTGCCATCCAGCTCCATCCGGCCCCATAGTATCCTATGGGCCAAAATCCGGTCTGGGGCTGTCACTCCTGACAGCCCCGGACTGGATCATGCCTCAATGTGAAGCCAACCTCAGCTATATCGAGGCCTGATTACTGCCACACCTGTTCTCAATCCAGAAATGACATAAATAGGATCTGCCTGCTTGACAAAGCAAAGAAGAACAAAAGATCCTCAAAAGCTAGACATCATGCCGTGATGCAAAGAAATTCAGGAACAAATGTGAAACAAAGTAATTGCGATCTGTCAGTTTAAAATATTATAAAGCCATTTCTAAAGCTTTGGTACTCCACTGAACCACAGTAAGGGTACCTTTACACACAGAGATATATTGCTTGCAACTCACTGGTTGCAGTGAAATCATGGACACATTGTTCCATTTTGTTGCCATGTACAAATGGAATAATGTGTCCGTGATTTCACTGCAACCATTGAGTTGCAAGCAATTTATCTCTGTGTGTAAAGGTACCCTAAAGGCCACGTTACACACACAGATATATTGGTCACAGATCTCTGGTTGCAGCAAAATCATGGACACATTGTTCCATTGTACACAGCCACAAAATGAAGCAATGTGTCCATGATTTTACTGCAACCAGAGATCTGTGACCAGTCTATCTGTGTGTGTAACGTTGACTTAAGAGTCATTATTCACAAATGGCAAAAATATGGAGCAGTGGTGAACGCTCCCAGGAGTGGCTGGTCGACCAAAATTACTCCATGAGTGCAGTGATAACTCATCCAAAAAGTCACAATAGACCCCACAACAGCATCCAAAGATCTGCGGGTCTCACTTGCCTGCATGGCAGAATTTCAAGACGAAAAACACTGCTGACCAAAAAGAACATAAACTCGTCTAAGTTTTGCCAGAAAACACTTTGATGATCCCCAGTACTTTTTCGAGAACACTGGACTTGTAATGCAAAAGTTATACTCTTTGGAAGGTGTATGTCCCATTACATCTGGCGTCAAAGTAACATAGCATTTCAGAAAAGGAACATCATACCAACAGAAAATGGTGGTAGTGTGATGGTCTGGGGCTGTTTTTCTGCTTCAGGACCTGGAAGACTTGCTGTGGTAAATAGAACCATGAATTCTTCTGTCCAGTGGCGTAACTACTGTCCTGCGGGCCCCAGTGCAAGATTCACTCAGGGGCCCCCTAGGTGAGGACCGGGGGGGGTGCTGGCAGGGTGGGCCACCAATTGAGTAGCGGGGGGGTAGGGGGTTGCTGGCGGTGCGGGCCAGTTGAGAAGCGGGGGGGTGCGCGCGGTGCCGGCCGCACGATTACCTGCCTCCCGGCTGTTGTAGCAGTGAAGGGGCGGGCACTGCTGCGCAGCTGCAGAAAGTGACAGTGTCACTTCCAGTCCTCCCTCAGCTCCTCTTCCGGCGCTATCGCAGTCGCTGTGGGCTGCTGGAGGCACAGGCAGCAGGGCCCCCGGGGAGATCGGGGCCCCCCGGGGAGCTCGGGCCCCCCCTAGGGGGCGGGACCGGTCTCAGCCGCAACCGCTGCGACCGCGGTAGTTACGCCACGGCTTCTGTCTACCAAAAAATCCTTAAGGAGCATGTCTGGCCATCTGTTTGTGACCTCAAGCTGAAGTGTACTTAAGTTATGCAGCAGTACAATGCAGTTCTGAATGGCTTAAAAAAACAAAATTAGTACTTTGCAGTGGCATAGTCAAATACTGACCTTATTCCGATTGAGCTGCTGTGGCATGACCTTAAAAAGGTAATTCATGCTCGGAAACTTAACAATGAGCGCTGTAAAAGACTCATTGCCAGGTATCGCAAATGCAGTTGCAGTTGTTGCTGCTAAGGATGGCCCAATCAGTTATTAGGTTTAGGGGCCAATCACTTTCTTACACAGGACCCTGTAGGTTTGGATTTCTTTTTCCCTTTATAAAAAAATACCTTAATTTATAAACTGCATTTTGTATTTACTTGTATTATCTTTGTCTAATATTTAAATTTGTTTGTTGAACTGAAACATTTTAAGTGTGATAAGCATTCAAATGAATAAAAAATCAGGAAGGGGCAAACACTTTTTCACACCACTGTATATGATCCTGAATATTACTTTATTCCTCAGATACTCCAAAGCAAATGCTCTCTCAATATACATTTTTTAACCATGAAACAAACAATTACCAGGATCTTACTTTTGTTTTCTGGACAACACGTTTGTATTACACTTGCTTTTTCAGTCATGTATTACAATACAGCATTTTAGCTCCTTTGATTCCCCCAATCTATATCACTTTCTCATACTTTGCTATACTGTAATGTTTTACAGGGCTCGTCTTAAGCACAATGGCAAACAGATTTGTTTGGATCCAAAGATTAAGTGGATCCAGGAGTACCTGGAGAAAGCTTTGAACAAGTAAGCAGATGACGCAGATGTGACGCTTCCACTCCCAGCATGAATATGTTAAGATACGGTCTTCATGGGCACTTACACGTCTGTAACTCGGAATCTTGTAACGTATCCGGTGCTGAGCCTTGTAAGAACCCCTATGTGACCCCAAGACCAAGCCTTCTTTCCAATGCTGGGACATCACATGATCAGTATTGTATTGCCTTTGCTCTTTGGAGCCTTCAAAAATATCAAGCAATACTTACTAAACTTTAACTCCCAAAATTCAGACAGTTGTGGTGTGATATGTATTATATTTTGCTAATTAGAGAATTAGATAAGACCACATAATATTTGAATATTTCTTCTAGAAATGTTATTTCCATTAACCTTAGTGAAACTAAAATATATATATATATATATATATATATATATATATATATATATATACACACACACATATATTCTCTTATTTAATATAGCCTTCCTTTTATTGAACTGTGATGAACTGAGAGTGGAAGAAATATTCCACTTAGTGTATCTTGTTTTATAAGGTATAACCGGCTGCTACTATCACGGTAGAGGCCTATGGTTAATTATTTTATATAAAATTACTACAAAATCAGAAATAAATAAAACAAGAACTGTGCTTTGTGCTTTTAAAGGTCACTAGGGTATAGTGATCTGCCAAACAATAGTACAGAGTCCCACAATAGCCGAATTCTGAAGTTCACAGAAGTGTTATTAGCATCTGCTCCTTCTCAGCCTGCTCAAAAGCATCTCAATTCCAGTTGCCTCTGGGCTTTGGAGTATATTTGTTTAACCTGCATCAAAACATTGGTTTGTTTTTTATGCCAGATCCGCTTGTGTCCTGATACAAATACAGGCAGACGAGGCGCTTTTTTGTAGAGCTCTCTCTTAGACAGGAAGAGATGCTTTATTAAAGGAATGTAGAACTTGACACCATTGTTGCCTATTACATGTTAGCGCTTCATTTATCTTTAATATTCTTGTAAAGCTTGACTGCATTCACATTAGAAAATAGGAGACGGGGTGGAGCAGATGTATCCTTAGCATATGAAGCTATCAGAACCCTAAATAACATTGAAGGATTGAGCTTTTACCTCACACCGAGCGTCTCGTACCTCTAGAGAGATTATAATTATTTTCAGATTTTTGAAGCCGTACATTCTTGCATATACTTTCCTAGGGCTAGAGACTCCCTAATAACTGAATCTACATGAAGAAAAAAAATATCATTCAGGAATCTGAGATGTTAGAAGATAAAAGTATTTTCCTTTCATAACTACATAAGCTTTATGTACTTTTACCATCCTTTCAAACCAATGCATTTCCATTGCACTAATTTACATTGGATCAATAAAGCAAACGTTTATGCTCAAGTGCTCTGTTATCAGAAGTAAAGTCAAATATTCCGTCTTTTGGCAACCCAATGGCAATACATTTTCAATTAACAAAAATCCAAAAGTCAAAATTCCACTAATGTAATAAGCCTAGCACCTCATATATTTCACACACTATGGAAGAACCATGCTGTAGTTATTTTAGATTGGCAAACATTTGTTCTACTTCACATAAATCGCTTGTTTTTAACTGCAAAATGCCACCTGCATCTATAGCATGGTTAACTCTGTGTGCACTGTTATGTTTGGGCAACCACAGAATGAGGTTTGTAATGAAGGCAAGAACATCTGGTGAGCCTTCCTTGTACAAACCCTGTTGCTTGCTTACCTTCCTCCTTCTACATATAAATAAATTCTGAGCAGCTATGTGGAATCAAGTCTACTCCCCACCATTCCCATTTAGTGAGGTATTCCGTGCATGTGCTGCTTTTTGTCTTTCTGCAGCCCCTGACCTTGCTACAGGATATGTAAGCTCCTGTATCAGGTCTTGCTTTAATTAAGACACCAGAAACCTAAAGAGGAGCATAAATTAGCAGCCCCAAAACATATTTTGAGGTTAGACTACCAGGAACCAAAGAGTTGTTAGGGCCTCTTAACACCTTAACTGCCAAATAATGTGCGGTTTTTCTGGCAGCAAAGGGACTAGACCCTAAATCACAAAGTATCCATGATGTTGAACCAGATGTTTAGTAACTATATAAAACTGTTACTACTATAAGACTCCTGTTTTCTCTTCCTGTTTGCAGTCTTTGCATAGTAGTCATGGAATAGTCCAAATAGCTGATATACATTTTAAATTCTTAGTGATATCTCTATCATTATTTTTGTTAGAAACAAGAAGAATGCATTTCCCTGCCATGCCGTTTTTGATGGGTTGTAGTACATTTGTATATAACCCATTTCTAACAACTTAATTGTCATTCTAAATTAAAGAAACATACACTTACCTCTCAGGTTGGCAATATTCTTTTGATATTGAAGCTATGTCTCCTTGTGATCTCTAAATTGCCCATACTAAAATAAAAAAACATGATATTGTTATGTCGAATGACCGCTGAAGCCAATCAGTGGCCACAAATCAGATACAGTATTTTCTATTCTGCTAGAACACTGTTCCACCATTATGGAATTCTAAATGGCCAACTAAGCTTTATCCGGGTTTTTTGTTGAGATTTTATTGCAGATACACTGCAGATCTGTCCCAAATCTGCAGCACCATTAAGTGTAATGAAAATCTATGTAAACGCAGAAGACCTGTGGCCAAGCTGCGGGTTTTCCCATGATGAAAATGCTGTGATTTTTAGTGCCGGAAAATCTGCAGTATGTCAATTCTTGCTGCAGATTTTGCAGCAATTTTCACCCATAGATCTCAATATTGGCTCCTAAATTTGCAGCATTGTTAACACAGTGAGTATTTGCTGAGTATTTACTGCATATTTAGTGAATACATTTTGCGCTGCTGACATGGGGCTCTGCTGTATTTTTGGTCACCAGCCCAGGTACAGCAGACAGGTATGGGCTGCCACCAACCCCCAGCTGCTTATTTTTAAATGGCTGGAAATCACAATACAGGAGAGCCCTTTTTTTATTAATTTTATTTTATATTTCTTGAAATAATTGAAAAAAAGACGTGGAGCTTCGCCGTATTGTTGGTTTCCAGCCAGGTATAACTTGTTAGCTGGGAGCTGGAATCCTCAACGTCAGAAGGCCAAAGTATTCTGGACCCCCAACCCACTGCAAAATACAGTCTGCAGCAATCACAGAATATGGCATATTCATCGCAGCGCCATTTTCAGGAGCAGTACTCGGCTCTTCCAGTGGCAGACTAGGTAATGAGGGGTTAATGCCAGCTGAACATTGCCAGCTGTCACTAAGAAAGAGATTCATAATGTCGGGCCAATGTAAGACACAGCCATTATGAATCTCTAGTAAATAGTAAAGAAGACACAACACACACAGTGAATATTGGTTCTCATAGTGAAAGGGGAGACGTCACAGTCTGGGTCATCTGAATTCATACGGAGCAATTTGGCTTTCTTACCTGAGGTGAACATTCCTATATCACACCTCTCACTGTGGAACTCACTAGTTTCGGGTCCTACTGTGACATGGGAAAGTTCACCTCAGGTCACAGAGCCGCGTCACTCAAGATGAACTCAGGTGACCCAGACTGTGAAGTCAGCCCATTCACTGCAAGAGCCGAAACTCAGTTTCAGGTCCCGGTGTGAATAGTCGCAGTGGGTTCTGGAGGGGTATGTGAGGATTTCTGTCCCCAGCTGCTTAGTTGTACCTGGCTGGTATCTAAAAAATAATGTTTTTTTCTTTTCAAGTATTTAAAAAAATATTTAAAAAAAAGGGCTTTGCTGTATTCGGATTACCACCAGGTACAACTAGGCAGGTGGGGGTGGGTGGCAGCCCATACCTTCCTGCTATTCCTGGGCTGGTGACCAAAAATACAGCGAAGCACCACATCACATTATGACAACTTATTCCCATTTTATTTTCCAGCCAACCTAGCTTCATTCACAGTCACAACAGTGGACAGTTGCAAATATAAACACAGCAAAATCCGCATGAATAACAATGAAAGAGAGAGAGAATTGTCATCAGGGGGCAGTGATAAAAGCAGTGTAACACCAGTCTCACCTCCTGATGAAGATTCATTTGAAAGTGGTGATAAAAGCTGTCTTGCTGTGTTGGTGTCTATCACCTCAACTAATTTACATTTACTATCTGAAACCCGGATGTCATCAGAGGAGGCAGTGATAGTAGCTGTGTGACTGCAGCACCACCCATATAACAGTTCTGAGGTGGTTTACTCCTGAGGAGTGCAGCCACCTGTTGGATTGTCAAGGGAAAACTCAGATGAAGAAAAATAAAAAACACATATAGGAAATAATAGGATAGGGATCAGGGTGGAATATTTAATAAAAAGAAACAAATTACAAAAGTAATTAAGGCTTACAGATAGGTATATATAAAGGGCTTTAAAGCCATCAATCCACCACTTTAAAGGTCAGCAGGTTTTTGCTACCTCATCTGAGAGCTGCATGATATAGGCAAAGAAACTCTGAATCTAACAATGATTCACTTAGTCTACTGGGAGGAGACGTTCTGACACAAAATTTTTAGATTCATGAGTGCAGGAGAGTTTAGAAAGCTGCCCCACCCTCACCTGACACTGTATGTGTAATGTCCACAGGGCTGGGGTTACCGATAGCCGGGCCGGTCAGTTCTTTGGAAGGGCACGGTGGCAGTGACCCGACTTTGTGGCCCTGGGGGCACAATGAAGGGGATATTTACAGGGGAAAGTTTGTGACACCACCTGTGGGACCACCAGGGAGGGCCAACGCTGCAGATTAGAACCACTGGAGAAGCTGGTAGTGCAGCCGGGACGGTGTTGCTCCCCGCATGTGAAGCAGTACCCCAGGGTAGATGGCACAGTCTATTGGAATAGTGATGGTCAGGGTGCAATAGGCAGCAGGGAGAGCGCGTGGAATAATGGGAGGACACCAGGGTTACAGTTCTCAGACCTTTACTCACTGTTCATTTCAAAATTCCAGTCCAGCAGGGGCACCACGCCCTCCGGGTCAACAGTCTGGTAAACTCTCAGGCATCTCGGGTTCATTCCACTGGGACACCCTTTTATAAGCCTTTCCTGGTCGTCTCCCCACACTGGCTATTCGCCTCTCCTACCCTGCGTCTTCATACACAGTGTCCCAAGCAGGTGGCTGCAGGCCTTGTCATGCGATGAGCGCAACGTCCCATTACCCTAATTCTAGCCACTGTTTCGCAGAGTGTGTATGGTATTGGCCAATGGCCATGCAGGTGCAACAGCCTTCGGTTTCCTAGCGTAGATGTGAAGTGCGTCGCTAGTTCGGGGCCGGTCCCTTCGTGCGACCTAGCTTCACCAGCAATGCCCTCCAGGGTGATTGCTGGTACGGGGTCCCTCCAGCCAGGGCTCCGTGGCGACCTTCTCTCTGGTCCCACTTCCTTGGCGTGAGCCTCCCCTCGAGCTTCATTCTCCTAGATCTTCCTCTCAGCAGAACTTCTTCCTCCAACTGATGTAACTCTTCCTCCTTCTCTCTGCTTTTCCTACCTTCTGTTCCCACCCCCTCTGCCTATTCCTTTCTCTAGCCTGAAGATGGGGCCCTCCTTCTCAATAGGGTCCGCCCAAGATCCCCATGTCTGGAGTTAGGATGGGTGTTGGGTGCAGGTGTGTGGTTGTCCCGGGTTTACGTCCTCTTCTTACCTGGGATTGGGATACCACACCTATGGCTTAGGTGCAGTACCTCTGTGGTGACCAGACCTCAGGGACGCCACATATGTACATTTCTATACACAGTAAGGTGCTAATCACAAGAGGGGATTGAGTCAGACAAGACTCCACATGCTAGCTATTTGCAAAATTATATTTTACAGGTGCTAAAATAATCATTGCAAGTAAACAACTAAAAACAGTGTGATAGCTTAAAGCTCTGTTAACTCTTACATGCTGTCTTCAGATTGCATAGCAAAAATCTTTTGACAAATTCCTTTTAAATATGCATATGTATACAAGTGTCACTAAACAAACTGCTGTGTCTAACATAAAACTGCATAAATAATTTTTTTTAACCCATTATCTACCAATGTCCTTTTTTTGGGACGCCTAATCTTTTGTTTCTAGCAACTAAGATTTTATAATTAGGTTCAATTTTTTTGTGTTGTGTTTGTAAAATGAATGTTTTCAAAACAGGAAATCATGTCATTGTCATTTTTAATTGAATATTCTTCCACCCAGAGAGCTTTCAAACACCTATTTTCGAAAAGGAAAATTGCTAATTTGGCAAGTAATGGGTTAAAGGATTTTATCTGCCGCCCTGTCTATACCATATACTAGAGGGTACGAGCATCACAGAGTGAACAATGGTGGTTTTTACATTTTATGTAAGGGCCCTTTCACATCAGCGTTTTTTTAAATTTGCGGCAGATGCGGTGAAAAAACCGCATCTGCCGCAACTGCCGCATAACGGTTCCACTTGCGGCACGTTGCGGTTTTTCCATAGGAAGTATAGGGGACTTGCGGCAGATGCGGCAAGTGCGGTATTGCACTTGCGGCAGGTGCGGCAGAGAAAAAAACCGCGGCTTACTGCGGTTTTTTTCTCTGCCGCACCTGCCGCAAGTGCAATACCGCACTTGCCGCATCTGCCGCAAGTCCCCCTATACTTCCTATGGAAAAAACCGCAACCGTGCGCAAGTGGAACGTTATGCGGCAGTTGCGGCAGATGCGGTTTTTTCACCGCATCTGCCGCAAATTTAAAAAACGCTGATGTGAAAGGGCCCTAAGTTTCTAATTTTAAAATGGAAGGAATGTAATTTCATGTAAACTAAAACCTGAAATGTTTTGTAAACTTCCAATGACAATTAGTATGACTGGAAAAGAAATCAATCAACTGCTTGTATATCTACCATCGAGAGGCATGTTTCATATTGTAATGGATGGTTGGGAAATGCAATCCAAACAACATGACATCAAATGTATTTGACCAAAACAATGACTATTTTGTGTATGAAGAGCAGATTGTGAAAGACACAGTGTAACGCCAGTATTGTTGGGTGGTGCAGACAGTGGGGGTTTGACATTTTTTTCCTTTGTAAATAGATATAATTGCTTTTTAAACCAAATATTCCTCTGTTATATATTATATATTTTTTATATTTGTATGAAAATGAAAGACATAATGCACATTATTAATTTTGATATTTTATCAAAAATAAAATACTTTTTTTTATTTTTAATTTCTGCCTCATGCTTTCAACATTTTGTCTGCTTTTTCAATCCTGTTACAGTCTTGCTCCAACAGTTGTAATATGTATCCTGTCTTTGACATATTTCTACTTTGTCTATGCCTATACTTTCACAACGCTTCATTAACTTGCACAACAATTTGCTATTGGCACTTGGAAGAAATAACTGGTTTATATTTTGCACTGTGTCACTTTAATTCAATGAAAAAATTGACTTTTTAACAGTATTCAAGAAAAATTAATAGGAATTAGAGCAATTATGTGAATTTGCCAGTTTGATAATTTTTTTTCCAAAAGTTTGATGCTCAGTGAATTTATCTGCAATCACATTAATTCAAAGCTTACAGTTGCTGTTTAAGCCTCTGAGATCTTCTAGAATTTTATCCAAACCCTTATAAACAGTTTGACATTGCTAAAGCTGTCGTTGTGTTAAAGTGACATCCCTTTTAATAAGGCCTTCGTCACACATCCGTGTATCGTGTGGTGTCCATTTTCACATACCGGACTTACGGACACACTTAGGCACATTAAAATCTATATCTATATATATAGTCACATAGCCATGTTTTTTATGGAAAATGTGTCCTTTTAGAGTCTATGTGCTCCACATGTAGTCTTGTCTGTCTGGATGTCACAGGAATCACGCCTGGATGTGATCTCTGTGGCATCCATGTGCCACATACTGGAAAAATGCATGTCAGTAAAAAAACGTTTTACATGTTAAAAATAGCGTAAATTATAATACTTGCCAGTCTCCGTTGGCTGCCGCTCACTTACTTGTGGTCCCGCTCATTAACCTTATGAATATTCACTGCACTGTCTCCACAACAGCCAATCACAGATGCCCCCTTTTTGTGAGAGCGTCTGTGATTGGCTGTTGCACAGAGTGTGCTCCCACAATCTGTACCAGTGTCTGTGCTTGGTTACCATACACATTGGTGAAACCTACCATTATAGTGTGTAAAATAAATAATGGGAAAAATGCATATGGTTTCACTGTATATTTAATTCTCAGCACAGATAAACTGGACAGCTGCGGGTTGCCACCTACAACTGCCTAGGTTTACCTTGGCTGGCAAAAAAAAATGTGTGGGCTTTGCCTTATTTTAACTGCCAGCCAAGGTAAAACTAGGCAGCTGGGCCTAGTTATAGAATAGCAGCCCTCAACCGCCCCAGAAATTGATACACGCAATAGAAACGCCAATTCCTGATGCTGTACCTGGCTCTCCTCAAGGCCATGGTGCGGAGGCATCGGTGTGATAGAAGGGGTAAATTCAACTGATGATTGACATCTTAAGCCCTGGATTGGTAATGTCATGCATTTTCTGATACCCACCCATTACCAATCCATTAAGTGAAAACAGAAAATTACTTTATTCAAAATAAAACACACTGACAACCAACATCTACCCATTTATTAAAAGTCCCACAACATTCCCTCCACCAATAATCCACGGGGTCCCACGTCGCAATCTAAGGTCTGCTTCATCCGAGGCATTGGTGAAGAAGAAAGCATCCTGTCATCACGTCCTCTGAGAACTGAATGAATGAGCCGCGAGCTGCGGTCGGGTAAGCATTGAGTCATTGAGGTCACTTGAGTACACAGCTTAGGTACCTGAGTAACTGCTAACCTTTTTTCAGTGATATGCATTTTTCTCCGGTAGGTATCACACGGACACACAGATGATGTGTATGACACTGACACTCGGGTTGTTATATAGAGATCAAAAACGGACCATGTGGCACAGGCCTAACAGAGTCTACAGACTAATTTTCCATGTTTTTTAAATTAACATATAGTCTAAAAGTTATTCCTCCAAGTCATTTGTAATCAGTCAAATTGTTCTAAATAAAACACTGACACAAATTGGCAGCATCATTGTCAGAGGTAAAGGAGGACAATTGTGACTTGTGTTTTGTAGTTCTACTGCCTGGATAACAAATTTTATATGCCCTACAAGTACAAAAAGCAAAATGTGGCAGCAGGCCACAGTATAAGTGTTATGAAATTGCACTATTAAAACAGGTGTGAAAAAATATATACACAGTTAAATATCTAAATGAAAAAAAAAAGATTTTTGTTTTAACAGAATGCAACCTCCTCCCCCAAATTGATTTAATAAATACTTGGTAGGTACACAATTTTCAATATGCACCTGCAACTGAGCGCTGTATTGGTGTGACTTGCACAAATGTATAATATGTAAAACAAAAGTGAAGAAAAAAATCTTTGTGATATGCTGCCTATTTTTGAAGGTAGACAGTCTGGTAAAAGTCTGGATGTTGGGGAATTTTATTTTGTTTTGTTAAAAACAGTTACCGTATATACTCGTGTATAAGCTGACCCGTGTATAAGCCGACCCCCCTACTTTTGCCCCCAAAACCTGGGAAAACCTATTGACTCGTGTATAAGCCGAGGGTGGACCCCAGCACAGGTATACAGGCCCCCCAGTGGTATACAGGCCTCCCCATTGGTAGTATACAGCAGCCTCCGCAGTGGTAGTATACAGCAGTCTCCCCAGTGGTAGTATACAGCAGTCTCCCCATTGGTAGTATACAGCAGCCTCCGCAGTGGTAGTATACAGCAGTCTCCCCAGTGGTAGTATACAGCAGTCTCCCCTGTGGTAGTATACAGCAGTCTCCCCCTGTGGTAGTATACAGCAGCCCTCCCCTGTGGTATATACAGGCTCCCTGTGGTAGTATACAGCAGCCCTCCCCTGTGGTATATACAGGCCCCTGTGGTAGTATACAGCAGCCCTCCCCCTGTGGTATATACAGACCCCTGTGGTAGTATACAGCAGCCCTCCCCCCTGTGGTATATACAGGCCCCCTGTGGTAGTATACAGCAGCCCTCCCCCTTGTGGTATACACAGGCCCTCTGTGGTAGTATACAGCAGCCCTCCCCCTGTGGTATATACAGGCCCCCTGTGGTAGTATACAGCAGCCCCCTCCGTGCTATATACAGGCCCCCCGTTGCTGCCGCCGCACACCTGTAAATGAAGAGCTTTCATACTTACCCTCCTGTGACCGCGCGCGCATCCCCCGCTCTCCTTTCTGCTTCTACCCGGCGTCCATCCATATGACCGCGCACAAATAATGACGTCATTATAGGTGCGCGGTCACGTGGATGGACGCCGGGTAGAAGCAGGAAGGAGAGCGGAGGATGCGCGCGCGGTCACAGGAGGGTAAGTATGAAAGCTCTTCATTTATAGGTGTGCGGCGGCAGCAACGGGGGCCTGTATATAGCACAGGGGGGGGGGTCTGCTGTATACTACCACAGGGGGGGAGCCGTCACTGACTCGTGTATAAGCTGTGGGGGGCACTTTTCAGCACAATTTTTGTGCTGAAAAACTCGGCTTATACAAGAATATATACGGTATACCTCCCTCACTGCACAAGAAATAAAAAAAAACTCTGACAAATACACATTACGCCAATCACTGAGCCTGGCACTGCTGCTGGCACTTTGGTATATGGCCCGCTTTTGCATATTAATTGAATTTCTGTATTATTTAAAACTACTATCACTTTCACTACTGCATTTATACAACTTATTGCTGTCTAGAGTATTTGTCCAATGTTTTATGTCGTTTTCTTCTTATCATTACTACTGGGCTGTGAATTCTTAAGTCGTTCCACTATCCTAAATCATCCTGAAATGGCTGCTGCATTCTCTCCCCCAGCTTTTATACAGACTGGCTGTCACTCCTAAATGGCTGCATTATATGATATATATGATATGATATATGATATGATAATTACAAGGCATTATGGAGATGCCCATACCATCACTCCTGAACCTTCTTTGCCTGATGCAAACTTCTGCAATGTGTAAATGGGCAGTGGCCACTTTTTTTTTTATCGTATGCGTGAATTGAATTGCAAATTGTTTCAGTTTGCTGGGATCTGTAAATTTCATAAAATTATACACAAATTAGTCTTTCTTCAAATAGATTTGCCGACTCACTATATGTTTCCTGATAGGCAGTCATTTAATAGCCAATATAACCCCTTAAGAATGAATTATGGACATAGCATGTCATGTTCATGAGTAGGTGTCAGTTCTCACATCATGATTTGCTAAGTCATGGATTAAAACCATCACTGTGTGATGGCAGCGGTCACTAACAGCCAGAGATGTGGGGACCCAATTCAGGGGTCTCTACTCTCTGATTGCTGTAATTGGTCAGTCTGACTGACCGATCACAGCATGATCATGCGGGAGGTGCTGAAAAGCAGTCAAGCTTAATGGTAACAGATAGGAATGGTATAGGGTAGATATGGTGGCCTGTTAGACCCAGCCATAGGCAGGCTTTAACAGGCACTCTGGCAATATAATCTAACAGGTTTCATGCATTGCAATACATGGCTATTGCAATACATGAAACCAGTGATCGCAGTAATAAAAGTAAGTCTCATAGAGGAACTAAGTAAAAAAATTATAAAAAAAACTGAAAATAAACCCTCTCAAAATAAAGAACACAAAATATTACACTAATAAATAAGAATATTATGTTTTAATAAACCAATATTGTACACCTATTTGTTATCGCCGTGTTCAGAATGACACGATCTTTGACATTGACACTATTTAACCCTTACATTGAACACCATAAAAAATAGTTTTAAAAAATTGGCAAAATACTAGACGTTTTCATCATACCTCTGAAATAATACACTGCGTGCAGAATTATTAGGGAAGTTGCATTTTAGAGGATTATTTTTATTATTGATCAACAACTATGTTCTCAATCAACCCAAAAGACTCATAAATATCTAAGCTTAATATTTTTGGAAGTTGGAGTGCTTTTTTTTTTTAGATTTGGCTATCTTAGAAGGATACCTGTTTGTGCAGGTAACTATTACTGTGCAGAATTATTAGGCAACTTAATAAAAATCAAATATATTCCCATCTCACTTGTTTATTTTCACCAGGTAAACTAATATAACTGCACAAAAATTAGAAAAAAACATTTCTGACATGCAAAGACACCTTACCATCCATGCCAAAAACAGAAACCAAGTGCACTTACAGGACGCAGTCAGAGCCCAAATGTGAAGCGAGCCCAGCTGCAGGCTGATAAATCACCTCTACCAGCAAGATGTGGGAGGCGACCTGCCATGCATATACTGGCCTGCATAGGACACCATTCACACTGATACATATGATGCAGAGTGTCTGAAAGCTACCCAACCGCTCCGCTGCCTGAGCATTGGGCCGCACACTACGATGCTTCTGCACCACTAGATGAATGGCGCCCCTATGGGCCCAACTGCACCCTGGATGGATAAAAAGTGCAAAAGTTTTTTATATGATAAATAAAAAACCTTTATAGACAAACCCCCCCCCCCCCAAAATTAGTGACCAATATAGCCACCTTTCTTTATAATGACACTCAACAGCTTCCATCCATAGATTCTGTCAGTTCCTTGATCTGTTTACAATCAACATTGCGTGCAGCAGCCACCACAGCCTCCCTGACACTGTTCCGAGAGGTGTATTTATTTCCCTCCCTGTAGATCTCACATTTTCGGAGGGACCACAGGTTCTCTATGGGGTTCAGATCAGGTGAAAAAGGGGGCATGTCATTTTTCTTCTTTTAGACCTTTACTGGCCAGCCACGCTGTGGAGTAGTTGGATGCATGTGATGGAGCATTGTCCTGCATGAAAATCATGTTTTTCTTGTACGATACTGACTTCTTCCTGTGCCACTGCTTGAAGAAGTTGTCTTCCAGAAACTGGTATTAGGTCTGGGAGTTGAGCTTCACTCCATCCTCAGCCTGAAAAGGTCCCACAAGGTCATCTTTGATGATACCAGCCCATACTAGTACCTCACCTCCACCTTGCTGGCGTCTGAGTCGGAGTGGAGCTCTCCGACACTGATCTGATCCAGCCTCTGGCCCATCAAGAGTCACTCTCATTTCATCAGTCCATACAACTTTTGAAAAATCAGTCTCAAGATATTTCTTGGCCCAGTCTTGACGTTTTATCCTATGTTTCTTGTTCAAAGGTGGTCATTTTTCAGCCTTCCTTACCTTGGCCATGTCCCTGAGTATAGCACACCTTGTGCTTTTTGATACTCTAGTAACGTTGCAGCTCTTAAATATGGCAAAACTGGTGGCAACTGGCATCTTGGCAGCTTCACACTTGATTTTCCTCAATTCATGGGCAGTTATGTTGTGCATTTTTTGCCCAACACGCTTCTTGCGACCCTGTTGGCTATTTGCCATGAAACTCTTGATTGTTCGGTGATCACGCTTCAAAGGTTTGGCAATTTCAAGACTGCTGCATCCCTCTGCAAGACATCTCACAATTTTGGACTTTTCAGAGCATGTCAAATCTCTCTTCTGACCCATTTTGCCTAAGGAAAGGCATTTGCCTAACAAGCACACCTTATATAGGGTGTTGATGTCATTACACCACACTCCTCCTCATTACAGAGATGCACATCACCTGATTTACTTAATTGGTAGTTGGCTTTCAAGTCTATACAGCTTGGAGTAGGACAACATGTATAAAAAGTATCTTGTGATCAAAATACTCATTTGCCTAATAATTCTGCACACAGTGTATGTTGAAACGCAATAAAACATTTGAATATAAATAAAAATGTTATAGCTGAAAACTCCACCTGTGCTACAGAAAAAAAGCTGGCATACTGCGCTACCAGAGAAATAACATAAAAAAGCAACAGCCCTCAGAATATAGTGATCAAAAACAAGACGTTTTCTGTAACTTTGTTTTTATAACGTAAAAGTGGCAAAATAAAAAAATATAAAAATGTGGTATTGTAATTGTACTCACCTGAAGGATAAAGCTGTCTTTTAACTTTTACCATACGGAGAATGACATAAAACAAAAACAAATATTTCTGAATTGCTGTTTTTTGTTCATTCTGCATCCCAAAAATCTGAATACAAAGCAATCAAAAAATATTAATAATGGCACCAATAAAAACAAACTCTTCCTTCAAAAAAAAACAAGCCCTCACTTGACTATTGACAGACATATATAAGTATTGTAGCTTTCAAAATTACGTAAGGCAAAAAAATTATTTTAAAACCATTGTTTATGTGTGATAGTTGCCATACATATAAAAACCTATATACGGTAAATCTGGTATTGTTGTAATTACACGGACCCGAAGAACAAAGCTGTCTTATCACTTAGGCTGGGGTCACAGTAGCATTTTTCACATGCGTTTTTGGAGACCTGCGTTTTCAAAAACGCATGTAAAAAACGCACCCATAGGCCCCCATGTTAAAAAAACGCATGCCCTAATAGCCAAAAAGCATGTGTGACTGTCCCATGCGTTTTTGGAGCATATCCAAAAACGCATGCGTTTTTGTAGAAAACGCATGCGTTTTTATAACATGGGTTCCTATGGAAAACGCATGCAAAAACGCATGTACAGTTAGTACCTTTTAGTGCCATTCAAAAACGCATGCGTTTCCCATAGGAGCCCATGTTAAAAAAACGCATGCGTTTTTGCGGAAACGCATGCGTTTTTTTAACATGGGCTCCTATGGGAAACGCATGCGTTTTTGAATGGCACTAAAAGGTACTAACTGTACATGCGTTTTTGCATGCGTTTTCCATAGGAACCCATGTTATAAAAACGCATGCGTTTTCTACAAAAACGCATGCGTTTTTCAAAACGCTCAAAAAAATACTACAAGCACTATTTTTATGTGCAGATTCAAAAACGCAGCCAAAAACGCAGGGAGCCATCAGAGACCTTAAAAAACTCATGCTGACATGAAAAACGCATGTAAAAAAGCATGCGTTTTTAAAAGGCACTAAAAAAACTGTGACCACAGCCTTATACCACTCAGTGAATGATGTAAATAATAAAAGCATTGATTTGTTCATTCTGCTTTCCAAAGATCACAGTTAGGAACGGCTCATATTTAACTTGCCCTCTACACTAAGAACTTATATTGGGATATACATTGAAGTCTCTGAAATACGAAACTGCAGGTGGAAGATTCCCTGTAATGAGGCAGATGGTAACACTTTCGACTTTGTTTGGCCTATAATCCAGTCGTGCCTGTTTTTTTTTTTTTTTTTTTTTTTTAAGAGTGCATAAAAGTGTGGTTGACCACCTCTGTTGTGCATATCTTAAAAGCTGGATATCGTCGAACAGAATCCACACAGAGTCTAGAGTATCTATGACTCATTAGTGAATGGATTCCTTTAGGGTTTCATCTGAATTATGTATTTTGTAGATTTAGATGAAAGCCACTATATAAGTGCTCAGCATAAAGCACAGGATAAATGTAAAGTGATCCAAAATGTTTTGTACCCCAAAATGCCACCAATACATAGATGGTCAAAATTGTTGGCACCCCTTGTTTAAAGGGATCCTGTCACCTTCAAAACGCCTCCTAAGCTAACAAAACATGTCTCTGCAGCATATTATCACTAATCTCACACTCCTTTTGTCTCTTAAAAGCATCCTGTGAAAGTGCATAAAAACGTTTTAATATTCACTCATTAGTGATTATAATTAGTAGAGTGACTATTCTTTAGTCACCAAGGCGGGCTGTTTTGCAGCTCCAGGGATCCACCCTCTCTCTGTGTGTTCTGCTGTGATGTGCAAGCATTGTCCTCCCCCTCTCTATCACTCACAGAATGCAAATCATTACTCCTGCCTTCAGTTTCAGTTTCACAGCAGCACAGACAGAGAGGGCTGGATCCTGGAGCTGCTTAACAACACCCCTGGTGACTAAAGAATATGGCCCCTGCTAATTATAATCACTAATGAGTAAGTATTAAAACGTTTTTCTACACTTTCACAGAATGCTTTTAGGAGACAAAAGGAGTGTGAGATTAGTGATAGGATGCTGCAGGGACATGTTTTGATAGCTTAGGAGGCGTTTTGGAGGTGACAGGATCCCTTTAATGAAAGAAAAAATCCACAATGGTCACAGAAATAACTTGAATCTGCCACATCTGTGAAAATGCACAAATGAGAGTCAGACATTGCTTTTCACCCCTGCTTCCACATAATTTTGAAAAAAATGAAACTCATGAAATAGGCCTGGACAGAAATGATGGGATCCCTGAAAATAATGTGACAAAAGGGACATGTTAAATTAAGGTGTGTCCAGTAATTAGCATCACAGGTGTCTACAATCTTGTAGTCAGTCAGTGGGCCTGTATATAGGGCTACAGATGCCCACTGTGCTGTTTGGTGACATGGTGTGTACCACACTCAACATGGACCAGAGGAAGCAAAGGAAAGAGTTGTCTCAGGAGATTAGAAAGAAAATTATAGACAAACATGTTAAATGTACAGGTTATAAGACTTATTTCCAAGCAGCTTGATGTTCCTGTGACTACATTTGCACATATTATTCAGAAATTTAAGATCCATAGGACTGTAGCCAACCTCCCTGGACGTGGCTGCAGGAGGAAAATTGATGACAAAACAGAGAGATGGATAATACGAATGGTAGCAAAATATCCCAGGAAGATTTTTAAAGAGATTAATGTGCAGATTAAAAGTTATCCGACTGGTAAGGCAGCGCTTCCTTGGGAAACTTGGTATTCGTTATCATAGATTTCTTTATTTAAAAATCAATAAAATTGCAGTACAACACGTTTCAACTCTAATATGAGTCTTCCTCAGGTAAAAATATATAGTATCATAAGGGTCTGTGCGCTTTTTTATATAACTCACACTATACTTAGGAAGGAGGGAGTGGGATTCACTTACTTGGTTACATTAATTGGCTCCATGTTTGCCCGAGTCTGGCATGGGGCCACTCTATAGTACATGAAAAGTGAGATGAACGTGGCACTAAGCGTTACCTCTGTCAGGTCCGGATAATCCTCCAGTTATGGCATGTTCCCAACCGGCGGTGCACTGCCAAAGCACCAGCGTTTGAAAAGCAAAAAGAGAAGGCGGCACTCACTGGAATACACAGGATAGTCCTTTATTCCAAGAACTTGTGGAAAAACAGGGTGCAGGGAGGGGGCACGAAGGGGTACTCTATAGTACAAGTTGGAGTAGCTTTCCTTATTTCCATTATAGAAATTTACAAATTCTTGTTTGCATATGTACTAGCAAACATCCATTATCTACAAAAAAGATCAATAAAATATTGATATCTTTGTTTATAAATGACTATATATGTTTAATTTCCCTGTAGGGTTGGTAAAAATATATAAAAAAAAACTTTTAAATAGCCTTTTTGTTTTTTTTTTTTTTTTTTTTTTTATAAAAAGAACATGAGCTACAATATATTTCCTGAATTTTCAATAAATGTTCGTGAAAACTAACCTCATGTTTGATATAATACCCATATAATTATTTTCATATGACTACTATAAAGCCCCTATATAACATATTTCCTGGATTTTCAGCGAATGGAAGCGAGATCCGAACTTACAAAGCTTCGATCAAGCCACTTTGCCAAAGTGTTTTATATATTCTATTTTATCATTGAGTCCATCCGGGTGTATACTCCGCAGGCGATACATCCAGAATGACTCTTTCCTATTGAGCATCTGTTTTCTGTTGGTAATAGAGGTAGATACAGATTCAACAGGAGTAACTTTAATTTAGAACTTCCCTCCATGATATGATAATAAATGGAGAGGAAGCGCACAACAGGGTCTTATCCGATACAATCAGTCAATTATAAGTATGGTCACACTCACCTGGTCGGGTTGTGTGTGACACAACCACTAATAAACCAGACAATTGGATCCTGTCAAATGCAGCAATCAGCCAGAAGAGTTGTATAAATCATATGCGTTGATATAGGAATCTGGCTTGTAGATCGCGCTGTTCGAAGATTTGGCCAACAAAATCACTCCAAGGACCTCGGATCTTTAAGACAAAGATCTTTATTCCTCCCAGACTCGACGCATTTCGTGTACCCACTGTACACTTCCTCAGAGAGAAAATGTACCACCAGCAACTTGGCACCGCGATGGGCTCGAAGGTGGCACCAACTTATGCTAATCTATTCATGGCCACCTTCGAGTCCATCCATATTGATAATTCTGTGTATTCCAGTAATATTATATTCTATAAAATATATATAGATGATTTAATTATCTCTTTATATAATTACCAGTTTCTGGCATCCGGCCACTGTGCCGCTATTCCAGCATGCATTGCGGCCGGATGCAGTGCCGCCGATCTCGCCACCAGCCGCGGCTTCCCGACGTGCACGCATGCGCAGTAAGTCGACAGGACCTTTGGTGATGTCACAGGCATGTGATCACACACATGACCGTACATCACTGCAACTCCGCCTCCTGTGCTCTTCACTCCTTCCTAGCTATGACACGGAGCTGTCACAGCTCCGAAGGAGGGAATGAGGGCCACAGACACAGAAGGAGGGAGCAGACACAGGGATGGGGGGCACTGTAACACAGGGGAGGGCAGAGACACAAAAGCACAGGAGGAAGAAGGCACGTGAAGGCAGGGGCACAGGACTGGGGCACAACACACAGGACAGGGGCTCAGGAGGAAGAGGACAGGAAAGGACAAGGACAGGAGCACAGGACAGGAAAGACAAGGCCACAGGACAGGGCACAAGGCAAGGCACAGGACAAGGACAAGATAGGGCACAGGACAAGGACATGGCCACAGGACAGAGGACTGCCTCACAGGGCAGAGGACAAGGGTCCAGGACAGAGGACACGGCCACAATACAGAGGACAGGGCCACAGCACAGAGGACTGGAGCACAGGACAGAGGACTGGGGCACAGGACAGAGGACTGGGCCACAGGATAGAGGACTGGGGCACAGCACACAGGCACAGGACAGAGGACTGGGCCACAATACAGAGGACTGGGCCACAGGACAGGGCAGAGGACAGGGGGCCCAAGAAGACGACTGGGTCACAGGGCAGAGGACAGAGGACTGGGCCACACGACAGGGCAGAGGACTGGGACACATTACATAAGACACAGCCACAGGACATGGCCACAAGACAGAGGACAGTGCCACATAACAGGGACAGAGGACAGGCCCACAGGACAGAGGACTGAGGCACAGGACAGAGGCACAGGACAGAGCCAGAGAACAGAGTACTAACCACTGACCCTCCATATACACCATATCAATCCCGCAACAACAGTCTACTTTCTGGAGAGACGACTGTACTATTCAGTGCCTATTTCTACCGCATCTGTTCACTTCACCGCACTCCCGATGCGATAGCATCGGGCCTTTTTAATAGTCATCTATAACAATGAGTGTGAGAATGTACGTGAATTCTTGGAAAATTTACAGAACAACAATTGGGGTCTTTCTTTCGCCTGGGAAGTCAATGCAAACCAGATTGATTACCTAGATCTGACCCTATTTCATTCCTTGGGGAGAATCTGCACCAAAACATTTTTCAAAAATGTGATCAAACAGTTATCTGGACTTTAACAGTGGGCACTATAGGAAATGGTTGACAAACATACCAGCCAACCAGTACAAAAGAATAAAGAAAAACTGCAGTTTAGAGACTGATTTTAATGGCTTTTCGGAAAAAAACTATCCCAAAAATTGCTACAAAAAGCTTATAATGATTGTGCAAATTTATGTCAGGAAGATTTGCTAGCTTCCAGACCGAGGCTCGAGGGGGGAGGAAAGGATTTTTCTGTCAATTTCCTCACCACATATACAAAACAGCACCAAAAAATCAGGAGTATTCTGCAGAGAAATTGGCTGATCCTTATGAATGATCCAATACTGGGAGACATCCTGCCAAATAATCCGGGAGTAACATTTAAAAGGGCTTCCTCCCTTAAAAATATGCTGGCACCAAGCCGCCTCAAGAAAGTTATAAAAAGCTCCGGAAAAGAACGATCAAATGGGACTAAACTGGGATCTTTCAGGTGTAATGTGAATAGGTGTCTATGTTGTACTATGATAGGGACATAATGTCGATCATTTTAAATCAAACCAAAACAATATGACATTTGACATAAAGTTTTTTGACTTGCAAGACTTCATATGTTATCTATCTATCCAATGTGAATGTGGACTACAGTATGTTGGGAAAACGACACAGGAGTTGCAAGTCGTTTAAATTCACATAGACATAATAAAAAGAGGGCTATTTGTTCCATAGCCTCTCTAAACACTGCTTGATCAAACACGATAAGAAACTGTGTATCACGGCGGTCCCAATTGATCATGTGCCAGAAGGTGCTGCCAATAGGGACACTGCATTGATGAGGAAAGAGATCTATTGGATCCATTGGCTGTGGACCTTGCAGCCTTATGGTCTAATTGAGGTCTCGGATCTCTTCAAATAGGAGTGCCAGTTCTCACGAAAATTAAAACTGATCCAACCTCTAAGATGCTGATTTTAGAATCAATTGTGTCATTCTGGTATTTGAGCGAATGGGAGGGTAAATGTATATATATGTCAAAAAGTTTTTTCAATTAAAAATAACATTCAAAATTCTGGATCCATTAGGATAGTTTACAGCGATGTTTAAGCTCAAGAGAGCACTCTCTTGCCTGAGCAGCACAGTGGCGCTGCAGCTAATATAGGATTAATGGTGACATTGGGGATATCTGGATGCCTGCCCACAGGATCGAATACACTGACCAGCGAATATGAATTAACAGGTAAAAACCAAAGGAGGTGTAATGGATAAATAGATAGGAAGCAGTAAATTATATGTGCCACTAATCGTTAGACAGAGATAGAATTTTATAATTTTTCCACCACTCTCCTATTCACCATGGAAGTGTAAGGGATAAATTAATGTATAAGAGCACAGGAATGTGCTAATGAGCATTATCTTTAAAGAGTTTGTAATATTTTAATTGAAAGATTGTGATTTTATTGCTTGGTTTTATAGAGGGAGATATGTTTAATTGATGTGTATTGTTTTATATTGATGTGTTTTGTACATTTATGTGGTGATGGACATTTGTGATTGAGATTTGGAAGGAAAAAAAAAAAAAGAGAGGTTTCAGACCTCACTTCCTGCCAAGGGCTTTATTTAACATGCTTGATACATGGTGGCTGTGTAATTCTTAAACTCCTGAGAAAGTGTACAGTGGGTACACGAAACATGTCAAGTCTGGGAGGAATAAAGATCTTTGTCTTAAAGATCCGAGGTCCTTGGAGTGATTTTCTTGGCCAAATCTTCGAACAAGCCGGATTCCTATATCATCGCATATGATTTATACTCCATGATATGATGAAAGGTGGCGAGACAAGCTGTGCGTTTGCAATTTAATCTTACTGTTATGTCGGTGTCCACTGAGTCTACTTTGAAGTTTTTGGTTTGTACGTCCGACATATTGTAATCCGCACTTACAAGTAATTACATAAATCGCATATTCTGTTTGACAGGTTAGGCGCTGTTTTATAGGGAACTTTTCTCCTGTGCTATGTGAAGTAATCTCTGTGGATCCATGTGTAATACTCTTACCGCACTGGCATTGTTTCTTTCTACATTTATATACACCCGAAGTCTGCAGGAGTATTTTGTAATCCATCTCGTTATTTATTATCTTTAAACGACTTGGATCAATCAAATTCCGAATTATTTTCCCTCTCCTGAAAGTAATCCCCGGTTTGTCAGGGAGGGATTTCCTTAATAGGGGATCCTGTTGTAGTATATGCCAATGTTTCCCCAAAATTGTCCTGATGTTTATATTATTGCTATTGAATGCTGTTGTGAAATTTAGATGCCAATTCTTTGTAGGTTTTTTGGAAGTTTTTTTTGAGAAAGGAGAGGCTGGATGTTCCATATTTCTAGTTCCAACTATTTCTGGAGTCATTTTCTCATGAGGATAATCTCCTTTTTTATCATTTACTCTTTGTTTTCATTTTTGTTAAACAGTCCATTTGTGTTTTCCTTTTATTAAATTCATAAGCAGATGTAATCAGTTTTTTGGGATATTTTTTAATTTTGAAGCGGTTAATTAGAATTTTTGACTGCTTGTTGTAATCTTCTATTTTACTATTATTCTTTCTAATGCGCAAAAACTGGCTGTACGGTATGTTTTGTTTCCACTTATAGTAGTGGGCGCTGTTATAATTAAGGTATTCATTACAGTCTACAGTTTTAACATGTGTTTTTGTTTTTATTTCGTTTCCACTCGCATTTATCTCTAAAGCCAAGAAGACTATTTTATTCTTATTAAAATTGATCCCCCAATCATTGTGATTCAATGCAGAGAAAAATTGTTCGGCTTCTAATTGATTTCCTCTCCAGATTATTATTAGATCGTCTATGAAACTGCGGTACATAACGATCTTATCTTTAAATAGAGGGTCTTTTAACGCTGGTAGGAACTCGAATTGCCCCATAAACAAATTTGCGAAACTTGGCGCAACCCGAGTCCCCATCGCTGTGCCGAGCCTCTGAATGTATATCTGGCCCTGGAATTCAAAGATGTTTCTTTTCAGAATGAACTCCAGGCCAGATAACAAGAACTGTATTTGGTCAGAGGGCATTTTTATTTGATCTTCCAAATAGAATTTTACTGCTGCTATTCTAAGTTCAATATTGGAGTGAAGAGATACAACATTGAGTGTTATAAACCAATAATCCTCATTCCAGGTTATATTCTGGAGTTCCTCAATTCCTTAATTGAGTTGAATGCCATAGATAGGATGGTAAATTTTTCACAAGATCCTGTAAATGGAGGTCTATGAAGTGCGATAGAAAGCTCGTCATGGAATTAATCCCTGATATGATTGAGAGGCTAAGCTGCTTACCCAAGGAGATTTTTTATATACAACCCAGTAAAGACACCAGAAAGGTGAGCAAAAACAAGGCTTTAAACTGCCTATTGTAATAACATCTGCACTTAGATTTGCGCTGGTTCTTTTTCTTTATAGATACCCCTAAAATAGAAGCTTTCTAAAGCAACTATACCTACCTAAAGAGATTAATGGTGAACTTCAAGCTTAAAGGGAACCAACCACCTCGGATGACCCTCATACACTGTTAATATGTGCCCCTGCAGCCTAGTAAACCATTTGCAGCACTGCTTTTGTGTGAAAAGTGGCTGCAGTAGAAGTGAGATAATGATTTTATACACTTACATGCCTGTGTACTTCTGGGCGTCTCCCTGTGTGTGCTGGCACTTGTGGTCTGTGCTCATCATGCCTGCTCTCCCCCTCCCTTATGCACGCCCCTCTCAGCCTGCTATAGTGATGTGAGGCTGATCTCGTCATAAAGGGGCGGGGCTAAATCGCGGCATCCCGGTAGCCCCACCCCCTTTATGACGAGATCAGCCTCACACAGTATAGCAGGCTGAGAGGGAGCGTGCATAAGGGAGGTGGAGAGCAGGCATGATGAGCACAGCACACAAGTCCCAGCACACACAGGGAGACGCCCAAAAGTACGCAGGCATGTAAGTTTATAAAATCATTATCTCACTTCTACTGCAGCCACTTTTCACACAAAAGCAGTGCTGCAAATGGTTTACTAGGCTGCAGGGGCACATATTAACAGTGTATGAGGGTCATCCGAGGTGGTTGGTTCCCTTTAAGGAACAGCAGTGTCAGATCAAACCATCCATCGTTGTTTGAGCCAAAGTGGACTTCATGGGAGATGACCAAGGAGGACACCATTGTTGAAAAAAAATAATAAAAAAGCCAGACTGGAATTTGGAAAAAAAAAATCAATTTGTAATTTTCATGCTCCAATGTTTTAAAATTATGTGATATACCTGTGTGTCCATGAAGCTCACTACACCTCAACATAAAATTCTCAAGGTGCATATTTTCCAAAATGAGGCCACTTGTGGGGGGTTTCCACTATTTGGGCACATCAGGGGCTCTGCAAACACTACATTGCATTTGTTATCTATTCCAGACAATTTGTGTTCCTAAAATCAAATGCTGCTCTTTCCCTTTTGAGCCTTACCGTGTACCCAACACAGTATTTTTACACCACATATGAGGGATTGGCGTAATCATTAGGAAGTACTAAACAAATATTATGGTCCATTTTCTATTGTTACCCTTATGCAAATGAGAACATTTGAAGCTAAAGCAAAATTTTTGGGAGGATAAAAATTAAAATGTTAATTTTTTCCTTCTACGTTAATTCCTATGATGCACATGATGGGATTTTAAGCAGTTTGAGGGGGTGCAGTTTTTCGATTGGTGTCACTTTAGGGTATTTTCTGTCAAATAGGCCTGTCAAAGTCACTTGAAATGTGATGTGTTTGTTGTTTTAGTTTTGTACATTTTGTTTAAATTGCCGATAAACTTTTAACTCTTCTAACTTCCTAACAAAAAAAATGTTTTAGATATGGTGCTGATGTAAAGTAGACATGTAGGAGGTTTTACATTTTAACTGATTTGTATGGTATAACTATCTGATTTAAGATCATTAAATGTCAAAATATGAAAATTGTGATTTTTTTTTTACACATCTTTTATATTTACATGAACGCAAATAATATTGACGAACATTTACCACCAACATGAAGTACAACATGTCATGCAAAAACACTTTCAGAATCACTGGGATCTGTTGAAATGTTCCAGAGTAATTACCTAAAAAAATAAATTGTAAAATGAGTCTGTCATTAACGTACAAAATGGCTTGGTCCATAAGGGGTTAAACAAACACAGTCTTTGTTTGCGTACACAATGTATGGTCAAAAGCAATTATCTTTAAGTAAATTTAAGTCACCAGATAGTTAAAAATGTTGCTCACTAATGAGCAGAAGCCTGTTTATACTGTCTGATTATTGGGAAATAGGCTTTCTTCGCATCTATAGATTCAGGCCATGTGCAAAGTTGGTTCCTTTTTCTTTAACATCATCTTAAATTTCTGCATTAACAAGCAAAACCTCTTTTTGACTTCTGTTAACAAATACATAGACATATTACTAAAATAAGGTAATATTTAGAGATACTATGACTTTTAAAGAGATTTGTGAATATTTATATAAATAAAATAAAAGCTAAAAAGAGAAAGCCAAACATCTATTAAACATCTAATATATAGTATGCACAGATGTCAGCTGATAAGACTGTTATAATAATTTTAAATATCCAAGCATGTATACTTTCAATTATGCAAATCCATCAATAAACATATAGGGTCTGTGAAAAGGGTAACATATAAAATACATTTAAAAACATATATTTTAAAATATACAGGTGCATCTCAATAAATTAGAATGTTAAAAAGATAATGTACTTCAGTAATAAAATACATAATGTGAAATGCATATATTATATAGAGTCATTGCAAACAGAGTGATCTAATCCAAGTGCTTATTTCTGTAACTATTAATGATTATACCTTACAGCCAATAAAAACCCGAAAGTCATTATCTCATAAATTTAGAATACTATATAAGACCAACTGAAATGTATGTACAGTAAATGTACTCAATACTTGGTTGGGGCTCCTTTTGCATGAATTACTGCACCAGTGTTTTGTGGCATGGAGGCAATCAGTCTGTGGCACTGCTGAGGTGTTATGGAAGCCCAGGTTGATTTGATAGCAGCCTTCAGGTCGCCTTTCATTGTTGGTTCTGGTGTCTCTCATCATCCTCTCGACAATACCCCATGGTATTACATGGACATACCCTATGGTGTTTAGGTCAGGCGAGTTTGCTGACCAATCAAGCGCTCAGTAATACTGTGGTTATTAAATCAGGTATTGGTACTTTTGGCAGTGTGGACAGTTGTCATGTCCTGCTGGAAAATGAAATTTCCATCTCCAAAAAGCATGAAGAGAGAAGCATGAAGTGCTCTAAAATTTCCTGGTAGACGGCAGTGCTGACTTTGGTCTTGTTAAAACACAATGGACCTACACAGTAGATGACTTGGCTCCCCAAACCATCACAGATTGTGGAAACTTCACACTAGACCTCAAGCAGCTTGGATTGTGTGCCTCCCTACTTTTCCTCCAGACTCTGGGACTCTGATTTCCAGTGACCTTTTGTGGTTTACCCTTCTTGTGGAGTGTGTCAATGACTGCCTTCTAGACATCTGTCAAGTCCGTAGTCTTCCCCATGATTATGCCAATCTGTCTGCCATTATTTTTGACATAATCTTCTGGTCTACATCAATAAGGGAGATGGGTCTATAATAGCAGGCCTCCAGGGGGTCCTTGCCTAATTTGACTTTAAGATATGTTTCTTTGGAGCTTTCTGCTATGGCCCCATTATGAGGATGGTGTTGTAATAACTTGTTAGCAATGGGGAGATATGTCCCCTGAGGGCCTTATAAAACTCCCCGCTAAATCCATCTAGGCCTGGTGCTTTCTCATTTTGGAGATAACTTATGGTTTGTCTCACATCTCCTTCTGTTATTTCTGCATTAATTGAATCTTGTTGTTCTTGTGTTAGTTTTGGAAGAGTGACTTGTTGGAGGAATTTTTTACCTTCTGCCAAATTAGTATATGAGGGATTATATAATTCTTTGTAAACGTTTTGTAGTATTTCATTGATTTTCCTAGGGTCGGAGGTTATAGTTCCCTGACGATCTCGTAGTCTATTAATTGGATTTGCCTGCAGACACCCTTTTGCCAGTCTTGCCAGCAATTTCCCTGCTTTGTTCCCATATCTCAGCAGTTCAACCTCCTGTCTAGAGCGGTACATCTGTTCCCTCCTGTCAATCCAGGTTTCAAACGCTTGTTTGGCCAGCTTCCATTTTTCCCTGTTTTGAGTTGTGGGGCTCTGCAGGAACTCTGTATATATATTTCTAAGCTTTTCACTACAATCTTAGTATTTTTCTGCTACTCTTTTCTTGAGTGAGGCCACAAACATCATAAATTTGCCTTTTAACACCGCTTTTGCCATATTCCAGTACAACGTGTGTTGGTTTGCATGTTTCTTGTTAACCCGTTCAAATTCCTCCCACCAGCCCCATAAGTTGTCATTAAGTCCCTCATCTTTTGTAAGATAAGATGCAAATTTCCACATATAATGTGTTCCTTTTATCTGGTTATCCACCAGTTCCACACCCACCGGAGCATGGTCAAATATGACCAGGTCATAGATCTCCACTGACTTCTTTCTATTTAACAATCTCTCCGAGGTCAGCAGATAGTCTATCCTTGACCAGGATTGGTGGGCATGGGAGAAGTGCGTAAACTCTATCCTCTAGATGTAACCAATGCCAAACATCCCTCAATCCAGTTTGTTCAAGGAAGGAGGGAGAATAATCTCTCCTTTTGGAGGAGTCAGGCTTTGGCTCTTTCTGTCCTCCTCCCCATTGTGAACCGTGTTCAAGTCTCCCCCAGTAATTATCAGAGGTGAGTTGTCCAAGACAATCTTCCTCACCAGGTCATCAAAGAAGATTCTGTTTGAGCCATTAACTCCATATATATTGTAGATTGAATAGATTTCACCTCCAAGCTCTATGGTAATCCAAATCCATCTCCCCTGATCATCACACTCTTGGGACAGCAGGTTAAATACAAAATTACGATGGAACAGTATCACAACCCCTGTGTGTCTACCTTGAGCTGACGAGCCCACTACGTTCCCCACCCACAATTTGCTGAGCCTAAAAAAATCCTCTTTAGTACAGTGTTTCTCAACTCCAGTCCTCAGGACCCACCAACAGGTCATGTTTTCAGGATTTCTTTAGTATTGCATAGGTGTTAGTTTAATCACCTGCAAAGGGGATAATTCTAACACCTGTGCAATACTAAGGAAATACTGAAAACATGACCTGTTGGTGGGTCCTGAGAACTGGAGATGAGAAACACTGCTTTAGATGGGTTTCTTGAAGCAATACAATATCGGGCGAGTACCTTTTGAGATGTCTCAGTATCTTTACTCTTTTATTCGGGGATCTTAGGTCTTTCACATTCCAGGAGATGACCTTCATTGTCCCTGTCACTACAGCCAACTACCTCTTGCTTTGTTTTCCTTATGAGGGTTCTAATGATTAAAAGAAGATCCTCAGGTGGTTAGAGAAGTAGTCATAAACTTGTAAATAACTCATGAAAGAATAAAGTTACCGTATATACTCGCGTATAAGCCGAGTTTTTCAGCCCAAAAATTGGGCTGAAAAGTACCCCCCTCGGCTTATACGCGAGTCAGTGCGGGGGCTGCTGTATACAGCGGTATAAAGCAGCCCCCGCATCCCCAGTAATGCAGGGCCCCCCCCTCATGCTCCGGTCACCTGTAAAGCAAGTTATACTTATCAGTGCCCGCTGCCGTCCGCGCCCGCCGCTGCCGACATGCGATCCTCCATCTTCATGCATCTTCTTCCTGCTTCTGTGCGCGTCGCAGGCAATGACGTCATTACCGGCGACGCGCACAGGAAACAGGAAGAAGATGCATGAAGACGGAGGATCGGGATGTCGGCAGATGCGGGCGCGGACGGCAGCGGGCACTGATAAGTATAATTTGCTTTACAGGTGACCGGAGCATGAGGGGGACGGCCCTGCATTACTGGGGCTGCCTGTATACTACCACTGGGGCTGCTGTATATAGGGGCCCTGCATTACTGGGGCTGCAATACCACTGGGGCTGCTGTATATAGGGGCCCTGCATTACTGGGGCTGCAATACCACTGGGGCTGCTGTATATAGGGGCTGCAATACCACTGGGGCTGCAATACCACTGGGGCTGCTGTATATAGGGGCCCTGCATTACTGGGGCTGCAATACCACTGGGGCTGCTGTATATAGGGGCTGCAATACCACTGGGGCTGCAATACCACTGGGGCTGCAATACCACTGGGGCCCTGCATTACTGGGGCTGCAATACCACTGGGGCTGCTGTATATAGGGGCTGCAATACCACTGGGGCTGCAATACCACTGGGGCTGCTGTATATAGGGGCCCTGCATTACTGGGGCTGCAATACCACTGGGGCTGCTGTATATAGGGGCTGCAATACCACTGGGGCTGCAATACCACTGGGGCTGCTGTATATAGGGGCCCTGCATTACTGGGGCTGCAATACCACTGGGGCTGCTGTATATAGGGGCTGCAATACCACTGGGGCTGCAATACCACTGGGGCTGCAATACCACTGGGGCCCTGCATTACTGGGGCTGCAATACCACTGGGGCTGCTGTATATAGGGGCTGCAATACCACTGGGGCTGCAATACCACTGGGGCTGCTGTATATAGGGGCCCTGCATTACTGGGGCTGCAATACCACTAAGGCTGCTGTATATAGGGGCTGCAATACCACTGGGGCTGCAATACCACTGGGGCTGCTGTATATAGGGGCTGCAATACCACTGGGGCTGCAATACCACTGGGGCTGCTGTATATAGGGGCTGCTGTATACACCACTGGGGCTGCAATACCACTGGGGCTGCTGTATATAGGGGCTGCAATACCACTGGGGCTGCTGTATATACCACTGGGGGCTGCTGTATATAGGGGCTGCTGTATACACCACTGGGGCTGCAATACCACTGGGGCTGCTGTATATAGGGGCTGCAATACCACTGAGGCTGCTGTATATACCACTGGGGCCTGCTGTATATCATACTGCTGGGGCCTGTATACCACTGCTGGGGGCTGTATACCTGTGCTGGGGTCCACCCTCGGCTTATACGCGAGTCAATAGATTTTCCCAGGTTTTGGGGGCAAAAGTAGGGGGGTCGGCTTATACACGGGTCGGCTTATACACGAGTATATACGGTATGTTAAAACCAAGCACACCATTTTTTTTCTTATGAAATTCTCAATAAGTTTGATGTGTCACATGACCCTCTTCCCATTGAAAAAAATAAAGTTGGATCCAAAATGGCCAACTTCAAAATGGCCACCATGATCACCACCCATCTGGAAAAGTTTTCCCCCTCCCATATACTAATGTGCCACAAACAGGAAGTTGATATCGCCAAAAATTCCCATTTTATTTAGGTGCATCCATATAAATGGCCCACCCCGTATATAATATGTATGTGTATGTATGTATGTATGTTTGGGTGAAGGCGGAGCCTGGGCAGAGGTGAAGCTGGGGTGTAGTCTGGGCAGAGTCTCAGGGAACCTGAACATTTTGGCAGTGAGGGGACCTGAAATTCCTAGAGGCAGCCCTGCATACAACCCACAATGTACTTTTTCACGTTGCACTTTTGGCAACAAACAAATGAACATATAAATCCATACTTAGTATTTACAGTACTTATTATGGTCTCAAATTTCATGTAATCTGCATACTAAAGATATTTTAGGCTGCGTTCATACATTGCGTATTTTTTGCGCGCTTTTCAAAATACGCAATGTGCTTTTTATCTGCCGTCAAAGTGAAAGGGAAATTCACTTTGCCGTGCAGACAGTGCGTAAAAATGACCCTATCAATTCTTTATGCAGCGGCGGCGCTTTTTCCTATAAGGGCGGACGCTGCTGCATCTGACATCACAGAGGGGAGGAAGAATCCTGCTTCCTCCTCCCCTGTGTGACACCTGTGACTGCCCATTTGATTTTGCAGTGTATACACTGCAAAATCAAAGTTAAATAAAGACAAATGTATTAAAAATAATAAAGAATTAAATACCTCTCGGACGGGTGTTATGGTGTCCGGCAGCCAGGAGCTGCCGCTGGAATGGCCCTGCTAGGACCTGTGATGATGTCAGAGGGCATTCCGGTCATGTGATATGTATCACATGACCGCGAGTGGCCAATCAGCGCCCGGAACGCCCTCTGACATCACCACAGGTCTTTTTCCACTCAGAATCTGCGGCTGCTCACTGGTCCTGGCTCCCGGACACCCGCCATCCACCCGCTGGAGGGTAAGTATCCATGTTTATTATTTTAAAAACCTCTGGCTTGTTGGAAAGCGGTCTGAAAGAAATTTCAGTTGGCATGGAAGGTCTCGAAATACCTCAATCCTTGGTCACATGTGGGATTTATATTGGGAAAAGACAATATTTTATTTAA
Organism: Allobates femoralis; assembly: GCA_033576535.1. NCBI lineage: Eukaryota > Metazoa > Chordata > Amphibia > Anura > Aromobatidae > Allobates > Allobates femoralis. The sequence continues at coordinate 205,896,093 of JARQOC010000006.1, forward strand.
AGAATGGCAGGACAAGGGTATACAACAGATGGGCGACCTGATACACATAGATGAAAGACAATGATATTAGAGAAATACGGGCTATCAGGTGTGCAGATGTTACAATACGGGCAATTGAAGTTTCATGTCATGAACCAATTAAAAAATGCTTTGAATGAATGTATTGTTAATGTGTGGGATAAACTAGTGGAGACAGACATAAATATTATAAACATCTCCTATCTGTATAAAAGGATGACCGAAATAACAATGTCTGAAAACACAGGGAAAAGATTTAAAGGCTGGGAGAGACTGATTCATACTGAAGACTTGGAGGACAAAATATTAAAAGGGTGGGAGCTAGTCCGAAAACATATCCCCAATGAAAAGTGGAGGGACATGCAATTCCGTATTATGTATAGAGCGATATACGGTTTCACCGTTCCACCAACATCGCAGACGCAGTGCTGTCCGAAATGTGGTGTCCCGAAATCAGACCTATTTCATGGCCTATGGACTTGTCCGACTATCCAGGGGTTCTGGATGCGGGTGACTAATTTGGCACGAGACATCTATAAAAAAGATATTAACCTTGACCCCCTAATGTGGTTGTTACATTTTCTGGAGGGCGACATTTGGAAAGGGAAAGGAGCTAGACTATTACATATTATTGCAATGTCGGCCAAGAAGCTTATTTTACGAGATTGAGTGGATTGGGTCCTTCTGCTTCAGACATAACTCTAATGTTAAAAGATGTGATGCAGGTGGAAAGGCTGGAAGCTGAATGGAACGAAGATACATTAACAGAGAAATTCTTCAATACGTGGAGACTTTTTATAACCACACAATTATCCCAGGATGAGTTGAGACACACAGTCTCTCCTTACAAGAAATCTACCTTGTATTTACTAGGAGAGATAGGCGGTACTTTGGGGAACTTGAAGATTTAGAGTCAATATACCTGTGCTAAGCTAATACGGGCAGTTGGCCAGTTGACGTCTTACTGGGGTTCTAATCTGGGAGCAGATAAGCCATTGTTTGGGTGATGTTTATGGTTGGATTCTTATGTTATGTTCTTGTCATTGTATTATTGGATGGAGACATTTTGATAAATACCAATAAAAATGATTTTGGAGAAAAAAACAAAAAGACCCTCTGGCCTTATTGAATTTAGATTTCTCAGTGTATAATAATACACTGTGAAATCTTTAGGGGCATGCACAGATGTGACAGAGGGGAGGAGGAAGCAGGATTCTTCCTCCCCCTGCAGCACATAAAAACGTGGTGTGTGAATGCACCCACGTATTTTGTTGCGTCTTTTTGCGTGGCCAAAATGACGGCAAAAGGCGCAACAAAATACGCAATGTGTGAACGTAGCCTAAGAGTCAGAAAACCATCCTATAAATTTCTGAGACCTTCGCAAAAGTGTGAATAGACTCTATTGTAAGACACAATTAGTATTTGGATGATGCACTTATATTTGTGGTTTGTACATATAAGGTTCGAGCAGTATTTGTGCACAGCTATTTATTTGGCAGTTAAAGCCAAACAATAAAAAGAAAAATGTAATACATTTTACAATTCACATTGGTCTCATAAACTGAACTTATTACAATAACGGTTATTAAAGAGGACTGTCATTCCCCTGGTACTTGGCAAACTGAATGCAGCATGTCTGCTGCATTCATGGAAGGGGTCCCCCATGTCCCTAGTCCCCCTGTAAGCTTTAAAAAAGAGTTTAGAAACCTTACAGTTAAGAGGTCACCTGGGTGGGATCTGATTAAGAGGTTCTGGCTGCTGGAACAGTCCTCCCTGCCTCCTCCTTGTGTATTCCGTCCCTTCTATGTATCTGCCGCTATCTCCTCTTGTCCTGGGTCTGCCCTCCTCTTCCTCTCCTGCTCTGTGTAACATCAGGAGCAGAAGAGGAGGGCAGACCCAGAAGAAGAGGAGGGGCAGCAGACACATATAGCTTACAGGGGGGCTAGAGACATGTGGGACCCCTTCCCTGAATGCAGCAGACATGCTGCATTCAGTTTGCAAGCACCAGGGGGTGACAGGTCCTCTTTAAGCTAATTCAAAATTGTATTGTTACTTCATTGTCCTATATGGATATTGTCATAAATGCTATACTATTTATACCATACAAACACTAAAGACTTGCGTGCGAAACGCGTCTGTTAGCATTGCATTATGAGTATTTTACATTTTTTTCCTTGATGTAGAACCTACTTTTTAAAGAATGTATTAATACAATTTTGGATTTTAAATTATCTGGATGCTGGACTTTATCCTCTCTTCTTATTATAAAGACCGACGAGCCCCGTTGAAATTTAGGCACGATGCATGGATGGGTGAGCTGCCAAACCCCTATGTTTTTGCCATATATACAAAGGGGTGGCTCTCCAGTGATAAAAGATACAGAAAAGTGTTCTAATGGATATTGTCACATTCCATCTCACAAATTCTAAATTTGTGGAAAGAAGAAGGTGGAGCATGTGAGGTTTCCTGAAGAGTTAGGTTAGTTGCTGTGGTGCCAGGAACTAGTACCAAGAAGAGCCTACTTTTATTTTCAGTGAAACCCCCTTTTTTCAATATGTATGCCCATGTATAAATGTTTAGCGAGGACAGCTTTCAGGGTGTTATTCCCTGAATTCAGAAGATGTCAGGAACTTGAAGAGAAGTCTGCAGTTTCCGTGGGGGAAGTATCTCAGGAGAGGACTAGGGCAGAGGGGAGCTGTGATGTAATGCAAAACTATAAAAGGAAGAGATGCCAATGGAAAAGAGATTTTGACAGCAGGAAGTCAGGGAGAGCAGAACTAGGAGTGGAATTGGTGTCCCGTTGTCCAGAAAGAAGGTGCCTGTTCCCTTGAAATCTTGGAAAGTAGCACTTGCAAGCAAACAGAGCTCAATCCCGGTGTGTCCCCCACTAGACTCCCCACAGCATAGCTACATGGTCAAGGTGCAGGCCCTGCCGATCAACATCCCACAACAGATCTACATGGTCAAGCCACGGTTTCCACCAAAATCTCATCAAAGCTATGAGGTCAAGCTTTAGACTCCGCCGGTCAAGATTCCCAGCAGGGGGGCGTGGCCTTCGCGCTGAAGATGGCGGCCGCACTGTGAGAGAGCTCTGACAGCACCAGACATAATGCGGCTCATACCGGCTCCCAGCACCTTCCCAGACCGCTGAGGCACTTGCCGCTGGCACCGCAGCACGACTGGGCACATGATGACCCGAGGCAGATCACAAAAGAAGGCCTCTCCTCGTCGCCTGCCGGACTTCTTCCCGCGGTCACAGACCGCACATGCTGCAGGGAAGAGGCGGCGGCTTCTCCCTCCAGATCATCACACTCCTCCCGCAGCTCCTGGGACTTAGAAAGAGGTGAGCACTCAGCAGCAGCCAACAAGCAGCTCTGCACCAGGGGGACATGAAGGAATTTCTCATGTCTATACGTGCCTCGTTAAAAGAGGATATGCAAGATATGTTGCAGGAGATAAGAGGTGACATTAACTCTTTGGGAGCACGCACAGATCATTTAGAAAGCAAAATGTCTGAACATGTCTGTTTTTAACGCTATGTTAGATGAAAACCCAGCTATGAAGGGCAAGTTAGCAGAGGCTTTTGACAAACTGCATGACTTAGAGGACAGATCAAGGAGGAACAATATTCGAGTCAGAGGAATCCCTGAGGATATTGCAGACAAAGATTTAGCCGCTTTCCTCCAGAATTTTATGCAGGTTGTCCTGCCCTCACTCTCCCCCAGAGACCTACTGGCAGACAGAGTACATAGAACACCGAAGCCCAAGCATCTGGACCCATCACTTCCCAGAGATATTCTTGCACGGATTAATTTATGCACTACTAAAGAAACTTTCCTGAGGGAGAGATGGACCCCCTTCCTGAGCTGCACTCTGAATTTCGGGATCTACAGGTCTACCCGGATCTGTCAGCTGCTACCCTGGCCAAAAGGAGAGAATATGCTCAAGTTTGTAAAGCTTTGAGAGATACCCACATACGGTACCGCTGGGGGTTTAACATATGTTCTTCACCTAAACAAGCGTAGGAGAAGCTTACGGCCTGGAAAATATCCTTTGCACCCAGACGTGCGGATAAAGGAAGGAAAATAACATCAGATGGCGTCTGGATTGCTGAGCACCCTTACTGCACCCTTCAATCAGACTTTGGATTGTGAAACCATTCACTTCCACCCCTCTACGCAGATCTTTCTTCTGCAGATTGTCTGGACTGTTCTGGACATTCCAACAAGGACTCCCCTTACAATTACCTATGTTTTGGTTCTTTTGCTTGTTTTTCTGTTTATTTTTCTATTTACTCTTTTCTATTTTTTAGTTTTTTTTACTCTGTCTGTCATACATTCAGAGCTCTCCTCAGACACGACTACATACAAGTCATTCCCCTTTTTGTCATCCAGCTCTTTTCTCTCCAAATTCCTGGGCATTCATTCTTTGACTACAATGATTTTTGACTGCTATTATGGATCTGCCTTTTATGTGTATATAAGTTTGAGCACATCACCTGTGGGGTCACTGGATAATAACAGCAGTATAGATTTTTGTATAATGGTATTATGAGCCTATAAATTCTCTCTTTGAATGTCAGGGGTTTAAACTCCCCTGAAAAGAGATCTATGATGTGGAGAGAGGTGAGGCGGTCGAAGGTCGATATTATCTGCTTGCAGGAAACACATCTACTAGTGGGTGACAATTTCAGGATCCATAATCCCCTCTTTCCCCACATACTATTTGCTAACGGCCCGATCAAAAAGGCTGGTGTGTGTACCATGGTGAAAAATACAATTGCTTTTAAACTGTTAGCGCAAAATACTGACCCCACGTTTAGGTGTTTAACTATTCCGTACCTACTGAACGGTGAGCTACATACATTGACAAATATTTACGCTCCCAATGAGGGACAACATAAATTCCTGAAGTCAACCGTTAATGATGTATTTACTAATGTGAAGGGCAGTAATATATTTTGTGGTGACTTTAATCTCCCCATGCATGTGGACCTTGACTGCTCGTCCAGCAGCAGACGATCTAGAAGGGACTTGAATCTTCTCACGGGCGAATTCCACCTGCATGATTTTTGGAGATACTCGCACACACTGAGAGGGGTTATACCTTTTATTCTTCTAGACATACCACGTACTCCCGTATTGATTATTTTTTAACAGATAGTGCAACCTTGTCCAGATGCAAATCTGCAACTATTGGCTTAATAACGTGGTCTGATCATGCCCCCATCACTCTGACTCTTACTTTAGCGCACCATGCTAATCCAGCCTTTAGGTGGCGATTAAATGATGCACTACTGCTGAATGGAGAGGTGTTAGATAGAATCTCCTCGGAGTTGAAACACTATTTTCAGATAAATGACAACGGGGAGGTTTCTGATGAGACCTTATGGTCGGCACATAAAGTAGTGATAAGGGGTATACTTCTCCAACAAGCCTCCTACCTGAAAAGGAAGAGGGAAAATAGCAGAGAGGTAACAGGACTGAACACCTGCACAGTTCAAAAGTCCTACCTGCGACCCTGAATAGAAGAGTCCCATACTTCTTCCTGGACTGGGACCTGGCCAGTGGCTATTGATAGGTCCTTATGGCTGATAAAGACTGCCCCCAAGACAGCAGCCATCCTCTCCATGGGGTTCTTCGAGTCCAATAGAATTCCATTTGGACTGACAAATGCACCAAGAATGTTTCAGCAGCTGATGAAGAGGTGCCTGGGTGATTTGAATTTTGAGTCAACCCTGATATTCCTGGTCAATATTATTTTTTTCTCCTTCATCATCTTTGCTAAATATCTGGTCCGGCTAAATCAGATGTGGCTAAATCAGATGTTGGAACGGTTACAGAAGCATGGACTGAAGGTGAAACCTCAGAAATGTCATCTGTTCCAGAAAGAGATCGAGTACCTGGACCACACTTTATCAGGAGAGGGATCCACCAAACCTCAGACATGGTGGGTGCCATCCTGAAGTGGCCACACCTACTGCATTGAGGGAGCTGAGGGCTATCCTGGGCCTGTCTGGGTACTACCAAAAATATATTAAGATCTTCTTGTGGATTTCAACACTCCTACTTGGACTGGCACACGGCCCCCCTGTGCTGGATCATGGGCCCACTGTGCTGGATCATGGCCCCCTGTGCTGGATCATGGCCCTCTGTGCTGGATCTATGGCCCCCTGTGCTGGATCCATGCCCCCTGTGCTGGATCCATGGCCCCCCTGTGCTGGATCCATTGCCCCCCTGTGCGGCATCCATGGCTCCCCTGTGGCTGGAACCATGGCACCCCTGTGCTGGATCCATGGCCCCCCTGTGCTGGATCCATGACCCCTCAGTGCTGTATCCATGACCCCCTGTCCTGGATCCATGACCCCCTGTGCTGGATCCATGAGCCCCCTGTGCTCGATTGATGGCCCTCTGTAATGGCACATGGCCCCCCTGTGCTGGATATGACCCCCCCATGCTACAGAGATGATGTTAATCTGCTGTGCCGATCACATGACCGGCTTCCACGAGACTCAGGAAGTGCTGCAAGCAGGGAGACATGGAGCACAGCACTGGAGAGGTAAGTAAAGTGTTATTTTAGTATGGGCAGCAGCATGGAGGAACCATATTCAGCACAGGGGGGCCATGTGCCATCACGAGGGGAGGGGGGTGTAGGTACATATAATATGTACCGCTCCCCCAGTCCATACCTTGGCGTGGTTTCAAAATCAAGATGATGGACAGCGGCAGGTGTGCATATTATATGGGGCTAATAAGCGGAAGCACGTGACCTCACACTGCCTCCTGCAGCCCGCAGCCAGCCTCCTCCAGCCCCTGGACACGCTCCAGAGCTGCCCCCTTCCTCCCATGCAGTACCTACCATAGATTCGGATTATGAGACGCACCCCCACTTTCCCCCTGCCCAAGGACCACAACTAGTATATAAATAATGGTGGTGGTTCTTGGGCAAGACACCTAACTCTATAATGCTGTCCTCAATAAATATGAGAGCGTCACAAACAAAGAGAGTCATGCTGGCTCGAATATATATATATATATATATATATATATATATATATATATATATATATATATATAAATAGGCAGTTGTGCCTCTAAAACACCAAAAGGTAGGCATTATAGTGGTAGGATATATAAACCTACAACAAATATAATAACTATAACTATAATATTGTAACCTACAAACCTCGCCTCCTTAATTAAGGTGGAAGACAGGACCTCTTAAACATCTAAATCTACAAAAACAAATACTCCATTGAAAATTTCATTATAGATAAATTGTAGTCACACAAACATGGGTCCTATGCAATAATATATAGTTTATTGGATCAAAAAGTGATAACAGAACTTTTTTATACCAGGTAAACAGGGAAAAGCAGAGAGGTGAAATTCCACCCAGGTCACATTACAAACGGGTTAAAATAACCACACGACCAAAGGGTACAGAGACAGGCTGGGCTGTTATCTATTGCCTATGTCTGTACTATGATCTGTTTACTACTCAATGGGGCTAATACAGTAGTGGGTCAGCTTGGTGATACCTGACTTGCCCTGTATAGGATTAATACTGTTACCCTTACATGGCATCATAAATGTATTATAACAGGGATTAGGCCCATAGTTGATCTATATAATACTCCAGACCTTTGTATTAGTTTGATTTTCCTACAAAAAAACTCCTGTTGTTTGCACACCCTTCATCTTTATGTGACCATGTCTCTGTCCCCTTTGGTCGTGTGGTTATTTTCACATGTTTGTAATTTGTCCTGGGTGGAATCCCACCTCTCTGTTTTTTCCTGTTCCTGTGGTGATCGCGCTGTTCCCCGCTAGTGTTGGCGGCCATGTGATGCGATCACGGGGCCTCGATGCAATGTCATGACAGCACAGAGTCAGCTGATGACCCCAGACACTGTCATGAATCACTTCCTGCCAGAGATGCCTGAATGACATCACCAGCAGAAAGTGATTATTTGTGCTGTTCAGAAGAATGCAGAAGCATCTCTCTGCACAATATAAGTTATCGGACACTGCAGTTCTGAGGTGCCCTAGGGGGCCATTTAAATTAAAAAGTTAAAAATATAAAACATAAAAGTTCAAAACAACCCTCTTTTGCCGCACTGTAAATAAAGGTATTAAAACAAAAACACATATTTGGTATTGCCACATTCAAAAATGCCCGATCTATCAAAATATAAAATCAATAATCAGATCTGTAAACTGTGCAATGGAAAAAGAAAGTCCAAACGCCAAAATCACATTTTTTTTTGGCACCGCAACATTGCAAACAAATGCAATAACAGGGTGGTGCTAAAAGTGTAATTCTTTTTCTTTAAAACTTCCGAATTTTTTTTTACCACTTAGACAAAAATATACATGTTTGGTGTTTTTGGTATTTACGAACTTGTACCAACCTGAAGCATCATATTGACATGTCAGTGTTACCATATAGCACTGACCTGAGGCATCATACTGACATGTTCGTTTTACCATATAGTGAACATGGTGAATAAAAAACTAAAAAACAAACATGTAATTGCATTTTTGTTTGCAATTTCACCACAATTTTTTCCCATTTTCCAGTACACTATATGGTAAAATAAATGATGTCATTTAAAACTAAAACTCGTCCTGCAAAAAATATGCCCTCATCTATATATATAATTGCATTGTGGCATCTGTCATTCAGTTGTCCCCATATTTCCCATATATGGTAATATCACCTATATTTGGTAATAGCATTCTATGTCTCTCATGGTAATAGTGCCCCACGTGCCCATATATGGCAGTTTGCCTATATATGGTAATAGGACTGTGTTACTCATGGTAATAGTGTCCTCTGTGTTCATATATGTTAATATTACTGTGTGTACCTTAAGGTAATAGTGCCCCATGTCCCCTTATATGGTTATAGGAATCTCTGTGAGCACACAGGGGGAGAGAGACAGCCACCGACCCCAGCACCTTAGAGCCTGCCCCTATCATGATCTCACCATCTTTCTGATGCGATAGCATTAGGGCTCCATCTAGTATCTCTATATTCATGGAAAAATAAAAAGTTATGGCTCTTGGAAGAAGGGAAGGGAAAAAAACCCTGAAAACAGAAAATCGCCTGGGGGTGAAGGGGCCAGTGACTTTTCTAGGCTTTCTATTTTTGCTTTAATTGTTTCAATCTTAATTTTAACATATTTACATTTTAATACTTAATAAAGGTGAATTTTATTTGATCTATGTCTCTTTTGTATTTAATGGTATTTAATATTTATAAATTGAAGTGCTCATACTTCTATCATATACAGTTAGATCCATAGCCCATATATTTTTGTACAGAGACATCATTTTTCTAACTTACGTTAAGTATATTACCATAATGGATTTTGAACAAAACAAGTCAGATCAGTTTAAGTTCAGCCATTCAGCTTTCATTCGGTGGGTTGAACAAAATGATTGCATAAAATGTGAGGAACTAAAGCATTTTTTGAACTCAATCCCTTCATTTCAGGGGCTCAAAAGTAATTGGGCAAATTACATAATTGTAAATAAAATGGTAATTGCTTATACTTGGTTGAAAACGCTTTGATGGAAATAACTGCCTGAAGGCCTGAGCTCATGGACATCACCAAAAACTGTTTCTCCCTTTTAATGCTTCACCCAGGCCTTTACTGCAGTGGTTTTCAGTTGCTGTTTGTGGGCCTTTCTGTCTGAAGTTTAGTCTTTAACAAGTGAAATGCATGCTCAATTCGGTTGAGATCAAGTGACTGACTTGGCCATTCAAGAATATTCTCTTCTTTGCTTTAATAAACTCCTGGGTTGCTTTGGCTTTATGTTTTGCTCATTGTCCATCTGTTTTATGAAATGCGGACCAATCAATTTGGTTGCATTTGGCTGAATTTGAGCACACAGCATGTCTCTGAAAAACCCAGAATTCATCCTGCTACTTTTATCCTGTGTCGCACCATCAATAAACAGTAGGAACCCAGTGCCACTAGCAGCCATGCATGCCCAAACCATCACACTGTACCATGTTTAACAGATGATGTGGTAAGCTTTGGATCTTGAGTTGTACCACACCCTTGCCATACTTTTTTCTTTCCATCATTCTGGCAGATGTTGATTTGGTTTCATTTGTCCAAAGAATGTTCTTCCTGAGCTGTGCTGTTTTTCTAAGATTTTTTTTTAGTAAAGTACAATCTAGCCTTCTTATTCTTGAGGCCTATGAGTGGCTTGCACTGAGCAGTGAACCCTCTATATTTATTTTCACGCAGTCTTCTCTTTATGGTAGATTTGGATATTGATACACCTACATTCTGGAGAGTGTTGTTCACTTGTTGGCTGTTGTGAAGGGGTTTCTCTTCACCATGGTAATTATTCTGTGATCACCCACCATGTTGTCTTCTATGGTCATCCAAGTCTTTTTGCATTGTTGAGGTCACCAGTACTTTCTTTCTTTCTCAGGAAGTACAAAACCATAGATTTTGACACTCCTAATATTGTAGCAATTTCTCAGACGTTTTTTTTCTGTTTTTGCAGATGAAGGATAGCTTGTTTAACCTGAATGGAGAGCTCCTTTGACTGCATGTTTACTTTTCAGCAAAATCTTCAAAATGCAAGCACCACACCACAAATCAACTCTAGTCCTTTTATGTACTTAATTGAGAATGAAATATTGAAGGAATTGCCCAACCTGCCCATGAAACAGTCTTTGAGTCAATTGTCCAATTACTTTTGGTCCCTTTAAAAACATGGTGCACATGTAAAGGAGCTGAAGCTCCAAATCCCTTCATCCAATTTCAATGTGGCTACCCCCAAATGAATGCTAAAAGTCTGGACATTATGTCCATCTCAATTATATAACTGTAACAGTTATATGTTTCAATAAACAGGTAAAAAACAAAAACAAATTTGTGTTAGTATCCAAACAATATGGACCTAATTGTATATGACAAGAAAGGGGGGTGGGAGTGCATGTGAAGGAAGTTTAAACAAGGGAAATTTGTTGGAAGGGGCCATGTGGCCACTCAACATAGGTGGTTGTGCACCCCCTGCACAACTGCGGTGTATCGCCTCAGAGTTATGCCTCCTCCTTGGAGGTGTTTGCAGGGACAGCTGGCAGTATCCACAGAGCCTGGAGATCTATGCTGCTGTCATGTGACCAAACCAGAAATACATCATCACAGGTCCTCAGTGGTGAATGCAAGCTTCTTCCAGCAGGTCCTGTGGTTTAGGAACGATGTTTGAAGATTCTCCTCCAGCCCAGAGCTGCTCCTGCCGATATTACCTGAAGGTATGGATAATGGAGACAGCAATTTAACGGTCTGACGAGCGCTAGGATCAGGAAGAGTCAGGGAGATGGAAATATTTGTAAAAAGTTTTAGTAACTTCTTACAAGCCACAACGTATTTCCGCAGCATAGCGCTGCCTTCATCAGGTGATGCAAGAGGAATTTTGCCAGAAAGTGACTTGTTTATAAAATCTAACACCATGCTATTGGTTAAACAATTAAGCAATCAATGATTACACACATTAGTTACAATTAACCTATAGACACCATTTTCAAGATCACAGATTACCAATACAATATCAAATTGTTATATTAAAAACAATAAAAATAATGAAAAAATTAAAACCTATGGAAGGCCCTTTTCACACGCGTCACAAAACGGCGACTGACAAAAAACGCATCGCTGCATCCCTCGTCCAACGGCCACACCCGTGGCACAACCACCGCAAGCCCCACTCACCGCCCACGGGGCCGCGGCAAGTGCGGGCAAGCGCGACCCCGGCAAAAAACGCGGTAGGCAGCGGCCTCTCCCATAGCCGCAACCACTGGAACACACCACAGCACACCCACGCAAGCCCCACAGACAATGCACGGGACCCGGAGGGAAGCACGGCCGCCAGGCGGAAAGCGCGGCAGACAGGGCCCCCCGCCCGGATCCGCTGCATCCCCAAACAAACGCCAGCGCGATAGCTCCCCAACTCTATTTAAAATATATGTGAATGGTATGTACTTCCAATGCACATATAAACCACATTTATGATATAAAAACTGATTTAAGAGAAACTACTAAAAAAATCAAAAATGGATTCTTTCAATCTTATACATCAACATTTTGCCACATTATCTATACTGAGATTCAAGCCTTCAGGGGCCAGGATGCCCAACTTAAAGATTTAATAGCTCCCTTTTCTTATGAGACTTGTTGTCCACAATACAAAACACCATATTTCTATTTCCTTCCGAAATTGCATAAGGACTCTGCCAACCCTCCCGGCCGCCCTATTATATCTGGGGTAAATTCTATCACATGTAATTTGTTATATTTCATTGACATTCATCTATAGAAATATGTGGTTGGTTTACCCTCCTATCTGAATGACTCCACACAAGCGGTGAGTGGGGCTTGAGGCGGTTGTGCCGTGGGTGCGGCCGTTGGGCTAGGATGCGGCAGATGCGTTTTTTTTGTCCGGGTCTGCCGCATTTTTCGGATGGACGCTTGTGTGAAGGGGGCCTTCCATAGGTTTTTATTTTTTCATTATTTTTATTGTTTTTAATATAACAATTTGATATTGTATTGGTAATCTGTGATCTTGAAAATGGTGTCTATGGTTACAATTAACCCTAATGTGTGTAATCATTGATTGCTTAATTGTTTAACCAATAGCATGGTGTTAGATTTTATAAATAAGTCACTTTCTGGCAAAATTCCTCTTGCGTCACCTGTGCTGCGGAAACGCGTTGTGGCTTGTAAGTGGTTAATAAAACCTTTTTACAAATATTTCCATCTCCCTGGCTGTTCCTGATCCTAGCGCTCCACAGACCGTTAAATTGCTGTCTCTAATTATATATGAGGCATTATTGCTAACTGAAATGTTTTTGTTTTATCTTTCAATTGTAGCAGAAAAAAGCAAGCATGTAGCATGTTCAGAAGTGTGCTATGTGTATCCTTTAGTGATGAGCGAACACTAAAGCTTGTGTGCTGTTTACTGAAATAAAGCTCAAACCCACTCAATTTGAGTAACGAAATAATTTAAATCTACGGGGAACTCAAGCATTTTTCCGACAGATCCCTCAGGAGGGTGCTGGAGTAGGAAAATTGCTGATGAATGTAAACAATAGCACTGTAATCAGATAGCAAACAGCACAGGGAAGATGCCTGGATGCATCTCTGATTCCCAGATAACTGTTTGAAAGTGAAAATATTAATCATTTTAAAAAGCGTGGGTTCCCATTAATGATAGGCACTAAAGTAAAGTAGACCCGTGAAGCAGAAGGGACCACAATCTGTTATTTTAAATGATTGTTTATAAATCAATAATTAAAAAGATTGAATGGGCTCTCCACATTTTTTATAACAAGTTAAGGTAAAGCAGACAGCTGCAGGATGGTATTACCAGGCTGGGAAGGCCCATGATTATTTGCCCTTCCCAGCCTAAATATACCAGCTTGCAGTAGCCCCAGAATTGAAACATCACCTTAGATTCGGCAATTCTAGCACTACACATCGGCTATTCCTGATTGCCCTGGTGCGGTGGCAATTGGGTTAATAAGTTAATGGGTTGATTCAGCTATGTAATTTCAGCTGGCATCAAGTTCAGGGGTTAGTAATGGAAAGGGGCCCATCAGACACCTTCATTGCCAACCTAGTATAAAGTATAAGGTTAAAAACACACACACAGTAGAAACATAATTTATTTGAATAAAAACTCCCCCACACTTTCCCTCATGCACCAATTTTTAAAAAAAATATTCCCACAAAACTCTGACATAGTCCACAATACACGACTGCTGCTCCAGCGACTGTGAATGTTATTCACAGGCCCAGGAACTGACTACACCTCTCATCAGAGCTGCTGGCTTAAAGGGATCCTGTCACCTACAAAACGACTCATAAGCTAGCAAAACATGTCCCTGCAGCATCCTATCACTAATCTCACACTCCTTTTGTCTCCTAAAAGCATCCTGTGAAAGTGCATAAAAAAGTTTTAATACTCACTCATTAGTGATTATAATTAGCAGGGGCTATATTCTTTAGTGACCAGGGCGGGCTGTTTTGCAGCCTGAATGATCCAGCCTCTCTCTCTGTCTGTGCTGCTGTGATGTGGAGCTGAAGGCAGGACTAATGATTTGCATTCTGTGAGTGACAGAGAGGGGGGAAGGCAATGCCTGCACAAGCAGAGCACACAGATAGAGAGAGGGTGAATCCTCGAGGCTGCATAACAGCCTGCCCTGGTGACTAAAGAATATAGCCCCTGCTAATTATAATCACTAATGAGTAAGTATTAAAACGTTTTTACGCAGTTTCACAGGATGCTTTTAGGAGACAAAAGGAGTGTGAGATTAGTGAATGGATGCTGCAGGGACATGTTTTGCTAGCTTAGGAGGCGTTTTGAAGGTGACAGGATCCCTTTAATCCTGTGCTCAGTGAGACCGAGAAGCTCTGATGAGCATTGTCTTTACTGATTCGGTAATGGGTGTGTTCAGAAAATGAGGCTCTATAGCTCCCTCCTAGTTAGTGTCAGACCAGAAAGAATTTGACGTATTTCCGCGCATGAGAAATTCAAGTTCTGGTGCTGATCTCTGGAGTCAGTCCTGGTCACTGCCAGTCATGGAATTTCTCATGTGTGGTGACGTCACCGCGTGTGAGAAATTCCTGGTCTGACACTGACTAGAAGTCAGAACTCGCTCCTTAAACAAGGTCTATAGGTTGGAGTACAAATGGATTACCGTATATACTCGTGTATAAGCCGACCCGTGTATAAGCCGACCCCCCTACTTTTGCCCCCAAAAACTGGGAAAACGTATTGACTCGCGTATAAGCCGAGGGTGGACTCCAGCACAGGTATACAGGCCCCCCCAGTGGTATACAGCAGGCCCCAGCAGTGGGGTATACAGCAGGCCCCAGCAGGGGGGTATACAGCAGGCCCCAGCAGTGGGGTATACAGCAGGCCTCAGCAGTGGGGTATACAGCAGGCCCAGCAGTGGAGTATACAGCAGGCCCCAGCAGTGGGGTATACAGCAGGCCCCAGCAGTGGGGAATACAGCAGGCCCCAGCAGTGGGGTATACAGCAGGCCCCAGCAGTGGGGTATACAGCAGGCCTCAGCAGTGGGGTATACAGCAGGCCCCAGCAGTGGAGTATACAGCAGGCCCCAGCAGTGGGGAATACAGCAGGCCCCAGCAGTTGGGTATACAGCAGGCCCCAGCAGTGGGGTATACAGCAGGCCCCCAGGGGTGTAAGCAGGCCCCCAGGGGTATACAGCAGGCCCCCAGGGGTGTAAGCAGGCCCCCAGGGGTATATACAGCAGGCCCCCAGGATACAGCAGGCCCCCGGGGGTATATACAGCATGCCCCCAGGGGTATATAAAGATGCCCCAGTGGCACTCGCCCCCCCATATTGAGAACAGCCCCCCACACTTTGCAGAGCCCCCCCGCTGCATTATCTTACCATCTAGGGTCTTCTTCACTGGAGGTCCTGCAGTCATCATCGCGCGCTGTGTTCCGGTCTCTTGTGACCCGGCGGTCGCAGTCGAATGACGTCATTGCGCCGGGTCACGTGAGACCGGGAAACACAGCGCGCGATGATGACTGCAGGACCTCCGGTGAAGAAGACCTGGATGGTAAGATTATGCAGCGGGGGGGCTCTGCAAAGTGTGGGGGCTCTAAACATGCTGGGGGGGCTAGTGCCACTGGGGGGCTGCCTGTATACACTGGGGGACTGCTGTATACACTGGGGGCTGTATGCACGGCTCCCCCTGCCGCTGTGATGGGCGGGGGGAGCCGTGCATATCTAATGAGCGGCCCCACGAGTTGGGCCGCTGTCAGCAGCCTCCCCCCCTGCCTCCTCCAGCCTCCCCAGCACCCGGACCCATAGGATTACCGTATTGACCCGTGTATAAGCCAAGGGGGTGACTTTTCAGCCCAATTTTTGGGCTGAAAAACTCGGCTTATACACGAGTATATACGGTATTTAAGATCTTCATGGCTTTTTTTGTAATTTGAAATAAATTAGTGAACAAGGGATAGTGTGGGGGAAATTTTTATTCAAATAAACTATTTTTTTGTGTGCTGAACATCGCATCCCCGGGTGTCATTGAAGACCTGATGATGTGATGATGATGTGATGCAGCAATCCAAACACAGTAATCCCAGTAGCGAACATGTTGATGACATTACTGTGATTGAGAGGCAATCCCTGCATGTTTAGTGGCTTAAAAGCAGTGGAGTGGTGACTTGAGCTTTTGCTTGAGCACCAGCAATGCTCGGTTGAGTACCGAACATGCCTGAGCAAACCGGTGCTCTATGGAGCAGTGCCGAGCACGCTCACTCATCACTAATGTAATTATCTAAAAAGTTAACATTACAGAAAAACTGTGCCAGAGTGGATAGATAGTTCACATGATCTACTAATTATATTCTCTTTTAATATCAAATAAATAAGTAAAACTGTTTTCTTTTCTTTTGGAATTACATAGTAAACAAACACAATACTCACTTTAAAAAGATGACACCTCCTAGACAGTTATGTAATTGTAACACTAGATCTAGAATTTCATTATAAATCATGGCCTGAACTAAATTTAAGTTGGAGTGTGTCATATTCCCTTCATTTATGAGTTCCTCATTAAGTTGTAATTTCTTTCTTGCTCCTTCTCTTATTCTTTTAAAAGTGCTCTTGGGATTTTGCCCACTGCCTGATTTTATGTTTAAATTTGCTTAGTTATGGGAAAAAAGTAAAACGTTTTAATAACATCAAGTTCCATCTGGTTGCCACATGCTGAGTTATACAAGCAATCTCATCTATACAGCTGTGTTATTCTCTATGCTTTCCTAATACTAGCACTAAAAATGTACAGCTTTAGTAGAATCTCCTCACCATTCTGCCATTATAAGGAAAGGAGCAAGACTTTGTATTTGTTGGGGTAGGCAATACAACAACCATCCAATGTGCTGGTCCTTTAAGATGCTACATTTTTATGCAGCGAAAATACACAGTGTCAGAAACTCACTAAAAACCCCTCATAACAAACAATTTTTCTCCTGGAAACGTCTTATATACATGTACTGCTGTACTGGATTTAGGGTAACTTAAATTTTGGATCAAAGCAAGATAAGAGAGTGTTCCTGCCCACAGAATAAATAACTTCATTATTAAGATAATGCAGATCATGTCTTTGTCAATCATATAGGCAATAAAATATAACACGCAGTTCTAACATTTGATGCAGTGTGATCAGTTTTTTATAGTAAATGTATATTTTTTCATTTTCCAAATCTATAATATAAAAGCCGAAGGCCACTTCCGGAAAGCCCGAAGGGTACTTCCGAGATGGCCTCCGGACCCATGCTGGTGACGTCACCAGTCCACTGTAGCCGGGCCGGTGGAGGAGCGTTTTGGCCAGGAACGTTCCGCTTTCGGAAGTTCCGGCCAGGAACGTTCCGTCTGTCCCAGCCGCCTCGTCTTTCCCGCTCCAGCCACCTCTGCCGCATCTGCCGCCTGCCCGCTACAGCCGCCTCTGCCGCCCGCCCGCTACAGCCGCCTCTGCCGCCCGCCCGCTACAGCCGCCTCTTCCCTGTGCCCTGCCCGCTACAGCCGCCTCTCCCCTGTGCCCTGCCCGCTACAGCCGCCTCTCCCCTGTGCCTTGCCCGCTACAGCCGCCTCTCCCTGTGCCCTCCCCGCTACAGCCGCCTCTCCCCTGTGCCCTGCCCACTACAGCCGCCTCTCCCATGTGCCCTGCCCGCTACAGCCGCCTCTCCCCTGTGCCCTGCCCGCTCCAGCTGCCTCTTCCCTGTGCCTTGCCCGCTCCAGCCTCCCCTGTGCCCTGCCCGCTCCAGCCACCAGCCTCCCCTGTGCCCTGACCCTCCAGCCTCCAGTCTCCCCTGTGCCCTGACCCCTCCATTCTCCCCTCTGCCCTAACCCTCCAGCCTCCCCTGTGCCTTAACCCCTCCAGCCTCCCCTGTGCCCTAACCCCTCCAGCCTCCCCTGTGCCCTAACCCCTCCAGCCTCCCCTGTGCCCTAACCCTCCAGGCTCCAGCCTCCCCTGTGCCCTAACCCCTCCAGCCTCCCCTCTGCCCTAACGCCTCCAGCCTCCCCTGTGCCCTAACCCCTCCAGCCTCCCCTGTGCCCTAACCCCTCCAGCCTCCCCTGTGCCCTAACCACTCCAGCCACCAGCCTACCCTGTGCCCTGACCCCTCCAGCCTCCAGTCTCCCCTGTGCCCTGACCCCTCCAGCCTCCCCTCTGCCCTAACCCCTCCAGCCTCCCCTGTGCCTTAACCCCTCCAGCCTCCCCTGTGCCCTAACCCCTCCAGCCTCCAGCCTCCCCTGTGCCCTAACCCCTCCAGGCTCCAGCCTCCCCTGTGCCCTAACCCCTCCAGCCTCCCCTCTGCCCTAACGCCTCCAGCCTCCCCTGTGCCCTAACCCCTCCAGCCTCCCCTGTGCCCTAACCCCTCCAGCCTCCAGCCTCCCCTGTGCCCTAACCACTCCAGCCTCCCCTGTGCCCTAACCCCTCCAGCCTCCCCTGTGCCTAACCCCTTCAGCCTCCCTTGTGCCCTAACCCCTCCAGCCTCCCCTGTGCCCTAACCCCTCCAGCCTCCCCTGTCCTCTGCCCCCTCCAGCCTCCCCTGTCCTCTGCCCCCTCTAGCCTCCCCTGTCCTCTGCCCCCTCCAGCCTCCCCTGTCCTCTGCCCTCCAGCCTCCCCTGTCCTCTGCCCTCCAGCCTCCCTGTC
Organism: Allobates femoralis; assembly: GCA_033576535.1. Lineage (NCBI taxonomy): Eukaryota > Metazoa > Chordata > Amphibia > Anura > Aromobatidae > Allobates > Allobates femoralis. The sequence goes on from JARQOC010000006.1 coordinate 205,914,831, forward strand.
CTCTCCCTGTCCTCTGCCCTCCAGCCTCCGCTCTCTTCTCCCTGCCCTCTGCACTCCAGCCTCCCCTGTCCTCTCCCTGTCCTCTGCCCTCCAGCCTCCGCTCTCTTCTCCTGCCCTCTGCCCTCCAGCCTCCGCCCTCCAGCCTCCGCTCTCCTCTGCCCTCCAGCCTCCGCTCTCCTCTCCCTGTCCTCTGTCCTCCAGCCTCCGCTCTCCTCTCCCTGTCCTCTGCCCTCCAGCCTCCGCTCCCCTCTCCCTGTCCTCTGCCCCCTCCAGCCTCCCCTGTCCTCTGCCCCCTCCAGCCTCCCCTGTCCTCTGCCCCCTCCAGCCTCCCCTGTCCTCTGCCCCCTCCAGCCTCACCTGTCCTCTGTCCCCTCCAGCCTCCCCTGTCCTCTGCCCTTCAGCCTCCCCTGTCCTCTCCCTGTCCTCTGCCCTCCAGCCTCCGCTCTCTTCTCCCTGCCCTCTGCCCTCCAGCCTCCGCCCTACAGCCTCCGCTCTCCTCTGACCTCCAGCCTCCGCTTTCCTCTCCCTGTCCTCTGCCCTCCAGCCTCCGCTCTCCTCTCCCTGTCCTCTGCCCTGCAGCCTCCGCTCTCCTCTCCCTGTCCTCTGCCCTCCAGCCTCCGCTCTCCTCTCCCTGTCCTCTGCCCTCCAGCCTCCGCCCTACAGCCTCCGCTCTCCTCTGCCCTCCAGCCTCCGCTCTCCTCTCCCTGTCCTCTGCCCTCCAGCCTCCGCTCTCCTCTCCCTGTCCTCTGCCCTGCACCCTCCGCTCTCCTCTCCCTGTCCTCTGCCCTCCAGCCTCCGCTCTCCTCTCCCTGTCGTGTGCCCTCCAGCCTCCGCTCTCCTCTCCCTGTCCTCTGCCCTCCATCCTCAGCTCTCCTCTCCCTGTCCTCTGCCCTCCAGCCTCCGCTCTCCTCTCCCTGTCCTCTGCCCTCCAGCCTCCGCTCTCCTCTCCCTGTTTTCTGCCCTCCAGCCTCCGGGGGCGGCGACATGTCGACTCAGGATCCAGGCGGCGGGGAAGACGCAGGGTCGGTGGTAAGTATAGCAGAGTGTGTGTATGTGTGTGTGTCTGTGTATGTTTGCGCTGACCACTCTGCCCACGGCGCTGCGCTGACCACTCTGCCCACGGCGCTGCGCTGACCACTCTGCCCACGGCGCTGCGCTGACCACTCTGCCCACGGCGCTGCGCTGAACACTCCGCAGCGCCATGGGCAGAGTGGTCAGCGCAGCGCTGTGGGCGCTGACCACTCTGCCCACGGCACTGCTCTGACCACTCTGCCCACGGCGCTGCGCTGACCAATCTCACCGCACTCACTGCTAACCACTGAGGCACCGCACTCACTGCTAACCACTGAGCCACCGTACTCACTGCTAACCACTGAGCCACCGCACTCACTGCTAACCACTGAGCCACCACACTCACTGATAACCACTGAGCCACCGCACTCACTGCTAACCACTGAGCCACCGCACTCACTGCTAACCACTGAGCCACCGCACTCATTGCTAACCACTGAGCCACCGCACTCACTGCTAACCACTGAGCCACTGCACTCACTGCTAACCACTGAACCACCACACTCACTGCTAACCACTGAGCCACCGCGCGCAGTGCCAACCACTGAGCCACCGCGCGCAGTGCCAACCACTGAGTTACCGGGCGCAGTGCCAACCACTGAGCCACCGCGCGCAGTGCCAACCACTGAGCCACCGCGCGCAGTGCCAACCACTGAGCCACCGCGCACAGTGCCAACCACTGAGCCACCGCGCGCAGTCCCAACCACTGAGCCACCGCGCGCAGTGCCAACCACTGAGCCACCACGCAGTGCCAACCACTGAGCCACCGTGCGCAGTGCCAACCACTGAGCCACCACGCGCAGTGCCAACCACTGAGCCACCACGCGCAGTGCCAACCACTGAGCCACCGCGCAATGCCAACCACTGAGCCACCGCGCAGTGCCAACCACTGAGCCACCGCGCAGTGCTAACCACTGAGCCAACGTATACTGTGCTACCCACAGAGCCGCCTGTATACACACAATTCATTTCACCGCACTCCCGTATCTATTAGGGTACCTTTACACGCCGCTACTGGCGGGTGGATACAACCAGCTACTTCACGTGCACGAGCACGCACAAACGGTTACAAACGGTAATCACACCACCTTTACACGCCGCCACAAGGTGCGCTACAGTAGGTTACATCTATCTCTAGATACACCGCCGGGTGTCTCAAGTCACCTTCTGTAGCTCAGCTTACCTCATTTACACACCGCTACAACAAGCTAATATGGGTGGACCTGGTGCAGCAGGGACAACACATAGGCGTGCCACAATTGTGGATTACGAGACGTCCGTACGCTGATAGGACAAAGCAAGAACATCATGATTGGGCAGGCATTGCAGGAGGCTGATTAATACATGACGCTCAAGCAATTGTGTAGTGTGACTGGTCAGCTCCTTAAATATGCCTCCCTATGCAGCGACTACCAATCGTAATGCAGGAGCTTCCTCCAATGATCGCTGATGGGGCGCGGTAACCCGGAGCCTGTGTCACGCCCCAGCTACATACCAGGTACATAGCATGGTGTAGAAACAACCCTTCTGTTCCTTCTTTACACGCCGATACAGGTCACTACAATCGGCTGTGTAGCCAGCTGTATCAGGGCAGTGCTCGGAAACAGGTGCAGCTACTGCCGGGTGGCTACTACCGTCTTCACACGCCGCTACTACGGGGTACATTGCCGATGCAAGATACATTTGACGCAAGTAGCTGGTTGTATCCACCCGCCAGTAGCGGCGTGTAAAGGTACCCTTAGTAAATAAACTATATATGGATTCTAGACTACCCGATTGTTTAGAATCGGGCCGCCATCTTGTATCAAATAAATAAATCATGCAGCTTTTGCAGTGGCCACTAAATGTCTTTAACTGCACAATTAGTGTTTCACTTCAGTCTCCTGAGTAAAACACTCGGTCAATGTGCAAACTCATCTTCTGTCCAGAACTCATGCTGTAAACAACGTTGGTGACCTATCTGCACTGAATGATCTACTGTGATAGGCCACGGTCACACGATCAATATTTGGTCAGTATTTCACATAAGTATTTGCAAGCCAAAATCAGGAGTTGAACCATCAGAGGAAAAGTATAAAGCCTGTTTCACATCTCTGCGCCTGGCCACATCACCTGCGCCAGCCTGGTCGCGCTGGCGCAGGTGCAGGCGCAGAGGTGATTTGGGGCACTGTGGGGCCGCGTTTACAGCTTGTCTAAACACTTACTTGTGGCCTCTGTGCGCTCAGCTGCGCTCGGTGCCCCTATTATAGCTTATGGCCGAGCACAGCTGAGCGCGCGCTCTGTATACTCAGAAGCGCAAGTAAGATTGGCAAAGCGCACGGCGCATGCGCCTGGTCAGACGCTCCCGGAAACGCCCCGATAGGGCGTTTCCAGGTGTGTCTGACCAGGCGCATGCGCCGTGCGCTCTGACACTTTCACTTGCGCTTCTGAGTATACAGAGCGGCGCCTCAGCTGTGTTCGGCCATAGGAGATAATGGGGGCACCAAGCGCAGCTGAGCGCTAATGAGGGCATCTATGCACTCCATTCGCTAGGCAGGCAGGGCAGCCTAGCACATGGAGCGCATAGGCTGTGGTCACAGTTTTTTTGGTGCCTTTTAAAAACGCATGCTTTTTTACATGCGTTTTTCATGTCAGCATGAGTTTTTTAAGGTCTCTGATGGCTCCCTGCGTTTTTGGCTGTGTTTTTGAATCTGCACATAAAAATAGTGCTTGTAGTATTTTTTTGAGCGTTTTGAAAAACGCATGCGTTTTTATAACATGGGTTCCTATGGGAAACACATGCAAAAACGCATGTACAATTAGTACCTTTTAGTGCCATTCAAAAACGCATGCGTTTTCCATAGGAGCCCATGTTAAAAAAACGCATGCGTTTCTGGAAACGCATGCGTTTTTTTAACATGGGCTCCTATGAGAAATGCATGCGTTTTTGAATGGCACTAATTGTACATGCGTTTTTGCATGCGTTTTCCATAAGGCCCCTTATTAAAAAACGCATGCATTTTTGGATATGCTCCAAAAACGCATGGGACAGTCACACATGCTTTTTGGCTATTAGGGCATGCGTTTTTTAACATGGGGGCCTATGGGTGCGTTTTTTACATGCGTTTTTGAAAACGCAGGTCTCCAAAAATGCATGTGAAAAATGGTACTGTGACCACAGCCATAGATGTGAAAACACCCTAATAGAAAGATGTCACCACTTCTGCATTCACTGATGTGAAATACTGACCAAATACTTATCTTGTGACTGTGGTCTTAGTGATCATTCAGTACACTTCTGAAGAGTGGTCTGCACGTGTAAACATGCTATTAACCTATTTATGTCCTAGGACATACGTATTCGTCCTAGGTCACCACCCTCCCTTTGAAGCAAGCTCACGCGCTGAGTTCGGATCAGTCCCTGCACATGCTAGCTGATTTGATCAGCTGACATGTGCACCTAAAAGGTGCTGGTGGATCAGTGATCCGCCTGCCGCTGTTAACCCCTGCAAGACACTGCAGTGGAAATGTGGTATTCCCCGCTCCGATTGGTGACCCCGATGGCCAACTGATCATTGCTGCAGTGCAGAGCCATACATCATCACGGCTCTGCACTGCAGCAGCAATCGGACTATGCAATATTGACTCACCTTAAGGAGGTATATAAAGTAAAAAAAAAGGTAATTTTTAAAAAAAAAAAATATGCAATCGGAAATGAATACTCTATCAAAATATAAAATCAGTTAATCTGATTGGTAAATTGCATAACAAAAATAATAACATTTTATATTTTTTATCACTGCAATATTGCAAAAAATGCAATGACAGAAACATTGCTTCTACCCAAAAATGGTGTGATTAAAATGTTAGCTCAAGACACAAAAAATAAGTACTTACTTTGCGCCAGATCCTAAAAACTGAGAATGCTACAGGTCTCAGAAAATGACGCCAAAAGCACAATTCTTTTTTTATACAGTATATATAAACTTCTGAATTCACCCTTAGCTAAAAGTAAGAGCATACATGTTTGGTATCTACCAACTCTTATGGCCACTTTACACACACCAACTTATCTGTCCAACTTCTGAACAACTTTCTGGTTGCAGTGAAATCATGGACACATTGTTCCATTTGTACACAGCCACAAAATGGAGCAATGTGTCCATGATTTCACTGCAACCAGTAAGTTGTTCAGAAGTTGGACAGATAAGTTGGTGTGTGTAAAGTGGCCCTTACTGACCTGAGGCATCATATTGACATTTCAGTTTTACCATATAGAGAACATGCCGGTCATCTCCTGGCTGGCTCGCCGCTGACCTACATGCGCAGCTCTTTTGCATACGCGGTGTGCTCATTGGCTGTGGCGACCAATCAGGGACGTAGCGCGGCTTGGCGGGGATTTGAATGCCGCTCGGCATACTACCGCAGCGAGCAGCCATGAGATGACGACTGACGCCAGTCATCTCCCGGCTGGCTCGCTGCGGATCTCTGTGCGGCAGGCAGCCGCGGCTCATCTACTGCTGAACAGAGGTCAGCGGCTTGCCGCGGACATGCACGCGCACGAATCAGAGAAGTAGTGCGCGCCTTGGCACCATATTTAAAATATACTGAGCGGCGCCCAGTGTATGTTAAATATGGCTCCATGGCACGCGCTGCTTGTCTGATTGTTCGGCGTTAAGCTAGGCAATCAGATTGAGCTTGACACGAGGTTTGAATGCTGCGGCGACCAATGAGAAATGCGGCGCACAGCTTGGCGGGCGATTTGAATGCTACGCCGCTGATTGGTTGCATTCAAAACTGCGCACCAAGCGGGGGTGGGGGGATTGAATCTCGCTCGGGATACTACCGCAGCGAGCAGCCGGGAGATGACTGGCGTCTCGCTGCAGACTTTTGTGCGGCAGGTAGCCGCGGCTCAGCTACTGATGCACAGAGGTCAGCGGCTCGCCAGCCGGGAAATGACTGGCTGATGCCGGTCATCTCCTGGCTGGCTCACCGCGGACCTGCACGCGCAGCTCTTTTGCATACGCGGCGCTCATTGGCCGCCGCGGCTGCCGGCGACCAGTGAGCGCTGGCACACGATTTCGGCCTCAGATGGAAATGGCCGCTAGACAATTATATTATAGATTACTGTTACAAGCAGCATAATAATGAAGATAACACAGAATCCACCTTTGACAAAAGGTCATGTCATAACGTACATCTCTATCTATCTTGACAATTACCGTACTTTTTTCCAGATCCTTTTTTCCTGTGATGTTTTTTCAATTTTTGTCTTTTTCTGATAATTGTTTTTAATTTAGGGTAGGAACTTGCAAGTCAAAAAACAATGAGGACCCTTGACTTGAGTCGCGAGCTTGCATGGTTTGGCCAAAATATCTACCTCATACCTATATATATATACCTCATGTATTTTATATATCGTTTTCATCTTTGTGTATAGCATTTGAACAGATCTCTGGTTGCAGTGAAACCATGGACACATTGTTACATTTGTACACAGCCACAAAATGGAACAATGAGTCCATGATTTCACTGCAACCAGAGATCTGTTCAGAAGTTGGACACAGAAGTTGGTGTGTGTAGCCAAATCAGGAACAAACCATAATGGTACCTTTACACGCCGCAACAGGATGGTGACAACAACCGGGTGCTTCACGTGCATGAGCACGCACAAACGGTTGCCAACGGTAAACACACCACCTTTACACGCCGCAACAAGGTGCGCTACGGTAGGTTACATCTATCTCTGGATACACCGCCAGGTGCCACAAGTTACCTTCTGTAGCTTACCTTACCACATTTACACGGCGCAATAACAAGGTAATAAGGGCGGGACAAAGGCAGCAGGGACAACACATAGGCGTGCCACAATTGTGGATTACGAGAATTCCATACGCTGATAGGACAAAGCAATAACATCATGATTGGCCAGCCAGCACAGGAGGCAGACTAATACATGACGCTCAAGCAATTGTGTAGTGTGAGTGGTCAGCTCCTTAAATATGCCGCCCTATGCAGCGACTACCAATCGTAACGCAGGAGCTTCCTCCAATGAGCGCTGAAGGGGGGTGGTTTCACGTAGGCTGTGTCACTCCCCGGGGAGTTATCTAGGTGATGAATAAACCTTAGGGTACCTTTACACGCCGCTACTGGCGGGTGGATACAACCAGCTACTTGCGACAAATGTAGCTTGCATCGGCAATGTACCCCGTAGTAGCGGCGTGTGAAGACGGTAGTAGGCACCCGGCAGTAGATGCATCTGTTTCCGAGCACTGCCCTGAAACAGGTGGCTACACAGCCGATTGTAGCGACCTGTATCGGCGTGTAAAGAAGGAACAGAAGGGTTGTTTCTACACCATGCTATGTACCTGGTATGTAGCTGGGGCGTGACACAGGCTCCGGGTTACCGCGCCCCATCAGCGATCATTGGAGGAAGCTCCTGCATTACGATTGGTAGTCGCTGCATAGGGAGGCATATTTAAGGAGCTGACCAGTCACTCTACACAATTGCTCGAGCGTCATGTATTAAACAGCCTCCTGCGATGCCTGCCCAATCATGATGTTCTTGCTTTGTCCTATCAGCGAACGGACGTCTCGTAATCCACAATTGTGGCACGCCTATGTGTTGTCCGTGCTGCACCAGGTCCGCCCATATTAGCTTGTTGTAGCGGTGTGGTAAATGAGGTAAGGTGAACTACAGAAGATAACTTGTGGCACCCGTCGGTGTATCCAGAGATAGATGTAACGTAGCGTAGTGCACCTTGTTGCGGCGTGTAAAGGTGGTGCGATTACCGTTTGCAACCATTTGTGCGTGCTCGTGCACGTGAAGTAGCTGGTTGTATCCACCCGCCAGTAGCGACGTGTAAAGGTACCCTACCATATTTACACGCCGATACAGCCCAATACAACCCGCAACCATCGCCTAGAAATCCACCTGTTTTAGGGCTCTGCTCTGAAACAGGTGCCTCAAGTGACGGGTGGCAACAACCGTCTTTACACGCCGCAACAGCGGGTTGATTTGGCGGTGCAAGATACATTTATCTCATGTACCCGGTTGTTGCCACCATCCTGTTGCGGTGTGTAAAGGTACCATAAGTGTGAAAGGCCCCTAATGGTACCTTTACACACCGCTACAGAAGGTTAGAAACAACCGGGTGCTTCACGTGCACGAGCACGTACCAACGGTTGCAAACGGTACCCGATACCGCCTTTACACGCCGCTATAAGGTGCTCTACAGAAGGTTTAATCTATCTCTGGAGGCACCGCCGGGTGCCTCAAGTTGCCTTCTGTAGAGCACCTTCCCCCATTTACACGCTGCTACAGAAGGTAATATGGGAGGACTTGGGGCAGCAGGGACAACACATAGGCATGCCAGAATTGTGGATTACGAGATGCTCGTACGGTGATTGGACAATGCAATAGTATCATGATTGGGCAGCCAGCGCAGGAAGGCTGGCTAATACATGACGCTATTGCAATTGTGTAGTGTGACTGGTTAGCTCCTTAAATATGCCGCCTTATGCAGCGATAACCAATCGTAACCCAGGAGCTTCCACCAATGATCGCTGAAGGGGGGCGTTTTCCCGGAGGCTGTGTCACGCCCCGGGGAGTTATCTAGGTTGCGAAAAAACCTTACCGTACCGTATTTAGACGCCGTTACCATCGGGTTGAAATCAACCTGTTTTAGAGCACTGCTCTGAAACAGGTGTCGAAAGTGACGGCTGGCAACAACCTACTTTACACGCCGTTACCTCAGGTTGATTTGACGGTGCAAGATACCTTTGTCTCCATAACCCGGTTGTTTTCAACCTTCCGTAGCGGCGTGTAAAGGTACATTAAGGGTACCTTTACACGTCGCAACATTGCATGCAATTTCACTTGCAACTTAGGGCCACTTTACACACACCAACTTATCTGTCCAACTTCTGACCAACTTGCTGGTTACGGTGAAATCATGGACACATTATTACCTTTGTACATGGCAACAAAATAGAACAATGTGTCCCTGATTTCACTGCAACCAGTAAGTTGCAAGTGATATTGCATGCAATGTTGCGACGTGTAAACATAAGGCTACGCAAAACCAAATTCAAGAAGATTATCTCATCATGTGCTTTACAGGAGCTAAAGCAACGAGAAAGGAAAAAATAAAAAGTTACCATGTCATGTTTGGAGAGTCCCTGTGTGCTTAACCAGTGATAAACCCCACAAGTGACCCTATATTGGAAACTAGACCCCTCAAGCAACCTATCTAGGTTTTGTGCACTATGTTCCCCCAGGTGCTTCATAAAATGTTTAAAAGTTGAGCTGTTAAAATGAAAAGTCCTTATTTATCAACAAAAATGTTCTTTTAGCCTCAATATTTTAATTTTAACAAGTGTAAGAGGAAAAAATGGATCTCAAAATTTGTTGGGCAATTTGTCCTGAGTAGGCATTTACCTCATATGTGGTGGAAAACAACTCTTTGGGCTTTCAGCAGGGCTCTGAAAGAAAGGAGAGATGTTTTTGATTGGGGACCTGGTATGTTAATTTTAGGCTATGTGCCGACGCTAAGGATTTCCCTCATTGTTTGCCTTGATTTTCTCTAATTTTTTCTTCGTATATTTGACAATTCCACAGTAAAGCATTTTCCCTGCAAAGTGAATGGGAAATTAGAAGTGTTGTGCCCATGCTGTGGATTTTCCCTCCGTGGAAATGGTGTGCATTTTCCAGTAGACAAATCTGCAGCATGTCAATTGTTTTAGAGTATTTTGATGCAATTTTCACCCATAAAACTTAATTTTAGCTACAAAATACTCTGCAAATATGCAGCACTGTTCACACAAAACACACAAAATTTGTTGTGTATTTTGTGCTGATGAAGTGGAGCTCCGCTGTATTTTTGGTCACCAGCACAGGTACAGGCTGCCACCCACCCCCAGCTGACTAGCTTTACCTGGCTGGTAAACAAAAATACAGCGGAACCCATTTTTTAAAAATGATTTCTAGAAATAATTTTAAAAAAATGATGGGGGCTTACCGTATTTTTGGTTGCCAGCCAGGTTCAAGAAGGCAGCAGGGGCTGCCACCTACCCCCAGGTGCCTAGTTGTACCTGGCTGGGAATCAAAATACAGCAGAGTCCTTTTTTTTTTAATTAGTTCTTGAAATAATTAAAAAAAAATGACGTGAGACATTGCCACATTTTTGGTAGCTCTCTGTGCTGCAGACCCAAGTCCCAGAGATCACATGATCTTTGAGGCTTGGATTAGGTGACCAGATGTCACCATGGAATCCTCTGGTTGCTATGGCAACATTGGGTTAACCATGGTGATGATTTACATTACGATGGGCCAATCACCGCAGGGAGAGGTGAGTGACCGTGTGTTCGGTAAGATTGCAACATTTAGGGGTCACACAGAGCCAGAGACAGTGATCTCATAGCAGTCATTCTCCCCGCCTGTCACATCACTCATTGTTAGCCTCATCTCCTCCATGCAGGTGATGAGGCAGAGGGGGGTGAGCAGGCACAGGACATGGAGGGGTGGCAGCAGAGGAGAGTGGGCACAGACAGTGGGTGGACACAGGAGTGGAGGAGCAATGGCAGAGGGGAGCGGGCACAGGAGTGGAGTGGCAGTGGCAGAGGGGAGTTGGCATAAGCGGCAGGACACAGGAGTGGAGGGGTAGTGGCAGAGGGTAGCGGGAGCAAGAGTGGAGGGGTGGCAGCAGAGGGGACCAGGCACCAGTGGTGGGCGGGCAGAGTAGTGGGGCCAGTGGTAGAGGGGCCTAGCACAGGAGTGGAGAGGCAGCGGCAGAGTGCAGCGGGCACAGGAGTGGAGGCGCGGCAGATGGATGCAGAGAGGCAGCAGGCACATGTGATGATAGGAGTGATACAGCACTCCAACCCATGGAAGGGGCTATGACAGCCCCACCTACAGCTTTAAAGTAATGAGGAGGCAATTTCATTGCCTGCTCATTACAATCCCTGGGATTGGCGTTTAGAATTGAACAGCAAATCACAGTGATTGTGGATGAGGTGAGGGGAATCCACCTCCTGGGAGTATGAGCTGCAGTATCTTGTGAATAGAATCACAGGATATCATAGCTCAATCCCCATTACCACAGTCAGGGGCCCGCATTTGCCCGGCCATGAACCCGTACGTTGCTGGTCGTGAATGATGTACAGGTTCATCTCTGGTTGGGAAGGGGTTAAATATCAACAGCATACATATGAATGTTGACGTGTTTTGACTCTACACCCCAAAAAAATGATTATAGAAGGTGGCATAAATCACAAGAAACCATCCTTTATGTTCTTATCAAAAATTACAAATTTATTTAGATAACATATAGAAAAGCGTGAGCGTGGATACAAATATACCTTGGGAGAATGCACAATGGTGGTAAAAATGAGCCCCAAATAGGAGAGATGATGGAAAAAAGAGCAACAATCAACCACAACACTGTATACTAAAATGATGTAAAGGTACACTTTTATGGGAATAACTATGTAAAATAGCTGATAAATTAAGTTCTCCCCGACGAGAGTACCAACTGACCCTTGTGTCTCCACAACAAGTACACTTTAAAAACAAATGACCCCTCTCCAAATTACATTAAAAAATTTAATCATAAGACAATACACTCCCCAAAGCGATCGGACTGTGCAGAAGCGTGCCTCTATATGGGACAGTGTAAAAGTAAGAATGAATTAAAAAATAAAGTTTTTAAAAACATGTAAAAAAAAAAAACCATATACGGTAAGTTCAAATCACCCCTCTTTTCCCCCATTCATAATAAAAGTATTAAAAAATAAAAAAAATACATGTTTGGTATCGCCGGGTTCAGAATCGCCCGATCTATCAATATATAAAATCAATTAATGAGAGCCGTAAACTGCGTAATGGAAAAAAAGATCCAAATGAGTCGGTCGACAGGGTGGGGGGTACTCAGATACCGGGACAGGTGGTTACTTCAGTGGGGATCACGGCTGGTCGGTTCTCGGTTCCGTGCCCTGGACTCTCAATGGCTGGGGTGGGGGTGATGATGATGGGGGAATTTATAAGGTGACGCCAAGTGTGGTACCTGGTAATAGGGTTACCAGCGCTGCGGCCGGCCGCTGAGGTGATGAGAATGCAGCTTTGGTAGTACAGCTCCCCACAGGTGGAGCTTTACCTCAGGATAGCGGGGTAGAAAATGGGAGTCGTAGTCCTCACCTCTGTGATGCTGTGGGGGCCCTCCGGGCGGCGGATGACAGGAAACCAGACACTAGATCAGCTCAAACAGTTCTCTACTGATACCGGGCAGATGTTAAGGTACACAGTACAATCTGGTTTAACGGGGATGGTAGCCACGGACTCAGGAGGCTGTTTACAGAGTCTGTCAGAGGTGTTCTTCTAATGGCTTTCTTGGTCTCTACTCCCAGTGGCTATTGGCTCACTGCTCTCAACCACACTAAAGAGCTCGTTTGCTGGTCCCCAGGGCTATTACTAACAGGTACTTCTGACCCCTTTTTGGTACAGATGGGAGCGACAGCAAGACCGGACCTGATCTGAACACAGAACCGGAGATCCTCCCAGACAGATGGAAACCGGATGGAGGATAGCTGCCATCCGGCTCCATCCAGCCCCATAGGATACTATGGGGCCAAAATCCGGTCCAGGGCTGTCCGGTTTACACCGAACAGCCCCGGACCGGACCTGACCACAGTGTGAAGCTGCCCTTAGGTACCATTACACGCTTCAATGTTGAAACGATCTCACTAATGATCTCAGGGGCGCGTGGTCGTTAGGACATTGTTTTGACATCGTTGGTGAGATGTCACGTGTAGATATCGTGGACGGTGCACCAACGATGTAGTGACCAGGTATCATGCGCACAACCCAGCGAACGATGCTTGTTCACTGATGTGAATCGGTGAAGTCGAGAACGACATCTTTATTGCGGTGTCACACTGAACGATGCAGCAGGTTGACTGATCGTGGATCGTCTAACATGTTCTCAAATCTGCGATCACCGATCCAACGATTTATCTCAACCATATCTCAGCGTCACACGCAACGAGGTAGTAACGATGTCACTTGAACAACTCCAAACCCATGATGTTTAAGCGATATCGTTCATGATCTCATACCGTGTAACGGTACCTTTAAATGCACCTTGGCCTTTATCATGGAAGCGACTAGTCTGGCTAAATTAGCCCAAATATTTAATGGACAAATTTAAGATTTTGATGATATTTCTTCTTGTAAAAGTCTGGTGTCCACAGATAACAAAAATATGGTGGGATCACCATTCCCTAAAAATGTATGTGAAAAGAGAAATGATGTCTTGGAGTCTGAAGATGAATAGACCTCCCACCACTATGTATTTTGATTTCTTTGTGGAAAAGTGGAATTGCATCCTAAACAAATGCTCAGTTGATTTAATGAAGTTAATTATGTCCAAGGAAGACACCAAACGTATGGATTTAAAAACTAAAATTGTTGATATTGAAAAATATGTAGTCAAATTCAAGAACACTATTGAATATACCAATTTATGTGAATAAATGCAAACTAATCTGGACAAACTGGAAGTTGATATAATGATTGCAAAAAAAAAATTGGTACAACATCTAAAATGGACATATCCAGTTCAGCTACAGACTCATTTGTCTCCAGTAGGAGTAATCTTCCAATATCATCATCTGATAATGATTTAAGGGAAAGTGTATTTGATGAGTCAAAAAATGGGGTACGAAGGAAAACCTATACTTGGTATTGAACCAGAAACAAAAGAAAGTAAAATGTTTTGATCAACATGTAATTCTGTCACCACTATTTTTTTTTCTTGACATCAATATAAGGCCTTTCTAAAGGATTACATTTCATACCCTCATGTAAATTCAATTAAATGGACACCTTAATGGACATTAACTGGTTTGTTAGACTATTGATAGTTAAATAGCAGTTTTTTTAAATGATTTTGTGGATCCAATAGATACTTCTAAAGATTTTGTCTCCAATCCTGTTAATGTCTTTAGGAATATGAATTTTAATGAGCAGTTGGCAGTTATGTCCTTACAAAATTTACAACAAGAAAATTACATTTCTGTTTCCCAGGATCTTGGTCCACGGAATTTGAAACCACTAATCCTTTTTTTTTTATCCTGGTAACAAAAGGTCTGATACATGCTTAGCTTCAAACCTCAGTGGAAAAAGCGCTCAAAGAACTTCATTCTTCATTGCCGACAAGTTATATTTTTGGTAATTTATCCATAAAAAAAGTAGTGTCAAGTGGAATCTGCATAACAATAAAAATATAGCAATCCGCAACTCTGGCAAAGGCGGATCAATGGTAAGCTTTGATGCAGATTTGTATAGTCATTTGTTTCTTGAAATATTGATTGATACCAGCACCTATCAAAGATTCAAATATCAGAAAAAAACAACTTTGAGTGCTGCAGCTGAATAAGTGATTTAGCAAATATATCAGGTATAAAAATGTATATTATTAGATAGTTTAAAAAAAAAACAACAACTTTTTTTTTTACAAAGAACGGATAACGCAGGAAATATCATGGATCGTCACACTATTGGTTTATAGTCTATTACAGAATATACATTTATCAAAATTAGTCTACCCAGTAAAAATAGTGTTGCGGCAATTCCCAAAGAGAAATCAAAATTCATATCTGGGTATGGATAAGCAAGGATAACTTAACTACCATTCACTAGTGATGGGCGAACCCGCCGATGTGCGACTTCGGCAGACCCTGCCAAACTTTTTTTAAAGCCATGTGCACATGCTGAGTATTTGATGAGTTTTTTACCTCAGGATTTGTAGACAAAACCAGTAGTGGAACAATCAGACGAAAATGATAATAGAAACACCTGCACCACTTCTGGATTTATCATCCACTGCTGGTTTTGGCTACAAATCCTGAGGTAAAAAATCCTGAGGTTGTTTTTTTTTCAGGACATCAAATAAATGTTCCTTACACATTATGTAATGTGTCAGCACACACTGAAGGGCTAATGTTCCTATTCCTCACACATACTCCTAAATGCAATGACATGCCCATGGTACTGAGCAATTAATTCACATCTTTCTCCATCAAAGGGCAATTATGGCTTTCAAGCTCATGAGTACATGTGTCCGTGTAATCTTCACCATGGCTCAACCACCAACAAATGCCTGCATGGATGTTTGCATGTGCATATTTAGTAGTTACACAATTGACACCTACCATGCACACACACAATATGTTGCCTCAAATGAACGACAGTGAACTAACATTTGGTAGTTATGGCATGTATGGTGTTGTTGGGCAAGTTGCATACACTATACTTGTATTGTGTGCAGATCTCAAACACAGGCCACCTCTATTGGCATAGTGAAATGGGCGTGGTTTAAAATGACTTAAGTCAACAAACATGTTTATTTCACATGCAGAGCATAATCGCCTCCATAATTAGGACTTAAACTTAAGGTCCTGTTACACATAATGATGTCCGAGCGATCCAACCAACGATGGGGGTCACTGGGACATCGCTATCTGATTGCTGGTGAGCTGTCACACAGGCATACTCACCAGCGATCAGCGACCAGCGAGAACGCTGGTAACCAGGGTAAACATCAGGTAACTTAGCAGAGCGCTGTGCTTAGTTACCCGATGTTTACCCTGGTTACCAGCTCCCAGCGTGTGCTGTGCGGCGCTGGGCATCGGCCGGGAGGTCGTTGATCGTTGGTCTCCCGCTGTCAAACACGCCGATGCTGGCCGCCCAGTAGGAGACCAACAATCAAAAAATGGTCCTGGCCATTTACCAACGATCAACGATGAACGACCTCATTGTTGGTCGTTGGTAAATATCACACACAACGATGTTGTTTCGACGTCGCTGCAACATCACAAAACCGGTGATGTTGCAACGATATCGTTAACGATATTGTTATGTGTAACGGGGCCTTTACAGGCTCCGTCCCATTCATTTTACATATGGCTTTGCAAATGTTATCCTTAAAAAAACAAGAGTGCTTTTAAGCCCAAACCCATCAAAAAAAATGTAAAAAAAACAACAGATTGCCACACATGAACATGAGGTAACCCCTACACAGCCTCTACGAATTCTTCATCACAAACCACAGTGATGTTCAGTGGTATTTTCTGGCAATATTTTGCCACAAGACTGTTTAATCCAGCCCGGAACTGGAACCTGTATTGAGGATCCATGTTTGTCAGGTCCGAGACATAATAGCACATCAACTGCTGCCACTCATTGATGTGCTTCGATCTGCCTTTGCAGGCCACTATTTTGGGTGCATGATGTATCCTGGAGGTGATGCAGTCCATCCAAGATAAGCATGTCGGTGTCCCCTTTTTGTATAGTACGGTGTCTAGGCCAGGTGACCCGCGGTTGGGTAGACTGTGGTTCCTGGGGTACGAGGTTCAACGGTGTGTCAGACTGTGTTTGATGGGTGTCTGTTTGGGTGGTTGCAGAAGGCACTATCTCATCCCCAGGTTCCCGGATGCTGTGTCCTTCCCCGCCGCTTTCTGCAACATCCAGGTCCACACCCGGTGTACTACTGA